>OY728123.1:2118803328-2119514328 GCA_963277665.1 Viscum album
TACCGCATGTCTAATAATAATAGTTGACTATTATTATAACCTGACATGTGCCCAACGAATTAAACCTAATATTATTTAATTAAATAAATAATATTATTTCTCATAAATTCCCGAGAAAAATACATGGCATGTACATTTAATATACACAGTTTGTAATTTTGTTTTTCTATTTTTCTTTATTTCCTCAACCACATTTATTATACCTTAAATAATGGCTATTTATTTCTAAATAAATATCACTGCATTACTCGGTAATGAATATATTATTTATCCCACAATATATTATCTTAAATAACTAGTGTCGAAATAAATGTGATCAATCATTCTTGAATAATTATTAAACCATAGTCGGGAATAATATTTAATCAACTTGTTAAATTAATATTTAACTGAGATACTTAGACACACTTAGTGTGTGGCCCTTTAGGCATCTTTCTCAGTGGCATTAGGAAGAGCCTGCCTAAAGTCCAAGGTTAGTGTCTAGCAACATGCCAAGTTACCCATAGAGAAAGAAGTTAACACCGTAATGATGTGTCACCTCCTACAAATGCTTACCATGTAATGTAATCCCTTTGTCCCGATATCTCGAATCAAGCAGGTTGCATGCTAGTTCCATCAACCCATGTGCTCTATTATTCTTTCTTTGACTTACCAAAATTGAACTTCCAATTCCTCACCATGTCCATGGATTTATTTAGGCTATACCAATTCCATCAAAGGGAATGAGATATCTACTTCCTTTATGGAACAGAAGGGACAAATCCTTTTTCGCATTATCCATTAATGCAGTATCACTCGTGACACACCCAAAATATCCTACCTCATGGAGAATAGCGTGTCATCACATATTTCATCAATACATCTAAGTGTGCGAGTTTTAATACCCATTATTAATAATATTAAAGTCTAAGTACCAATACACACTTCCATAGATAGGAACATCCAATGACACTATGAAATGTGGATTTCATACTGGCGGGTCTTGTTCTCATAATATCCTCTTGAATATTACCAAGGGCAGACACCATGAGAAGGTGCCTCAAAGTTTTTTGAGTCCTCACCCCTAATGGACTATATTATTTGGGTCCCTCAAATAACATCATCCAGCCATAGAACAAATATTCAAGAACAATGTTATGGAACTTATGGGTTCTCATCGTAGCTGGGATCCGCTATGACCCTATAATGAAATAGCTATCTGTAGGACATTATCACATGCATTGTCATGCAAAAGAACAATCAAGATGTGATAAGGTATTTATTGATGTATAAAGTAAAAATTAGTTGGTTATAGGCCACCAACTCCAATAGACTCCCACTTGGACTAGAGCCAATTGCTAACAACTTTTAACCCGCTATCTCTCACATGATATTCATGATTCTACTAAGATAGGATTTTAGTCATGGGGTCCACCATATTCTCTTTTTTGGACACTCTGCTCACTGCAACTTCACCCCTTTGATAGAAATATCTCAAGAGGTGATACTTCCAAAGTATGTGCTTTGTCCGTTTACGTGGCCTTGGTTCTTTTAAAAGAGCCACCATTGCTGTATTATCACAATATAATGTGATAGGATCTTCACTACTAGAAACCACATCATGCTCCTAGACAATGTTTTGAATCCAGACGGCTTCCTTGGATGCATCAGAAGCTGCTATATAATCAGACTCTATTATATAATCGGCAACAACTGGTTTCTTTGAACTCTTCCAGCTCACAACTCCTCCATTGAGATAGAAAACATATCTAGATTTCGACTTCAGATCATTCTTATTTTTCTGAAAACTATAATTAACATACCCTCTGATGACAAGCTCCTCGTATCCTCTATACACCAGAAACATATCCTTGGTTCTTCTTAGATACTTAAGGATAGTGTTTACAGCAGTCCAATTTTGTTCTCCTAGATCTGCTTGATATCTTCCTACCATGCTCAGTGCATAGGCAACATCAATCCTGGTACATAACATGTCATACATGATGGATCCTATAGCCGAAGTATATGGGATCTTACTCATTCTATCTTTCTCTTGTTGTGTCTGAGGACACATTTTCTTAGAAAGATGTAGGCCATGTGACACTAGAACCAATCCCCTCTTGGATTGTTCCATACTAAATCTCTTTAGTATATGTTCAATATATGTACCCTGACTTAGTCTAACCTGCCTAATGGATCTATCACGAATGATCTTGATCCCTAGAATGTAGGCTGTTTCACCCATGTCCTTCATGTAGAAACACTTGTTCAACCAGTCCTTAACTAACTGTAAGATTGGTACATCATTTCCAATAAGCAATATTTCATCAACATATACTACTAGTATAATGACAGCATTCCCATTAAACTACTTATAAACACATGGATCACATTCATTATTAATGAAACCATATTCCTTTATGGATTCATAAAATCGAATGTTCCATGACCTGGATGCTTTCTTTAATCCATAAATTGATTTCTACAACTTGAAAACCCATTTATATTCACCTGGTGTCACAAACCCTTCTGGTTTCATCATATTGTCAAATCTCATAGTCATTGTAAGTTGCTATGGAAAGTACGATTCTTATGGATTAGACATGGAAACTGGTGAGTAGGATTCATCATAGTCAATTCCTTGATGCTCTCGAAATCATGTAACCACTATACTTGATTTATAGGTGCTAACTTGACCTTCCATGTCCAGTTTTCTCTTGAAAAACCATTTGCATCCAATAGTATTTACATTAACTAGCTCATCGAACAGAACCTAGACTTGCTTCTGATACTTGGAATCCATATTAGAATTCATAACTTCTAGCCATCTTGCAGATTCTAAGCTTTCTAATGCTTCCTTATAGGAGATAAGTTCATCATTCTCCAACAATAATGATTCATCAACCTTGGTGACTATGAAACCAAATCTCTCTATCTCCCTTACCTCTCTTGAGCTCCTACGTAGTACTTGTGTTTCTAAAACCTCTTCCATGGGGCCTGTGGAACTTGTTTCTATACCAACTTCTATGTATCTTAAGCATCAAATTCATTGAATTCAATCTTTCTCCCACTATCCTTTTTGAGGATGTGATCCCTCTTAAGAAAGACGTCTTGTTTGGAAACAATCACTTTCTTGTCTGAAGGGTTATATAGGTAATATCCTTTCATTTCCTTGGGACATCCTATAAAGATACAATTCATGCCCCGGCGGTGCTAGTTTGTTTCCTGACAAGGCCTTAACAAATTCTTGGCATCCCTATACACGTGTGTGTGAAAAAATGGGTTTTTTCCATTCCATAACTTTGAGGGAATTCCATTTTCCACCTTATTTGGTACTCGATTTAATCTATATGCTACATTCTATAATGCATATCCCCAAAACGATAATAGAAGATCTTCAAAACTCATCATTGAACTCACTATGTTCAACAAGGTGTCGTTCCTCCTTTCACTAACTCCATTCCACTATGGTGTATAATGAGGAGTGAGTTGAGATAGAATCCAGGAATCCCGTAGAAGATTGATGAACTCTTGGTTCAGATATTCTCCACCTCAATCCGATCGAAGCTTCTTTATCTTCTTACCAAGAAAAATTTCTACTTCATTCTTGAATTCCTTAAATATCTCTAAGGATTCTAACTTATACCTCATTAAGTAGACATATCCATATCTACTAAAATAATCAGTAAAATTAATGAAGTAAGAATATCCACCTCTAGATTCTACTATAAATGGTCCACACACATCTGTGTGCACCAATCCTAGAAGCTCTGTAGCCCTCTCACCCTGTCCATTGAAAGGAAGCTTGTTCATTTTACCTTATAAACAAGAATGATATCTATCAAGTTGTTTTATCTTAGTAGAGTCTAAATAGCCATCTTGGCATAGCTTTTTCAAGCGCTTATCATTTACCTGACTGAGATGGTGATGCCACAACTGGGTGATGTATGAGTCATGTGAGTTTTTTTTGTTATCGATTTCCAACACTTGATTTTCATAATTTAATACATAAAACCATTATTTACATGATACATACCATAACATTTGTTTTTCTTATAAAAGAATCAACCCTTATTTCCAAACTTTAAAATAAATCCATCCATATCCAAACATGATACATAAATTATGTTTTCGGTAACACTAGGCACATAATAATAGTTATGTAAAATCAAAATCATCCCAGTTGGTAATGAGAGGTGGTAATCGCTAATGGACAACGCAGCCAACCTCGCACCATTGGCAGCTCGAAGATCCACCTCTCATCTAGAAATCTTTATAAATCTACTTAGTTCATGCATTTGAATACATACGTGATCCCCACAAGTTGTGTATAATAACTAAATGTGTAGAAGTGGACAGATTACACTCGATAAAAAACACACCTTTAACATCCCTATGCTTCTAGGTACAATTCCTCTTCTAGTGGACTAGATTTCCACATGAAAAACATACCGCCTCCTGTTCCTTGCCCTACCTTTGGATCTTCCCCTTCTTGGAGGGATGATTCCTGGGGGATTCAGACCATTTATAAATCCTTGGCCCCTTTTCCTTGTCCTTCCTTTTATTATTCACCATAAGGACTGGAGGTTTGTCATTCCCCATGCCCTTATCTACCTAGAGAATTAAGGTCTGAAGTTCTGATAGAATCTTCTCATTGTTGCTCATGTTATAGTTGACAATAAAGATAGAAAAGGTCTTGGTCAGTGATGATAGGATGAGATCTGTACGCAAATCATCCGGAAACTTAATCCCTAAGATGTCCAAGAGTTCGATGTAGCCAATAAGCTTGAATACATGAGGACCAGATGGTGAAGACTCACCAAGCATAGTTGTAAAAAAGAATTGGAGATCTCATATCTCTCATGTATTTCCTTCTCTTGGTAGAGATCCTTATGGTGATACATCATGCTATACGTGTCCATGTTTCCATATTGCTTCAAGATCTCATTAGACATGGTCGATAGAATGAAACATTAAATATTTGTGGCATCATCCATATTTTTCATATATAGAGATAGTTCCTCATCACTAGCCTATTTCCTAGGTACAACTGGAATAGGCTCTTCCAGCACATACAATTTCTTCTCATGGTGAAGGATGACATATAAACGCTTCTGCCACTCTTGGAAATTAGTTCCGGTGAGAAGGTTTTCCCTCTCAAGTATGGTTCACAATGATATGTTTGAATTCATTTTTATTATCATTTTTACAAATTAAGATGAGAAAATTTTAGTACTTTATTATGATAAAACTAAGACAAATAAATAAATTAATACTTATTAGTCTCCCACTCTTTTATCGAAATCTAATAGCCCTCACCATTGACTTGGGAATATTTTGTTGCCTGAATATTTTAGTGGAAATGATCCATATTTACCTTCACATTACCCCAACTAGGGTTGGTAAAGAAACTTGAAGGGTTTTAGGTAGGCATTTTAAATTCCAACTGCATTAAATTGTAGCTCCTTGATCTGTTGAGTGGACTCCCCAATCCTGAAATCCTTTTATTTTGGATTTCCTCAACCTTTGCCTCTTGATAACACCAAGTCCTATCATGGCAGTCAACCCTTGATGAAAACCAAGTCAAGTCAACCCAAAACCTTGAATTAGAATTCCCTGATAATTTAAAGCACCCCAACTAGGGTTGTACAAGCACTTTGAACTATGGTTCGATTCTAACCAAGATTATGGAAGACTATACCGACTTGATATTTTCTTTGAGGGATTTTATCCTTATACGTAAATTCCCATTTTATTATCTATGATTACATACTTTTTAATATTAAGGGGGTATACTTAATTTATTAACCATGTCTAAGATAATATTTTACGCATAATCTGGTCTTATTTAAGTTTTATCTTGCATGCTTGTTTAATTCATTAATTGTGTGATCGTGACAACACACCCAAAATAAATAAACCTTACAACTGATAGAAATAAAATAAATGGTATGATCATAAGCTTGATCTATTGGTTGGTTTATCTAGCAGTTGATAAACTAACCCAAGACCTAGGGGACAAACACCTTGAACCTTTTGGGTTCGTGTTTACAGCTTTCCACCTGTCCACCTTTGTGTCTCCTTAGATTGGTTTCACCTTGGATCCAAACTTGAGCTGCCTCCACTAGCTTGGGAGCTCCATCCATTATATATTATTTTATCTCACACACAGGTGAGGGGTAAAATGGGGTTTTACATAAAATAAACCTTGGGCATGTAGGCCCTACACATTAATGAGGAGAAGTCTTGCAGGCCAAAAAATTTAATTTTAATAAATAAATTAAAATAAACCATTCACATAAAAAGGTCTTGGTCTAGCTCATGATCGTCCATTCATACAATGATATTTATGGATAAATACAACTAGAATTCAATTAATTAATCATTCTTGTTTAAGATAAATCACACACGAATAAATTAATTATCTTTAATTAATCAACTATTTTATCTTAAACCCTTTTTCTGAATTTCCTTGATATTCTCATCCATCATAATTTTAAATAAATAAATTCATTTAAAATTATCTTTGTACGTAACTTATACCTTAGAGGCAACCCGGTGAATTCCCATTCATAACTATCCAATGATTAGAAATGAACATTATGCAGATGTTAAATTAAACACATATATATAACACATATCACATGTTGTACCTCAGCTTTATGCCTACACTATGGTACACGTCTCAAGGGTTTATATAATATAATAATAAATTTTAATAAATCTATGTAATTTGGACGAGTACATGGTGTGTAGTTCCAACTACATGGCGTGTACTTTTGTTCACCATCCATCCGAAGTACACACCTGGGGACATGGCTTATAGATGAACTTTGGAAATTTTTTCGGATTACACAGTGTGTTCAGTGGGACATACACCATGTAGTATCCGTGTTACACAGTTTCCAACCGAGAAAGCCATGTACGGGGTACACAGTCTAACCCTAACCTAAAGGGACTACACACCGTGTTCAGTGGACCACATGGAATGTAATCCGAAAACCATGTTCCACCAGTTCCAGGTCAACACACAGTGTCATTTAAGAATTAGAAATACTCCAACACATGACCTGATTTGGAGGAAAAGTCTGATGCATTGAACCTAGACTACATGGTGTGTACTGTCGAATACATTCCGTGTATTATGGTGTTGTACGTCTAGGAACATTTGGCACCTTTGGATGAGATTCCCTTTTTTATTTTAATCAAAAATAAAAGAAAAGTTTATTTCATTAAGGTGAACAAGAAATGAGAGATGAGGAACAAATCTCAAGATTCAGATTTAAAGAACGATTAACTTGAATTGAAAAAACCAAATTAATAAATGTGTAAATCCCCAATGAAAAAATAAACAATTACAATCAATGATAAGGCCGCTTAGAAACCACTTATAGGTTACAGGCGTAGTGGAAGCATGTTGGTGGGTGTACCCAACTTTAATTTTAGCATTAACAACAATCAATGTGAGTTTTTTCATGATAATAAAATGCTGGATATTCAGAATAGAATGAATAAAAAAAAGAAAATAGGGGATTCTCGGAACCATATATAGGATCATCATATGTTGGATATAATTGATTTAATTAATTAACAAGAATTACCTTGATGGAATTCTTTTTTCATTGATGTTTCCGGTCACGATCCGATGTGATTTTTCATTGCATCATAGAATCTAAGTGTAGGATTCCTCTAGTAGTAATCCACATGTGCTCCACATATCTCTGGATGTCGTCAAAGGGATCTCTAGGTACTAGTGTAGAAGATCCTTTGCATGCGATGTCTTCCTTTGATCGCCTTGATCCGATGGAGGATGATATCTCTCACTCGTAGCTTGAGAGCGTTCTTAGAAGAAAAAGATTCTCTATTGGCTTGAGAACTTTCTATAGATCTGTTGTGTACATAAAAAAATGGCTAGGCTAATAAGAAATATATAATTGGGATTTTTAATTATATAGAATAATAAAATGAATTAATTACCCAAAATAATTTATTCATTTAATTTAATTCTTAGTAATACCCAATGTTTAATAATAACAGTTGACTATTATTATTACCTGAAAAGTGCCCATCAAATTACACCAAATATTATTTAATTAAATAGATAATATTATTTCTCATAAATTCTCAGAAAAAATACACGGCGTGTATATTTAATATACACGGCGTGTACTTTTGTTTTTCCATTTTTCATTATTTTCTCAACCACATTTATTAGACCTTGAATAATGGAAATTTATTTCTAAAATAAATATCACTGCATTACTCACTAATAAATATATTATTTATCCCAAAATATATTCTCTCAAAAAACTAGTGTTGAAATAAATGTGATCAGGCATTCTTGAATAATTATTAAACCACAATCGAGAATAATATTTATTTAACTTATTAAATTAATATTTAACTAAGATACTTAGACACACTTAGTGTGTGACCCTCTAGGCCTCTTTCTCAAGGGAATTAGGCAGAGCATGCCTAAAGTCCAAGGTTAGCATCTAGCAACACACCAAGGCACCTATAGAGAAAGAAGTTAACACCACAATGACGTTTCACCTCCTACAAATGCTTACTGTGTAATGTAATCCCTTTTTCTCGATATCTCGAATCAAGCGGGTTGCATGCTAGTGCCATCATCTCATGTGCACGATTATTCTTTCTTTGAATTTCCATAATTGAACTTGCCCATTCCTCACCATGACCATGGATTTATTTATGCTATATCAATTCCATCAAAGGGCCTGAGATATCTACTTCCTTTATGGAATAGAAGAGATAAATCCTTTCTCGCATTATCCATTAATGTGGTATCACTCGTGACACACCCAATGTATTCTACCTCGCTGCGAATAGTGTGTCATCAAAATTTTTATCAATGCATCTAAGTGTGAGAGTTGTAATACCCTTTAATAATAATATTAAAGTCTAAGGACCAATACACACATCCACAGATAGGAACATCCAATGACACTATGAAATGTTGATTTCCTACTGGTGGGTCTCATTCTCATAATATCCTCCAGGATATTACCAAGGGCGCACAACATGAGAAGGTGACTCAATGTTTTATGAGTCCTCACCCATAATGGAATATGTTATTTGTGTCCCTCAAATAACATAATCCGGCCATAGAACATATATTCAAGAATAGTTTTATGGCAATTTAGGGTTCTCATCATAGCAGGGATCCACTATGACTCTTTAATGAAATATTTATCCTTAGGAAAATATCACATGAATTGTCATGGAGAAGACAAATCAAGATGTGATAAGGTATTTATTGATGAATAAATTACAAAGAAGTTGGTTCTAGGCCACCAACTCCAACAAGTAAAAAATTGGTATGTAATATTTTACATGGATAATATTTCAAGTTTCGGGTTCCTCCCTCTTGAAATTTCTAGAATTAACTGCTTTTCATGGATTTTGGATATCGAGTTGCATCAAAATGAAAAAGACCTTAATAATATGATCAAAGATGGAAATCAAGATTCCACCCAAAACGATGTTTGAGGTGTAATATTTTTCACCACTCCATGTGGATTTATATTATTTTTTAATAAATAATTCATGCTTTATTCCATTTCATTTTTTTTATTTCTTATAGGTATGTTGTATTTTCTTTTTAGTATAAATTGAAGCTAAAAATTTCCTTATCACGATTAATCCCCATGATGAAGATATTTATCATGTTGAAAGTTCCAAAAAATATAAAATTCATAAACACAATAATTATTTTATCAATATTAAAATAGAAATTGATCATGAATATACATTAACTCAGGGTGATAAATTAATAAAAGGCTCTGGAAGAAAAAAACGTGTTACAAATATTTAAATAAATAATTATTTGTTTTTTACTAAGTCTTGGTGAAATTTATTATGTTTTAATGATATTGAAAATGGATATCACATCGATACTATGTACAAAAAAGGTTCTAAATACCTCTATATAAGAATAATTAATAACGAGAACAAGTTATACTAATAAAAACTTTCATGAATTCCCTATAAATTGCACAATATTAGTATATATATATAATCGAATCAAATATAATAATCTAAACATCCATTGACAATGATGCATTTATTGTATGGAATTATTGTTTGTGTCATATGTGATTAATAATTAAATGAAAAATAATTAAATGTAGGAACTGTCTTCCATTATTTGATAAAAATGTTCTTACACCTAACGATTTCTCATTCACTACTTATTCTCAATGAATATTGATTATAATATCATAATTATCAAAAATTACTACTGGATCTCTTATGTTTTTGGAAATAATTATTGGTGACATGTGTGGTCCAATTCAACCACCATGTATACTACACACTCGCGCGTTGTTGGGAACAAGCGACAAACTAAAATTTATTACCTACTTACTACTTAGAACAGTGGAAAGACAGGTTCAAACCACTGAGAGGAAAAATGTTGTGCTTGATGATCTAAAAAAATAAACTAAACAAAAACACACACAAAAACAAACAAAATAAATCAGATGGTGGTAATAGAGTGAAGTGAAGTGAGTGAAAAATCAGTGTGTGAGGAAGTGAAGGTGAACTGGTGAGTGCAAGTGGGTATGATGAGACAGTGATGAGAAGCAGAGGTTGGGGGAATGAGGAGACAGTGAGGAGAAACGGTTAGACAGTGACACCAGTTCTAAAACGGTTCCATAGTGAGATGTGGTACTGTGATGGGATGAAACGGTGGAACCGTATGGATTGAATAAAATTGTAAAATGGTGCCATTGTAAGGAGACTGTGGGATAGTTTGGTGGGGGAGACGGTGGAACATCAACAGAGAGACTCGGTGCGACCGCAACACCTGTAAAATAAATAAATCAATAAATTAAGTTGAATAAATCAATAATTTAATAAAACTAAAAATAAATTAGTATATAAATCAATTAAATAAATAAATTGAATTAACAACTAAATAAATAAAATTTAAATAATAAAAATTAATTATTAATTATTTAAAAGAAATAATTTATTTGGATTAAATGAAATAAACAAATTAATTCAAGAAAAAATTAAAATATTTGAATTTACTTGCTTAAATTAGTTAACCAATTAATTAATTAAATAATTAATTAAATTAAAGAGTAAAAAATATTAATTGAATAAAATTAAATCACTAAAACTAGTTAAACTATTAAAAGAATTAAAAACTTCCATTTTTTGTTTATTTAAAATTTAAGAATAATTAATTAATTAATTTAATTTATAAATTAAAAATTATTGAAAACTAACATCATAAATAATTAATTAAATGAAATTAAAAAAACAACTAAATTTAATTATTGAAAAAAATAAAAAATAAACAACAAAAACATAATTTTAATACATAAACACATTTTTTATAATCTAATTTACAAAAAACAACAATTGATAAATATTACACAAAATACAATAGTTTGATTTTAAAAAGTAAACAAAAATATAAGAAAGGATTTGGAAAAGTTCATTAAAAATGAGCCACATGAAACTCCCCCACACTTGAAACTTTTTTTGTCCTAAAACAAATACATGCCTTAGACTTTAGAAAAACATATGATTTGTGAGTTTCAGTTCAAAAAGTGCATGATTAAACTTTAATATCCAGAGAAACAAGAACAAACAATGGATCAGGCTTTCCAAAGGGTATTCAAAATGATGTCTTGTCTATCTTCAAGTACTCACTTAAAGTTAAGAGTGTCAAAAATTCATACACTATCAAGTATGTCATGCCTCCAATGTGTACTCATTAACTGTCCTACTTCAATTTCAAATTCAAGTTCTGATTCAAGGAGTGTTGACAGGTTAGATGAAGTGGAATTCAAAACTTAACCAAGGGCATCTTCCACTCTCACCATCCTCCAGGTTCCAAAAATTAAATTCCACTAATTTTGTCACTTTATTGGTTCAACTCAAATGAAAATTAACCAAGTTAATTGATCCCTTCTTCATCTCGGTTCAAAATTACCCTCACCTTAATTAGTTCATTTTTGACAAGGACACTTTATTTTACTTTTTTCCCATCCATATTCCACATGTTGTGCACTGTGGATAACACTTTTTAAGATTGAAATTGGATTAATTTATTCATAGAAATTAACCCAATGCACCTTGTCTCAGATACTCACCATGGGATCACATTTTCCCATTTTACCCCTGTTACAAAGGAATTAATTAATAATCATTCGAGTTGACTTCCTAAAGTGATTGAACATTATTTAATAAAAATGTGAGTCCCCTTGGATCCATTGAGAACATCATGTTACCCGAAGTCATGATCATCATCCCACACAACCTATCCTGTCACACTCCTATCCTCAGTTCCTAAACAGAAAGGTTTATAGAGACATTGAACAATTGCACTCAACAATCATTTATGCTTAATAGCTTCTGACCAAGTCCCACTCTCAACATCCAATGAGCAGTTATCCACTAAAATGACATAATTGAAGTACCAGTGAACATCTAATTACCATCATGTGATGGAAGAATTTCAAATTTTTTTGAAATAATTTTGACCCTTTTTTATAAACAATCACAAACTCGGGTTCAAGAAGTGGGAATTTGAAATGACACTAAAATGACCCCTCTCCCCCAGACATAAAACCCTAAAATGTCCCCAATGTTGAATTTTAATGTGGGAGATAGTATAGCTGAAGATTGATTGACAATTCAGTAGAAAAAGGATTTGAAGGGGTAGCAATGAGGTTCAAAAATTTTCTTTGCCACACAAAAAGAGAAAGAAAAGAAAACTTCAAACAAATACAAACAGAAGAACCCAAACCCTCCAACCATCACCAGAAACAAGTTTAGTTCTATTCCTAAACTGTTTATTCTATGAATTTTTTTGAGCAGACAAAAGATTTTATCAATGAAATTTAATTAGTAGCATGATTAACAATGATATGCATCATTATCTCAATGAGAAGAAAAATAGTGGGTGGAGAAAGTTTCAAAATGCATCTCAAAATACTTTTACAAATAATTAGATATTATCAATCTAACACCCAAGTAGGAAACATAGTACACTTTTCACAGGTTAGGGGGAAGTCCCCCATACTTAATTCACAGTAAAATTAAGCAGGTAATTGAAAGTGTAAAAGGGCATAACAACACTTCCCTAAATTATTGGGTCTTTAACACTAACTTCCATCGACAGATCCTCTTCAGCAGCACTGGGTGGTTACATCTCTTCATGGACATGAAAGTTCAAATAAGTAAAATAAGATTGCAGAGTTTTAAGTTCAAGATAAGTAACCCAATGGAGTGATTAGAAATAAATGTTATCCATATGATGCAGTGGATTGATCCCTTGGATTTTCTTAGCTAAGTTTATGGAAGAAACCACGCTCTCTCTAAAACAAAAATAGATCATGAGGCACCATCAACCAGTCAAGAAGTTAAACTGGTGAACAAGTAGCAAGGTTTAACTTTATTTAAGAACAAAAATAAAAGGAAAACAACTAAGAAACCACAGTTTAGTTCCCATGAAACACTAAGTTTATAGTCCTCAGTTAGACTTGAGATAGCTAATTCATCCAACAAAGATATGGGAGCCATGCCATTTGGATGCCCTTCAAAGAAGTGATTTCTTCTTTGATCATTGACTAAGAAATGATGATTATCTTCTCTAGCTAGCTCAACATCTCCATTAACCAAAACTCTAACAATGGTAAAGGGTCGTGACCATTTGGTCTTCAACTTTCCTGGAAATAACTTTAATCTAGAATTGAATAGGAGAACCCTCTCACCAACCTTGAAATTCTTATTTTGAATTATTGAGTCATGAAAAACATTTTTTATCTCTTTGTAAATTTCAGAATTCTTGTAGGACTCTCTTCGAATCTCCTTCAGATCACTTAGCTCTAACAGTCTCCTCTCACCTGAAGACTTAAAGTCAAAGTTAAGATCCTTCACTGCCCAATAATATCTCTTTTGTAACTCAACTGGTATATGACAAGTTTTCCCAAAGAGTATCCTATATGGTGACATTTCTATAAGATTATTATAAGCTATTCTATAGGCCCAAAGGGCCTCATCCAACTTCCTTGACCAGTCCTTCCTAGAGATAGACAAAATTTCTCCAAAATCTGTTTGAGCTCTCTGTTCGAAACTTCTGCTTTCCCACTATACTGTGGGTGGTAAGTGGTTCTGGTCCTATGTGAGCACTCATACTTTTCCCTAAAACCTATGAACTTATAATTCTTGAAGTGAGTCCCATTATCAATGATGAATGCTCGAGGCACATCGAATCTAGAATAGATGTTTTTTCTTGATGAATTTCACAACACTAGAAGTTGAATTGTTTGGAAGAGCTACTGCCTCAACCGACTTGGACACATAGTACACAGAAACTAAAATATACTCATTCGCATAAGATGATGTGAATGGTCCCATGAAGTCCAAGCCCCACACATCAAATATTTTAACCTCTAGAATACCTTTTCGGGGTAGTTCCTTCTTCCAACATTTCCCAGCATTTGAAATTTCTCACAACCAATAACCAGACTCCTAGAATCTTTAAACCATGTTGGCCAGTAGAAACCAACATATAAGACCTTTTGGGCAGTCCTTTCTCCTCCATGGTGGCCACCCCAAGGTGATGAATGGAAGATCTCAAGTATGGGAAAAATCTCATCCTCAACCACACATCTTCTCAAAATCCCACCAGCACATCCCCTAAAGAGAAGAGGGTCATCTAAAATATATTGTTTCAGCTCAGATATAAACCTCTTCCTATAGTTGTGTGAGAAATCCTTGGGCATGACTCTAGTTACCATAAAGTTGGAATAGTCTGTGAACCAAGAATACTACTGCACAGAGGCAACAAACAATTGTTTATCAGGGAAAGAAGTGTTGATCTCTCGTGGTTCCTTACTTG
Organism: Viscum album; assembly: GCA_963277665.1. NCBI lineage: Eukaryota > Viridiplantae > Streptophyta > Magnoliopsida > Santalales > Viscaceae > Viscum > Viscum album. The sequence continues at coordinate 2,118,818,189 of OY728123.1, forward strand.
GGGTATTGGGAAATCAGGACAAGTGATCTGCAACTACATTCTCAACCCATTTCTTGTCCTTAATCACTAAATCAAACTTTTGTAACTGCAAGGTCCACCTCAGGAGTCTGGGCTTTGAGTCCTTTTTATCCATTAAGTACTTTAGGGCTTAATGATCTGTGAAAATTGTGATCCTTGATCCTATAAAGTACTGCATGGACTTTTCCAAATAAAACATCATAACAGCCAACTCCTTTTTAGTGGTAGAATAATTCTTCTGGGAATCGTCCAGCTGCTTTCCTGAATAGTAAATAACATGTAGTTACCTATCTATCTTATGCCCCAAAACAGCTCCTAATTTAAAGTCACTAGCATCACACATCACCTCAAAGGGATGCTTCCAGTCAAGAGCAGTGATTACAGGTGAAGTAGTCAACTTCTCCTTGAGAAAATTAAAGTCCTCTAGACATTTCTCATTAAGGAAAAATGGTGTGTACTTAACCAGAAAGGAGTAAAGGGGTCTAGTAATCTTAGAAAAGTCCTTAATGAACCTCCTATAGAAGCCAACATGACCCAAGAAACTTCTGATTCATTTGAAATCTTTAGCTGGGGGAAAATTTTGTATGACCTCAACTTTAGCGTTATCAACCTCCAGCCCATTCTTAGAGACATTGTGTCCTAAAAATATGCCTTTTGTGGCCAGGAATTGGCACCTTTCCTAGTTTAAGACTAAGTTAGTTTCTTGGAACCATTCTATCACAAGTTCCAGATTTTTTAGACATTTCTCAAAGTTATTTCATACAATAGAACAATCATCCATGAACACTTAAATTATCCTTTCAATCATGTCTAAAAAAATTTCCATCATGCACCTTTCAAAAGTGGCAGGAACACCACAGAAGCCAAAGGGAATCCGTCAGTAGGCGAATGTCTCAAATGGAAAGGTGAAGGTGGTTTTCTCTTGGTCCTCAAGTGAAATAGAAATCTAGTTGTAACTAGAATAACTATCAAGAAAGAAGAAGAATTCATTTCCTACCAATCTCTCTAACATTTGATCCAAAAATGGCATGGGAAAGTGATCCTTTCTTATGGAAGCATTTAACTTTCAGTAGTCTATACTGACTCTCCATTTATCCACTGCTCTTGTCTGGATTTTCTCATTCTTTTCCTTAGAGACCATTATCACTCAACTCTTTTTGGGTACCACTTGGACATGAATTACCTTGGGGCTATCATAAATGGGAAAAATTATACTACCATCAAGAAACCTAATCACTTCTTATCTCACAACTTCCTTAATGTTTGGGTTGAGTCTTATTTGGGCTTCTACTCTAGGCTTACAATCAAGTTCCATGGGAATTTTATGCATGCAGAAGGCTGGAATTATCCCCCTGATATCAGCAATTGACCAGCCTATGATGGACTAGTACTTCTCCAAAACACTAAGGATATTTTTCTCTTGACTCACCTCCAAGTTGGATGAAATTATCATAGGAAGGGTGTAACTCTCTCCTAAAATGGAATATTTGATATGGGTAGGGAGGGGCTTGAGTTCAAGGGTGGGTGGCGATTTTTTTGAGGGAAAACACTTGGGCCTGGGTGGCCCAAGGTTTTCATGCTACCTCTTGAAAAAGGCAGCAGATAAGGCTTCTTCCTCATCACTAGGGCTTCAAGAAAAACCTCTTCAAACCTTGACTTCTCTCTCAGGGTAATAATGTGCTCCAAAAAAACTCATCTAGGTTCTCCAAAAATTATCCCTCATACTCATCAAAAAATCTCTCTCCTTACTTGACATGATCCCCATGCAAGTGGAAGCAAATATTTTAGGTTCACTATTGATTTCAGTTATCATTATCAGAAACTCCTTTGCCTCCTTATCAACACTAATCTCAGCAACTAACATATCATATTTGTGTAAGATTGGGTGGGTGGGTTCTTCGATTTTATTAAACACATTGAATTCTGCTTTCTTTTCAGCCATATTGAAAATCTGTTTCCCCATAGACACATCTATCATAACTCCCCCTGTGTTCAGGAAGGGCCTACCAAGAATGATAAGAACCTCCTGGTCACACTTCATATCAATTATAAGAAATTCAGCAGAAAAAAATATTTTTCCTTCTCCCACTAATAGATCATCGACCCTACCTACTGGATGAGTGATGGACCTATTAGCAAGCTGTAACAAAATAGTGGTGGGTTGGGGAACTCCTAATCTCAGGTACTGAAAAAGTTACAGGGGAATTATATTGATACTGACACCCTAATCACACAAATAATTGAACTTACCACCTCTATCCCCAAAGGTGAAAGGGATGAAAAATATTCTGGGGTCCTGAAGCTTAGGAGGTATCCTATTCTACAATACTGCACTACACTCCTCTGTTAAGTCATAGGTGGTAAATTCTCCCAATGTATTTTTTTAACAGATTTTCTTGAGTGATTTTAGATATGATGGGATTTGAATCAAGGCTTCTTAGAATGGGATATCAATTTTAATCTTTTTAACAACTTTAAAAAAATTCAACAGTTCAGAATCATGAAATGTCTTCTTAATTCATTGTGGGAAGGGGATTTCAGGGAAAAAATTCTTCACAATTGGGGGAATCTCTACAACATCCTCTTCAAAAAAATTATTCCCTTTATTTTCTTTGTTTTTCAAGCTATTTTCTTTGGGTTTTTGAGCTGGAATAGTATGAACTGGAGGGATTCGAGTAGTGTTGTCCTATTTTCCATATTCAAGTTCTCTCAGATTTGAGTTTCCATCTTCATCCAATTTCTCATTTTCAGTATTTTGGGGTTCTTTCTGAGGCTCTTGGTGAGTTTGTAGACCACTTCTGCTGATCACATCCATGGCTTTCTCCCTAGTATTTTCTTTAGTGGTGCCGAGTAGCCTACCCTTTTCTCTATTACTAGCGTCCCTAGCCAACTTCCCCATTTTAATTTCAAAGTTCTTCATTATAGCATCCATTTGAACATTATCATAATCATTTTTGGTATTTTGTTCGTAAAACCTCCCTATCATGTGATGGAACATGTCTCTTGCCTCATCTTTTGAGTTGGAAGACTCGACCTTAGGTTAGGGTTGGGGTTGGAATTGTAGCCTAGGAGGCTGCTGGAATCTAGGAGGGGCGGTAGGTTAGAGGACTCCCTAATCCCTCCATGAATGGTTAGAATGGTTCTTATACCCTTGATTATAGGTGTTGGAAAATAGATCTTCTCTAGGATGCATCTGAGGTCCATAGCCAGAAAAGCTGGCACTCTCATGAGGCTAGACAGGCATACCGAAGTTTGGAAAATAGGATTGAGAATGGACATACATGCCATAGTGATGGAATTGCTCCTTAAGGGTATGATGTGGGTTCTCATTAAAGAACTCAACAGCTTGGGCTTCAGTTTGAAGAGAAGGGGTAGTTTCCTTTCTCACAATGGTTCTCCTCCTAGAGCATTTGTGCTCGGAGTTTTGAGCTAAGGTGTTAAAGATTTATTTGAGCTCCTCCGCAGTCCTATCACAAAAGTCTCCTCCAGAAGACTGATCCACCAATGTTTAGTGGTAAGGAGTGGGAATATTATAGAACGTGTCCATGGGGAATTGGGGTATACATTGATGGTTTGGAAACTACCTAAGAAACTTTCAAAACCTATCCCATAATTCATCAAACAGTTCTCTTTCATCCTGATGGAATCCAGTTATTTTGTGTCTAATTTCAAATTTGAACCTCCTATGATAGAATTTCATTGTGAAATCATTATGAACTTGATCCCATTTGACAAAGATTTATTCTTCTAACTATTGAGACCATTTCCTAGCGTTTCCCTTGGGGCATAAGGGGAACACTCTCAGTTAAAGATCTTCCTTAGTGATACCCCTAAGTGGTAGTTGTTGGAAACTATAGTAGAAGGTTCTAATGAAGTCAAGATAGTCTTCACTAGACATTAAATTGAAGGTAGGTAGTTGACTAAGCATGGATTGCTTGATTTCGTAATTCCTAGATCTAGGATAGAGTCTAATGCATGAAGGGTTACTAGAAACTGAAGGTAGCAATAAATCTCTCAAATTGTGCCTCTCAGCTATCTCATTCTCAGGTGGGTTCATCATTCCAGGTTGGTTTAAATTTTTAGGAAGTGTATTGTTTAAGTTTTAATTTCTGTTATCTTCCATTTTGATCTTGTATTTGTTATTTTTCACTTCCTTGAGGTGCTTATTAATTTTAAGATTTACAGGTACTATGTATTCAGACATAGACCTAGTTTTCATGTAATAGGTACACATTTTTTTTGAATTTCAATTTTCCTTTTGAAAATATTTTTTTAGTGTTTTTTTATTTGATTTTTTTTTGTTTTGTTTTTTTTGTCGCACATGTCCTCCCCGACAACGACACCAAAATTTTCACGATTGTGTGTCATTGGGAACGTGCGAAAAACTAAAATTTATAACCTACTTACTACTTAGAACAGTGACAAGACATGATCGAACCACAAAGAGGCCCAATGTTGTGCTTGGTGATCTAAAAAAACTAAAACAAACACACACACACAAAAACAAAACAAATATTTTATTAGTAATGGAGTGAAGGGAAGTGAGTGAAAAATCAGCGTGTGAGGAAGTGAAGGTGAACCGGTGAGTACAAGGGGGTATGGTGAGACAGTGAGGAGAAATAGTGGCTGGGGGAATGATGAGACAATGAGGAGAAACGGTGAAATAGTGAGGAGAAATGGTGAGACAGTGACACTGGTTCTGAAACGGTGCCACAGTGAGATGCGGTACCATGATGGGATGAAATAGTGGCACCGTATGGATAGAATAAAGTTGTGAAACGGTGCCATCGTATGAAAGAGACTTTGGGACAGTCAGGTGGGGGAGACAGTGGCACATCAACAGAGAGACTTGGTGTGACCGCAATATCTGAAAAACAAATAAATCAATAAATTAAGTTGAAGAAATCAATAATTTACTAAAACTAAAAAATAACAAATAAATCAATTAAATTAATAAATAAAATTAACAACTAAATAAAGAAAATTTAAATAATGAAATTTAATTTTTAATTATTTAAAAGAAAGAATTTATTTGGATTAAATAAAATAAATCAATTAATTCAATAAAAAATTAAAATATTTACAGTTACTTTCTTAAATTAGTTAACCAATTAATTAATTAAATATTTAATTAAATTAAAGAATAAAAATATTAATTGAATAAAACTAAATTGCTAAAACTAGTTAAACTATTAAAAGAATTAAAAACTACCATGTGTTGTTTATTTACAATTTAATAATAAAGAATTAATTAATTTAATTGGTAAATTAAAAATTATTGAAAACTAATATCATAAAGAGTTAATTAAATTTAATTATAAAAAAAACTAAATTTTTCTTTTGAAAATACAATAAAAAATAAACAAAAAAACATACTCTTAATACATAAACACATTTTTTATAATGTAATTTACAAAAAAACAACAATTGATAAATATTACAAAAAATACAATAATTTAATATTAAAAAGTCAAAAAAAATAAAAAAAATATGTAGCAAAGAGCATTAAAAATGAGCCACATCCTAGACCATTTAAATATTTTGTTAACTTGATTGATGTGTCAACTATATTATAATGATCCACTATATTTGAAATTAGTGAAGTTAGGTAAAGAATAGGTTTCAGAGGGAGATGAACTAGAACTGATTTAAATATTTTATTTGGATTGAAAATTAGAGTTTTAAAACATGTTTTAAGTGTCCAAAGGGTTTTTATAAAGATTTTTATTTGGAAAGAAAAGGCTCAAAGTAAAATCTCAGGAGTTTTTTGTTAGAGGTGACTTGAGTGGTGGAAGCTTTAAGACACTAAAACCCTTGTGGATGTCCACCGTAGGTCCATTGGAAAAATATGTGTTTTAAAAAAATAGAAAAGGGGATATTTTTCTTTATTTTAAATTATAAACCCACTTAGGTTTCCCTCTTGGGGGTTAGCGCATGAATATATAGGTCTCCCTCCTACTCTTCCTTATCTATTTCCCCATTCAACTCAAGTTTTCCAAGGTTAGTTTGTCATGCCGATGTAGGTTGGTATCCTTACTTTCTCTTTTGTTCTACTTATATGTTTCCCTCACGTTTAGTGTTATTGGGTTTGAAATTTATTTCTGATCCCACCCAGGCATGATGGAATCAATGTAAGATTATGGTTACTTCATTATTATTTGATAAAAGGGGGTCTTAAAATGATGAACGCACCAGGTTTCATGCAGTTTGTGGAGCTATGCCACTAACTTAGGTTTTACATGATTATTCTATAAGTCTAAAGGAATAATTTTGTGAATTTATATTTTTTTTCTTGGGGGACTTAGTTAGTAGTGGACTTAGGGGTTTTTTGGGAGTGATCCTCACATTATTTCTTGTGTTTATGGCATCATTATATCATTCAGTGAGCTTATTTGTGAATATATATATTTAATTAATTAGGGATTAATTGTGTTAATTAATTATAATTGTTTTATAATTAATTAAAGTGGTTATAGGTGGATCTAGGTCCTCATGTTATTGAATTGTGGTTAATTGAGCTTAGATTGGGATAATGGAAATAGGGAAAACATTGATTGAGTTATGTGGTGTAGTCTTGGTTATGAAAATAATTTTATAGAAAATTTATAAGATCTATTCTAAGGATAAATTCCTATATTTTAATTTCTAATGGATTTTTTGGTGGTGGTGTATAACCAACTACTAGTGTCATTGTGTCAATAAGATAGACTATCAGAAGTTTCAAATAATATTTCTAGTAGTTATACTGACTGGAAGATAAAATTGACATGTGTGACCAGTAATTACTACATTGAATCAATCAATGGAGGAACTGCGTGAGGAGAAAATGGATTTTTTAAGGGTAATTATAGAAAATTATAGAACTTATCTCATGAGATATTTGGGAGGTGCATGATATAATTAATGATGGATTTGAGGTAGTGGGATACTTTGATCAAATGGATGGACAAACATGAATATATGAATTATAAGGAAGCACTCCCATGGTGATCGAAAGTTATGGAAACTAGAAGCACTGAATAAACTCTACTATATTTAGTAGGGTCAAAACATGTGATTTTAGATCAATTGATAAGATGAAATCATATATATATTCCTAACATTTTTTAGGATTTTCAGTGGTTTACCTGATAATGAACCTGGTATGTGTTGTTTATTACAGGAAATAGGGTTTCCCAATTTCAATGGAAAAATAGTAGAAAAGAACCAAAATTGGATATTATACATCATGATACATCATTACAAGACAATTAGAAGTATTTCACCACATTCTACAATCCATTAATCAAAGTTGGGAATAATTTCAAGTTCTGAAGACATTACACGAAATGATGCATTAATACACATCATGTAACCTTCGAATTCAATTTCCACTTTTAAGATAAAGCCTAAAGGAAGATACATATCATGAGACCCTACATGGCGTGACATGATTCAAATTTCTAAATCCCTGAACTATATTCACATGAGATTTTCACAGATTCAAAAATCATGGAGGCAAACTCGAATCAGAAATACATGATGTTAAACACCATTACACAACATGTAATATTCGGATTATTTACCTACAACAGGTGCACCACAATAGAAAAGTCAACTTAATTTATTTTTTTCTTTCACTTTTCTCTCATTTCCCTTGGACTCCCTCTCCCCAAACTCGAATTTATTCAATTCCTTTCATTTTTTGTCTTTAATACAGGCACCATGGATCAAATTTGATGATGTTCTTCATCACTTTTTTTTATCACCAACATTGTTCCATGCATGTTCATCGATTCAATCATAAATATTCATTGAATTGGTGTTGATATTATTCTTGTTCTAATTTCAAGTAAGTATTTGATTTGATTTTAATTTTTTTGAAGATCATAGTGCTTATTATAAATTTCATATTGATGAATTGGTTAATCTACATCATTGAATGATTGTAAATCATTTAATCTCAGTCCTTGTTTCCATGTTAATTATGTTTGAAATTTCTTATCAATCTGTGATGGATTATACTTTGAGTAGTTGAACTTCTTAGGGTAGGGATCAAGGGTAGGTGTTATTGAATCCAATTAATCATTAATTCTCACCTTGGTAACCTTAAGGATTTGTAATCAGGGTAAAAAAATTTATATCCAGATCACTTAACCAACCCTTTCTATGAGAAGTTTGAATGAACATACCCATCTTGATTGAAGTAGAATCAGCTATAAAAAATAGTGTATGACACTATCAGCCATAGAATTTAAGTTTAATGCATCTAGGTTGTGGTTATCTCCAGACCAAGGAATGGATGCCTCCTAGATTGAGCTAATTGGTCTGATCATGATCAACTATTGACCTCTTCTTGCATCGTAAACTAACCTTAGGACCATACCAAGTAAGAATTAAGATCATCCTTTTTATTAAACCTAGAAATTGATCCTGATATCTTCCTTATCTCCAATCCTAATCCCAGTTCTCTTACCATTATTTTTCCTAAATTTAATAAAACTCATAAGGACCCCTAATCAAAAGGTTTAAAAGCCTTTGTTCTTGTCTTCCAACTCGTTTTCCCCATGAGATCGACCCCACACTATCACTATACTATTCCTTAGTTGAAAGTTTAGTTTGGGAAACAATAAATCTAATCTGACTATAGAATTTTTTGAATTAAATGATGCATGCAGACATGTCAAATTTTGGAAACATTTCCAGAGTATAATTTTTCTATGCTTCACAGGGAATCCTATGGCAAGAACCTAGGATTACCTCTATCTTTACCCATTTCCCTTTTCCTTTCCTTTCATTTTTCTTTCAAATTCCACTACATCATTCTTCTTGTTGAGAATTAATGCATGCATCAGGGCCCTTTGACTCGTTCGAAGAGCCTTGAAACACAAGAATGGCTTTCCTTAAAGCCTAAAATCAAAATTTATATATCTACATGCCTATAATCACAAATTGAAGACAACAGTAATCTTGCAATTAAAAATCAACACAACCCACCCAATAAGCAACCATTAGATCATAGAGAGAAGCCTAGTCATCAAGAACACACAATCATGGAGTATGGATTTCCATCAATCCATGGTGTTATGAAAAATATTGTGCTCCCTCCTATTCATACACACACCTTGGAGATCAAACCTATATTTATTCATATGATCCAAAATATGGACCAGTCCAATGGGATTGAAAGTAAAGATCTCCATGAACACATTTCAAACTTCCTAGATGTATGTGATACCTTTCTCAACCAAGGAGTGTCTTCTAATAAAATAATACTTAGAGTATTTCCCTTATCTATATGAGACCAAGGTAAGGATTAGATCAAAATAAAGTATCTAATTCCATCATGACTTGGGATGATTTGTCAAAGAAATTTCTAGCTAATAACTTTTCACCAATCCATGCATGGAAATTGAGGAACGACATCCAAAATTCCTCTTAAGCTAATAGAGATTCTGCATGGGAAGCACAATATTGTTTTAAATAACACACCCAAAAGTACCCACATCATGTATTTGACATGTGGATCAATCTCAAGAAATTCTATTAAGGCCTCCAACTAGCTACTCGAATCGTTATTGATGTCATAGCTGATGGAGGACTGGTGTTTAAGATTCCTGAGGCAGATCGAGCACCTCTAGATGAAGTCTCTCATAATTTCAACTTATGGTACAGTGATCATGGACCACCTTGGAATTTTATCCACCATGTTGAAGAAAATACCCAACAAAATTCACAATTAGAATCCTTGACCAAAAAACTTGAATCCTTTCAACTACGTTCCCCCCTCCTACTCTTATAATGGAAGTCCATTCATGAGAAATGTGTGGTGGCACGTATCTATATCATGATTTTACAACAACTATTTATGAATAACCAAATCAATATTATAATTATGTTAATTTCAATCAGAAAAATCGATAGTTCCAATAACTCCAATAATATTTTCAACAGAGGCTCGTATAACAACAACAACAACAACAGAATAATAATGGGTATTACCAACAAAGAAGTGGTCATGAACATTTTAAGAATCAAGGACCACCAGGATATCCACCAATGAATATTGTGGCCTCACTACCACATCATTTATCACAACAACCCTTTCCTCTAATATCACAACAACAATTTTAGGCATCTCCACCAAGGCCTCAACAACCAATAACACCTCTTCAAACAAATTTCAAAAATCTACTCTTAGACTTTTTCAAAAAGGAAAATCAAAGGATGAACACCTAAGAAATTGAAATGAAGAATCAATGGGAGGATCTTAAAAACCTCAATCATCAAATGAGATAGATCTCCAAGACCTTGTTAGATAGATTACCAGAAACCCTACATGGTAATGTAGAGATATACCTACTAGAATGGCTCGGAGAATGAGTGAAACTCATACTCCTGAAAATTTATTAAACAAAAATATAATGGTTAGGTGATTACATGAGGTACAATGAGTTTGTACCAGAATGAGAATAATTGAAAAGGGAATAGGGTGGAAAGAAAACCTCTAAACAATTTCGGGAAGGACATGGTAGATCCCAGCATGAAAAGATCTCATTAATGCATCTTCCCCAATGCCCAGGTCTTCATAGAAATCATCATGTAAAATACAATAGTCTGCAATCAGCCCTATGTTGCATCATATAGGTAATCATTTTGCACTACCCATGGATATAATATCCACCTCTAATGCCTCCAAGATGCTCCTGTCTTACTAAGCTATCCTGGATCCTTGCTGCTCATATTCATAATTTTGTTAGACAGTTTCTGCTTTATGTAGTCAACAATATTCACCAACTCTCGTAAGAGGCCAAATTGACCAAGATTTAAAGCAATGTTATGATATGCAAGCATGTCTGGAAAGATTAGAGAAGCAACCTCCAATACCCAGGTCTTCACTGAAAACATCATGTGTAAGATGATAATACTTTAGAACAGAAGCCCTCAAACTCAAATTCTTCTACCTCATCATCAACATGCATCGCAAAACTTCATGTTCCACTGATAAAGATCACATCCTAGAAGGTATCATATGGATCATAGAATAATAAATTGTCCCAAAAGCATAAAGAAAACATTCATACAGAACAACCTGAACTCTAAAAAAAACATGATTTTCCAGATCTACATTACCCATTGATAAAATCCCTCCATGAGGCCTCCACACATCCATACACTGCGAAGACCACTCACACTGATGATAGCTCCTGAATCCAAGTTATGACAGCATCAAAGATGAGAAAAAATAGACTCAAATGATACATAAGAGAGTTATTCCCACCGAAGTTGAAGATAATCAAAATCAGGTTTTCGATAAATCTCAAATTCCACTCTATCAAACATACGTTCTCTGATACTCAGATACTCATCAATAATTATCTCCTTGTTACAATATCTTCTAAAATATAACCTTTCTTGTTCCTCGATCCAAGGATAAAAGTCCTCCTTGCATCCTTTTTTTAATAACACGATTAAAATTTTTACGTTTAATGCTAGCCTCTTCCTTATCTCCATCTGAGGAGGAGCCCTCTTAATCCAAGGATGTGGAGGAACCCTCTTCATTGGAGGATGTGGGTGTAGAGGGATTTTCATTAACTACCGGCTGTGGAGGAATTTTGGCCTGATCCAACCGAATCCCTAAGGATCTAGTGACAATGGTTCTCTCCAACTTAGAGTAATCAATGCATTTTCAAGTCTTCTTAGGATAGGGAATGATAAATCCATTAGAGTCAGTAATAGGTTTCTTACCTTTTTTGGCGCTCGAGTTTATATATTCATCCTCAATTTATTGGATTCGGTCAGGATCATCATTATTAGAACTACCAAAAATAGAATGAGTATCTTGTTCCATCTCATGAGTGATTAGAACAACTCCTGAAGTGTCTAAAATAGGTTCAACATTATTGAATGCATCCACAGATCCAGAGAAAACATCATCTTGAGTGCACTGAGGCTGTGTTGGACAGGAATTTGGGACAGATGGAGAAATCACTGGGACATTAGGATTAAAGGGTTCACCTTTTTTAGTAGGAATCCATCTCTCTTTCTCAATCCAAACAGATTTACCATTATTTGTCAAAGGTTTCTCATTGTGACGAGTGCTTATGGGGGGATTCCTAGAGCCGTATTTCCCAAGGGAGTGTCCTAGATGTAGGCATTTAGAGCAGTAGCTAGGTAAGTCTTCATAGACCATTTCTTAAAAAAACTAGTGTCACCATTTTGGATCCAGATAAATAAAGGTAGGATTTTCGTAAGGTCAACCTCAACACAAACACGTGCAACATATGGTCTTGTGAGATTCCGAGTGGCAGAGTCCATTTTGATGGGGTGCCCTATTAATTTAGCAATAGGGAAGAGGGAGATGTTTTTGAAGAAGTGCATCGGCAGACCTGGGAAGGCTATCCAAACGGAGGCAATAGGGGATTCAGTGTTAAAATCAAAGACATGGGACCAATTTATAATTTTCATTGAGAATCCTCAAAAGGTCCAAGATCCCCTAGACCAAAGCCGATAATAGTCATTCTCAGAGTCAAGACGGATCACAACATTCAACGAGTTGAGTAGACCGATCTTGAAATTGACAAACCCAATGGATTCGAAAGATTTATGCAGGAAGTTCAATGAGGGGAGATGTTTAAAGAATTTACCAATGAGAACAAATCTGAGATCAGAATATAGAAATTGAATGTCTTCATTTGAAAAGGAAATGGCCGCGTGACCTCTGTGACAAAACTGCTTCAGATGAACTGATTTAGCCAACGTCGGGGAGACAACAGGTTCAACAGATTTGCCATTAGTGTTTTCTGCAACCACATCTGCATGACCTATGTGTTGAAAATTCAGTGGTTTTGAAGAGTGGAAAAGTGCTAGACTTTCAGAAAAAATTTATAAGAGATAAAAGAAAAGCTATGGCACCCAATAAGAACACACTAGTCATAGAGGAAGAAGTTGACGGGACCACTCAAGTAATACCTCAAGAGGTACCACCAACCATAAAAATCCAAACACCCGAGTAGCAAAGAGAGCAAGTTTATGTTTCTCCACCACCCTATAAACCACCCCTTCCTTTTTTAGAAATATCAATTTAAGGAATAATTTAAGGGAAATACAAGAAATTTTTGGAAATGTTTAAGAAATTGAACATGGATATTCCATTTATGTATTCAATCGCTCAAATGACCACCTATGAAAAATTACTCAAAGAGATCCTTTAAATAAAAAAGGAAAATGGAAGAACTATGATTTATCTCCATGAATTAAGAATGTTCTGCCATTTTTCAGTAAAAAATTAAACCAAAAATGAGAGACTTTGATTATTTCTCAATCCCCTGCACAATAGGATATTGTAACCTCAGAAGATATTTGTGCCATTTAGAGCCAACATCTACCTCATGCCAATGAGTATATTCTGCAAGATAGGATCAAAGAACTCAAACCAACTAGAGCACCACTCTAATCATCTGACTGATTAATAAAATATCCATGAATAATTCTTGAGGACGTCCTAGTCAATGTCATCAAGTTCATTTTCCCAGCAGACTTCTTCATTTTGGACATGGAAGTGGAAGGATACATTCCAATCATTTTAGGATGACCATTACTAGCCACTGGAAAGGCACATATTGATGTAAATAAAGGAAGACTTATATTCCAAGTAGGTGAAGAACAATTCATTTTCGATCTAGAAAAGGAAGAACAAAAAATAGATGATTCCTTTGATTTCAAAGCAATCTATCTCAGTGACTAAAGAGAAGTATACTTCAACATGGAAGAATAAACTGTTGAAATTATCCTTGGTGTAGATGAGTAATATTACTTTTAGGAAGTATACTACATAAAATCTCTCACAAGGGATAACATCCCACCTTTCATACCCTCAATCATCCATCCATCAAAACTGGAAAGAAATACCCTCCCCAGTACACTCAAGTATTCATTTCCATAGATTGTTGATGCACTACCAATTATCGTTAACTCCAAACTATCATAATAATAAGAGGAAAATTTGGTTGAAGTCTTGAAAGTTCATAATCAATCAATTGGTTGGGGAGTGGATGGAATCAAAGGAATCAACCCTACTTTATGAACCCCTAAAATTATACTTGGGGAAGGCTAAAAACCAAAACGCCAACCTCAAAGGTGAATCACACCACCAATGAAAGATGTTGTTAAAAAAGAAGTTCTGAAACTTCTAGATGCTAGAATAATATTTTCAATCTTTGATAGTGAGTGGGTGATCCCACTAAAAGTAGTTCCTAAGGTATTTGGTCTCATAGTCAAGGATAATGAAGAAGATGAACTAATCTCAATGCGCACTATCACTGGATGGTGAGATTGCATAGACTAAAGAAATCTATATCCAACAACCCAAAAAGACCATTTCCCCTTAAATTTCATGGATATAATGTAGGAGAGACTATATGTATATAAATTATATTATTTATTGGATGGATATTCAAGATACAATAACATTATAGTTAATCCAGAGGATTATTCTAAAACAACATCCACATGTCCATTTGGCACCTCCGCCCACTGGCGCATGTCGTTCGGTCTGTGTAATGCACTAGAAACATTTCAGAGGTGCATGAAAAATATATTCCATGATATAGTGGAGGAATTATTAGAAATTTTCATGGATTAATTTTCATTCTATATAATATCTTTTGAGGTCTACCTAAGAAATCTTGAGCTATTCCTTTAGCACTGTGAAGAGAGGTTTTTAGTTTTAAAATGGCAAAATGTATCTTTATGGTCAAATTAGGAATAGTACTTATACATAAAATTTCTAATAATATCATGGAATTTGATTTCCCCAAGATAAATGTTATCAAATATTTACCTGAGCCTTCAATAGTCAAAGGTATAAGAATATTTTTGGACCACGCAGGATTCTATCAGTGATTCGTAAAAGGATTTTCAAAAGATTCCCACCCTATGATTCACCTTTTATCAAAGGAAATTCCACTTGAATTTACTAGAGAATGTTTTCAATCATTCAATGCTGCTGATATCTTCTCATGTAATCATTTCACTGGATTGGAAAAATAATTTCAATTGATGTGTGATCCCAGTAACTTCTATGTTGGCGGTGTTTTAGGAAAATGAGCTGGTCACATATTATATCTTATATACTATTCTAGTCACACACTGAATGAATTTCAAGTCAACTAAAAAAATATAGGGAAATATATCTTATCTGTTATTTATGCTTTCAAGGAATTAAACTCCTATCTGGTTCTGTCCAAAGTGATTGTGCACACTGATCATGCTTCCCTCAAGATATTTGGTGAATAAAAAGAATTTAAATCCAAGACTAATAAGGTGGATCTTATTTCTCCAAGAGTTTTACATCATCATTAAGGATATTATAGTCCTAGAAAATGTGATCACTGGTAATCTATCCCGAATTCCACTACCACTCATAAAGGGTGACGATGATATCGACACCAAAGTCAAATTTCCTGGTGAAACCCTTTTCAACACAAGGGTGCAACCATGGTTTTTAGGTATTTAAAATTATCTATACATGCAATTTTTACGCCAAAAACTCTCCTATCAGAATAGAATAGGATTTTTAGTTGAAGCATCAAACTACTACTAGGATGAACCACTCCTACTTAAGGGATATAATGATGGCTTATTGTGACACTACATTTCAGAGAATGAAATCCAAAAACATGTTAGACATGTGTAATATGCCACCAAATAGAGGACATCATGGAATATAATTCATGGTATCAAAGATCCTACAAAGTGGAAATTTCTATCCCATGCTATACCAAGATGCAAGGGATTATTATCAAAGATGTGATAGGTTCGAATGAATAGGAACCATTGAAAAAAGAAATGAAATTCCCCAAAACCCAATCATAGAATTCAAAATCGTCAACTTATGGGGGATAGATTTTATAGGAACATTTCCCAATTCACATGGAAAATCCTATACCAATGTTTTCATTGACTATATTTCCAAATGGGTATAAGATAAAGCTATAGCACATAAAAAATAAAAAATGGTCATGAACTTCCTAAAAAAATAAATGTGTTTTTAAGATTTGGATTTCTTATACTAATCATTAGTGATCATGGAACTCATTTCACTAATAATTAAATGAAAGGATTTATTAAAAATTATTTCATTTGGTACAACACAAGAACTCCCTAGAACCTAAAAACAAGAGGGAAAGTTTAATTTCTAAATAGAGAAATCAAAAAAAATCCTAGAAAAGACCATGAACATATGTCGGAGTGATTAGAGTCTAAAATTGACTGATGCACTATTTTCATACCGTAAAATGTAAAAAAACCACCCATTGGAACCTCACCATTCTAATTGATTTATAGAAAACATTGTCATATTCAAGTTGAATTTGAGCATCACTCATACTGGGAAATCAAGATGCTCAATTTGGATTATAAAAAATCTAGAGAAGCTTAGATTCTATAATTAGTTGAATTGGAAGAAATTAGAAAAGATGCTTATGAAAATTTCAAGATCTATAAAGAAAAAAAAACAAATAAACGGAATGATCAATAGATTTCAAGATGCATCTTTGTCATAAGAAATGAGGTTATTTTTTTCAACTCAGGATTACAATTTTTCACTGGGAAGCTAAAATCTAGATGTTTAGGGCCCTTCATAGTCATTCAAGTATTCCATTATAGGAACACTGAAATTCAGAAGGAAGATGGACCACCGTTCGAAGTCAATTTTCAACTATTAAAATTCCATCAAGAACCATTCCATGAAGGTTGTGTCATTAGCCTGAAATTCATATGAGCCTCAACGCATCAAGTTCTTGATGTTAAAGGAAGCACTGACTGGGAGGTAATCTAGGATAGTTCACATTAAGCTAGATTAGGTAAGAATAATCTTTAGGAAGTATTATTGGGTTCTTGGAACAAAGGATCAAGGTATGGCCTAAATCTGAGTATAAAGATCAAATTACACATCATGTAGCCATAAATCATGATGCGTATTTTCACAGACAAAATTTTATTAAATTACCAAATACATGACATGAAACAAAGTTAAAAAACATTTATTTACTTAATAATGTTTTTAGAAATACATCATGAACCCATGGTTTAAGACCCACACCCCCTTCCCTCTCCACCATCTCCCCTTCCATCCCACCCCCTCTCAACTGAACACCCACCTCACCCCTATCCCTAATGTACTCTCCTAACCACCCCTCCATACTTCCAACCCTCCTCCTGAGATGGAACACACAAATACAGTGCACCCTAAACATGCTGAATCAGCACAAGACCATGATGATCCACCTCTGATGAAGCAACCATGAGGTATTTCACCCCTACCACCTCTCGTAGATTCCCCTCTGTTTCCACTATTTCCTCTGAGTAACCCACGACTCAGGGGGAGACCCAATCTACCTATATTGAGTCATATGATGAAGACCACCCTCCTCACCAACCTATTATCCATTTTAACAATCCAAAACAACACGTGGAACTCAACCTCTTACAAGTGAAATCAATTAGGACAAAAAAATCCATCAACATCATAGTCCTCGTTTTCCTGCATATCATCTAGGTGGTCCTCCAACTCCTCGAGAACCTACATATTTCATCCATCATTGAGGTATGTTAGTAGAAATATCAGGAGTCATTTTTGGAGTTTCTAGCCACATTTGAGTTTGTAGTTGACATCTTCCACTTCATACTAAGTATATGACCTCATGATCTTTCCTTCGTAGAATTCAGTATTGGCACCAGGATCGATACTAAGGATTTTTCCACATCCAAGGTATTCCCTACCCTATAGCTTGAGCCACCAAATTCTGATTCAAATAGTCTCTAGTGGATGATATCCTGATATTCTCACACTAATAATGATCTAAGGATCATGAAATCCACCCAAATTTGAGGCCGAACATTTTATATCCGACATAGATCCCTAAAACAAGCCTAGTTTTCCCAGCCTGAGTCCCACAGCAGTGTTAGTCAAATAGATGTCATCATTATTAATACATCCATGGGAAGCCCTGCCATAAACATGGCACCTCTATACGCATTCTATTACCATGCCCATACTCATAGGATATGAGGAAAATTTATGGGGGCGTCTTTCATTTCACACCTTCCTCTTCCTCATTATCTTGTCATTTTTATGGTGCCCTGCTACTCACCTCACTCGAGATGATGGAATCCATTGATCTACTTTTTCTTCACAAGATGTAGCTGCTTACCAAGGACGGATACCACTACTGGTGGGAACCAGGAGTAGTGGAGGTTATTGAAGAAGTCATATGATATCAGTTTGCAGACCTTTCTACACCCACAACCCCTAAATCCATTCTAGGACCAACATCTTCCATACCAACCACTGAACCTCCTATTTTTCTACCCTCCAGCGCCACCTACCCTACTGATCCACCCACCCAATATTATCCAGTAGATCTATGGACCATGAACTTATGCATTCTATTAAATCTGTGTTAGATTTCCCAAAACCCCCATATCCATTTTGTGGAGTTATCCCAGTTCACTACCCCTTCCTTACCATTAACATCCCTTGTCATCCCCTCATCATCTACCACTCCTTCACCATCAACCACCCCAGATAATTTAACTTCTGAACTCACAGACCCTACTTACTATTAGGAATATCTAGCAAAGTAGGTCCCTAAGGGAAATAGACTCATAGACACCCTATCTACCGAGGTACCCTTTATTTATCCTTTTTCTAAACACATAACCACACTATAGATCATTACCTACCCACCACCAAGTACTCGGATAGTTTCCAGCACCATGACATAATCATTCATAGCTAACCAACCGACCCCTTACACTATAATAGCCATTAACGAGGCATGGTAGTTGCAGCTACACTCTATTTAGGAGTAGACTATCGATGATTTCATTTCTAACATTTATTTTTTATTGTGTACCCCAATCCCCTCCCATATTTTTTGTATTCTCCCAGAGCGATGATCATTTTTGTACTATAATTATTTCCCTTTATGAATATATCTCTTCACTTTACATTTTTGGGAAACTAATTTTTCTCTATTTTTCATGGATTATTTTTTAAATCATTATGATTTTATAGTATCCATTTCTAGATCCAATGTTTCATCTATGGTTATTGATGCACCTGTTCCACCATCTATCCTTATTAGACGAGTGACTCAGCACCTGGCTGAGGTCGATCATCAGCTTCAAAAGATATCCCTTTAGATTTGTGCTTAGAATACACCACTACATGTATAGATAACTTTCCTTCCACATAATATTTGTACTTGGTATGTTCTTGATTTTAAAAATCCTTCCAAAAGAACCTGAGACCTAGAGGACACTACCATGAGTAGATGCATATGATATAGGAGACATTGATCTGATGGATGATATTGCTGATACCTTTATCCATCTATCATGATGACAATGTTATTGTTATAACTTTATGGGAGGCAACCCATATTTCATATGTTTTATTATTTGTGTATATATGGTTTCCTTTTGATTTTCCTTTTAGAGTCTTTTCACTTTTTTTCATGAGTCACTTTGAGATTTATTGTAGACACCTGATTGCATTTAAATAAAATCTTTTTCATTACTCTTCATATTATGCACCTACCTATATTTCTTCTTTCAAAATATTTAAAACTTATGGACTAATGTTTTATATAATGAAGGATTTTTATTTTGGACACATTTTTCAGGTTTCCCAATTCCAAAAAACATGATAGATCAAAATTTCCTATGGAATACCAATCTATTCAAGGAGCTCCCTATTCCTTCTCATTTCATTTTACAATTTCCCTTTCGATTTCTACAAACTTATCTTTCATAACCCTCCCATAGTACTTCAAAATAAAGTGCAGACAATATCTCATTATAAGTATAGGGGATTTTTTCATGACCTTCACTTTAGATGCACTTGAATTATTTCCTATTCTCATCAACCTAGTAGAAATTTTTCATTTAGAAGCATGATTTAAACCTGAAACACATTATACCCATTTAAATAAAAGAAAAAGGTAAGTTAGAAATTGTGGTAAATACTTATTTTGTTCTCGTTTATATTTTTAGAATGATTGATGAGTTTAGTAATTTAATCCAAATTAAAAAAATGAAATTACTTTTAAATAACTTATTACTTGGTTTTATACCCTTATTGATTTTTAGTTTTCATTATTTAATCCCATTCTTGAGAGGATTATAAGACTAAAATTGGACATTGTTTTCTGAGAATATTTCTTGAGAGACACTTAGGACATGTAAACCTATCAAAACCTGAAATGAGATCTTATTGAGGCTATAAATATACAAATACAATTTTAAAATGATTGAGGAAACCTTTTCTGAGATTATTTTTTCTGATACCCACCTTACATCTTTCCTTCATTAAGCTCATAGTTTACATGAATGGCCTTATAGGATGTAGTTATTCTCAGATGATTATCCCTTCTTACACTGCGGTGGATTCAGCTTTCATTGGTGGCGTCAACACTGGTGTCCTCTGCGGCGGTCTTGCGGTTGGTATTTGCGTCGGCACAGTCATGGGTTCGGAGCCGGTAATGTTGTGGGATGGTTTGTCGGGGGCGGTTTGCAGCGGTGACAGGTTCGATGTGGTCGGATGTGGAGGTTCATTTGCATGGTTCCGTGTTTCTGTACCTGAGAATTGGTTCCAGATCTATGCTATTCCATATCTAGTGCGGTTGTGGTTGTTGTCATGCTGGTCTCTGTCATCGGATCTCATTCTGGGTGAATCGTGGTGGTTTCGCTGTGCATTGTGGTGGGCGGCGATGGGTTCTGCTCAAGGTCTATTGCAGTCTTGTTTGGGATGGTTTTCTATATTATGATATCTTTTATGCATGGTTGAATTTGTATTTTATTTTCTTGGGTAATGGTTTCGCAACGGATGGTTTGGAACATCACCAGAAGATGATTTAGAGATGGCGGTTCATCTTTGCATAGATTTTCGGATTTGGTTGTTTGAGAGGGTATGACATCAACCATCGGATCGGGTATGTGCTTTGACACAGGACACCTGCCTGCTGAATCGCTTTGGAATGGTGGAGAGCTTCACCAGGTTCAAATGATGGGGAGGGGTTGTTTATGTGTTGTCAATATGGTCTTATTTACGTTGACCTTCGGGTCGTGATTTGTCTTAAGTCTTGAAGTCTTTCGGTTTCCCCCTTCATCCCTTAATAGGGGGTATTATCTTATAATAAAAATTTTAAGGCCTTCAGGCTGTTGGAGTGGATGCATTATACTTCAGATACTACCCTCCTTTTTGTGATTTAACTATTTACCCACCTTCCTAGAGCCTCATAGTCATTAAAACCTAATTGATTAAGCCCTAATGATTGATTCTGTATTTATCATTACCAAGTAGAGATGATAAAACCAATGCAAGTCTATGGTTAGGAACATGTACTCAGGTTATGAGCATAAATCCAGTTTCATTTCACCATGACTGATGAGAGAAAATTCATTTTTAGGTAAATTAAAAATGGGTATAGAGTTCAAGTCATAGTTAATAAATTGTAATTAAAAGATTAAGAAGTTTTTTAAAGAAATGAGCTATGAGGAATGACTAATTTTCTATGTAGGGATGATCCTAGATACTAACTTTTCTACTTAAATTTATTTTTATTTACATGGATATAATGAATGTTTCCAATTTTAAAAATTTATTAACTTTTTAAATCCCTATCGATATCTTTTTCACGAGGACAATAAATTGTTCAAGTGTGGTGGAATTTGATAAGCTGAAATCATATATATAGTTTCCTATCATTTTTAAGGACTTTTTATGATTTACTTGATAATTCACCTGGTATATATTGTTTATTTCATTAAATAGGCTTTCAATGTTTCAAAGGAAAAATGTATAAAAGAACCAAAATTGGCTATTACACATTTTGAAGCATCATTAAATGATGTCAGTAGCATTTCACAACATATTGAAAGTCATGAAGAAAAGTAATGAGGAATTTCATGTCATGAAGTCATTACATGATGTTATGCATTAATACACATCATCTAAACGTTGAATTCAATTTGGTATTTCAATATAAAGCCTAGAGTAAGATACATGTCATGATACCTAGATACACATTGTGAAAGGATTCAAATTTCCAAATCTACAAATGAGATTCATGCGAGATTCACTGAGATTAAAAAATCATGGAGGCAAACTCAGATTAGAACTACATGATGTGAAACACCATTACACATCATTTAATATCCTGATTATTTACCTATTTTAATTGTACCACAGTAGAGAAGTTGACCAAATTCATTTTTTTTCATTCACTTTTCTCTCGTTTACCTTGGAATCCCCCTCCCAAAACTCAAATTTTTTCAATTACTTTCATTTTTTTTACTTTAATACAAGCACCTTAGATAGAATTTGATTATTTTATTCATCTATTTTTTTCATAAAAAACACCATGTTACATGCATTCTTCTATTTTCTCATCAATATTCAATGAATTTGTATTGTTCTTGTTCCCTTTCTTATTTCAAGTACGTATTTGATTTGATTGTGATTGTTTCAAATATCATAGTGATTATTCTCAATTTCATTTTGATTAATCGGTTAATCCTTATAATTTCATGATTTTAAATCATTTAATCTCAATCCATGTTTCTCTGATAATTATGTTTGCAATTTCATATCAATTTGAGATTGATTCTATCGTGGGTAACTAAACTGCTTAGGGTAGGGATCGAGAGTAGGGGTGATTGAATCCAATTAATGTTTAATTATTAAACTTGGAAACCTTAAGAATTATTAATCATGGTAAACAACATTTTTATATCCAATTAACATAAAAAAACCTGACCATGGGATGTTTGAATGAACGACCATGTCTTTATTGAAGTAAAATATGATATGACCAATCTCCTATGACACTTTATAACATAGAAGCTAAGTTTAATGCATCTAGGTTGTAGTTATATCTAGGACAAGGAATAGATAACTCCTAGATAGAGTTATTTAGTCTGACCATGATCAACTAGTGACATCTACTTGCTTCCCAGCCTAAACCTTAAGACCATACCAAGTTAGAATTAAGATAATCCTTTCTATTGAACCACGAAATTGATCTCAATACCTTCCTTATCTCTGATCCTAAACCCAATTCTATTAGCATTAGTTTTCTTAAACATAATCAAACTCATGAGGACTCTTACCCAAAAGGGTTCTAAGCCTTAGTTTGTATTTTTCGTCTCGTTTCCCCTGTAGGATCGACCCTTCACTATCACTATACTACACTTTAGTAGAAAGTGTGGTTTGGGAAACAATTAATCTAATCTTACCACATCCTGTATGAATTAATTGACATGTGTGGGCACATCATCAATCCATTTTAATTATTCTTTTTTTCTTTAATTAAATTAAAACCAGTGTTACCCCCATGGATTATGACTCACATAAAAATCAAGTAAATTGTGTCGTTATTTGTCTTGAATTATTTAAATCATTGAATTTTTATAATTCTTATCTATTTGATATCAATTTTTTTTAACATTATGGTATGGGGATTTAGGTCCATAGTTTTCTATGTTCCAAACATCGTAGTATAGGATCAAGTGTAAGTACTTTATTTTTTCCTCATAATTTTGGTGGTCATATTTCAATGGTTTATATGGAGATATCCTCGATCCTAATTTTTTTTAGAGTTTTTGTTGAAGGATATTTGGATGTTCAAACCCTAATAAAGGTATTTTAGATATTGGTTCAATAGAATCATTCTTTACTTTTCATTATATGAGGGTTTTTTATAATCAGTTACTAATACCGCTTATATGTCCTAGATTTTAGTATAACTTCATTAATTTCTAGAGAAATTCAATTGGATTATGGTAATGTCCAAGTGGAGAAGTTCAACGACACACATTTTGGGTTCTGGAGGATACGGATGGAGTATTACCTACTATAGAAGGACTTTAAAATACCATTGATGGATTCCAATCCAAAAGTGATGAAGTTAAAAGAATGGGATAGGTTATAAGAAAAACATTCCATGGTTATTATGGATTTCACAAGCCTAGAATGTGGTTTATAATATCTAGGAAGTTAAAACCATTAAAAACTTATGAATATACTCAATTAATTGTATGATAAGATGTCAATAATGAATAAGGTGTTCCTATTGTGGATTTTTTTTGACATAAAGATGTTATAAGTAAAACAATAAATAGGTCACATTAATGAATTTAGAATGACAAAGAGTTTATTAGATTTAGTGAAAGTAAATTTTGAATATCTGAAGTGTGTGTTGTTTTTTTTATCATCCCTCCCTTAGTCTTATGATGTGATAGTCACCACCATGAGAAACTTTAGAGAAATTAATAGCCTAGTTTTTTTGGATGTCAAACACCTACTCATGAATGAGGAACATAACTAGAAATATATCCATTATTCTTCTAAAAAATATTATATAATGGAAGGAAGTGGTAATTTTATAGAATAGAAATGTCGGAGAAAATTTAAAGAAAGGATAAGTTAGAGTAGTGGTAGCTTGATGAAATGAAAACCCATGTGTTGTCATTGTGGGAAGAAATCCACCTAATTAAGGATTACAATGAGTGGAGAAAGAATTTTTAAAGATACACTTCTGGAAGTGAATTTCTGAATCCTATATAAGAAGATAAAATCGATATCTTATTGAGTGCTTCTTGTTTTCTAGAATATTTGGTTATATACTATATATATTAATTCCACTCAATATATTAGAGGGGTATAAATAATTATACTTCCAGAAGATACGAAAAGTTTCATCATGTGGATGATTAGGCTCTTGTGATTTTTTAATGGGTGACATATTTTGTTTTACAAAGAATGAGAGTACACTAGAATTGAAGGATTTATAATACATCTCGGGGTTGAGGAAAAAACTTAGTTTTTATTAGATAGAGAAACAATGTTGGTTTCTCTACTATATACATGGATGGTGCATGGAATATTTCATACCGTTATGTGATTTTGTCCAAATGAGTGAAGGATGGGACATTATACCTCATGAAAGTATTAGATGGTACGATGCAGTCTAGAGAAGTAACTTTGGAAAAGTTATGGAATAATAATTTTGGTAAATTGATTGAGAAAGATATGGATATCAACTTATCTAAAGGTATGTTGAATATCGGTTGCAAGGAGTATATGACATGTAAGGATTCCAACTTTGAAAATAATTGGAAGTTGTCCTTCCAAACAGAAGGTAAATCATTGAAGAACTAAAAGTTAGAGTTGGTTTATAAAAATGTATTGTGTCAACTCTGATTTGTTCTCAGGAAGGGAAATTATTTTATGTGACATTCATTGATGATGCAACATTTAAAGAGTAGGAGTTATTTCAAATCACAATTCTAAGGTGTTTGGAACCTTCTCTGTCAATTGAGGGAAATAGGGGGAAAGTAGATCAGTTGAAAAATAAAGTTATTAAGGTATTGAAATGGTGAATAATATGGGAGTACATAATTCTGTAGATTCTATAGGCTGAAGGGAATATAGTTTTACATGACCATAATAAAAAATTTAGACCATAATAGAGTCATTGATATGACAAACAATACATTGGTTAAAATGGAAAGGAGTATAAAAATTCATCTAAGTTTCACAAAACGTTTTTTGGGAGGAAATGATGAATTGTACAAAATACATGATCAACCTAATTCTAAATTCACCATTGGGATGGTAAATACAAAAATATTGTTGGTCTGAAAGGGAGGTAGACTTCACCCATCCCAAAGTCTTCAGTGTACTTGTTAGAACCCTATTTTTATATAAGATATAGAACCCATAAATTTTTTTCTAATTATCTATATTTTAAATTTTATAGACACCTAATGAGGTTATTGATTTTTGGGGGTTCCCAAGTATTGTTCAGATCTCAGAAACCTGGTAGATTGAAGAAATAACTAGGCTTAATGGGTAGTAAAAACTGTGCAACCTAGTTCATACAGTTTCCCCTAACTTTGTAGGGAATTTTTGTGGGAAAATTAGGGTGCATGGATTTTCCTAACTATATGTATAAGTCTATACAAACATAAAGATCCTTTACAATTATTGACAGAGACTAAACACATTGTCAGTGCACAGTTTGTCTAATCGATCCCCATGATCATGCGAGATGGGTATTGAGGCAATGAGGTGCACATGGTTGGCGTATAGTTTGACCAACCATGAATCCAAACCATGAGACCATAAAATTTTTTGGTTAAATTTACTATTTTTACCTTAGAAATATATTTACTCACTCCCTCTACTCATTTACTCTTCCTATAGACAAGAGACCCTTCTTCCTCTCGTGAGAGCTCCTCTCCACCTCTAGTCTAGGTTCTTTGATATAACAGTTGTCCGGACTTCCATTATTCTATTGTCATCCACATTGGATATCCATAAATTTGTATTATATTCCTATTACACCATTAACCATTTTAATTTATCTAAATGGAGGTATTTAGGTGCAGGATCATAGGCCCTACATTCAGGGCATTTGTCTTTTTTTATTTTCTTCTAATCTGGACCAAACCAAAGCCTGATATTGGATGAGTGATCCTCTGCATGCATAAGGTAGGTATTATAGTATTTATCGCTTAATGTTGTGATTTTTTATAATATTAATTATGTGACACACACTAGTTCCACTATGTGTTTCCCCTAAATTGGATCCTTCAAAAATTGGTTCCCTTATTCAGGATCCTAAAGACCTTATTAGATCCCATGATGCATGTTAAGTTGTAAACCTCTATGCATGACACCCTTATACATGTGACCTTTATATTAATAATTTTATTTCATAGTTATATATCCAAAATACATATTGGTTCATTTGGATTTACTTTTAAATAATGATTTCATATAGATAATGGATGAATGTAGTGGGGTAGTATGGCTAACTTGCTTATGAATTGAAGATAAATTGAATGAAGATGAGTGGTATTCCTAAATCACTTAATTAAATAGAGAAATGCTTGTGCCATTATTAAAATGAAATACCAATAGTTTTAAATCCTATTTGAATATTTATTAATTGTGATACACGCATAGTGACCCTTGTTAATTATGGTTAACCGGAATGGAGACCCCGATGAATTATTATACAAGCATGATGTCTCTTTATTTATGTGATATGTGCATTGAATCCCTTTATTAATGTGATATGGTCATGGTGAACCTATATGTGGTATGATCATGGCGACACTTATTCTTATGTGATATAGGCATGGAGATCCTTTATTAATGTGATACGGTAATGATGAACCTTACTGTGATATATGAGCATGGAGTACCTTGTTTTTATATATGGGCATGATGATCCTTACTATGATATTATGAATGGAATCCCCTATTACTGTAATAATGGGTATGGTGAACCCTGCTATTATGATTCTGAGAATGGAATCCCCTACTACTGTGATACTAGGCATGGATACCCCTACTATTATGATACTGATAAATGTGTCCCATGATACTTATGCGACTCATGTTATAGCCTATGGATGTATGAGTTACGCCTCAGGTCCAAACTAGTGGTAGAATCTAAATATATGGTTATAGACATCACTAAGTATACATTCCATATATGTGTATACATATAGATACTTCTGATAGACTATCTGGCTTGGTCCAAAAATGTATTTTTAGGCTGGTGTCCTTCAAAATCTAGAGTCACCCTATTTATAGTTATTATTATTTCTTATCATTATTATATCTTCATAGTTCCATATTATATACATTGACTATATAATATAGATTTTATTGGTGGTGTCCTACTAAGTTTATCTTACACCCTATCCAACAACCAAGGGTACCCGAGTAGACTATATGCATACAGGTGTAGATAAAGTGAAGTATCCTCTTATAGATGTATAAATTCTTGCAAGACTAGGGATGGTATCTAGTTAGCATATGATCAGGATAGATCTCAGTATTCTTGGATATATTTTTTCCTTTTTGTTCATTTTTTATCATGTATTGTATTGAATTCCTACTTCCATGTATACATGTTTTCCCTATTTTTTAGATACATTAAATCATTATCTTTTTTATATGATGTACTTTACTGCTTTTGATTATTATTTAGTGCTTGGATTGTTATAAATGATTCTTCTATATTTTCCATTACTAAT
Organism: Viscum album; assembly: GCA_963277665.1. Lineage (NCBI taxonomy): Eukaryota > Viridiplantae > Streptophyta > Magnoliopsida > Santalales > Viscaceae > Viscum > Viscum album. Next base: position 2,118,846,308 of record OY728123.1, read on the forward strand.
ATAATTTCTCTATTTATCTTTCTATTTCACTATTATGCTACTCTAACCTGAGGGTATAGTTTTCCTATTGTAACACCTTAGACCCTCACTACAAGATGGAAGCCTCTAGTGTATGAGGAGGTGTGCTTGAGTCCATGTGGCCCATCGGATCATGCCACCATTCAGTGGAATCTGGGTCAGGATATCACAAATTGGTATCAGAGCACTTTCTTTTCTTACCTTAATATTTTGATAAAATAGATAGGATATTGGGACCACTTTGGGACATGGTTATAAAACATGATTGGGAGTATCTAACCCACATTCAGGGTAATACAAAGTTTCCTAAAATAAATAATTTTTGTTCTGTATTATTCTTATTATAGTCGATTTGATTCCACCATTGGGTGATGCACATGCTATGTGATGGTTATTGTTAATATGATTTTGTATTAACTTTCAAACTTGGTCTAACAATATGAGGTCAAGTAAGCATCGATCATGCGTCATTTTAGTAACCTTGTAGGAAGTTCACAAGCTATGCATATTCCATTCCATATAAGAGAATTTTGTTTCTTTCATTTCCTATTATTTTTATGAATAATTTGACTGCTATAAATAGAATTTCCTAACGTTTTATGTAGGAATTGAAAAACATGATTGGTACTTAGAGTTCTTATTATAAACTAAATAGTTTTTTCCTACATAGGCCAAAAAACACCATAAATAGCCAATCATGGAATGTTGAGTCATATACCCTTGGTCACATGGATTGGAATGTGTTATAGTTTCGATTAAGGGGATGCCAAACTCTATTTCTTAAGGTGTATGGGCCCTTATGGTTTGGAAGTGGTGACTCATTTTGTTTAACCATTAAAATATGATTGTAAAATAAAAATGAATTTGAATGAAATGAAAATTGGAAAACATAGAGATTGAACCAGACCTAACCTTAGTAGTGTCCATTAGGTAGTGATAACCATGATCTGAAGGTGGTGTGCCATAAGCCACCAGTGATACCTCTAGTAGTGCCACCTATGGCACCTCCTATTTTCCCAAATGTGGGCGATGATTCCTGATTTTTAGGGGAGTTTCTACGGATGATACATACCATATAGGGAGATCTACAGGCAACCCTTTCTATGGGAGATCTTATGCAGGAGTTCCAGCACCAACATCTTCCTAATTTTTTATGGAATGGTGTCCCCCATGATACAGAGCTATGGATCAATATGGTTATGTATATATTCTAGAATATATAGACACCTACTATGAGGAGAGTGAAACATGCTACTTATATTATTTGAGGATCTGCCAATTACTGGTGGGATATTATGAATCAGTCATACCAGTATTAGGAAGTGATTTGGAGGGAGTTATTGTCTAGATTCATTGAATATTTCTTTCCTGATACCCTAAGGTATGATCGGTCCAGGGATTTCATGAAACTACAGTAGGGTTCTAAGGTAGATATGGACTAAACAACTTGTTTTATAGAGATTTATGGCTTTGTTCCTATCTATACTGTTGATGAACTAGTGGAAGTGAGACAATTTAAGGATGGATTGAGGCATCCTATTTGTTCTATAGTGACATTTCTTTAGTTTAATACCATATATTATATAGTGAACTAGGCCATAATCACTTAGTAGAACCTGAGGGAAGCTGACGGTGGGAGCTGGGGTGGTTCAAAATTGAGATAGTTGCTGGTTCAACTAGTGGTTAGACGAAACACTTTGAGACAACATGCATGGGTAAAAAAATACATATGACACCCACTGATAGTTATGTGGTATGTCACTAGTGTTTTAATCCTAGGAATAAGAATCTATAGTGTCCCAGAGAACCCATCGAGTGTCGAGGCTGTAGAATATTGGGTAATATTTAGCATTTTTGCAAGACCTTCCCATCTATTCCATGTGGGGGAGGATCCTTGAATGCTCCACCTTAAGAAGAAGGATCAGTAGCACCTCACCAGATAGGTATCTAGAGTAATACTGGCCATACATACCTAGTATGAGTTCATGTTCATGGTAGTTAGGCTCCAAATATACTCCATCAAGAAAGCAGACCCACTCCAGGTAGTCAAGTTGTAGCAAAAGGCCAGGGATATTCAGTGAAGACTATACCTGAGGAGCAAGGTGCTGGGATATTTATTTTTTATGGTATTATTTTGTTATCCTATACTATTGTGTGTTCCTAGTTTTATATAGTTTCATCACATTACTTTATGTATATGGATTTGTTAGAGATCCTTGGTCTTCATATTGAGTTTTCCTATGGATTTTTGATGCTTGATACCCCTTTGGGTACATGTTTAGAGAGTTTAAATTGGTGTAAGGATTGTCCTCTTGGGTTATGCATCCATATTTTCTTATGATACCTCTACATCCTTGAGATGATGGGTTTTTATGTCATTATCCAGATGGGTTAGTTGGTTCCTTATCATGAATATGTGGATTTTTATCATCAGAGGGTGTCATTTACATCACCATATGGTGGTACTTATACTCAAAAGGGTGATTGGAGTGTCCATGAATATAGATCTAGAATAGAGAATATTGGTCTAGGTGGAGTGACCAACCAGATTCTCAACCTATATATGGATGATCAGAAGCTACATCAGACTGAGTCCCCTCCTATAATCGATCAATTTAGGGATGTTATCCATGATGAATTTTTTGGACTACCACCTAAAAAAGAGGTATATTTTACTATCAAAATAATTATTGGAGATACAGTGTAATCCATTTTCCTTATAGAATGGATAATACTGAGTTGTAGGAGCTCGAGAGGCATCTAGAGGGTTTAGAGTCCAAAGTTTTTATATAGCCCCACACTTCTCACTGGGGTTCATCAGTCCTTTTCTCCAAGAAGGAGGATGAAAACCTCATGATTTCATGGATTACTAGAAGTTAAGTTAGATTACTATGAGAAAATAGTACACCTTAATTCAGATAGATGATCTCTTTGACCAGCTCAGAGGAGCGAGGGTATTCTAATATATCAACATGATATCAAATATCATCATGTTATAGTTAGACCTTTAGATATTCCACATATATCTTTCCATAGTTTGTATAATTTATATGAGTATACTATGATTTTATTTGGTCTTATGAATGTTCTTAACATTCTCATGGATTTGAGGAATGGGTTTTTCCATCCCTATCTAGATTCCTTTGCGTTGGTCTTTGTAGAGGAGATCTTGGTTTATTATCATACTCAAAGAGACCATGCCACACATCTTGAGTTCATTTTGAATACACTAAGATAGAACCGACTATATGTTAATCTTAGTAAATGTCACTTCGGGATCGATAAGGTAAACATCCTGGGTTATATTATCTCATAGTTAGGAGTTTTAGTTGAACTAGGAAAGGTGATTGTTGTAGTTACCTAAAAGCATCCCAAGAACACCTTTGATATACTGAGTTTCTTGGGGATAGTTGGTTACTATAGGTATTTTATATAGGAATATTCACGCATAGAAGAACCTCTTATGAGATTGACTAAGAAGGGTGTGAAGTTTATATGGTCAAAGTCTTGTGAGACATCCTTTCAATAAAAGGGAGACTAACTTCTATTTTGCTCATAATTTTACTAGATCTAGTCAGAAGATATATGGTATATTGTGATACATTTGGTATCAGTCTAGTATTGGTTATAATGTGGGAATATTGAGTCATTGAATATGGGTCTTAGAAGTTAAGGGCTCAGGAGAAGAATTTCCCAACGTAAGATCTTGAGTTGGTAGCGATTGTTCACGCATTGCATTGTTAGAGGTATTACCTATTAGGACATCATTTTCTCATGTTTAGAAACCACAAAATTCTGAGGTATATTTTCAAATATCATGGGTTGAACCTTCAGAAAAAATATGGGACGAATAAATACATTCCTTTGACTTCAATCTAGCCAATATGACTAGAAATCACAATTTTGTTGTCAATTCTCTGAGTAGGAGGACTCAAACACAGGCAGTTTAGGAGGCCATTAGAGAGTGGCAACTTATGGATTTTTTTGAGATCCACATATAGTTTGAGGACTGTCATGGATAGTCTATACTTGCAACACTATTAGTGACCTCTTCACTTATAGAGAGAGTTAAGATTAGATAATTTTCAATTCCTGAAGTCTTAGTCCTATGAGATTATTTATAGAGAGGACCTACATCAAAATTGTACTATCGATTATGAATACATCCTATGTATACATTGGAATATATGGGTTCCCATAGGAATAAGAGAGAAGATAATGTGATATTCACATTCTTCTTATTGGGAAGTTCGTCCAGGTATCTCCAGGATATATCATGATATGTGCCGATAGTATTGGTGGATTGGGATGAACTATCAGATAGTAGATTTTATCACTAGGTGTTCCGCTTGTCAGAAGATGAAGGTAGAGCACCAACATCTTGTTGGATTTTTATAGCCACTACTAGTCCTTTAATGGAAATGTAAAGGTATTGCTATAGATTTTTTTTAATCTTATCGAGGTCGACTCAATTTGGCGATGCAGTTTGGGTAGTCATGGATAGACTGACAAAGGTAGACCAATTCCGTCCTATCTAGGAGAATTTCTCAGTTGATGATCTAAGAATATTGTATTTCTATGAGATCATATGGCTATATAGTATCCCTCATGTTATCATTTCAGATAGAGATTCTCATTTCACATTGAGGTTTTAAAAGGGGTTATAGATATCTAGGGGTACACAGGTGCTTCTAAGCACAACTTTTCATCGTCAGACCAATGGCTAGTTGGAATAGACTATATAGGTGTTATAGGAAATGATTCGACCATGCCTCCTTGATTTCAATGGTTCTAGGGTGAAGCATATCGCTCTCATTGAGATCTAATATAATGATATATTTTAGGATATTATTCTTATGACTCCTTATGAGGCTTTATATGGTAGGCCATTTCGATCACCCATGTACAAGTTAGTGGCAATAAGGGTATCTCTATTAGTTCTTTGTCTCATTCAGGAGAATTCAGAGTAGGTCTAGCTTATCAGAAAGCATATTTCAACTACTATGTCTAGAAAAAGAATTATTTTGATCACTGTCAATGACCTCTAGAGTTCAAGGTTGGGGATCATGTATTATTTCATGTATCACATAGACTTGGGCATAGATGGATACAGAGGCAAGGTAAATTTTTTATTCACCTTTTCAAGATTTTGGAGAACTTAGAGAGATTTGGGATTGTAGAATATCGATTTATATTACCTCAAATGTATCATTCCATGAATGACATCTTCCAAATTTCACAGGTTTTCTATTATCATACTGACATGTATCATAATTTTGATCATGAGAAGGTTGTGTTAGATTCGACAACTTATTTTGAAGAGTATCTAATATATATCATTGACTGAATAATTAAGTCTATATGAGGTCAGCATGTCCTTTTAGTATGGTTGATATGGGATGATAAGAATTTGTATTAGGAGGATGATGTACATTCTCAGTGACTAGAGTTATTCTCAGATAGTGTTTCATCACCCTCAGAAGGGAAATTTAGGGATGAATTTCTTTAAGGGGGAAAGACAGTAAAACCCAGTTTTTATATAAGGTATTAATCCTATAAATTTCTATCTAATTATTTTCATTGTCCCTTTTATGGATTCCTAATGAAGTCATGAAATTTTTAGGGGTGTCTTAGGATTTTTTTGGAGCTCTAAACCCCAACCAGTGGAAGAAAGAACTGGGCCTCACATTTAGTAAAAACTATGTCACTTAGTCCACACAATTTCTCCTAAGCATACAGGGAATTTCAAAGGGAAAATAAGGGCACATGGATTTCCCTAACCATGTTACTAAGGCTTCACACTCATAAATATCCAATGTAATTCATGACATAGGATAAACTCATGGCCAGTGCATAGTTTTTCTAACTATGTTCCATGACTAGAGGAGATGGTTATTGAGGTAGTGAGGTGTATACTATTTTTGAACGTTTTTTCCAACCATGATACCCTGTAATTTTTGGGTAAATTTACTATTTTTTTCTTTAAAAAACTATTAAGTAACACCTCCTCTCATATACTCTTCTAGAATATAGGATACTCTTCCTCGTCTCTTGAGAGATCCTCTCCTCCTCTAAGTTAGGTTCTTTGATATCTCGGTCATCTAGACTCTGATTCTTCCAATTTTGGTCTCGTTGGATAGACATCAATGATTAATCTATTCATATTTCTTGTTTCATAATTATTGTTCTTCTGGATGAAGTTATTTAAGTGTTGGATCATATTCCCTATTATCAGGGCATTTTTATATTTTGAAATTTCCTTCCAATATAGACCAAACCAAAGGCCAATATTGTACAAGTTATACTCTATAATAATTAGGTAGGTGGTCTATTATTTATCCCTTGAATTTGTGATATTTTATGATATGTGTTATGTTCTTCATGTAGGTTCTGCCACATGTTTCCCCTAAATTGAATCTGCCATAAATTGGTTTCCCTGTTCAAGAACTTAAAAAACTTATTAGATCATATGACACATGTGAGGTTGAAAAACATAATTTATTCCACCTCTTTGGGTGTTCCATTTATATACCCAATTTTATTTCATGGTTATATATCCAAAACACTTATTTTTGTGTTTGGATTTACTTTTAAATTATGATATCATATTGATTTTGGATGAATGTAGTGGAGTAGCAGAGCTAACACACTTATAAATTGAAGATAAATTGAATGAAAATAAGTGGCATGACCACGTCAGATAATTAAATGGATCAATGGTTACACCCTTGTTAAAATAAAATTTCAATAGTTGTAAATCCTATTGGACTATTTATTAATCATGATATGGGAATGGAGGGCCTTGTTACTTATGGTTAATAGGTATGGAGACCCTGATGAATTATTATAGGGGAAATGTGTCCCTTTATTTATCTGATATGAGAATGGTATCCCTTTATTAATGTGATGTGGTCAATGTGACCCTATATGTGACACAATCATGGTGACCCTTCATCTTATGTGATAAGGTAATGGCGTATAACAACCCTTCTTTTTACTACACACTTAAACATGATTTATTACATAAACTCTTCACTTGATACAACATGGATGATAGATAGGTCTAGTGTATTTGGGGATTATGAACATTACATAACAACTTAAAACATTAAACAGAACATATTTATTGAAAACTTTCTTTACATGACCACTACATTCCCTCATACTTAGCATTTAATGGGATAACATGAGGACATGCCTAAGAAAGGGTGAGCTATAAAGCCCAATAAAGGAATAAAAATGGAATAACATGGGGAATAAAATACATGTTACACAATAGGAATATAAATGGAGAATAATATAAACATGAACATAAAGGCACGATAAAGCATGAAAATCATAACATGGAGATGTGGAAACAACACTTAACATGGAAGTAGCATGAGCCAAGGCTCCTTACACATGGAGTAAGAGTAAACCCTCATTGAAAATGAAGCATGACTAAACCTTTGTTTAAATTGAATTATCATGATTCAACACTCATTGTACATAATATATCATGATACTATACTTTACCCAATGCATTGGAGTATTATTAGGGTGAACCCTTCTTAAACATTTCATTTCATGCATAGGTGTGCCACATAGATCATAAAACATTGATTCATTAAACATAATCATTTATTCCATGAAAAAGGAATTTGGAATTAATACATGAAACTATATAATCAATAAGTTAATGTGAATAAATGTGAATACCCTCGATAGATAAATGGGTATGGTATTCACCACACAATGACTTTGGCTTGGAAAAACACAGTGCAATTTAGGAAGCATAATGGCGTGACATATGAATTCATAAAAAATGTTGATGAGAAAGAAATGGGTGTATCATAATATGTACATGAAATGGATAGAAATGGGGTCATATAGATACATGTACCAATAAATTTAATGGAAATTATATACGTAATAAAAAAGAATTGCTTGACTGTAAATGAGGAGAGAGAAATTCCATACGGAATTTCGGCATGGTAACGGGTGTAAATGAGAGCATTAATGAGAGAGAAAGGGGATCTATCATTATTCAAACATGAATAGGGAAGTATAGGGTAGGTGAGAAATCATACCCCAAAATTTATAATTGAAAATAAACGGGCATAACAATATAAAGAAACTTGGACATAAATAAAGAAAGTGAGAATCCCTTACTTGGAAGTGTGATCCCAAAAGATTGGGAGAGGCTTGATAGTTGCTTCGTGGGAGCTTGGGGAAACTTGGGAGAATTATAGAGAGATGATTTTAGAGTTTGTATGAACTCCAAAGGCTTTTAGTGAAGAGGAAGTGGGATCTTGGGTGGGTTATATAGGAAAGGAGAGGAAAATCTGTATTATTTATGTTTGGGACACCACGCATTAAACTAATCTAAACCACAAACAAGACCATGGTTTTTGCCCATGTTTTTTTCCAAAGGGGAGTGGAAAAAAATATTATATAAGTAAAATGTATGAAATTCTTCAAATAATAGGGTTGCTTATGTGGAGGTGAGTCGCACTCTCAAGGAAATCAATTTAAAAAGCTAAAATGTTTTATAAGTCTTGAAGGGTCCACTAAAGCTTTGTAAAATAAATCAAAAAAACCTAAAATAACATTATTTTAATGGTAAAACATATATTGGCTGAACATAATGTTTATAGTATTTTATTACATCACTATTGGTTCATTATGATGTCATAAAATACATTATATATTTAAATGGTATTTAATTTTTACCCAAAAATTCAAATGTCTTAGAAAATTATGAAAAACTCACCATTAGATAATTTTGACGTCCTAATTAAAAAAATAATATCTATTTTATCTAATTTTTTTTCCAAATATGTGAGTTTTTACTTTTAAAATAAAAAACCGACATTTATCAAAAATTCATGGGCTTTGACAAAAAAAGCTTTCAACCCTTAATATAAATTACAATTGTATTCATAAAAAGTATACGATCATTTATACTTAATAAAAAGTAATTTAATAATACTAATATTTAATTAAAATATTATATAATTCAAAAATCCATAATTTTATCAAAATAGATTTCTTAGTTGAATATTAACTAAAAATACATTTTGTTCTTTAAAAACTATTTACAAAGTGACAATAATAAAATGAATGTACAATATTTATACAAAAATAATGTACATAGTCATAGTGCTAGGGTCTTGTTACATAACCCCTTAAAACACCCACATAGGACCTTAGGGTAAGGTGTGTGATGGTGACAGACTCTTGGGGTGGCTCATATAACATTGTTTGGGTGGTAATATCTTTCAACATACACTTATCACATAGGAGGTTCTGTTCAAGCTTAACGTATTCAAGAATATCTTGGGATTGGTCAAGAGTGAAGCCCAATTATTCCACCTCCTTTATGATCTCTAAAATATGGGTTTTTTATGGGGAAAGTCTACTGGATGAGGCCATTAGTTCCTTTTACTGAGTAAATTGGATTTGTTAAAGCACTATATTTATACTAATAATGTGATCACTGTTCAACGACAATATTAGCAACGGTCACATTTCTTAATGGTATTTAAAAAATCCAAAAACATAAAACCAAAGAAGTTCATATTTTATATAACAATTTTACATAATAATACATTTAATCAGATCAAGAAGAATTTTCATTAATGAATGCTTGGTATGTTACAATCCTCCCCTATAAAAAAATTGTGTCCTCACAATTTGAATACATACAAAAAGAAATCTGAAATTTAAAACACGACTTCAGGGTTTCTTACTCACCACCATTAAGCATTCCCAAACCCTCATTATCACTTCAATCATGTAGAGTGAGGGTCCACTTAGTGCAACAATACCTCAATGAACATTCAAAGTCTTCCACTTCCTTAGTCTAGATGCATTTTATGCAACATGGATCGTACCGATGGAAAATATGATTCAATTTTTGAGAAAAATTGTTTCTAACATATAGTTTCAAAACATCACCATGTACCAGGTTTTTGTAAAATAATCTGATAGAGTCATATTTGAAGTTTTTGAAATGTGATTCTTCTAATATATTATCTATGTTTCCAAAAAATACTATAACACAAGACTATATATATAGGCTGCTTGGAGGTCTCCCTCTTCAACAGTGATTCTAAAGTCAAATAGTGCATCGTACTCTCTGAATAGGGTGAGATATTTGAAAATACCCTGATGGTACCTCCCTCGTTTTGAAAGGTGGGAGAGTTGGGAGCTTAATATGTGATCATAGGTGAGCCATGATCCCTGATGATTCTTTGGTATGGAGGAGGTTTTTGATATGTGATAGAGCGTCTTACAAGAAAGTTGGACATTGAAAAATGTTTCAATGATATGAAAGCTTGACTTTGTAATAATTATAGATAGTAATTCCTCAGGAAGGGACAAGAGTGTTGTATTAGGTTCTTCTCCATCCATCTCGAAACTATCCTTTATCCTGATGACGAAACATTTCAAATTTTGATTTACACTCTAGACATGATAAAATTGAGATATTAAACTACTTAAATTCTAATGATTTATTATTCCTTAATGAATGGAATATTAGGGGTAACATATAAAGGGTAAACCAAGGAAAAAATAGATGACATATAAATTAATTTTATTTCCTTAACATATGAATCTATAATCTTCAATCTATGTTATCCATGATCTACTTTCTAACATGTATTCTTAGAGGCATTTTTTTAAATTCCCTTAATTATGGTTCATACTAAGCTTGTGAATTTAACAAAGAATATCCCCTGGGAGTGTCATAACCAAGAGTACAACAAGGCCTGTTTTCATGTTCCAGGATACCCCGGGTCAAGCCCCAAACTCCTTGTTGGAGTTTTCACTCCTTGATGCATTTGAGCCAGAGCCTCCTCTACCTATTCGTATCCATATAGGGATGTATTTTCTCGATAAAACACTTACTCAATACTCACCAAAATGTGTGGTTGTTTTTTTATTATATTTATTATAGTGTCTAAGGCTTCACTAGTTTTTTATAATCCTAATACCAAAAATAACTAAACCTATCCTTTGATACTGACTATAACAACCTTGCTTTTTAGTACACACTTAAACATGATTTATTACATAAAATCTTCACTTGATAGAACATGGAAGATCAAGAGGTATATCATATTTGGGGTTAGGAATATTACATGAAAACTTAAAACATGAAACACAACATCTTTATTGAAAACATCCTTTACATGACCACTACATTCCCTCATACTTGGCATTGTATTGGATAACCAGAGGACATGCATAAGAAAAGGGTGAGCTATAAAGCCCAGTAATGGAATAAAAATAGAATAACATTTCAAATATAATACATGTTATAAAGTAGGAATATCAATGGATAACAATATAAACATGAACATAAAGGCATGATAAAGCATGAAAATTATAACATGGAAATGTGACAACAACACTTAACATGGAATTAGCATAATCCAAGGCTCATCGAACATGGAGCATGATTAGACCCTCATTACACATTAAGAATGAGTAAACCCTCATTTCACTTGAATTATAATGAGTCAAAACTCATTGCACACGATGTATCATGATACTATACTTTACCCAATTCATTGGAGCGCTATTAGGGAACACCATTCTTAAACATTTCATTTCATGCATAAGTGTGCCACATCGATCATAAAACATAGATTAATTAAAAATCATAATTTATTACATGATAAAGGAATGTGTAATTAATACATGAAATTATATAATCCATAAGTAAATGTGTATATAGGTGAATACTCGTGATAGAGAAATGGGCGTGGTATTTACTATAAAATGACTTTGGCTTGGAAAAACGCGGTGCAATTTCGACAGCATAACTGCATGACATAAGAATTCATTAAAATGGTTGATGAGAGAGAAATTGGTGTCTCATAATATTTACATGAAATTTAAAGTAAGGGGGTTATATAGATACATGTCCCAACAAATGTATTGGAATTTAGATACATAATAAAAAATAATTTCTTGAATGTAAATGAGGAGAGAGAAATTCCTTATGGAATTTCAGCATGGTAACAGGTGTACATGGGAGGCACTAATGAGAGATAAATGGGATATATAATTATTAAAACAAGAATAGGGAAGTATGTCGAAGGTGTGAAATCATACCCCAACATTTATAATTGAAAATAAAATGGCATAACAATATAAGAAAACTTGGACATAAATAAGGAAAGTGAGAATCCCTTACTTGGAAGTGTGATCCCAAAATCTTGGGAGAGGCTTGAGAGAGGCTTATTAGGAGCTTGGGGGTGCCTTGGTAGGATTCTAGAGAGAAGAGGGTAGAGGTTAGATGAACTCAAAAGGATTTTAGTGAAGAGGAAGTGGGAGATTGGGTGGGTTATATAGGAAAGGAGAGGAAATTCTTTATTATTTAGGTTTGAGACACTACACATTAAATTAATGAAAACATCAAACCAAACCATGGTTTTTGACCATGTTTTTTACCAAAGGGGAGTGGAAAACAATATTATATAAGTAAAATGACCGAATATCTTAAAATAAAAGGTTTTCTTATGTGGAGGTGAGTCACACTCTCAAGGAAATCAAATTAAAGAGTTAAACTATTTTATAAGTCTTGAAGGGTCCACTAAAGATTTGTAAAACAAATAAAACAAACATAAAATCACATTATTTTAATGGTAAAACATATATTTTCCAAACATAATGTTTATATTATTTTATTAAATCATTACTCAGTCATTATGATGTCATAAAAAACATTATATATTTAAATAGTATTTAATTTTTACCCAAAAATTCAACTGTCTCAGAAAATTATGAAAAATTCACCATTGGATAATTTCGACGTCCTAATTCCAAAAATAATATCCATATTATATAAATTTTTTTCTAAATATTTGAATATTTTATTTTAAAATTAAAACCAACAATTATAAAAAATTCATGGGTTTTGACAAAAATAGCTTTCAAACCTTAATAAAAATTACAATTGTATTCATAAAAATTATATGATCATTTATACTTCATAAAATTTAATTTAATAATAATAATATTTTATTAAAATATTATTTAATTTAAAAATACATTAATTTATCAAAATAGATTTTTTAGTTGAATATTAACTAAAAATATTATTTGTGTTTTAAAAACTATTTACAAAGTAACAATAATAAAATGAATGTATTATCATTATACCAAAATAATGTGCATAGTTATAGTGCTAGGTTCTAGCTACATAACCAATTAAAATACCCGCATAAGACCTTAGGGTAAGGTTTTTGATGGTGACAAACTCTTGGGGTGGCTCAGATAACATTTCTCAGGTGGTAATCTCTATCAACTTCCAATTCTCTCGTAGGTGGTTCCGCTCAAGATTAACATATTCAAGAACATCTTGGTCTTGGTTAAGAGTGATGCCCAATGACCCCACCTCCATTCTGATCTCCAAAAAATAGGCTTCATATGAGGAAAGTCTATTGGATGAGTCCATCGGTTCCTTTGTCTATGAAAATTGGATTTGTTAAAGCCCTATATTTATACTAATCATGTGATCACTATTCAATGGATATATTAAAAATAGTCACAATTCTTAATGGTATTTTAAAAATAAAAAAAACATATAACCAAAGAAGTTAATATTTTATATAACCATATTACTTAATAATTCATTTAATCAGATCAAGGGGAATTTTCATTAATGAAATTTTGGGTCGTTACATGGAAACCCTTTATAAATGTGATATAGGAATGATGGCCCTTACTGTGATATATGGGCATGACATCCCTCATTGTTATATAAGGGCATGATGAACCTTATTGTGATATTGGGACTGACGACCCCTACTACTTTGATACTATTCATGGAGTCCCCTACTACTATGATACTAGGCATGGAGTCCCCTACTACTGTGATACTGGGTATGGTGTCCCCTATTACTTTCATACCGAGCAATGTGTCCCACGATACTTGTTAGAATCATCATAAAGCATATGGATGTTTGAGTTATGTCTTGAGTCAGGATAGTGTTATTATCTATATAACTGTTCATAGATGTCACTATATATACAATCCATATATGTGTATTCATATGGTTACTTTTCAAAGATTATCCGGCTTAGGTCGAAGAAGGTATTGTCATTCGGGTGTTCTTTAGGAACCATATCCCACATATTTACTTTTATTATTACTACTTATCATTATTATATTTGAACACTACAATATTATACATGTTGACTAAATATCTATAGTTGTCATTTTTGGTGTCCTACTGAGTTTATCTCACTTCCTATCTGGGCAGCCGATTGTACCTTGGAATACTATATGATTTTAGGTGTAGATAAGGGGGTGTGTCCTCTTATAGATGTGTGAATTCTTGAATGACTAGGTATGGGTGTTTGGTAGAAGATGGTTGGGATGGATTTTGGGATTCTTTGATATATTTTGGCCTCTTTGTTCCTTTTTTATATCATGTACGCTATTGACAGCCTCCTATCATGTATATATGTTTCCCTATTTTGTAGAGACATGACATCATCATCTTTTGTACATGATACAATTAACTGCTTTTTATTATTATTTAGTGATTGGATGTTTATGTGTTATTCATATATTTTTTTCATTATTGGTATGATTCTTCTATTTGTCTATCTATTTAAATATTTTTTACTATGACCAGAGGGTATAGTCTCCCTATTGTACCACCTTAGACCCTTGCTTCTAGTTGGCAGCCTCTGGTATATGGGGAGGGGTGCTTGAGGTCATGTGTCCCACCAATTGAGGACACCATTCAGTGGTATCTAGGTTGAGATTTCATATTACTCACCTACATCAATGTTGATGCAAATGAGAGAGATAAACTTGACACTACTTCTGAAGCATATTACTTTATTGGGTATGGTGATGAAGATTTTGGGATTTAACTCCTAGAAAACAACCTTCAGAAGGTGTTTAATAGTTAAAATTTCAGATTTACTAAAGAATTTATGTCAAAGGATCATAACATAGACAATAATTTTGATAAGAGAAAATAATAAACATAGGAAAAAGTTCAAAAAAATTTTCAACCCAAAATTTTTGATGTTCTGAAGAATTTAGGAAGTATGTCAGTACTCGGAACACCGTGCTATATAGAAGTTACAATGGATGAGGGTTGGGTTTTGATGGTATTTCTAAGGAAAGAATTATAGGAAATATATAGGAATGATAAATATTGGGGAAGTGTTTTGGAAAAAATGGCTCTATAATCTATATCTATGAAGGTTTCAGTACCAAAAATAGTTGAGTTGTGGATGTATGGAAGTGATATTCGCTACTTTCTTTTAATGAATAATGGAGAAATTGAGATCCAAAAGGAGGTTAGGAATATAAAAGACTAAAATAATTTTGATTTATCTAATATTTATGATACTGATCTCCATAATTTGTAATAAACATGGGAGATAATAAAGAGGAATTCTAGGAAGAAATTCCTTTAGTACAAATGGGTGTATCAGTTAATGGAGGAATCAGATGGTAGAAAATCATATAAGGTGTGGCTAGTGATGTGTATCTTGTTTCATGTATTTTTTTCACATAACATTTGTTATTTTGACTTAGTATTTAATGCTAAAATAGGTGTTTAGGTTGTTAATCATAGCTGTTTTTTTTATTTGTTGATAATTAGTATTTTTTTTATTTTTATGTCAAAATTTTCTTTTTAATTATTGAATTATGAATGTATCAAGTTTTATATTTTTATCTATTTAATTTTCTAACATTGATTCAAAATACTAATTTTATGTTTCCAAATTTAATCTATTGTGATTAAAAAAATTTATTATTAAATTAATTTGTTTTTGTAAAAAATTAAATTGTTAATATTTATTTTTTACTTTAATTTATCATTTTAATATTTTTTATTATTATAATTATTATTTATTTTCATTTTAATTTTAATTTTATTTATTTTTTATGTGATAGTGTCATCTCTATAAAGTAAATTGTTCTAGGTTTCTTTCTAATTTATTTAGAATTCTAGTGAGAATTTTTTCCAACATGAGAAAGATAGTTGGGTATCTGATAATGGGTTGTATAATACAATTTCTAGTAGTGTAAGATAAATATTTCTACGTAATATAATTTTCACCATCATAACATAAATTTTACTGGAGCTTGTAAGAAAATCCTATATTTACATGTAAGATAAATATCACATTGGATAATTTATCTTAGGAAATTTTCAAACCCAATTTATTAGTGAGAATGGAAAAAGTAAATAGAGGAATATGAGATCTGATCCTGAGTGTTGGGATGATTCAACTTTTTAATCCCTTTTAAAGAATGTTGAGGTTGTGATGAGATTGCACAACCATCAATAGTGTGTTGAAGAAGATACGATTGAGATAACCACCATATTCGTTGGTCGTTTGATATTAGTCAACCTAGTAAGAGTGTTGGTGAGCTAACTCAAATGAACCGAGACTAAAGAATAGTCGGGATAGCTAAAACCCTTTCATTGAAGATGATGTACCCCAATTAATCAAAATTTCTCAGTGATTACTTCTGTGAACTTAAGAACTGATGCTAAATGATTCCATATTTCTATGGAAGAACTATATAGAGATCAACTTGAATGTTGATGATAACTATTTATGCAACATGATCCAAGCTCACCAAAAAAAAATTACTCAAAGAAATGATTAAAGCTATGGATAAGGGTAATTCCACATCCTTGCAAGTAGCCATTGAAAATGAGGTTTTTTTCAAAGAAGATTCTATCAATTCCAAATGATGAATCCATGTCCAACCCTATCACCATTGAACCCATATGAGGTTGATCCATTGTTCAATTTTCTTGACTTCATGTTTGAATGAATAGTTGTACTGATCTGATGAAGGGAGGTTATGAGCTTCAAAATTCCTTGGGGATGATCAATAAATTAGTTTGATTTCACCCAAGATTCATCTTCTGCTAACTCAATATCTTTGATGATAAAAATATCATCCAATATTCTTAAAAAGATGTTGGGTTGGTGAAGACTATTCAATGATTGGTGGCTATTTGGGGTCAATTGTTTCTGGAGGTTTCGAATCTGTGATTCCAACTTTTATCATGACTTGAGGGGGGAAATTTCTTGAACATAGGTCGACCGAGGCCATAGGTTGATGATGACTAAGCCAGTTAATCAATAAAGAATTTTTGAGATATTTATTTGATCTAAGATTTGAACTAAGTGTGAAAATTTATGATCAACACATTGAAAATATTTTTTGTTGTTTTTGTTCTTCTTACAGGTCCGAAGGGCCCTCATAATATTTATATGTTATGGCTTCAATGAAATAAGGTGTTTTACCTTATGTTCTCTATAAAATTATTCTTTGAGGGTTATTTTATGAGACTTATATGATTGAATCCAAGTGAGTTAACCTTCTGTGGTCCTATCCTATAATGAGTAGTGTTTGAAGAAGATGAGATCATTTCATGGTTTTTGACTTAATAATTCAAGGGTCATGGGAAAATTTATTTGGGATCTATAGTTATTTCAAGTGAGTCTGTCAATTTCTTTTGATGTGGGAAAGTGTTAGTGCACACTGAAATATGGAAGGAGTATTTGAATAGATTTATTAAAGTTGTGGGTGTAGTGAAAGAATCACATAGAAAAAAATGATATTAGGGAAAATAGTCAAGTCATCCTAGCAAGTGAGGTAGCGATTTAAAAAAAAATAAAAGTCAGATCTGAAAGGGGAAAAGGAGGAGACTCTATTATATTTTTGACACCCATTTTTGGAGAGTGAGAGTAAAAGCATAGAAATAGGAACCAGGCATTATAATGGGAAAATAACCTCAACAGAGATGTTTTTTTCCATATTTCTTTTATTTTTTTATTGATTACAAGGAATTGTTTTGTAATTGAAAATATGAAAATGTTTTCTAGTAATACCTTTTAGGGGGAAAAGACTGACCAATTAAACTTTTTCTTCTTCATGAAAAAAAATTATTCCTTTATTACTGCACTCTCTAATAATTTCATGAATATTTTCCCATATTTTATTTTTTTCAAAAATAAATTACAATTATTTTTGATTAAATTCATTCAAGAACTACTTTGAGATTTTCAATCATCTTAGAAGAGATTTACTATGAGAGTATCAAAACAATATTAATTGATAAACATAATCCTATCAAAAATTTATTTTTTCATTTCTGTGAATGATTAATTTTATATTTCATAAAATGGAGAATTATTTTAGTCTAAGGTTAACTTACAAACAAGGATTTTAGATCTCTCAAAATTTAGTTCTAATGAAATATTTTTTCTTGAATGATGGAACAATTCGTAAACCAATCAATCAAGTTCCCTATCATCATAAATTTACATTTCTTTATCAATGTCTAGTTCATTTCTTTTTCATCACTCCTAATACTAAAAATAATACTACTTCATGAATGGTGTTCTTCTTACAGTTTTTTCATATATTTTTTGTGTTTTTTTCTTAGTCTGATCATTTAAATTCACATTCCCTATGGTTCCACACCCTACATGCTAGCTATAATAGTTTTAAATAGGGAATTAATTAATTAATTTTCACATAGTCAATGCCATACACTGTCAAATTTTGATACTTTTTTCAAGGAATGCATGTCTGACCAAGACATAAAGATATAAAAAACTTCAAGAAAACTATAAAAAATTTAAAAAATATCAAATTTTTTAAGAAAGTATATAAATGAAAAAATATTTTAAAAACCAATTTAAAAAACTGAAAATTCTAAAAAGTAAATATTTTTAACAAAATATTTACTCTATGTGTTGATGCACACCAGATGATAGGTCAGAAAATTAGAACCTATTATTTTATAAATCAATATTTATTGTTCAATGATTAAAAAGAAAAATAAGTCAAAATGGTAGATAAAATGAATTTTTTTAATAACAATAAAAATATAAATATAAATACATGGCAACATAAGAATTATATAGATGAGATATTAGACATTAGGGAATTTCAGGTACCAAATATTTCTAGAAATCATCATAAGTTCTTAAAGAGAAAGATAATAGTTAGAAAAGATAATAGTCATATTTAACAAGTTCAATTCAATTCTTCTGGGTATTATAATGAAAATGAACAAAATTCACATAGGGATTAGTGACATCATTGTGGAATGTATGGCCATTACAACACTTTCTAACCTAACTTTGATATGTCTCTCAATGAAATGATAATGAAAAATTTTCGAGTTATTCACCTAAGTTACATCCAAGGGATGGTCTATTTTCTAATAATTACAATCAAGGTTATAAAAAACATCCCAAACTATCCTAGAAGGAGCAAGGGGTTTTCAGACCTACTTTACCTATAGTTTTTCAATATCAGCCTTGGCAGCCCTATCAAAACCAACCAAGGGAGAGAATTCCAATTCTCAAGGGACCTTTGAGGGTCAATTTCTCCTATACTAGATCAAATTTTGAATATAATGGGTTCTCAATATGAAAAATTCAAGTCCCAATTTAATAAATAAAAAATCCCAATATTATTCAGATAAAATTCAATCTGATGCTAGGATGAAAAATTTGGAAACTCAAATGGGATAAATTACTAGAGTAATGAATCAGAGAGGGAAAATGAAATTACTAAGCAGAAATAAAGTCTGTCCTAGGAAAACTATCATGGATAAATACTATGAGTGGTCTTTAGAATCACTAAAAATCCCTAATGAATCCTAAAACTATTGAAACTAATATTCTAGAATATAATTATAACCAAAATAATGAAACAAATAAAACTATAAATTTGGATAGCCCCATTGAAATTTCTATACAACCTATTGTTTCTCTTGTTCAGAAAGATGATAAAGAGCTAAAAATCATTTAAAATATAGGGAAATAATTTTTTTTGAAAGAATATGAATGGTTTCATGTAGTTTTAAGAAATTTAGATCCATATATTCCTTTTACAAAATTGGATTAATAAGAAAAATCATGAACCTACACTTATCAAATTTCTTGAGTTGTTTAAAAAGATTCACATTAATATCCCATTTCTATAATATTTAGTTTAGGTTCATTTATATCAGAATTTTTTTTAAAAAAACTGATTCAAATAAGAAAACCATTGAGGGTTTTTCCATATATAGTTTAAATATGGAGTGTAGATTTTTTGTTCTGAATTGGATACCTCCTAAGATAAAATAACCTAGAAGTCTTGTTATTCCATGTAACTTTGGAAATAGTGGATAAGCCAACTTCCTTTCTGAGGTTGTAGCTAGTATCATTTTTATCCCCAAATCATTATTCATGCATTTGAGATTAGGAGATCTATTTCCCACCACCGTTGTCTTACAATTGGTAGAACACTTCATCACCAGCCCTATAAGAAGAGTTGTTGATTTGACATTAGGGTTTGGGAGACTATTTTTACCAACTAATTTCCTTATACTTGATATGGATTGTGATAAGGAAGTCCCAATCATTCATGGTATTCCATTAATTTCCACTGTATGATCCATAATAAATATTTCTAATGGAAAATTGATTTTTAACCTGGGGTAGTAGAGTGAAGAGTTCAATGTTTTTGAAAAAATAAAAGTTTCTCCATAATCTAGAAACTATTTTTATGGTAAGATGAATGATTCTAAAGAAACTTTTGATGATGAAGATGAAAAATTCTTAAAAATAATTGAAGAAATAAATAGTAACACCACACAAGATAAAATTTGTATGGGAATTTTTTGAAATAAAGAGGTAGAGCTGAGAGATTCTTATGAAGGTAAATTTATAAGAAATATTGATTAGTTTGTTACAGAAAACATTTTAAAACCAAAACTAGAAATTGGCTATAAGGATTTTTTTAATCTGAATATCAGTAAGGTTAATGGTTTATTTAGTTCTCATTAACTTTTTAAGAAGAAAATTGATGATTTTAGGCCTAAAATTCCCAATTTTATTATTTCTAGTCAACAATCACCCACTTTAGAGATAAATGGTATTCCTTCTTCTTTAAAATAAACCTTTTGGGGGGATAGTTCTACCTTTCCTATCATAATCTCAATCGAGTTAGTAGTGAGTCAATCAGAGATTTTATTATCTGTTCTGTGGAAGATCAAGTCTGTTTATAGATGGTACATAAATGATATTAAGGGAATAAGTCCATAGTTTTTTATGGATAAAATACCAGTGAAAATAGTTCATAATACTATATTTTAAGTTAAAATAATCTTAAATATTAACATTAAATAGGTACTTAGATAGGAATTAATTAAACTTCTTAAAGATATTTTTTTTATTTCTAAAAATTCCCCCGTAAGTCTCATACAAGTTTTCCTCGATAAGGTGGATTCGATATTTTAACTAATGAGAGAAATGAAAAAATTGAATTTAAGAAATATTCTAAGCTGATTTTTTTTATTAATTATATAAATATTAACTATTCCACTAGAAAATATCATTTACATATCCTTATAGGACCAAGAAAAGACCACCTTAACTTTTCTATTTAGGGAATTTTTCTATAGGTGGACTCTCTTTAGCATGTGTAGTGCTCATGTCACCTTTTATAAGATTATGTTGGTAATAGTTTTTTATATGATTGAAATAATTATATAAGTGTTCATGGCTGACTTTTCTATTATTTATTATGTTTTTAGGTATGTCTATAAAATTTATACACTGCTTTATAAAGCTGTGAAGAGACTAAAATAGTCTTGAATTGGGAGAAATTTCAGTTTGTGGTTATATAATGGATTGTATTAGTCCATGGATTTTCTAAGAGGATGATTGAATTAGGAAATGATAATATTGAATTGATTGAAAAGATTTCCCTCATAAAAATTTAAATGGAATTAGAATTTTTCTTGTATATTATATTTTTTACTTGAGATTCATCAAAGACTTTTCTAAAAAAATTAGTCGACTTTTCTCACTGTTCTTAAAGGATATTCCTTTTTTATATGATATAAAGTTTCAAGAATAATTTAATATATTAAAGGAAAATTTCACATATTCACAAATAATTTCTTCCCCTAACAATAATCTTGCATTCAATGTTATGTGTCATTCAAGTGACTGTGCAGTAGGGTTAGTTTTATGAAAATGAAAATAAAAATCATTTACATGTGATTCACTTTGCTATAAAGTTAATTGATGATGTTTAAAATAACTATTAAACTACTACTAATGTGTTGAATATTATCATTTTTTCCATAGAAAATTTTAATAAATATTTCATTGGATAAAAATTCATAATATTCATAGATCATTTTGCTCTGAAAACTCTTTTGGCTAAAAAGGAATCAAAAATGAGGCTTATGAGGTGATATTTTCTGATGAAAGAGTTTTTTTAGTAATTAAAGATAATAAATGTTCTAAAAATGTTGTATCTGACCAATTTTATAGGTTACCCACAACCATAATTCTAATTTTTTCTCTAATAAAGATCAATAAATATTTTTCATATGAACAATATTTTACTGCATGTTTGAAATAATTTGCTTGGTTTGAGGATTTTGCAAAAAAAAAATTAACTATAGGTTCCATGCTAAAAGATCATTCACAAAATAAATCGAAAACAATTTATGTCTAAGCTTAAGTATTTCTTTTGGGATAATCATTTTCGTTTTTTAAGGTGTTACAATAGGATACTTTGTATATATATTTCTGAAGAGGAAATGATTTCTATTTTATAAAGTTTTCACTCTTCTTCAGGGGGTGGACACTATAGGGAAGATCAAAATTCCCAAAAGGTCCTACAATAAGGTTTTTACTATAATAACCTATTCAAGTATGAAATAAGTATATTTTAAGGTTTGATTAATGTCAATGGATGGGGAATGTGGCTATGAAAGAAGAGTTTTTTCAAAAAAGGGATTCTATAAGTTGAAATTTTTTATGTTTATGGGTTAGATTTCATTGGACCGTTTTTATATTCATATGGTAATGAGTGAATCCTTTTTTATACTACTTACTTATATTGGTTGAGGTATTATCACTCCCAAAAAAATCTTACTAGTAGTGTTTTGAATTTCATTAAGAAGAATATTTTATCTAGATTTGGTGTGTCAAAAGATTTTATCACCAATAATGGTAGACATTTTAAGTCCATTAAATTTAAATAATTAATGGGAAAATATAGTTGTACTCAAAAAATTGGTACCACCTATAACCCTTAATCATGTGGGAAGATAGAGATCTCAAATAGACAATTGAAATATATTCTGGATAAAACTATGAGTACTTCAAGAAAGGACTAGTTTTTTAAGATGGATGAGGCATTATGGGACTACAGGACTACTTATAAAACTCTCATAGGGATGTCTCCATATATAATTATTTTTTTAAGACATTTCATTATCCTATATAGATTCATAGGAAATCGTATTGGGCAGTGAAATTCCTCAATTATGATTTCAAGTCTGATGGAGAGAGGAGATTATTTGAGTTAAGTGAGCCAGAATAAATTTAAAGAGAGTCTTGTGAGAATGATAGAATTTATAAATAGATATAAAAATATTTTCAGGATCTATTATTAAAAATATGAACTTTAATATTGGTTAGAGGGTCTTACTTTTAAATTTATTATTGAATCATTTTTTAGGGAACTCAAAACCATGTGGTATGGGCCCTTTACTATCCTAAAAGTGCTTGTAAATATGGATTTATAAATAATTGGAGAGGAAAATTGACCATTTTTGGCCAATTGTTATGGAGTTAAATATTACATTGAGTGTTTTTCAATGGTATTGGATTTAATCTCTATTCTACAAAGTTGAATAACCATTGAGTTGAACTGAGGACTTAAAACTCAATGCTTCATGGGTTTCAACCCATGGTTCTTTTTTCAAAAAAATAATTTCTTGATGTATACTTGTTTGAAAAAAAATTATATTTTAATTTAAAAAAACTCTCTTCGGCTCATTTTTTGAATTGTTCTTGTGGTATTTGATTGGACTGTGAGAAGGCATTGAGTTATTTTGGCTTAATTTTCAATTATTCTTTAGTTCTTAGAAGGGATACAAGCCTGACTATACTTAATTTACTTCCCTAAACTTTTTATATGGTTAATTAATTTCTTAATTATTTATTATTGAATATAATGTTGATCCTTTCATCCTGTAGGAGCTATAAAATTCTATCCATGACACTTCACTCAAGGCTTAAATGAGGAGTACATTTCAATGAACATAAATGAGTAAAGATTCTATTACTATGGGAGTTTCTATTATTTTTTCTTACAAAAATTATTATTATTCATTGTTCCATATAGCATTAAATTAAGTTTTGGGAGAACTCCCTGGTTATTTTTGAGTTCTATTGAAATTGGATTCGAACATTATTTTTTGGTGATTTTTTGTATTTTGTGTTTTGTTTGATATTTTTTTGAGGCATTTGACATCTTACCCAACACCGTGAATTTTTTTTCTTGCTAAAAAAATTTATTTGTTGAAAACATAAATTTATTGCCAAAAAATTGTTAAACATTCAACATTTTTGTGATATGTTGAAAATTGACGTGTTATTCTAAATGAGGGTTAAGCATGTATTTAAATTTATTTTGAAAAGTTTTTTCAAAATTGTGGAAAACATACTATTGAATTTCACTATGACCATTGAACATAATTTTAAGTATAGAATTGTAAATATTTTTAAAATTAATTTATTAATTATTTTATTACACATATGAATTCAACATTTAGAAAATAGATGGTTTTTAAGTGTGAGGTAGAGGGTCTTATTAAATGA
Organism: Viscum album; assembly: GCA_963277665.1. Taxonomy (NCBI): domain Eukaryota; kingdom Viridiplantae; phylum Streptophyta; class Magnoliopsida; order Santalales; family Viscaceae; genus Viscum; species Viscum album. Next base: position 2,118,871,004 of record OY728123.1, read on the forward strand.
GATAAAATATTTTTTAATTAAAATCCCATTAGAACCCATTTAAAAATTTTCAAAATTATGAGTTTCTCAAGATTTTGTTTAATTCTTAGTGGGTCAAATTTTTTCCAATGTTTGAAGATTGTGATGACACTTTGAGGTAGTTTATCCTTATTACTCCATGGATTTAATTGAGCACATGGTTTTAATCTCCCTTTAAAAATAATTTATCATCGATAAAATTTTAATGGAATTTTATACAACTATAATTGGATTTAAAATTTTTGGACAGAATTAAACTCATAAAATATGCATCCAAATGGACTATGAAATGAAAATCCTGATCCAAGTTAATAATTATTTTATTTATTCTTTCATTATTTAATTCTTAAGATACTTTATGGGTTATTTATTTTGTTTGTAATAATTAAAAATTTTCATAAAAAAGAGTGTCTATTTATTACTCCCATTAATTATATGATTCAGTTCACCTAGTGGTAAAGAGAAGTCTGGACTTTCGGTTGGATGCAAATTGATTTTTGTTAAATTATTTTCAAATTTTTTATTTTCAATCATTTTTGTATAACCGGAAACTGGATTTTCACTGATTTTGTTTGATTTTAAGGTGGAAATAATCTTTTCAACATGAGAGGGTCCATGGAGGAAGATTAGGATGAAGACTAATTCTTTTTGGTGTTCCAGGTCTTCACACTTGAGATTTATTATTTTCCACTGAAATTGATTATGTATTTTCTTAAGAAAAAATAATGCTTAAGTGTAGGTGAATTTATTGTGGTTCTTATTTCATGAATTTTTTCACATCTAAATTATTATTTTTAATGAATATTTAATTATAAATTATGTGTTTAAGTGGTTAATCATATTTTTACAATTTATTTTTTTGATAATTTGTGAGTTTTTTATTTTTGCATTACCTTTTTTATTTAATTATTGAATAGTAAAAGTATCAAGTTTTTTATTTTTATGAGTTTTATTTTATAACATCTATTGAAAATATTAATTTTAAGGTTCATAATTGAATATATTTTTATTAATTAATTTTATTATTTCATTACTTTTTTGTTAAAAATTAAATTGTTAATATTTATTTTTTATTTTAATTTATTGTTTTAATGTTTATTATTCTTATTATTAATACTTATTTATTTTCACTGTAAATTTACTTTGGTTAACATTTTATCTAATAAGGACATATACATAAATTAAATTGTTCTAGGTTTATTTTGTAATTTATTTCTATGTCCAATAATAATCTTGCCCCGCCCAAATAAGATAATTGGGTATTTGATAATGGGATGCATAATATAATCTCTTGTAGCATAATATAAATCTTTTTGTATAATATTATTTTCCTTATAATATTATAAATTTGACTCCAGATCATAATAAAACACTAAGTAGATCATGTAAGATTTATATTGTGTAGGATAATTTATCCTTTGCGATTTTTGAACCCAATTTGGTGAGAATTGAAAATATAAAAAGTGGAAGTTGAGATATAATCTTGAGTGTATGGATGAGATAACTTTTAAATGTTGTTTGAAGTGTATTGATGCTATGATGAGCTCGTATGACCATCAATGGTGTTTTAAAGAAGATCTGGTAGATCTAAGCACCATAGATGTTAGTTGTTTGATATTAGTTGACTGAGGAAGAGTGGCAGTGACAAAACTTGGATGAATCGAGACCAAAGAACAACTAATCTAGTTGAAGCTCCTTTGAGGAAGACAATGTTGGATTTGGTAGCATATAACCAACTACTTTATAATTTATTCATTAATAAATACCTCATCAAATCTTGATTATTCTTCTGCATGACAATGCATGTGATAATTTCCTAAGGATTGATGTTTCACTAAAGGGTCATAGAGTATCCCATCTATGATGATAACCTGGAAGTGGCATAAAACTATTCTTGAATATATGTTCTATGGCCAGATGATGTTATTTAAGGGACACAAATAATACAGTACATTAAGGGTGATGACTCATAAAACCTTTCGGCACCTTCTCATGGTGTGCGGGCTAGGTAATATCCCAGGGATAATATGAGAATGATACCCACTAGTAGGAAATATGCATTTCATAGTGTCATTGGATGTTCCTATATGTGGAAGTGGGTATTGGTCCTTAGACTTTAATATTATTATTAATGGTTATTAAAAATCATACACTTATATATATTAATGAAAACTGTGACGACACACTATTCGCAGTGAGGTAGGATATGTTGGGTGCGTCATGAGTAATACTGCATTAATAGATAATGCGATAAAGGATTTTTCCTTTCTGTTTCATAATGAGAGTTGATATCTCAGGCCCTTTGATGGAATTTATATAGCCTGAATAAATCAATGGACATTGTTTGGAATAGGAAATTTCAATTCTAGGAAGTTAAATAAAGAATAATCAAGCACATGTGCTGATAGAACTAGCATGAAACATGCTTGATTTGAGATATTTGGAAAAAGGGATTACATTACATTGTAAGCATTCGTATGAGGTGACACTTCATTGTGACTTTAAAGTCCTTCTCTATGGGTGCCTTGGTGTGTTTCTAGATGCTAGTCATAAACTCTAGGTAGGCTCCACCCAATTCCATTGAGAAAGAGGTCTATAGGGTCACACACTAAGTGTGTCCAAGTATCTCGGTTAAATATTCACTTAAGAAGTTGAATAAAGATTAATCCCTACTATGGTTTAATATTTATCAAAGGACGTATGATCACATTTATTTTGAAATAAGTTATTCAAGAGAATATAGTGTTGGCGAAATAATATATTTATTAGAGAGTAATGTAGTGATATTTATTTAAGAAATAAATAGTCATTATTCAAGGTCTAATAAATGTGGTGGAGGAAATAAAGATAAATGAAAAACAAAAATACACACCATGTATATTAATATACACATTGTGTAGTTTTTCTTGGGATTTGTGAGAAATAAATTTATTTATTTAATTAAATCATATTAGGTGCAATTCGTTGGGCGCATGTCAAGTAATAATAATAGTCAACTATTATTATTAAACACAGGGTCTTACTAAGAATTTAATGAAATGAATAAATGCTTTCATGTAATTAATTCATTTTATTATTGTAATTATTTAAAATCCCAATTATATTATTCTCATCAGGCTATCCATTCTTTGTGGTTGGGTACAATGAATTAGAAAAATCTCTCAATCCAAGAGAGAATTATTTTTTCCTCTAAGAATGCTCTCAAGTTACAAGAGACATCCTCCTCCACTGGATCAAGGAGAGTGCTTTGGAAGCGTCTCTCAAGGTGATCAAAGGAGGAAATCACAAGTGGAGTCTCTTCCGTGCTAGCACCTAGAGATCCCTTTGACAATGTCTAGAGTTACCTAGAGCATGTATGGATCACCACTAGAGGAAGACTACACTTGGATTCTATGACACAATAACGGATCACATCGGATCATGACTGGAAACATCAAAGAAGAGATAATTCCATCAAGTTAATTATTTTTTTAACTAAATGAATTATAACCAATATATTATGATCCTATCTATAGTTCTAGGACTCCCTTCTATTCTTTCGTTCTTCATTCTATTCTGAAGATCTGGAATTTTATTATCGTGAAGGATCTCGGATTGATCATTGTTAATGGAAAAAAATTAAAGTTTGGTACACCCACCCATGTGATTCCATTACACCCAGAACCTACAAGTGGTATCAAAGGGTCTTATCATTGATTATAATTATTTAGTTTTTCATTTATGATTTACTCATTTAATAATTTAGTTGTTTCAATTTAATTCAATCGTTCTTCTAATCTGAATCTCGAGATCTATTCCTCCTCCTTTGTTTCTCATTCACCATAGAGAAATGATCTTTTTCATTTAATTATAATTAAAATAAAATATAGGATCTCATATAGAGGTTCCAAAGCTTCCTAGCCATACAACACCAGAACACACAGAGTGTATTCAGCAGTACATGTCGTGTAGTCTAGGTTCCATGCACCAGGATTGGTCTGCCAAACCAAGCCATGTGTTGGAATCTATCTAAGTCTTAAATGACTCTATGTGTTAACTAGGAATAGGTGGCACACAATTTTTGGATTACACGATGTGTGGACCACTGGACACAGCATGTATTCCCTTTGGGTTAGGGTTGGACTATGTACCCTGTACACGACTTGCCCGGCTGGAGACCATGTAATGTGGAACTACATGGCGTGTGGCTAACTAGACACTCTGTGTACTCTGAATATTTCCAAAGTACATCTTCACACCATATCACCAGGTATGTACTTCAGATGGAAGGTGAATTATAGTACTCACCATGTAGTCGAAACAACATGCTGTGTACTCATCCAAATTACCCAAATCTATTAAAATTTATTATTATATTATACAAACCCTTGATACGAGTACCATGGTGTGGGTGTAAAGTTGAGGAACAATACATGATAGGTGTTATATATATATATATTTAATTGAACATCAACATAATGTTCATTTCTACTCATTGGGTAGTTATGAATGGGAATTCACCAGGTTTCCTCCAAGGTACAAGTTACGTACAAAGATAATTTTAAATGACTTTATTTGTTTAAAATTATTATGAATGAGAATCTCAAGGAAATTTATAAAAGGGTTTAAGATAAAATAATTGACTAAATAAATATAATTAATTGATTCTAGCATGATTTATCTTACAATAATGATTAAATAATTGAATGCTAGTTTTATTTGTGCATAAATATCGTTGCATGCATGGAGGATCATGATCTTGACCAGGACCTTTGTATGTGGATGGTTTCATTTAATTTATTTGTTTAAATTAAATTTTTTGGTCTGCGAGCCTTCTCCTCATTAATATGTAGGGTCTGTATTCCCAAGGTTTCTTTTCTGTAAAACCTCATTTTACCCCTCACCTACGAGTGAGATAGAAGCATATGAAATGGATGGATCTCCCAAGCTAGTGGACATGGATCAAGTTAGGATCCAATGTGAAACTGATCTAAGGAGATACAAATGTGGACAGGTGGAAATCTGTAAACACAAACCCAAAAGGTTCAAGGTGTTTCTCCCCTATGTCTTGGGTTAGTTTATCAACTGCTAGATAAACTAACCAATAAAACAAGATAATGATCATACAATTTATTTTATTTCTATCAGTTTCATGGTTTATTTATTGTGGGTGTGTTGTCACGATCACATAATTAATGAATTAAATTGTCATGCAAGATGTAACTAAAATATGATCGGATTATATGTAAATATTGTCTTGGACATGGTTTATAAATTATGTATATCCCACTTAATACTTACAATAATGTAAGAAATATTATAAAATGGAAATTTGCGTATGAGGATAAAATCCATGAAATAAATATTATGTTGGTATATGATTCCATAATCTTTTTTAGAATTGAACCATAATTCAAACTACATGACCAACCCTAGTTAAGGTTATTTCAATTATTGGGGAATTATAATTCAAGGTTTTGGGTTTACTTAACTTGGTGCTCATAAAGGGTTAACTACCATAGTAGGACTCGGTGTGACCAAGAGCCAAAGGTTGAGGAAATCCAAAATAAAAGGATTTCAGGATTGGGGAGTCCACTTTGCAGATCAAGGAACTACGAGTTAATGTAGTTGGATTTTGTAATTCCTACCTAAAACCCTTAAATTTTTTTACCAACCCTATTTGGGGTAATGCTATGAAAATATGGATCATTTTCACTAGAATATTTAGGCGATAGAATATTCTAAAGTCAATGGTGAGGGCTATTGGATTTCGATAAAATATTGGGAGACTAATAAGTATTAATTTATTTATTTGTCTCGGTTTTATCATGATAAAGTACTAAACTTTTTCTCATCTTAATTTATATAAATGTAAAAAAAAATGACTTCAAACATACCATTTCAAACCATACTCGTGAAGGAAAACCTTCTCACCAGCACCAATTTCTAGGAGTGGTAGAGGCATTTACACGTCATCCTTCACCATGAGAGGAAATTGTATGCACTGGAGGAGCCTATTCTAGTTGCACCTATAAAAGAGACTAGTGATGAGGAACTAAATCTCTATATGAAACATATGGATGATGCCACATATGTCCAATGTTTCATGCTATCGGCTATGTCTAATGAGCTCTTGAAGAACCATGATAACATGGACGTGTATAACATGATGTATCACCTTAAAGATCTCTATCAAGAGAAGGAGATAAATGAGAGGTGTGAGATCTCCAATGCTTTGTTTATAACTAAGCTCAGATATTCTGCACCATCTAGGCTTCATGTAGTTAAGACTATTGGCTACATTGATTTCCTAGACATCTTAGAGATTTAGTTCCCAGATGAGTTGCATCCAGATCTCATCCTATTATCACTGTCCAAGACCTTCTCTACCTTTATTGTCAACTATAACATGATAAAAAATGAGAAGAGTCTATCAGTACTTCTGAACTTAATTCTCTAGGTAGATAAGGACATGGGTCATGAAAAACCTGCAGACCTTTTGGTGAATAAGAAAAGGAAGGAAAAGGAAAAGGGTACAAGGACTTATAAACGGTCTAAATCCTCCAAGAGTAGTCCCTCCAAGAAGGGGAAGATATAGAGGCAGGGCAAGGAATGGGAGGCGGTATGTTTTTAATGTGGCAAGCCAGGCCATTGGAAGAGGAACTGCACCCATAAGCGTGAGGACGCTAAAGGTGATTTCATTATCGAGTGTAATCATTCCATTTATACACATTGGGTATTATATATATTTTGTAGTGATCACATATGTATTCAAATATAGGAACCAAGTATATTTATAAAGATTTCTAGAGTAGTGGTGGATCTTCGAGCTGCCAATGGCACGAGGCTAGCTACATTATCCATTGGTTATTACCACCTCTCATTGCCAACTGGGATGATTTTGTTTTTATATAACTATTATTATGTGCCTAGTGTTACCAAATACATAATTTTTGTATCATGTTTGGATATGGAAGGCTTTATTTTAATGTTTGAAAATGAGGGTTGTTTATTTTATAAGAACAACATATGTTATGGTATGGAGCATTTAAATAATGGTTTGTATGTATTAAATTATGAAAATTGAGTGTTGGAAATCGATAAAGAAATAAACTCACATGATTCATACAACACCCAGTTGTGGCATCACTGTCATGTTCATGTAAACGAGAAGCTCTTGAAAAAGCTCTGTCAAGATGGGTTTTTAGACTCTACTGAGATAAAACCACTTGATAGATGTCACGCTTGTTTACAAGGTATAATGAACAAGATACCTTTCAATGGATAGGGTGAAAGGGACACAAAGCTTCAAGGATTTTTACACATGTATGTGTGTGGGCCATTTCCATTACAATCTAGATGTGGATATTCCTACTTCATTACTTTTATAGATGGTTTGAGTAGATGTAGCTATATTTACTTAATGAGGTATAATTCAGAGGCCTTAGAGAATTTTAAAGAATTCAAGAATGAAGTAGATAATCAGCTTTGTAAGAAGATAAAGAAGCTTTGATTGGATCAAGGTATAGAATATATGAACCAAGAATAAATCAACCTTTTATGGGAGTCTAGGATTCTATCTCAACTCACTCTTCCTTATACACCATAGTGTAATCGTGTTAGTGTAAGGTGAAACCGCACCTTGTTGGACATGGTGAGGTCAATGATGAGTCATGCATATCTTCCATTATCATTTTGTGGATATGTATTACAAATCACAACATACACATTAAACTGAGTACCAAATTAGGTGGAAAAAGGAATTACCTACAATTTATGGAATGGAAAAAACCCATTTTGTCGCACACACGTGTATAGGGGTGTGAGGTGTTTTTTAAGGCCATATTAGGAAAAAAAACTAGCACCCTAGGGCACAAGATTTATCTTTATAGGATATCGTAAGGAAATGAAAGTATATTACCTATATAACCCTTCAAACAAGAAAGTGGTTGTCGCCAGAAAACCTGTATTTCTTGAGAGGGAGCACATCCTCAAGATGGATAGTGTGAGTTAGATAGACTTTGATGAAGTTGGTTCTCAAGATACATAAGAGTTGGTATAGGAACAAGTTCCACAGGTCCCCATGGAAGAGGTTCCAAACACACAAGTGCTATGTAGGATCTCAAGAGAGGTAAGGGAACCATAAAGATTTGGTTTCCCAGTCACTAAGGATGGCGAATCATTATTTTTAAACAATGATGAACCTCTCTCTTATATAGAAGCAGTAGGGAGATCATAAGCTACAAGATGGCTAGAAGCTAAGAAATTTGAGATGGATTCCATGTATCAAAACCAAGTCTGGGTTCTGGTCGATGATCCAGTTGACGTAAAGAATGCTGGATAAAAATGGGTATTCAAGAGATAGCTAGTCATGGAAGGGCATGTTGGCACCTATAAATCAAGGATAGTGGCTAAAGGATTCAGATAGTGTAAAGGAATTGACTATAATGGAACCTTCTCACCAGTTTCCATGTTTAAATCCATAAGAACCATACTTTCCATAGTAGCTTACCATGATTATGAGATTTGTATGATGGATGTAAAAACAACACTCTTTAACCAAAACCTTCCAGAAGATGTCTATACGACACAACCAGAAGGGTTTGTGACACCAGGTGAAGCCAAATGGGTTTTCAAGTTGAAAAAGTCCATTTATGAATTAAAGAAAGCATTCAGGTCATGGTACATTTTATTTGATAAAGCTATAAAGTAATTTGGTTTCATTAAGATTGAATGTGATCCATGTGTTTATAATAAGTTTAGTGGGAATATGGTCGTTATCCCAGTAGTATATGTTGACGATATATTACTTATTGTAAACGATATACTGGTCTTACAGTTAGTTAAGGACAGGTTGAACAAGTGTTTCTCTATGAAAGACTTAGGCAAAGAAGCCTATATTCTAGGGATCAAGATCATTAATGATAGATCCTAGAGGCTTCTTTGACTAATTTAGGGTACGTACATTGACTAGATACTAAGGAGATTTAGTATGGAACAATCCAAGAGGAGATTGGTTCCAGTGTCACATAGCCTATATCTTTCTAAGAAAATGTGTCCTCAGACACAATAGGAGAAAGATATGATGAATAATATCCCATACGCTTCATCCATATGATCCATCATGTATGCCATGTTATGTACTAGGCTTGATGTTTGCTATGCACTGGTCATGGTAGGAAGATATCAAGCAGATACAGGATAATAGCACTGGACTATTGTTAAGACTATCCTTAAGTATTTGATAAAAACTAAGGATATGTTCCTGGTGTATAGAGAAGATGAGGAGATTTTCATCAGAGGGTATTCTGATGCTGGTTTTCCGAAAGATCAGAACGATCTGAAGTTGAAATCAGGATATGTTTTATGTCTCAACAGAGGAGTTATGAGTTGGATGAGTTCAAAGCATCCAGTTGTCACTAATTCTATAGCTGAGTTAGAATATATAGAGGCTTATAATGCATCAAAGGAAGCCGTATAGATTTCGAAATTTTTCTAGGAACTTTATGAGGTTCCAAGAAGTAAAGATCCCATCACATTGTATTGTGATAATATTGCAACGGTGGCTCTTTAAAAAGAACCAAGGTCACATTAATAGATAAAGAACATTCTTCAAAATTATCACCTCTTGATGGATTTCTATAAAAGGGGTGAATTTGTAGTGAGTAGAGAGTCCATGTAAGAGAACGTGACAGACCCCATGACTAAAGGTTTATCTCAACAGAAGCATTAATATCATGGGAGAGCTAGTGGGTTAAAGGTTGTTAGTAGTTGGCTCTAGTCCAAGTGGGAGTCTGTTGGAGTTAGTGGCCTAGAACCAAATACTTTGTACTTTATTCATTAATAAATACCTTATCACATCTTGATTGTTATTATGTGTGACAATGTATGTGATAATGTCTTAAAGAAAACCTATTTCACTAAGGGGACATTACGGATCCCTACGATTATGAGAACCCAGAAGTTCCATAACACAATTCTTGAATATATGTTCTATGGCCAGATGATGTTATTTGGGGGAAACAAATAATACAAGCCATTATGGGTGAGGACTCATAAACTTTTAGGCACCTTCTCATGGTGTGCACCCTTGGTAATATCTAGGAGGATATTATGAGAACGAGACCCGTTAGTAGTAAATCAAAATTTCATAGTGTCATTGGATGTTCCTATATGCGGACGTATGTATTGGTCCTTAGACTTTAAGATTATTACTAATGGGTATTACAACTCATGCACTTAGATGTATTGACTAAAATTGCGATGAAACATTGTTCACAGTGAAGTAGGATATGTTGGGTGTGTCACGAGTAATACTGAATTAATAGATAATGTGAGAAAGTATTTGTCCCTTATTTTCCATAACGGGAGTTGATATTTCAGGACCTTTGATGGAATTGATATAGCCTAAATAAATTCATGTCCATGGTGAGGAATGAGAAATTTCAATTCCAGGAAATCAAATAAATAATAATCAAGCACATGGGTTGATGACACTAGCATGCAACCCGCATGATTCAAGATATCGAGACAAAGAGATTATATTATACAGTAAATGTTTATAGGAGGTGACACGTCATTGCAGCATTAAATTCCTTCTCTATGGGTTCCTTGGTAGGTTTATAGACACTAAACTTAGAATTTAGGTAGGATTTTCCTAGTGCCGCTGAGAAAGAGGCCTAGAGGGTCACACACTAAGTGTGTCAAAGTATCTCAGTTAAATATTCATTTAACAAGATGAATAAAGATTATTCCCGACTGTGGTTTAATAATTATTCAAGGATGTCTGATTGCATTTATTTTGACACTAATTATTTGAGATAATATATTTTGAGTGAAATAATATATTTATTAGTGAGTAATTCAGTGATATTTATTTAAGAAATAAATAGTCATTATTCAAGGTCTAATAAACATGGTGGATGAAATAAAGAGAATGGAAAAACAAAAATACACACTGTGTATATTAATATACATACTGTGTTTTAGAGATTTGTGAGAAATAATATTATTTATTTAATTAAATAATATTAGGTGTAATTCATTGGGCACATGTCAAGTAATAATAATAGTCAACTATTATTATTGAACATGGGGTCTCACTAAAAATTAAATTAAATGAATAAATGCTTTCATGTAATTAATTCAATTTATTATTCTAAGTAATTAAAATCCCAATTATATTATTCTCATTATCCTGGAAATTATTTGTGGTTGTGCACAACAGATTAGAAAAAGATCTCAAGCTAAGAGAGAATTATTTTTTCCTCCAAGAATTCTCTCAAGTTATGAGAGACATCCTCCTCCACCGGATCAAGGAGAATGCTTTTGAAGTGTCTCTCAAGGTGATAAAAGGCAGATATCACAAGCATAGGCTCTTCCATGCTAGCACCCTGAGATCCCTTCGGTGATGTCCAGAGATATGTGGAGCACATGTGGATCACCGATAGAGGAAGCCTACACTTGGATTCTGTGATGTAATGACAGATCACATCGGATCATGACCATAAACTTTAAAGAAGATATTATTACATCAGGGTAATTATTGTCTTTTAATTAAATTAATTATAACCAACATATGATGATCTAATCTATGGTTCTGTTACTCCCTTAATTTTTTCATTCATCGTTCTATTCTGAAGATCTGGTGTTTTCTTATCATGAAGGATCTTGGATTGATTGTTGTTAATGGAAAAAAAATTAAATTTGGGTACACCCACCCACACTCTTCCACTGCACCTGGAACATACAGACGATGTACCTCAGTTTTTTGAAAGTTCTTGGTGCTACCTTTTGTGAACTTAAGAACTTATGATAACCAATTCCACATGTCCATGGACAAACTAATTCGAGATCAACCTAAAAGATACTGAGAACTATTGAAGCAACCAAATATGAGATTGGAAAACAAATATTACTCAAAGCATTGATTGAAAGTGAGGCTAGGGATAATTCCTTCACCTTATACAAAACCATCAAAATAGATGTATTCGTCGAATAATATTCCGATTGATTCTCGATGATTAATCTATGTCCAAACCTATCACTATTGAATCCATATGAGGCTGGTTCTCCATTCAATTTTATTAACATTGGGGTTGAAAGTAGAGTTGTAACGATTGATGAAAGGAGGTGATGGGCTTTGGAATTACTTGGGGATGAACAAGCAAGTAGTTCAATTTCACTTGGGATTCATATTTAGAAAATCCAATCTTATTTAGGATGTAAATTTTATCCATTCTTATAAGCAGAAGTTTCATTTGTGAATACAATTCAAAACTTAGTTGACGGTTGGGAATGATTGTTTGTGAGAGTTTGAAATCTAGGATATCGAATTTAATTGTGACTTAAAGGGGAAAACTTCCCAAATATGGGTCGACCAAGGATATAGGTTGAGGATGAATGAGAAAATTACTCAAAAAAACTCTATTTAAATATTTAATTGATCTAATATTGGCACCAAGATCGAACATTTGGGATTGACATGTTAAATAGATTTTTTCTATTTTTGTTCTTATTGCAGGTTTAAAGGGTCATCAAATTTTCCATGTGTTGGAGCTACGATTAAATGAAGTGTTTCAAAGTATGTTCTTGGATAAATTCCCCTATGATGTCTCATTTTGGAGACCTCTCTACTCAAAACCAAGATATTTCACCTTTAGTTGGAATGTATCAGAATGATTAGTCCTTAAAGATTTCAAGATCATTACATAGTTTATTGACCTATATATTCAAGGACCAGGGGCCAAGTCATTTGGGATTTTTAGTTTTTGTACATGGGATGTTCAATTTCTACTAATGTGTAGAAGTGGTAGTGCATTCTAAAAGATGGAAGGAGTTGTTACATAGATTTATTAAAGCTGTAGGGGTAATGATATAAGGCCACAGAAAAGAAATATTGTTAATGATGACTATCAAGTGACACTAGCAAGTGAGTTGCAGTTTAAAAAAAAATAAAAGAGGGCTCTAATGAGGAAAAAGGAAGGGACTCCATCATATTTTTTATGAACATTTTTAAGAGATAGAACATAAGCAAAGAGACAAGAATTAGGTAGAAAAAGGGGAATAAGAACCTTGAAAGAGATGATTCATTCCCTATTTATTTTTCTTATTTCTTATTAATTGCAATGAATTGTTTTTCAATTAGAAAATCCAAACATGTTTTTTGGATAGACCTTTTAGGGTAACAAGATCTACCAGTTAAACCTTTAACTCTTCATGAAAAAAAATTATTCCTATATTGATACATTTTTGAATCACTTCTTGAATCTTTTGATATATTTCCTTTATTATAAATCAATGATATCTATTTTTGATTAAATTCCTTCAAGAATTTATTTGAAATTTTAAATCATTTGATAGGATATTGCTTACGAAATTATCAAAAAAAGATTAATTGATGAATTTGGTCCTATTGGAAATTGATTTTATTATTTCCATAAATAATTTTTTTCATGGAAGACATTGCTTATGCATCGGTAACTAGAAGCCTGATTTATGTCATGGTTTATACTCATTCAGGTATTTCTTATGGGAGTTTTCAGTAGGTATATTCTGAATCTCTAAAGAGGGAAATGTGTGTTTGTAAAGTCAATTCTATAATAAATAAAGGGTTCTAGAATATTTATACTTTGATTTTTATGGTTGAGTTAATACAAAGGTATACTGAATCTAATTTTAGTGGAGATTCAAACACATATAAGAGAACTAACATATATGTGTAATCTTTTATAGGAATGGTTGTGAGCTATAGTTATTGAAAATAAACTTGGAATTACACTCTTGACAATGGAATTAGAATTCATTTCTTTAACATAATATGGGAAGGATTTTATCATGGTGAATTGGTCGATGGAAGATAATAGAAAGAGGTAAGAATATGGGATATTATTTTTGTGACTTGTAATGTGTGATTATCATTGCCAAAAATCTAACATTTCATTCATGGATAGAGAAAATTCAGCTGAAATATAACTTTATATATAAGTTTTTGAAAGAAAAAGTACTATATCTACTTGGAATTTAGTGAAACTTCCAAGAAAATACCAGAATCATGAACCTTGATCCACTAAAATTTCACACCCCCAAAAGGTTTACATAATAGAAATGAGACCTCTTTCAATTTTTTCACCTCCCATGAAAAAGTGTATCAGAAGTAGGAAGTCGATAACTCTTCCCAATATAAAAAGTTAACCAAACACATACAACTCAATCAATGCCCATAAAAATTTAAAGTAATTGAAAAAACAATAAAAAATGAAAAACATAAATCATTAATGAATTCAAAATGATTAATTTTCTTGGGATGAGTTCTTCTCTATGTAAGGGAAAAACACTATAGTTTTATTTATCTTCATTGAGAGTAAAAAATAATACATTCAAATGAAAAAACAATTAGAAATAGTTCATTAAAAAGGATTAAATATTTGTAACACTGCATGTAAATAGGATATACAATTTATATCATTGATTTACTATATATATCGGTCCCCACTTCCTTTTATATGAACCTTCATCTTTTCATCCAAGCTCCACTACCCTCCAACATTTATATAAAAGCCTCCATATGTAATGTGACTGGTAATTTCTAGTAAATTCATTAAACTCAATCACTTGGTTTAATACACACTTAAAAATACTTCATTATAGATTCTTATAATTCACAAAACATTTTGGACCTTCATGATTTCATCATAAGATAAGAACTTTTGATGGTCTTATTTTTGCATGGAAATATTAAACTATCACTGCCTGAATATTGAGTCTCCTATATTCCATTTGACCAATTTTTGGTACATGTAAATAAGTAGAATAAAATTACCATAAACAGAAACCAAGATTTATATCCCAAAAATATCCCACTTGAATACTTGCTTTTAAGAGACTTCAATAACTCTTTAATAATTTGGAAAAAAACAAATTAAACACCTTTATTTATTATTATACTCTTTTCAGTGTTTTTCTATCTACCTTCCATTCACCCAATCCCCACTGAGGTAGGATGTTTCCTAAAACATTCTTGAACTAAATTTTTTGTGAGAATATCCACTGAATTTCAGATTTTATCTATCTTCTGGAGATCTACCACTAACACCTACAACATGTTTTTGATGAAGTGGTACTTCAGGTTGATATGATTTTTTCAAACATGGAATAATTTATCTTTGTCCAATTTGATTTCACTTTTTCTATCATGGAAAATAAATCCACCTTCTTGAATTCATCCATGTTCCTTCAAAAAATGATTTAACCAAACCGACTCTCTCTATGCTTCAATTACAGCTATATACTAAACTTTAGTTGTAATTAATGTAAAAAATATTATGCATCCATGATGTCCAACTAATTGATGTTACTACATTGGTAAATATAAATTCAATTATGATATTCTAGGCATCTGAATCTCTAATTAAGTCTGCTTCCACAATACCTTATAATGGATATTCATCCCCAAAATAAAGATCCATATCTTTTATTCCATTAAAGTAAATGATAATCCATTTAATTTATTCCCAGCATTCCATTATGAAGTTTCATAGAAAAATATACAATTACCACTAAAAATATTATATCTAATCAATTATATATCATTTCATACATAAATCTTCCAACAGTTGATGGATATAAAAAGTTTTCCATGTACTAGAACTCTTCTTCTATTGTTGGTGCCTGTTATTTAGAGAATTTTATGTTTCTAGCTATAGGGATAGATACTGGATTACATCTAGCCATTCTAAACATCACAATGATCTTATTTATTTAGTATCTATCAAATAAAACCAGATATTTGGATTTCCAATCCCTTTTTATCCTCATCCCCATGATTTTCTTTTATTTTAAGGGATATTTAATCTCAAAGCTTCTGGAAAACATACTCTACAATTTTTGAATACTTCTATAATTTGGTCCAACCAGTAACTTTTAATTGATATGAAAATAAAATATGATGAAATTTCCATCATCAAATTACTTTTGATAACAACAATGATCTAAGTTTCTCCTTTTGAAACCTTATTTTGAAATAAAACATAAAACTTCAAATTACATTTTCATTATTCTTGCTTCAATCCATAAAAAAAATTCTTAAATTTACATATCATATTTTAGTTATCATATCTGGTAAAACCTACTAGCTATTTTGCATAAATTTATTCATCTAAATAACCATGATGGAATGACATCTTAACGTCCATTTATTCATAGTACATATTTTATAATGTTACCATACTTTGAAATTTTTAGATAGAATCATGCTTAACTACCAATGAAAAACTCTTAAAGAAATAAATATATTCATTTTTTGTAATCATTTATCCAACAATAATTCTTTGCAACACATCTTTCCATTAACCACCTCTTTCAAGAGTTAAACCCATTTATTCTCAAGTGATATTTTACCTTTTAATAATTTATTAATCACTCATGTTCTATTGAACTTAAAGGAATACATTTATTAACCCATTTATGATTTTTGATATTATGAGTCTCTAAGAGATGCTTCTTCTTCTGTTCATTTAGGTTCCCCTATATCTATTTAGAGTAAAAATTTCATATCATCCCCATACCTCTGAAATATCATTCCGATTCTAGTTGATCTTCTTAATTGAATTAATTGTTCTACGTTTTTTAGATATAATCTAACTTTTAAAGCCTTATATTTTGTTACACCAAATAGAGATTCAATTTTGCATAAATATTCTGAAATTTCTTATAATGGTCTTAAATATGATCTTCTGATTATTTTAGAAATATCATCTACTTTCTTAAAAATTTGGTACAAACTAGTGTTCCTAATCAGACCAACTTAGACTTCAGTAGTTGATTTTCCCCTTAAATTCCTTCTCTACCAAGTGCTAATCATTCTAAAAGAAAATCTCATTAAAGATAACATCTCATTTTTTTATTATTTATTTTATATTATAATCTTATAGTTGATAACCAATATTTTCATCCTCATATCTAATTAAAAAACATATTTTAGAATTTTACATGAGATTATCTCAAACCTTAGTGTCAACATACATATACACCAAGATTATAGATACTTTAAGATGATGAAATTATGGTCACTTTTTTGGAGTATAAATACTTTGAATGATCCTACCTACAATCAATGTTTTATATATTTTGATGAGATATGTCATTGTGTTAAGCACCTCTACCCAAACCCCCTCAATAATTTCTGAGTGCATCCTTAGACATCAATTATTTTCTATCAAAGTATTATTTATTCTTTCTACCACTCTATTCTTCTATAGAGTTCCAAGAACCATCTTAACATGCCTTATTCCCTTCTTTTGGAAGAATATTTTGAATTTTTATCAGGGGTACTCACCTCCATTGTCTATATTAATACATTTTAACTTCAAGCTTCATTCTAATTCTTAAAAATATTCCATTTAATGAAAACCTAAAATAAATTAAACTTATGACTCAAAAATTAAATCCATACTTTTTGTATAGAATTATTAATGAATGTTACAAGGTAGAGAGAACCTATGTGAGAATGAATAGGAATAGGTCCCCAAAAATTTGAGTTAACCATATCCAATTTCCAATCTCCTGGTTTCCATCAATATAAATTGAAATAAAATCTTCTTTATTTCCCCTAAATAAAACTTTTACACTTTCCAATTTATATGTGATTAAGCTTCAGTGCATTGTTTACTATTGGAGCTTTTATATTATACACATTGAGGTGACCAAACCTAAAATTACAAACTTTTGGATCATTGTAATTTATACTTCTCGAAACTATATTCCCCTCTAATATTTCATTCATGTAAAGGTTTCAATATTTAAATCCTCATAAAACTACCTTGAATCATCATATAACATTCTAAACCACATTGAAAAAAGTAGTGTCACATCCAACCTCATTAAGTTTTCCAAAAAAAATATTTTCTCATAGAAAAAGGGTTTTCTTTACTTCTATGAACTTTAATAATGCATCATTATTTTTATGGATGTCAAAATATCCTTTTCCAATAACTTACAAGGCTTCATAATCCTCTAGTTGAACTTTTTCAAACTTCCTAGAAATATAATTGACTATATATATTTGTTCACTAATTGAATGATAGGATTCACTAGAGTCAGTCACCTAATATTATACCAATGTAATGACACTTAGTGAAATGTTTTCACCTCCTTATATTACAATAAAAAAATTTGGACTACCAGACATTGATGATCTTATATATTTTCCCTTATCATTATTGAAATGTTTATTAATTTTACCTTTCTTTCCACAACACCAAAATATAGAAAAAATACTCTCTAACTTTCTCTGACATATTTCATGAGACTTATCATCTGAATATTTCTTTTAAAGTACCTACTTATTTTGAGGTGGTTATCCTCATCAATCAGTATTGATCACACTACTAGATGGTCCATGTAATTCTCACTACATAAGATCCTCATTCTAGATTTGGTTTCAGATATACTCAAACAACAAATCTATTTTCTACAGGAATTACATACTACAGTAACCATATTATACAATATTTCCTAAAGTGAATATAATAAGAGTATCTACCATGAATCATTTATGAATGTTATCATCAATGGTTTGAGCTTCTCATGGATCATGTTGAAGTAATTCACATGATATTCTATTGGTCTACCTTTGGAAAACCTTAAGCTGAGAAACCACTACAATATAAAAAACTTTGTTTAGAAAAATTGGTTTCTTGTACATATTCACTATATCATTCATAAATTATAATTTCGTTTTCTTTTCTTATATTTTAAACACAAAATTATTTACTAATTATTTCCTCACTAATGTTAATACCTTATTTTCCAACTTTTCTCATTCTTCCTTCTACATTTTCTTCAGACATTCAAAAGATAGTGGAATATAAAGGTCCTTATAAATCATGTGGTCCTTAAACTACATTCTATAAAATCCAAAATTTATTCAATTTAATTTCTTTATATATATATATATATATATTTCCTTCATCTAATTCTATAAATTCTATATATAGTAAACACCCACTGAAAATAAAATCATTTCAATTTAGGAGAAAATAAAACCAAATCTGCCTCTAGTGTACTAAGAATTAAATGAATGAAAATATCATATTACAGTTGTTGGGAGCCCAGGGAAACTTCAAAAAAACCACCAATATAATTAACCTTGACCCATCATAATTTTTAATTCCATAAATTTCTACAAAACATAATTGGGAACTTCATAATTTTGCATCCTCCCTTAACTAAGTGTATTGGAAGTAGGAATTTTATGCACCCTACAAACTATATAAAGTCTAACTCACATACACAACTCAATAAAAACTCACAAATATGCAAAGAAACAAAAAAAATAAAAAATCAATGAAAATAAAGAAATTATGAATGAAAACAAATGGATTGGTATGCCTCATCTCAGTTTATCTAAATTATTGAGAGAAACAATATGTATTTATTTATATTCATTTGAAGTAAAAAGATTATGTTCAACTAAAAAACTTTTATTAAGAATTCATTAAATAAGATTAACTATTTATAATAATTTTTAAAAAATATTATACTATTCTTATAATTGAAATAATATATAGATAATTCCTCACTTCTTTTTATAGAAAACTTCATCTGGTAATGTAGGTTCCAATTCCCTCCAACTTTCATGGAAAATCCCCCTTATAGAATGTGATGGGTGATATCTAGTAACTACAATGGACAAAATCACATAATTTTGTAAAAATTTCTAGATACTTCATTCTAGAGTAATATTTTTCACCAAACATAGTATACCATCATGAATCTATCAAAAAATATGAACTTATGATAGTCCTGTTATCACCTAGAGAGATCGAACTATCACTGCCTAAACATCAAGTCACTCATTTTCCAAAAAAAATATAGTAAATGTAAATATAGTGAATAAACTTCTGGTAAACTAAAACAAGGATTAAAATCCCTGAAATATGTAAAAATATATATAAGGATTTCATAATCTATAAAATTTACTAACAAAGGTCATAGTATTAGATGTGTTGAGGGAGTTTTTCACCTCAGTAGGGTTGGGTTGAAAAAAATCATGGTGCGGGAAACATAAAAATTCGAAGGAAATTTGAGGAATATAATGAGTTTTATGGGTGTTTATGTAGGGCTTGGTGTTAAAGTCCAAAAAAATATTCCCAAGTGGGAGATTGTTAGGCTCGGATGTGAAAACCATTTTCCAACCCAAGAATTAAATCCAATAGAAGGATAAATTATAGTGTTCCAATTTTTAATTGTTTGCATGGAGATGGTGAAGAGGTAGAAACTAAGGTTTTGGTGTTCAGAAATGGACTACCAGAAGTTTCAGACTAGATGGATAGAAGTTATGATGATTGGTAGATGTATCCGGTGAGTGTGATAAATAATTACAACTATGACTTAGTTGATAGAATAAATGAATAAGTATTAAAGGAAATTTGTAAGGGTGACTCCAAAAATGAGTAAGAGTTAAATAGTAAGAGTTTCAATATGTTAATGGTGTACAAACTAATGAATTTGAGGCATTGGAAGACATTGAGAAAATGAAGATATGTCCATGAAGATAGGATTTACATGGATGGAATTCTAGAGTCCCCAAAAGTTATAGTAATCAATAGCACCAGATAGAATCTACTATATTTAATAGATTTTATTACTTGTGATTATGTATCTATCCATCATAATCATACATTGTTTCCTTAATAAAAGTATACAAAATCTCAACCCCATGGAGAAGAACTCAAATATGAACCACATAATTTTTTTTTGTTCTTTTTTTGGCATTCATTAAATCATTATCTTATGGTTATTCTTTTCTATGTAAGTTAAAAGTGGTTTTTATCATTTAAGTGTCATTATTTTAGTGCATATACTTCTACATTAAAATTCAAAATCATGGGATCAACTACTGGTACTTTGTTAATACCTCATAGACATGATTTAGTTATTTATCAGAATATATTCATAAGCCTAATATGTGGTCCCAAAACATCACCCTATGGTTTATACATTTTTATGTGACATGTTATATGTGGTGTCACTACTCGCATGTGGTTTACCATATATTAAAATAATTTTTTCTCCTTAGTCTGTATAAATTGGATGGATGTGTCATGGGACATGATTGACCCTTGGATCACTTGACTGGGATTCCTCACCCATCAATGGCTATCAGATTGACTTAAAGTGTGAGATAAATTATATGTTAACCCAAAAGTGATATGAAATTATTGACTTGAAACTTAATTGACCTTGGATAGGTTCTATTATCCTCATTTTATTAGGGAAAATAATTGATTGAGTATAGTAAACATAATTATTTTCCAACATAGAAACTTTAGGTTGACTAAAATTCTTTAATTTATTTGATTTGACATGTGGGGTGACTTTCCTTCACTCACTAAAATAGATTCACTTAAATGGGTATACCTTAGGTTGAACATAACAATTGGTTAATTGTAAAATTACCATACTAGATTGGATTTAAAGTGAGATAGACATTATACCATCCTTTATAGTAATTTATTATATTGTGCTGTTTGATTTTTTGATTAAACCATAAGGTTATTTCTCTTAGGTTTGAGGGACATTATTCCCATTATGTGATAGATTGTTTAGATGCATTTAGAATTTTGAAAGTAACCCATGGAGGGGGTGTATTATTTATGTTATAACCTTCTAGACTATGATAGGTACCCTAGTACCCTTGTTCAAAATATAAAGGATGATAATAAGAGGCTAACATGGTGGTATACCTAAATTAATTGAAAAAGGGAAATATATTGTATGATTGATATGCCAACCTAGAAGTGTGATCCAGTTATGGGAATGTTTCTAACCCATGTGACTCTCGTGATATGAGTGTTTTTGACATGTTCTACTACATATATGACTAATTAAATAAATGAATTGTATTATCTGCATGCTTATTATTGGTATGTTAAATGGCTATGGGTTTTATGGGTTCGGTTCTCATTCTAACCATTAACTTCAGATATAATGGGATATGATGTGATGAGATGTGTGTAATGGGTCGGTAGATCATGAAAGCCACGATGATGCATGGGGATGAGGAATAGTTTATGAAAGTTTTTGGGAAATATGCTAACCATTTGAGGATTATTATATGGGTTAGGTGGTATGTCAACTATATACTTGCAAGTTGTTATAGACTGAATTTCATGATATGGGTTGGGTGATCATGATAATAATATATGTTCTTAAGGGATGAGTTGGGTGTTATGTCCACCATTACCTTATGGATATTTTGGGTTTGATGTTTATGAAAAATGTGGTCTATAAATATATGTGTTGACATTTTCTTTAGGTTAGATGACATGGAAACATGCATAGTTTTAATATGGGATGATTTGAGATCATGAGGGTTGGACATGATGTCTTCTGATGATTTTTCTATAGAGTTGGGTTTATGATACCGATTTTACATGAGGCCTCCCAAGGTGGTTATGATATTATGGATTATACACAATGTCTCCTTATGTGTTTGTGATATGGTGGGATAGATGTGATGCCTCTCGAGAATCTTATTATTTATTTTGGGCATGATTCCTCCCATAAATTTGGTTACTTATGTTTGAGTTGATATATTATTTGATATTTATTGTAACTCAATGCTTGGTCAGTATTCTTATGAAATATTCAGTGGAACATTGACATTGGATGGAATAGGTATGGTCACTCCCATGTGGATTTGACAATATCTATTATCATGATAGGTTTTATGTTTATAGTTATTTAATTTATTATAAGAATATCACATTTTTCATGCAATTTATATAGCGAATATTTTAGGGACATCACTTTTGGTGGCCTATTACATTATACTCACACTTTGTTTAGGCGTCCATATAACTTTGGTACCTGAGAAGGCCACATGTTTAAAGGAATTTGTAGGAAAATGACAAGGGATAGATATTAAGTTGTACAACTTTATTGGATTCAAGATATGAGATTGGATTGGGACTCTGATGAGGTTGATATTTTTTCAATTTTTTTTATTTTAGTTGGGGTTGTATATGATCTTCCTATGAGAGATCTTATTTGTGTCCTCCTAGATCATGTGACTTTTAAGTATTTAATTCTATTATATCATGTGGTATATTATTTATTCTTGGTTAGTTAGTAGTATTTGGTGAAATAGAAAGCACGCCTGAGGTCACATGGAACTTTGGCCTAATTATTATTGATTTATCCAATATGGGATGTTACAATGTGGTATCATAGCTTTATTTTACATATCTCTCTGTTTGGGATATGGTATATTGGAGATATTATTGGTTAGAACATAGTACAGTTGTCGTGTTTGTGCCTAGAAAACACCTACATGAGTCTAACTTCAAGTTTCCAGAGAGTCGGTATTGATGCTCCTACTTTTTTATGTAATAGTTATGTTTATTACCATAGATTATGATATTTTAGATTTATTTTTTATGGGTTTTCCTCTTAGAAAGATGTAGAAATAGAGTGGGTGTTCGTATATCATACATGTCGCATAGGTTCACATGACATGTGAATTCTTGTATGTTATTATGATACTAATTTCTAAAATTATAATAGGTTTTGGTTATTTAAAATGTCAAAAAAACATATTTAGTGTTTCCAAAAATAAGTTATTGGGGGAATTATACTTAACCAATCCAAATGTTTGTGATTTTACAAATATATATTATCATAGGTAATTACATTTATAATAACATGTATGTGATCTTGATCATCAAGGTGGTAGTTCAGTGTGTGAACACCTAGTGAGGATTAGTACCCTATATTGGGTAGTAGTCTTATGTATGGGATGCATAATATATATGAGAACCCTGTAGTGGGTTTTATAACATGTAAGTTTCCTTATGATGTCTGATATATAGTGTAGATGTTTCTCTCTGATTTGTGACTTAAAAACATGTTACCTATGGACTTAGTGATAGAGCCCAGTTATGTTGATATGTGACTTAGGATATTGGTGATTCAAGTGTTATAATTGAGTGTCAAGTTTATTTCCTATTATTATTTAAAATTTTGTATGATGTATGACGGTAATACAAGCAAGCAGTTATCCTAGGATTATGAGTATATTCATGGATGAAAATTAGGTTTAGTCACTTCATGCAATTGAGACAAAAAATAGGTGTGGTGTGATCATGTATATGATTAAGCATAGAGACACCTTAGGAAATTTGTGAACATGAAATCATGGGTAGTGTTTGTGGTGTTATAGGTTTGACATGCACATGAGTAATAATTATCCAACCTATTAAGTGATCAATCCTAAAATTGTTGAGATGTGACTCATAGTGGTTTGAGTTGGGTCATGTAGTAGGTTAGAAAAAGGGGGGTATGCCTACTCAAAATGAGATGTGAGTACTAAAATATTGTGTTGAGTTCCATTAAGATAGAGGTTAGTCAAATTCTCCATTTTATTAGGATAAGATAGTGATTTTATTTTAACTTTCAGGGTATATGGATTGTTTTAACCTAATATTATCCTCGAGAATATAAGATTTGAGATTAGTTATGTGCATTAAACCTTTGAATAAATATGGGGAATGTCTATGGTTTAATTTTGAGTGATCTATAGGATAGGTATATTTATTTTTGAATGGAATGATATGGAAAGCAATGCATAATGGTTTCATGCGATTCTATCCTAGTGTGTTGGTTATATCATCTTGGGATTACTATGTTCGGTCCCTTGAGGTCCATTTGGGTGTAGTACATTGAGAGGTGCATGTGTATTGTGGTGGGGTTTAGGTCAATATAGTTCCCCAATTGTATAAATCTAGGTTATGGGGTGTTGATGGAATTATATAAGTAATCTCTCTTAGATTTTAACCAAGTATGAGATGATAATGAAAAGGTATGAGGTAACTTATTGTGATCAGTATATAAAAAAGGGTGATGAACCTTGATGGGTATGAGTAAAGGTTTCTCTGGGAGTTGGTTAGGTGGATTAACCAATGAAAAATAGTTCATCATAATATGAACAGTACATGAGTTGATGTCTCTATAAATCAATGGTGAAATGACCAAGGGATCATGATAATTTTAGTGAATATAGAATGGTCAAATCAAAAAAGAGGTGAGTTGTGACCTTTTGTGAAATGTGAAATATAGTGGATTGACTGCTAGGTATTGTGAAACACATTGGGGTTGAGTGTATTGGTTAGATGTCTAAGAAGTTGGAGAGTGACTATGATATAGTGAGTTGGGAACTGGATAGATTGTGAGTTTCTAGTGGCACTATGTCCAGTATGCAATGTGTCAAAATGTGGTGGTAATATGCTAATGAGCAAGTTCATATATCTTTAGTTCTATCCATCTAGATTGTATATTAAAAAGATTAATTATCGATAGAGTTAGGAAGAAGTTGTATGAGACATTGAGATATAGTTATACCCTAGAGTTAGTCTTGGGATGTGTACATATTCGAGAAATATGAGTAGATATCATGAGTGTCATTATTCAACTGATTATGAGTATTGGTAAGAACTAAGATCTTTTATTGATGATAAGAGAAATTCTATAGTGGGGCGCACACCATTTATGGTATAAGAATATGGCACTCATCTTGAGTATTTTTTTGGTGAATGTCATGGGTGATTTATTAACGATCCTAACCAAAATTTGGTTATGATTTTGTTTCGGTTCTAGGATACAAGAAATTTTTATAAAGTGAGAAAGAAATACCAAGATATGGGTGCTAATTGATGTTGATAAGGTAAATTCAATATGATTAATGAGCATAATGTATTAATTATGGGTTGTGGTTAGGTTCACGAATGAGTATGAGTTTTGGGAAATAGATTATCATGATAACTAAGTATGTAGAATATAGATACTCTAGAAAGAGTGTGATAATTGGTATTATGAAGTAGGGATTTTTTTTATAGATAATATCTTAGGAATGTGATATCTATTTTTGGTGAGAATGATCAGGTGATGCTTAGATGTAATGTCGATTGATTGATGGTCTGGGATAGACCAATGGCATTAATGGATGGTGTATGACAATAATGGACTGGGAATTCATGAATTTTGATGAGAATGGTGAATCTTCATGGATTTGGTGGAATTAATCAGCACCATGAAGCATGGTCCAACAGGTTTCTTAGGATAATCATTGTTATGTGGTATTATTTAGTGTTTTCAAACATGATCAATTACTACAGTTCAAATAAAAATAAAAATTCATCATTTTAGGAATGACCACTTTATTAGGGGATAGAAAGACAATAAATTAGTGTTTTAATCAATGGATATAGTTCGGGTGCAGGGTTGGAGTGACCATAATTAATATAAATCCTAAAATTGGACATTTAATTGGGGGTTTAGTGACTAGGATGGTTCTTGTAGGATTCATGTGAAGCATTTTTAGGAATAATAAGCATTATTATTGGGTGTTTTTTATGGACTACTCTATTTTAGATCGATAGAGTTGAAAATAAACTAGGTTTCAGAGAGGGAATAACCAAAACTGGTTTATTTTTTTTTATTTAGATTGAAAATTGGTAGTTTTAAAATTGTTTTGAATGTTTGGATGGATTTTATAAAGATAGGTATTTGATAATAAAAGGCTCAAAGTGGACTCTTGGGTGTGGGGTTTTGGACATATCTTGGGTGGTTGTAACAGGAATCCATTAGAACCTGGTGGCAGTCCACTGGAGTTCCAATGGGATTGATAGTGGTGTTTCACCACTACCTACTAACACAAATGGCAGTACATTAAATTTATTATATAAGACCATCTATTTTTAAAAGGGGGAATAAGTCGTTTTTCTACATTTAAATTAGGAACCCACTTTAGGTTCCCTCTCGATGGATGGAATACATATAAGAGAGATAAACTCCCATACATCTCTTCCTCATCCCATTATTTTTTATTTTTTTCAAGGTAGGTCAGTCTCCTCCTTTTTCCCATTTTTATTATTCTCTCTTTACATATGATTTTGTGTGTTTGTGTTAGGAATATAATTCATATCCTATCAATACATGGTGTAATTGATGTTGAATGATGTGGATTTTATTTCTCTTAGATAGAGGGGGACTTGGAAAGATAAAAACACCAGTTTTATATGGTTTCACTAAGGTAAAATATTTCCCTAGATTTTACTTAATTTTTCTTCATGTGAGATAGAATTAGTTTGTCAATTTTTATCTATTATTAGGGCATTGGTTGATAGTGGGCCTAGGGGCATGTTGGGAGTGATCTACAATGATTCTAAAGTTTATGTCATCCATTAAGATTCTCCGTGAGTATTCATATTTAAATAATTAGGGATTAATTGTGGTAATTGATTATACACATTTTATAATTAATTGAAGTGTTTATTGGTGGATCTAGGCCCTTTTATTATTGAGTGATGTCAGGTTTTTCTTAAAGAGGGATATTAGAAAAGGGGATAAGTCTAATTAAGTTAGGGGGTCTTTAAATATCTTCCTATGGTTTATGATTTTTTTATTTAAAATTTGTTATGTGGTATCACTACTCGTATGTAGTTGAAATTAAATTAAAAAATTATCCTTAATATATATAAATTTTATGGATGTGTATAAGGCTACAATGGACCCCTATTTAACTTGGATGGGATTCCACAACCACTGATGGTCATGGGTTAACAAAAAATGTGAGATAGGTGATATGTGAACCTGAGATGGATATGAACTTCATGACTTAGAACTTAGTAAACCTTAGATAAGTGGCCTTATACTCCTTCGGGTTGGGGACATAATTGATTGATGGTGTATATCTTAAGGCTTGGATTGTGTAGAACCAATCAGTTGACTTATATCCTTTCATCTAGTTGTGTTGGTGTGTGGGGTGAGTTTTTTATCTGAATATAATGTATGATCTTGGATGGGTATGGATTTGATTAAAATTAACCATGGGTTAGGTGTGAGACTACCAAACTATATTGACTTTAATGTGAGATAGACATTATGTTATCCCTTATATGATTTGATAATCTTCTAGGGTTTAATATTTTTATTAAACCATAAGGTAATTTCAAATAGGTTTATGGGATGATATTCCCATTGTGTAACGGACTACCTATTGGAATTGGGAATTATTAAAGGCACCCATGGAGGGGGATGTCTTGGATATTTTTTACCTGGTAAACCATGATAGGTACCCTAGTTACCTTCTTTGAAAATTGAAGTATTATAATAAAATGATAACATGTATATAGATATAAATGAATGGGAATAATAAAATAGGTTGTATACTAGATAGTAAAACCTAAATATAAGTGTGGTCTAGTGATAGACGAGTTTCCAACCCCTGTGACCCTCATTATGTTTATGTTGATGACCTGTTCTACAACTTATGTGCCTAATTTAATAAATGATTTATATTGTGTGGATTATTATAAATGGTATGATAAATGGTTATATATTTTATGGTTTGGGATCCCATTCAAATAATTCAATCATGATGTAATGGGATATAATGTGATTATATATGTGTAATAGGTTGGGAGAGCATGATAACCATGGTAACACAAGATGATGAGGAGCATTTTATGCTATGGGTTGAGTGACATTCCAACTTTCAGAAGATTATGATGTGTATTACATGGTCATACCCACCATGGATGTGTGAGTTGATAGGGAATGGATGTTATGATATGGGTTGGGTGATCCAACCAGCCACTGATGCACTTAAGGGATAAGGTGTCATGAAATTTTTCACCAAATGGATATTTTAGATTGATAATTCATGTCAATCATGGGATATATATGACTATATTGATTTTTTTTGGGAGGATGATATTTAAATAATGTATTTTTATGATTCAAGATGATTTGTGATGTTTTGGGATGGATTTTATGCCTATCGATGATTTTTTGTATGAATTTGGGTGTGTGATATGGGTTGGATGTGATTCCTCCAAAGATGGTTGTGATGTAATGGGTTGGGTGTGATACATCCCAAGGTGGTTTTGATGTTGTGGGTTGGATGTAAATCCTTAGGGACCTTATGATGTTGTTTGGACATAATTCCTTCTAGAATGATCTTTTATTTTGTTCAAGATGATATTTTGTATGATATGGATTGGGATATCATGCCTAGTTGGTATTCTTGTGTCATATTCAAAGACAGCCTAGTACTGGTCGAAGTAGGTATGGTCACTCCTAGGTACCCTGAGAATCCCTCATGTTCATTAAAGGCTTTATATTTTTAGTAGTTTATTTATATATTTTGATCGTATTACATTATTCATACATAATATGTACCTAATAGGAAAGTTACACCAATGGGGGTGGCCTACTTAGTTATGCTCATTATGTGTTGTAAGATGATAATATTGGATTTTAGAAAATAATACCTAATTCCATTTAGGAAAAAGCCTAGAGGGTTACACACTTAGTGTTTCCATTGATACCAATTAAATATTATTTATATTAAACATTCGGATAAAATATAATTTTCTATACCAATAAAACATATTTATTTAACATTTTATTAACCAAAAATATTAAATAAATATTTCTTCATTGAACAGTGAATATAATATTTATTTATTTATTTATTTATTAGTATTTAATTAAATATTTATTTAGGGTTTAATAAATATTATTCATGATTATTAGACTGATTATTGAGTTTGGTGAAAAATATTTACTTACTAGACTATAAAATAATAGTTATCATCATGCGAGTTAGCACATGCTATGATGAAAAATAATATTATTTTTATTTTACATGACATGGGTAAATTTATGGGTTTAATATATCATTAAGAGACTATATGAAATTAAGAAATATTTTAAACTGATCCCTATGCTTATAACTATCTAGTTATAATCATTTTAGATACAAACTATTGTATATGCAACCATTTTAGATACAAACTGTTGTGGATACAAATTATTTTAGATAGAAACCATTGTAGATACAACCATTATAGATATAAACTATTATTTATAGAAACTATTTTAGATACAAACATTATAGATATATTAATTTTATATTAAAACTTTTCTAGATACAAACTGTTATAGATACAATCTGTGTCAGACACAATCATTGTGCACAACATTCCCAACCAAGAGGATTCTCTCCCAGTGAAGAATTTGTCTAGGGTTTTATCTCATGATCAATACAATCTATTCCTCCACCTAACTTCCTATCATGACTGAGAATAACAATATAGATTTCATCAAGCTAAAAATAAATTTATGTGATCGAGGTAAATAATGAAAGATTATTAATCAAACAAACTAGCACGCAACATTTCATATGTGGTGTTTAGATATTGAAGGAACACGTGTGGATCACCACTAGAAGGGTTCTACTTTGGTTCCTTGTGATTTAATAATGATAGACCAAATGAGGTTTGAAATATCAACTACATTAATAAAGAATTAACTCAATATTAAGGTATCCTTTCTTCTTGTGTTTTAAATTAACTATAAATTTAACATCAAAATATCCTCTTGGTTATAGAACCCTTTGTTAGTTTCATTTGAAAAAATATATTGGTAATGTTATTACATGGCATATACATTATGGATTACCCATTGAATCAGATATGAGACGATTTAGACCACATGCCAATAGGTACTCCCACTACATCTAGAACCTATAAGTAGTGTCATAGTGGTAATGTTTAAATTTATAATTATTTAATATTTTTTTATCATTTATGTGTTTAAAATTTATCTTTCTTCTCAATAAATTCAATCTTATAATATGATTGCTGAGATATTTTTTACCTCTATATTTCTCACTCATATAACCCTGATCTGATAAAAAATAATCAAAGAACATTCAATGAACCCATCTAGAGTTGCTGGAAGTTCTGGACAGATTATACAGGAGTACACGGTGTATAGCTCGAAGGTACATGGGGTGTATCCCAATTCATTACATATGATAATACATATCTTTTATAAATATAAATTCATGATTTATTAAATAAATACAAACATAATACAATCCTATAAGATTGAGAGGCCTAGTGTATTTTGGAAATTAGATACGTAGAATAATTAGATGAAACATGGGTATAACAACATTATTTAAAATCACTATAACATGACCTTATTCTCAATTGATCTTTTAATACTGCAAGAGATAACAAGGGTACATACATGGATGAGCTATAAATCCCATTAAGGGAATAATCAAAGCAGAACATGATGGGAGTAATACATATTAGTCCATCGGCATATCAAGGTGACATAAAAGTGGTGAAAATTATAAACTTGAACATCAAAGCGTGAAATTATATCACAACATTAAGGTAACATAGGAATGTGGAAATCATATAAAACATGAAATCATAAGCATAAGTCAAGGCTAGTCATAGATACATCATAACATAGTATACTTAGGATAACCTCTCATTCACTATACATGGTATCTCATGAGATAAAAACATTACACAATGCATTTGTGGGATATATAATTTTGGTCCCACCCATTACATTCGTATCATGTACATGAATATTTGTGCCACATTGGTTATACAACAGAAGGATATATTTCATCCCTTTTAATCTCATGATTATGGAGTGAGACTTATGTACATGGGAGTCCCAATAAAATTAAGGATAGGTAAATCAAATTTAATACCCTTGATTTAAAATTGGGATGGGTATCAACAACACAAATATTTGGTATGGAAAATCATGGGATAATTTTAGCAGCATAATTGGTTTACATAATGGTTTATGGAAGGATTTAATGAGAAAGAAAGTTGATATCCCCATACTTGGGAATCATAATGATAGTAGATAGATGTATAAAAACATATTCCAACATGAAAATTTTGAAATCAAAATGCATATCTCAAACAAGGTTCTTGAATAAAGAGGAGGAGAAGAGAAACCCTTTACCTTGAGATGGATCTTCTAAAAGCTTGGGAGGAGATTATTAAGAAATTAGGAACACCTTGAGGTAGATTTAGAGAGGGATAGGTAGAGTAACCTCATGATTAATTTGTTTTTATTGAATAATAATGTGATATTGTTTGGGTATTTATAGAAAAAAATAAGGAACTTTGTTATTAATTTCTAAACATAGGTTTTAGACTCTATATAATAAAATAATAAAAACCACAAACCTTACCACATCTTTTTTCCATGATTTATATGAAAGAGGAGTGGTTGTAAATATTTTATAAGGAAAAGAAGAAAATATATTAAAATAATGTCATTGGTGATTTTGTAGTGAGTCATATTCATGAAGAATTGATTTTAAAACCTTAAAATATAATATAGGTTTTGGAGGATTGGATAAAGGTTTATAAAATTAATCAAAAAACAACAAAACACGTTATTATAAACCAGAAATATATATTTAATTATTTATTACTTTTATATAATTTATTACATCACTTTTGGGCCATTATGATGTTATAATATTAACCATATATTTATACCATATTTAATTTTTACCAAAAAATCCACTATCTTAGAAAATTTTGAAAAATTAAAATTTTTTTAATTTTGAAATTATGATTTCAAAAATAATATTTATCTTACAATAATAATTCTATAAATATTATAATTTAAACTTTTAAATAAAAATCCTTATTTACTCTAAAATACTTGTTTTTAAGACAATATCAATTTTATGACCCTTATAAAGATTACTTTGGAATTATTTAAATTATATTATCATTTGATTATATATATTAATAAATATTATATAATAATAATATTATTATATTAAAATAATATTTATTTCAAAATTCAGGAATTTATCAAAATGAATGTTTAAACCATGTATTTTCCAAAAATACAATTTTGGTTTTTTATATAAAAATATAGTTTTCATCAACTCATATATAATTTTATGTATAAAGTAATAATGAAAATGTATAATATAATCATTATTTTATTAAAAATGAAAATATAAAAATTTATACTACTAGGGTCAAGATACATAACCCCTTATTACGCCAACATACACCCAAAGGGAAAGGTGTGTGATGGTGGCGCTTTATTGGGGTGGTTCGATGAACATGGTTTGGGTCATGATCTAGATAAGCTTGAACTAATCCCATAAATGGTTTTTTCATGCTTAAGTTGTTGAATTTTATCTTAGTCTTGGTCAAGGTAAAATCCCAATGATGTTATCTCCCTCAGAGGCTCTAATAAATGGTCTCCATAAGGGATGATCCTACTAGTCTAGGCCATCACATTTTCTATCTATGTCAATTGGACTTTATCATAACCCTTAATATACTAATCATAATTTTCATTTTACAATGTATATATTATCAATGGTTATAATGTTTAACAGACTTTTAAATCTAATAGCCTATATTTTATAATGGATGAAAATAACTAAAGTAGTGCATGTGTTGTCTATAACTACATTAATTTATATGGAATTTAATCATTAAAATATAATTTCATTTATTAAAATTTAGGTCTTTAAATTATCCCCCCTTCAAAAATTTCTCCCTCAAAATTTAATTTTATAAACTAGAATAGATGAGGGTACTCCTATTTCATCACCTCTTCTGGTTCCCATGTCTCCTCCTCAAACCGTTGGTTCTACCACAACACATTAACTGGGTGAGTTGTCATGTTTTGTAGAACTTTGTCTCTATGATCTAAGATCTTCACTGGATGTTCCACATATGAAATATCAATCTCTAGGGATAACAACTTTGGATTCAATACACGTGAGGGGTCTGGTATATATTTACTCAATAGGGATACATGTAACACATCATGTACTTGATATTGGTTAGGTGTGAGTGCTACTCAATAGGACACCACTCTGTTGCGATCAAGGGCCTCAAAAGGTTCAATGTATCTTTGAATAAACATTTCCTTCTACCCAAACCTCATGACTTCATTCCCTAAGGATATATTAAGAAACAACTTATAACCAACCTCAAACTGCATGTCTCTTCGATGATTGTCTATTGATATTTTATATCTATTTTTTACATTTCATATGATGTTGAATGTTTTGAACCTTTTATGGAATCTCTTGGATAAGATTAGGTATCATAAGATTCTGTTCTCCAACTTTATCCCAACATGTTGGAGTCTGAAACCTCTTCCCATACAAAGCCTCAAAAGGTTTCATTTAAATACTAGAGTAGAAACTATTATTATAACATAACTACACTAGTGGAAGGTGATAGTCCTGAAATCTTTGTAAATCCATTTAATATGGTCTCAACATATCCTATATAGTTAAAATTTGTCTATCAAAATTACCATCCATCTGAGATTGATAAGTAGTACTGAAACTTAACTCTATATCTAATTCTTTTTTAAGGATTCTCCAGAAGCTTCTGGTAAACCTCATATCTCGATCAAATATATTGGATAGTGACACTCCATACAGTATTACCACTTTCCTTATGTGTATATTAGTGAGTGGGTAAAAAGATAAACCTTCCTTAATTGTAATTAAATGTGTTGACTTTATAAGGCGGTCGAATACCACCCATATTTCATTGTTTTATTAAGATGTATTAGGGAGTAATAAGAAAAAATTCATGGTTATGTTTTCTAATTTACATATAGGTATGGAAAATGGAACTATTATTCCCTTACACTTCTATCATTCAGACTTGACTTGTTGGAATACCAATAATCAAGATAAAAATTCTATAATATCCCTCTTCATGTTATCCCACTGGAATATTTTCTCCAAACCTATATAAATATTAGTGCTTCCTAGATTAATATATAAGTATTAATTATATGCATCATTTAGAATTTCTCTCTTCAGTTTTAGTTTTTATGGGATATATATCTGGCTTCCAAACATTTTATTCCATCATTAGAAAACTGGATTTCTGAAATATTTTCTACCTTTATCTTTAACTCATCTCTATATTTTTGGACCACCCTAATCATCTCAAGAATGGATGGTTGATTACTTATCTTATCAAGTTAGGATAAATTACATTTTATGATTCTCATGTCAATCCTTTTAATGTCTAAAAATATTGGATCCATTTCAATGTTCATCAATGATAGGGTTGTGGGTTACTTTCTACTCAAATCATCTTTTATTTTGTTCAGCTTCAATAAATGGTAATGTATTTAAAAAACATAATCCTTGATTAGCTCTAACCACCTTCTTTGGTGCATAGTGACATTCTTTTGCCGGAATATATACTTGATGTTTTGATAATCCATATATATTTTACACTTAGAGATAATGTTTCAAAATATTTAATGTGAAGATAATTTCAATAAATTCAATATCAGGTGTTGGGTTGTTCTACTCATGGATCTTTAATTGTATGGAGATATAGTCTATCACTTTGTAATCTTGCATGCTCACACAACCGAATCCTTTTTTGAAAACATCATTCTAGATTACAAATTATTCCCCACTAGTGGGTAATGTGAGCACTAGTTTGGTGATTATCCTTCTATTCAACTCTTTAAATCACTCCTTGAGTTAATTAGTCTATAAAAACGTCACTCCCTTATAATTTATCTTGGTTACTGGGCTTGAAAATCATGAGAAATTTCTCAAAACTGGATTATAGTGCCCAGATAATCCAAGGAAACAAAGTATCTTCATCACAGATGTCAGTCTGTTCCATCCTTTAATTACTTTTTTAAGGATCCATGAATATCCCATTGATAGTGATAACATGCCCCATGAATTTTAATTTCTATATCCAAAATTTTCATTTATTTTACTTCACGTATAATTTTTCCATTTGTAAGGTCTTTAGTACATCATTAAAATTCTATTTACTCTCCTTGTTTATTTTGGAGTAGATATGAATATTTTCTATAAATACTACCAAACTTTTCTCAAGGTAATCCTTAAAGTATCTATTCATTAATTCCATGAATAAAAATAGAGAATTAGTGGGTCCATATGGAATCACTATGAACTCATAGTGCCTATACCTTATATGAAAAGTAGTCTTGGGGATATATTCCTTCTTAACCATTACTTTATAATATCCTAAACAAATATATACCATATATAATTATTTTCTTCCAAATATATAATCAAAAAATTCATCAATATGTGGTAGAGTATACTTGTTCTTTATCGTGATATTATTGATCTTTTGATAATTAATGTAGAGGCACATTGACTTGTCCTTCTTGTTGATGAAAAGGATAAGTTAACCCCATGATGGGGAACTTAGGATTATAAATCCTTTATCTAGATTCTTCTATGATTGATTATTTAGCTCTTCAAGTTCAAAAATGACCATTCTATATATATTATTGGATATTTTCAATGCACTGAGTTTAGGTTATATTAAGAGATTAACCTCTCAGCTAAGAGGAAGACTGGGAAACTATTTGATAAACATATCATAATATTCTCTTACAATGATCATGTCACCAAGGATAATATTTTCCCCAATCATATAATATAGGTATGATTTCTCATAAGGTAATAATAACCATTCTTGAGATGATGATTCCAAAGGAGATTCATCCTCCTCCTTGCACCAATATAGAATTGGAGGGTTATTTGGTATATGGAGGATGATTTCCTCCTCTCAAAATTTTATGTTTTATCTATATGAGGAAAGAAAATTCATATGTAGAATAGCATCGAGTTCCATGAAAGGGGTTATTACATTGTTAGATATGAGGTTCAACTCACAACTATGAACACGGGGAAAGTTATATACTTGGGATTCAACTATTTCCCCATTTTTCATTTTCACTGGTAAATTCATTTCTATGTTTTGAGGTGATATTTGAATATTTATACTAAAACTTCATGATATGAAAACAATGAATAGATCTGGAATCAAATAATATGTTCACTATACTTGAATGAATAACTAACACACCTATCACCACATCATTGTTAGGATCCATCACATCCATTTTGATGGAATAATCTCCCCTTAATCTATAGTCCTTATAGATTTTTTCATCAATTATCATCAACAATGATTTTATTAGTGCACTAATTCACATGGTGTAATTACTCATTATAGTTGAATAATTAGACAATAGGTTAATGTTTGACTTGAAAATATCTTACTTCCATAAGATTAGTGGGTATCTCCCCTAATAATTTTCTATAAATTTTCACTTCCTTTTAACACTAAAAGTATTTCCTTATCCCCATCCTGAAATTTTTGTGATGCTTCTTCTCATAATTTTGATGAGTGGGATGTTGTAATTTCTTTCCACTATGATATTTCGACATCACTATGATAGAATTAAACTCCATTATTCACTTCTTATCTCTAGACCTGTGAGACCTTTGTGATTCATCGATCTCCATTTCAACTTTGAGGGAATATCAGATGATTTCCTTGTAGCTTTCAAAGTCTTGAATCACCAAATCTTTTGGTATATTTGGATTTATCAATTAAAGAAGCATTCAAATTTACTTTTAGGGTCAATGAAAAGGCTATAGGTTTATCATCCAAGTCCTGTGAAGTTCACCTCATATGCCATGATAGATTCATCATCATTTTTCTTAAGACTAATAAAATACGTCTCCATTTTAAGTAATATAATGCAAGGAAAATTTTATCAAAAACATTTTATGAAATTATTTCCACTCCACTACTTTGATCTCCTATTTGGGCTTCATATTTTTTTATAAATTTCCACCATTGATCATCTTCTCCCTTTATGTGATAAATATACAACATCACCTTCTCTTTCTCATACAATTGAAGGATAGAGATGATCTTTTCAATGGATTTAATCCATTATTCCATGATTAAGGGATCCGAAGATCCATTGAAAGTTGGAGGTCTTTGTCAAATAAAGGTATTGATGGTAACATTCACTTTTTAAGGGGATGTGGGTTTTCCCCTAATATAATTTTTTATTCAAAAATTGACATAATAGAGAAATTTCTTTCATAGAATTCCTAACTCTCACTCCCATTGGGTTGAGTATCTCATTTGGTCATTCATTATGTTTCCCATCACATTGGTGGTTGAATTAGTTCCTTATTTTTTCAACCATTAACTAAAATAAATAGAAAATAAGGGAAGATAATTTTCAAACTATTAATCATTTAAAAGGGAAAATATAATCATTAAAGGGATATCTCATAACAAACATTCCTCAAACTATGAATTTATAGGATTCAATTTAAGTTATCCATAGTCAATTTCCTAATATAAACTTTTATGGTCATTTGTGTTCCCTTCGTGATGGTTCATAAGGAGAATGTGAAATTACAAAATAATATCCCTTGATATTTTCAATCTAGGTGTGAAACCGGGCCTATTTATCATGAACTAGGTAATGATTGAGTTAATACCCAATATTCACTTTTTGAGGTTATTATCCCTAGGTACAACTTTTTCATATCCACATCCACTTGTAGTATCTTGAAAGGGATTTTATTACTTAGAGACCAATTAATCAATAATTTACCATAATTTAGGGATGTTTTCCAATATTTATCATCATTCATATGTCTTTAACTAAATTTATCTAATATTAATCTCAAAAAATAACTAGAACCTCCCTCTGATACAAACTATAACACGCTATATATTTTATACACTTTATTTAATTATTTATTATATAAAAATACACACAATACAATACTATAAGATTAAGAGGAATAGTGTCTTTGGGAAATTAGATACATAGTATAATAACTTGAAACATATGTACAAAAAAATTATTTAAAATACCCATAACATTCCTTTATATTCCATTGATCTTCAAATACTTCATAGGATAACCTGGGGATGTATATAGGAAAAGGGTGGGCTATAAATCCCAGTAAGGAAGTAATCAAAGAATAAAATTATGAAAGTAATACATGTGATTGAATATTAATATAAAGGTGACATAAAAGGGGTTAAAATCATAAACTTTAACATCAAAGTGTGATATAAGATGATAACATCAAGGAAACATAAGAATGTGGTAAAAATATAAATCATGACATCAAAGTATAAGTCAAGACTATCCACCAAGACATAATAATATAGAGTTCTTAGGATAAACTCACATAAACCATACATGGTATCTCATTAGATAAAAACATTAACCAATGAATTGGAGGGATATATAATTTTGGGTCTGCCTGTCACCTTTATATCTTCTACATGCATTTGGGTGCCACATAGATCATACCACATAAGTACACCTTTAATAAATTTCAATCCCATGATTAAGTAGTGTCGGTTACATAAATATAATTCCCAAATAAATTAAGGATAGGTACATCTAGTTTAATATCCTTGATTGGAAATGGGTATGGGTATATAGAACATAAATGTTTGGAATGTAAAACCATAGGATATTTTTAGAAGAATAATGGGTTTACATAAAGGTTTTTGGAAGAATTTAATGACAGTAAAATATGGAATATAATTTCTTTTGAATCATAAGGATAGTAAAGGTTTGTGTAAAAACATATTCCAACATAAAAAATTGGAAATAAAAAGTCATAAGTCAAATATAGTTCTTGACTAAAGAGGAAGGGGGTAGAATCCCCTTAGCCTGAGAGGGCACTTCTAAAAGCTTCAAAGGACTTTCTTAAGATATTAGGAACACCTCATGAGTGATTTTTAGATATATTGGGTGATTAAATTCATTCTCAATGGGTTTTGAGTGGAGATGAATTGGAGGTTGGGTGGGTATTTATAGAAAAAGAGAGGATAATTCTTTATTAATTTCTAAACTTAGGTTTTGGACTATATGATAAAATAATTAAATCCATAGAACATCCCAAGTTTTTTACAATGTTTTATAAAAAATAAGAGTGGATTTAAATATTTTATAAGTCCAAGAACTAACCATATTAAAATAATTTCATTGGTGATATGGAAGTGAGTCATGTTCATAAAGAATTAATTTGAAAAACATAAAATATAATATTCATTTAGTTTATAAAATTAATCAAAACACTTAAAAAATATTCTAAAATTAAAATATATATTTGGTTTGGGATTCATTTTATAGAATTTATTACATTAATTTTGGACTATTATTATGTCATAATACATACTATATATTTATATTGTATTTAATTCTAATCTAAAAAATCTATTGCCTCGAAAAATTATGAAAAATAAACCATTGCTTAATCTTGATGTGTTTATTTCAAAAATAATATTTATTTTATCAAAGTTATTCTATAAATATGATAATTTACACTTTTAAATAAAAAACCTTATTTTATGGGAAGTACTTGTTTTTATGACAATGATAATTTTCTGATCCTTATAAAGGTTACATTAGAATTCATTAAATTATATTATCATTTTTATATATATAAATAAATATTATTTAATAATAATATTTTATGTAAATAATATTTATTTCCAAGTTATTGAATTTATCAAAAATATTGTTAAAACCATGTATTTTCCAAAAATACAATTTTGGTTTTTTTGTATCAAAATATAATATTTATCAACTCATATCTAATTTTTTTTGGGATGAGTTCTGGACAAATGCCTAGAACCCTGAAATTTACTCAAACAAAACGAGCATACAAGTTACATGAGTCGACATGAGGGAAATTTTCTAGAATCTCTAATAGAAAAAGGAATAAAATCCAGTGGGATATCATTCCTCCAAGTGATCTCATGAGAGAATACCTTGTTGTCAAGACCATCGGTGCTCTTGTTTGCCTCATGAAAGGTGTGTGTAGTAATGAAGATGATACTATTAAGCGAGTTGAGGCAGTTAATCCATCAGGGGGTGAGAGTCCATGCAAGGTGAGTCACACCCTTCTACATGTCTTGCACAATGGTAGAAGAGTTGCACTTGATCCAGATGTTTCTCCAGTTGAAAAGTTTTGCAAAATTGCTGGCATGAATGATACCCAACATTTTGGCCTCCAGAGCAGAAGCAATGCCACAGCTTCCATGGAAACATCTGAGAATCTAATCAAGATGGTCTCTGAAAACACCTCTGCATCCTAAAGGTCTAGGGTTTCCTTTAGAGTCTCTATCAATGTTGATTTTAATCCATCCAGTAGGAGGAGCCTTCCAGAAGACTTCAATAGTTGTATTTCGGTTTTGGATATATACCCATTACTCCAATCTGGCGGAGGGTTTCAAGATCAATGATAGAATTGTCACAATGGTCTTTTTGGATCATGGTAGCCTCTTTGATGGCCAGAAGTATCCTCATTTTACCTGAATTTAGTTTAAAAGGGATATTGTTGAAAATTAAATCATTTATACCATACCAGAGGATATGTAGAATCTCTGCAACGGTAGTGAGAAAAAGGTTTCTTATTTTTAGTGACCTCGGAAGCTCAATTGTCCTATTCAATTGTGAGAAAATAAAGTTGTCCAAAAGCCATCTTCACTCAAAGAGATAAAAAAATTTAATTCCAAAGAGTAGTAGTAGTCTCACAAGATAAAAATATGTGGTTTATGTCCTCCCAATGTTGGTTGCACAATCTACATTTAGAGAAAAGTATAAAACCATAAGACTGGAGATAACCATCAGTATGAACCTTTTAGTGAGCAATTTTCCAAATGAGGGTAAGATGAGAAGGTTTTATCGAAGCCTTATTGAAATTGGTGATCCAGCTGAGATTATCATCAACGTTAGAGAGATGGTTCTTATAATATTTTTTGGATTCCAACAAGCCATTTTTAGCTGGTTCCTAAACCAAAAATTCATCATTGGAAGTGAAGTAATAATTCACGACAATATCCTTAATAGAATCTGAAAGATGAGCACCAGAAGAATTGATCATGTCCTTGATGGAGCAGTTAGTGGGATCAGGAGAAAAAGAAGTAGGTATCTCCAATATAATAGGAGAACTGGTCCAGTTATCAAACCCAAAATTTAAAGTGGATTCTTTACTAACAATCCATCTAGAATTTTCCAAGATAGAAGAATAAGAAGATTTAATCAATGGCCAGATAGAGGAATACATGTAGTTAAAATTACCTGATTTAAGCTTATCAAGAAAACAAGTTCTGAGAAAATTCAAGGAATGAAGTTATTATTAGTGAGGGACCACGTAAATTTATATTGTAGAGCCTCATTAAAGGATTTAAAATTTTTAATCCCTATACCACCTTCTTTGATAGTCATACAACAAGAGATCCAAGAAACCATGACCAATTTTCTTTCCAGAGTGCTTCCACTCCAGATGAAGTTCCTGATAGCAGTATTTAATCATTTAATAAGACTGGTCGGCCATTTTAAACCATCATAGAGTAAACCAATTTAGAAAAAATGGTGGATTTTACAAGGAAAACCCTTCCTTCCATTGAAAGGGATTTTCCTATCCAGGACGAAAGTTGTTTATGAATTTGATCCACTATGTGATGAAAATAAGAAGATTTGGGTTGGCCCCAAAAGATGGGGACGCCAAGGTAAGTGAAGGGAAGTGAACCTTTCTTAACCCCTAAAACATCGGTGAAATTATTTTTCCTGTTGAGGGGGAAATTTTGACCAAAATATATAAAGGATTTATGCTAGTTAACATGCTGACCAGACACCTCTTCATAGTGAGAGATGATGGATTTAAGGTTATTGATATTTCTTTTGTCCCCATGGAGGAATAAAATGATATCATCAGTATAAAGAAGATGGTAAGGGGGCTGTAAATTCCTAAAGGCAAGAATCTGCTTGATTTTTCCTTGATCAACATTGAAGGTGAGAAATCTGCTACGATAGTCTTCCGCAATAGAAAAAATGATAGCAGAGAGAGGGTCTCCTTGTCTGAGGCCCTTGGTGCATTTAAAGTAACCTCTAAGAGAGCCATTGATAAGAATGGAAATATGGTCTGAATTGAAAATGGTTTTGATTCTATTGAAAAAAGTGTCATTGAAACCGAAACTAGAAAGCACTTTAAAAATAAAGTCCCAGTCAATCATGTCAAAGGCTTTAGTAATATCCAGTTTAAGAGAAAAATTTCCACCTCTAGTGTTTCTATTCAATAAATTAGTGGATTCAGAGGAAAGGCGAATGCAATCTTGTATAGAACTTCCTTTAATTAATCCGAACTGGTTCCAAGAAACAATTTTGTTGCTAATAGCATAGAGTCTATTCTCAATGATCTTAGTAATAATTTTAAAAAGAGAATTTAAGTGGGCGATGGGTCAGTAAAGTTGAATTTCATCGACATTTTCAATTTTGGGAATAAGAGTGATAAATTGGGTATTTAGACCATGAGGAATAACCCCTTTTTCAAATAAGGTTCTAAATAAGTTACAAACGTCATTTTGAATGAAATCCCAGTGGTTTTGGTAAAATATGTTATTAAAGCCAACAGGTACAGGGGCACTGTCTGGATTAAGGCCAAAAACATTGTCTTTAATTTTAGAATCAAGAGGGATTCCATTAAGTAAAAAATTATCTTCAAAAGTAACCATGTTTGGAATAATATTAGACAATATTTCTTTGTTGGTATTGGGGCCATTGAAAATGTCAGTGAAATAGGAGACAACATGGTTGGCAATCCCTTCTTTTGTATTAATGAGGTTACCCCCAACCCTTAAATAGGAGAGAGGCCTACTAGCTTTCCTAGATCTTTAAAGGGAGTTATAAAATTTGGTGTTCTTGTCACCGTCGTTGAGCCATCTAGCTTTGAAAATTTGATTCATTAAGTTATCTTTAAAGTTGAGAAAAGAGATTAGTTTAGCAGAAATATTGATTTCATTTTGGGGGTCTGTTAGAAATCTGGATATGTTGTTATTATTTTGAATAAGAGACAAATATTTCTCCAAACTCTGAATGTCTTTATCTATTGAGTCAAATTTGGTTTTTCTCCACTTTTTAAGAATAATTTTGAGATTTTTCAACTTAGTGGTGGAAGAAAAGGAGTCATTGGAGTTACCCATGTTATCCTAGGAAGAATTGATTAACTTGAAACATTCGGGGTCCAAGGACCAGGCCAAATTAAATCTAAAAGCAAAATAATGTTTCTGAATATTTTGAGGAATACTGACTAAAATCAGGTGATTATCAGAGGCAAGTTTGTTCAAAGTATCACTGGAGATCTGGTTCCATTTATCAAGGGCTAACTCATTAATGAAATCTCTATTGTGCTTACTTGACACTACTCAATTATAACAAAGTTTATACCAAGTAAATTGGGAACCCACTAGGTTAACCTCAATAATATTATTTTCCTGTATTGAGGCTTTGAATTATCTATAAGAAATAGAAGAGAAATATTGGCCAAGTTTTTCGGTGGGTGAGAGAATAGAATTGAAATACCCAACTAAGACCTAGGGGTCTTGAATTTTGGCATTGAGAGTGGATAGATCATCCCAAAGAGGTCTTCTATCCTGGTAATTATTTTTGGAATAAACAGAAGTAATGAAAATATGTCTGCTATCCAGGAAGAAATCACAAGCCAAAGCTTGCTCAGAAAGACTAAAAATATGAACATTCTGAAGAGATGAGTGATAAAATATCCAAAGAGAGTTCACAACATTACCATTGTTACGGGCACCTAATAAGGAAAAACCATAATTGAAAAGATTCATGTATTTAAGGTAAAAATAACCTTAGGTTCATCAATATCAAGAAACATAGGGCGATGAATAATAATGAGTCTTTTTAAAACATTAAGGGTGTCAGGGTTAGCAATACCCTGTCAATTCCAATAGAGAATATGCATTAATGCTTGGTGCTAGGGTTTGACCCCCATTTCTTTTTCTTTCAATAATTTTGTCCTTTAGTTTTTTTAGGGCATATATTCTTACCAAGAGTGTATATTTTCTCAATTTTGCCTATGGGAGAAGCATATTTTTGAACTTATGCCTTGTTATTAACAGTAAAATTGCAAGAAGAATTCAGGTCAGAGAAAAAGAGTGGCCCTGAAATTGTAACAGTTTCAGAGGGACCTAAGACAAGGGGCTCCTGAGGGTTGGTGTCC
Source organism: Viscum album (assembly GCA_963277665.1). Classification (NCBI taxonomy): domain Eukaryota; kingdom Viridiplantae; phylum Streptophyta; class Magnoliopsida; order Santalales; family Viscaceae; genus Viscum; species Viscum album. Next base: position 2,118,915,771 of record OY728123.1, read on the forward strand.
TCCTTAACCAGGATAGAATGTGCCTCTGTGATAGTGTCAGTTTTATAGGGTCCTAAGGCTGAGACATCTTGGGAGATGTCTCCATCCTTAGCCGGGGTGAGAACCTGCAGAATTTTAGTGTCCATACAATCAGCTGAGACTGAACCCTGATCTTTATTTTAGGAAGGATAGTTGAGAGAAGAAGTTATAATTTCAGTGACCACTGAAACAGTGGGGACAACACTACAATTAAGACCAACTGTTTTCTGATTCAAATCCACATTATCAGAAATAGGAACCTCTTGTAATTGAGTAGGGGAGAAGGTTGGCACAAGACACGGGGGTGAGGGTGAGGGCTGGTTACCATAAGAAGACCTAGCCTCACTTATTTTCAAAGGGGTCTCTCCCACGATTATGTTTGGCTATACAGATGAAACCAAAGGTGAAGATTCAGGTATATTACCATGACCCAACATTAGAGAAGACTCAAGATTATTTTTTAAGGGAGACTCTATTTCAGAAAGAGGTTTCTGAAGAATCAGAATGACCTCATTTTCCAGATTTTGTTTAATGGTTTGTTCCTCCAGTTCATTTTCCTTTTCTTCCACTAAGTCATCCCAAGATACCCTAGGATTATCTTTAGGTTTAGCAATACATTTTTTAGTGATATCTTTGGGAGGTCCTATTTTATCAGGGTAGGGGGGCCTTCTCTTTCCTATTTTTTTTAACTTCAGTCTAGTCAAAGGCATTATATTGATTGGAGACTCTATAAAGTATTCAACAGTTAAGGATGGAGTGTCCAAAAATCTTACAATAATCACAGAAGGAAGGCAAGTTTTCATATTCAAGATTGATAACAGTCTTATAGTCCCCAACATTGAAAGAAATGGTTTTAGGTGGTTTATTTTAAATATTTACTTCAATTAAGACCCTAGAAAACATTCCAAGATCAGCATTTATGGTCCTTTTATCAATATTTAGAGGAGTTACAATGCAGGATGATAGATCATTAAGTATCATAGGGTGACAAAAAAACCAATTAAGGTTATGGAATCTGACCCAAACTTGGGCAGTTTTGCCTCTCTGTGTATTTTGGTTAAAGGAGAAGTCCCATTCAGATATTTTGAGGAACCTGGGTTTTAGGTTAAGATTTCCTATTCTCCAGACTCTATCTAAATCTTCCTACAAATTGAAGAGAAAGTGAAAAAACCCTCTTCCTAAAGGGATAAACTTCCAGTTTGTAATACTCCAGCAAATAGAAATTTTTTTCTTCAATTCAGTGGAAGACCAGGGTTTTTCCCCTTTAACATAAGAAATATGACCCATAAAAGAGAACTTATAGAGGGTTTGTCACTGTGAAATCGCCTCTGGGTCAGCTTCGATGAAGAAACCTCCATCATCCAGATGTTTCACCGTCGAGTGAGATTTCACACCTATAGAAGAAGCAAAATGGGAACCCTTAAGGGATTCAAGAAATGAAATACCTCGCGAGGCCACATTCGAATCATGTGAAAGAGAAGGAGCTTCAAGAGCTTTCATCGGTTCAGATACTCCCAGATTTGAGATATCCTTCACATGATGACTCTGTAGAACCATGGGGATCTCCTAACTGGGGTCGAAACCAGCCATTTCGAGCAAAGATTAAGGAGACAAAGATCTGTAGTAATTTTCCAGTGAATTAGGGTTTATCAAGCTCTTTAGAACGTGATACATCCCCTCCTACCTTCATAACAAAATGTTCAATCATATCTAATTGTATATATAAAGTAATAATGAAAAGGGATAAATATACTAATTATTGTATTAATAAGTAAAACATAAATATTCATATTACTAGGTTCTAGGCACATAACCCTTTATTACACCAGTATATGCCCTAAGGGTAATGTGTGTGATGGTGGTGCTTTCTTTGGGTGGTTTAATGAACATCGTTTGGGTCGTGGTCTCTATAATCTTCAACTTCTCCCATAAATGGTTTCATTAATGCTTAAATTTTTTAATTTTATTATGGTATTATTAAAGTGTAAATCTTAGTGATTCCATCTCTCTTAAAACATCCAATAAAGTTGCTTCATAAGGTATGATTCTACCAGTCTAGGTCATCACTTCTTCCATCTAATACAATTATACTTTATCATAACCCTTAATATACTAATCTTAATAGTCACTGTGCAATTTCTATATTGTCAATGGTTGTAATGATTAAAAAAAATTAAATCTAACAAGCTATATTTTATAACAATGTAAAATAACCAAAGTAGTTCATGTGTTTTCTATAACTACATTACTTAATAAGGAATTTATTCATTAAAAGAGAATTTCATTTATAACAGTATGGGTTGTTACATTACACTAGTAATGACCATGGATTTTGTGGGTTGTCTTGTAATAAATATATGAATATGTATTCAATATATTTTATGTTTTGAATAGAACATGTTGTCATAAGGTTTGCTGGACTACACACCATGTAACTAGTTTTCACGCCGTGTAGTCTTTGTGTTTTCATGGTAGAAATTTTGTATTCAAATACATTCCATGAATTAATTACATAATGCATGAATATTTACAACTATGCAACAAAGAGGTTACATGATATGTACAAGTTGTACATGTCATGTACCTCAAAAATTTCCATGAAGATATACACGCCATGTCCCAAGGTGTGTATCAAAGACATATGGTGAGTGTGGTACTTGTCTTGTATCCAACCTGTTTTCATGGAAAATTATAAAATAGCGTATTAATATACTAAAAATCATCATTATGTGTATGTGTGTCATTTTTTATAGTTTATTCCATATTATATGTTTTATATGTTATTAAATGTTTAATTTATTTTCATATAATATTTATAAGAATTAGTCGTGTGTGGTTGTTATATACTACATAATACACATGAATTAAATCATTACACATAGTGTAATTTTCATGAGTTACATGTGTAATTTATTGATAGTACCCATCATGAAATTATGTCACATGTTGTGCATGTGATATGTCATTAGAGTGTATTTTATGCAATAAGGACCATGCCGAATAGTCTAAATAGATACTTGTTGAGTTTATTCCAAGTAAAATTCGTGTACTAATTTTATTAAATATTTATTTATTTAATTTATGTAAAATCATATCGGATGTGTATCTCCTTGAAATATTATAAGGATATTAAGATAAATTAAATTAACTAATTAATTGTTTTAATTTTTATGTGTTTTATCTTAATGAAGAACAAATTTAAATGATTTCTAAGTAGTTATTTTAAATTTTTAGTCATTTCATGTATATGATAGATCATAAACATAGACCAAAAATATGTATGTTTTGGTTTTACTTAATTATATATTAGTTTCATGGGTTTTTAATTATTTATTATTAAATTAAATTTGATGGTCTATGTGACTTTCATCCATCAATCATTATATAGGACCAGTGTGTCTAAAGTTTTTTATATAATTTGTTTTTAACTAATCCTTTGGTTTCCCTCACTTTAATGTGAGTATGAAACATATATAATGGAAGTATTATTCATCCATATAAAGGTGGTTCAAGATAGATCCAATTTGAAACTAACCCATGTGATACATAGGAGGATTGGTGGAAAGATGCAACTCATGGTAAGACCAACACAAGGAGTATTTTCCCATGGGGTCATTAGTTGATGTATTTTATACTAAATAAATAAACTAACAGATAATATCATGGTCAAGTCATTTATTTATTTTATTTATATATTTTTTATAGTTTATTTTATGGATTCTAGAGCAGGATTTCATGTAAATAAATGTATTAATATACAAATTTATAATTAAAATACATGGATTATGTGTAAATGTTTTATCGTTACAAGGTTAATCACTTAAAAACAATCCACTTAATATTAAAAATTCATGTAAAAGAGAAAATAATAAATTTTATGCATAATGAACAAAATCCTTCAATAAAATATTAAATCAAATTATGCCTCCCATCATCTAAGTTGAGATTCACCCATAGTTAAACTATCATTTTGGCCCCTATCAGGCAGAATTTTAATTATTAGTAAATATTAAAAATGATAGTAGGTTGAATTAATTAAATTTCTATTTGTTTTAATGGGCTTATACATTCCAATAAAAATTTTGAGGCTAGTGAAGGGGAAATCTAAAATAAGTATTTTAGGATTGGAGAGTTCACTCAATAGATCAAGGAACCACAATTCTGTGGTTGGAAAGACCACCTTCCTAAATACTTTATTATGATTTTCATGGCTTATGTCTAGATTATAAGAGGGGAAATATGGATCCCTAAAACTTAAATGTTCTTGATATAGTAAATTCCAAGTCTAATATTGACCATTGTTTAGACTTGATAAAATAATGGGTGATTGATAATCAAATTATAATTATTATTTCTCACATAATTGGTAATCAAATAAAGTACTAGTCATCTAATTTTATATTTTTTTAGTAAAATATAAAGGCCATCAACCGTGTTATCAATACGATTAATTCTAGAGAAAACCCATCTCTTTATTGGACCTAAATTCCAGGAATGGTACAAGATCTTTCACATTACATTACTACATGAACAAAATCATTAAATTCTGGAATACCTAATCCCAAATCTATCTAAAAAAGAGGTGAGTTATAAGGAGATGGTTCTATATGAAAAACACTTGAATTAGGCAATATATGTTTAGGGTTTTATGTTATCATTCATGCCCAAAACATTCATGAATCCACATGATAACATGGAATCATATAGCATACTAAAGCATCTCTAGGATATTTATAAAGAGAGATATAAAAAATAATGTTTTGATATCTCCAAATAACTCATCATGATAAGCTTGTATAAGGTGAATTAACTAGGCCACATGTAGTGATACTGATTAGCTACATTGAGTGTCTAGAGATTATTGGGTTTCCAATGTGTGATGAAATGAACACCGATCCCATTCTTAAATCACACCCATAGAGTTTCTCTAGATTTGTTATAAATTTAAATATGAAAAACATTGATAATTATCACCTATATTTCCTCACTCTACTTTACCAATTAGATAAGTACGTGAAGTATAACACCCAAATATTATACGGTATGTATCATCTTAAATAAATTCAATTCATTTGATGGATTAAATTGCACAAAAAGATATTTCATATAGTATAAATCAAATAAAGTCACATAAATAACACAAAAAAAACTCTATAAATGAAGAATGAATGAAATAAGAGGCTTTTTCTATAAATTAAGAAACATATACCAATGAAATAGTAACTTGACCTTTGGAATAGTAATGTGACCATTAGGAATAGTAATATGGCTAATAGAATAGTAGCCTCATCTATAAAAGTATAAATAATATTTATACATATTATAAATGAAAATATGATATAATATATCATAGTATAAATAAATAAATATTTTGAAAATGATAAACTAAGTGTTGATATTTTTTATAAACATTAATGTTTATTTTCAATATTATAATTAATATAATGATTTAAAAGCAAATTTATTTTCATAAAATTTATTCAAAAATTAATATTCAATTTTCTTATGATTATAAGATAATTTTATGAGACATAAATTAATTTTTCAAATTGTTATAAAATCAATATTAATTTTAAAATTGATATTTTCCAAGTAAACGGTATTTTTAATTAAAAATTAAATTTATCTTATTTAGAAAATTATTTTCATAAAATGGTGTTAATTTTTTAATTATACACATTGAAAATTTATTAGATTGAATCTTTGGGATTTTTCTAAAATACTTTAATTTTGTGTGAATAGTAAAATATAGTAATTTAAAGAATATATACATTATAAGTTAAATACACTATTCCATGAGTCAGAAATGATGTAAGCACCATTGGTTAGAACTCACATGCACTACATACTGTATTTATTCATAATAATAATCACTATTTCTTGCTTTGATCCACAATAATAAAATAATGGCTAGAATAATCAAAAAACACCACTCTCCTCCACTATAAATAACACCCCACACCACCTATTCTCCCCACACCAACAAATCCTTGAATATTGTCCAATTTACTTCCAATACTATTAAAAAGTCTCCCTACTACGTCCTAGATCATTTGGTTTCAATAAAATACCAAACCCAAGACCCTTAAGGAGGTTCTCAAAGGGAAGAATTCAAGTGGTAAAACCCCTAAACCTTCCCTTTCATTTTATTTTATTTTATTTTATTTTTTTATAATTTCCTCACCTCCTCTGTCAACACATGCATGATAAATCCATTATCTTATATATAATTTAAAGTTTTTATATTAATGGAATAATCCATCATCATTTATTTTCCTTTTCCTTTTATTCTAAAAATGAAAACATTGTATGTGTGGTGTCGATTTACCGCCTTCATGGATGACTTGTTTTTGTTTTTCAATTATGCCTTAAAGGATGGTCATAAAACCATTTTTATGGTTGAAAAATATTATAATATATGTATTAAATATTATTTAATGTTTTGGAACCAGTATATGTATATAATATTAATTAATAAAACAAAACTAGTTTGTAATGATCGAAAAAACACAAAAATAATCTAAACGATTATCACTAAAACTTTATCTAATGATTCATCATCATACCATATAACTAAATAAAATATTTAACCATTAAATATTAGAAAATTTCCTCAATAACATATAATTTTTGTTCTAGAACACTATTATCATTTTAGATGATTTTCCACATATATTTACAAGTAAACCGATCATGAAAACCAAGGAAACGAATGCTACCGAATGATAAAATTGTATCTTATAACTCATTAAAAAGGATATAAATGAACTTAATAAAATTATAATAAATGAAATATATGTTTAAAAATTTATTAATTATTTAATTAGTATATTTAATTTGATTATTCATGACATTAAGATGAAGTGAACAACACATTCAGACATAAGGTAAGGGACTTCATCTCAATTTCAATTTCATTGGGACTTAAAAGGTATTGTGCAACTAATCATTTATATGTGATTTATCTAATTCCCCTTTGATATCATTTTTAATTTGAAATTATATTCTTCTTAATTATCCATATTTTATTTTATCATGGATATGATTATTTTTGAAGTTGTATACCATTTTTACAAACAATGTTTTCTTTGAATGGTAAAATATTGATAAATATGTATCCTATACTCAATAAGGATATTTTGATAAGTCATATTGTTCATAAATTTAATCTATATATGGAAAATGCTTCATACTTGCAGTGATGGGTGGGGGTTGTTATATCCCCCTGATGCATTGAAAGGTTTCATGAGGCAAGACAGTTGGTGGCAAACCCTTCGTGTTTATTTATAAGAAGAATCAGATGGGTTTCTACCCACATACATAAACTGTAATAAAGGTATAATAGTTCATGTTCCAAATACATGATGTTCACTGATTAATCATTCTTTTCATTTAGTATTTATTTATTACTTTCCATGATATTTTCACTATGAGAAAATCTATGAATGCATTTTTCATTCTCATTTTATTGATGGCACAAGTTTTTCTATTATATACCTTGATATTATGACTTATTGACTCTGTTTCAATTATTATTTATTCATGTAACCCTTACTGAGAATTTAATCTCACCCATTTATTTTTTTCCTTCCCCGGATTCTAAAGATGAAACCTTTGAATAAGTTTTGAGGAAGTGGTTTATTTTATTTTTCTATGTTCTATGTTTAATTACCAATGTAATAGGGGAACCATGTATGTATCTAGTTTCTTCAAGAATACTAAACTAAATGATCTTTGGTGATGTGATCTATTGTATCTATTTCATTGTAATAAAATAAACACCATCTCTTGGATCCTGGGGTCTGGGATGTTAGATTTTGTATCAAGGAAAATTTAGTAGAAAACATAGGAAGTAGATTTAGAAAACATAGTATAGAGAACATAACCCTAAGATAGAATTTGAGGATAATCATATAATAACATGCTAGAATTTTTTTAAGGTAGATATTATGTGGGTCTTTCTATAAATACATCCCTATCTAGATACTACAAGTGGCTGTAGTTCTGTAATAGATGTACCTAAGGGTAACAACTTTCACAAGGTCTGTCGGGTCTAACTCGGCATAACTTGGAACACGACAATAGTCCTTACTGCACACCTAGTTTGACACTCTTCGGGTATACGATTTGGATAATTCAAATTATTTTTACAAACCATTATAAAGGATTTTAAAGTAAATATGTCCCCAAAGAAACTGTGTTTATGATTATGATATTATCTATGCATAAAATTTTAATTTATGTTAAGTGTTTTTCTAGTTTGAAATTATGTTTTATGATTTATAACCTAATTTATTGTATGTTATTTTTTATAAATAGTTCTTAATATAAGGAAAGTAATCAATACCTGCATAAAATTTAGGGATTTCCCCATTGATAAAGTCAACATAGTTAGTGTTGGAGATGAGTAGATCATGACCATATTAAGAAAACTTACTCAGGTTAAGAAGAATAACCATACTACACCTATGTTGGATCGTTTCATATGAAAGAAGCCCCCATATTTTATTGGGACTACTAATGTAATGTTTGCTGAGCAGTGGATCAAGTACCATGAAAAGATATTTCTAACACTAATATGCAATGAAAATTAAAAGTTCATAATTCCAGTATGTTGTCTCAAGGGAGACGTTGATCAATGGTGGTCGTTGATCCAAACACTAAGAAGGAAGATGAAATAGAAGACATGGAATGGATAGATTTTAAAGAAACATTATTTTAAAAATATTTCCCTTGTGAGAAAATAGATGAAATGAAAAATAAAATTCATTATCTTAATGAAAAAGAAAGAAGAGAGTGTTGCAGAGATTGAAGTTACCTTCCCAAGACTAGCTAGGCATGATATATATTATATAAAATATTTAGAAGACAATATTTTTCATTTATTTGAATCTATTAAACAAATTCTCTTAAGGGAACTATCTTCTCAAATTTTTTCGTTATATGATGAAATGGTATTAAGTGTTATCAAAATAGAGAAGTAATTTGCTATATATTATTTGTTAAAGGGAAATCAAGAGAAGAAGAGGTCTTGTGATAACCATGGAAAAAGTTGAAATGGAAAGTTCCATCTCATAGGAGTCGGGGCCTCTGATTTTAGAAGTTTTTGTTTGTTTGAAGCAGGACCTGAACTTTGGTTCCTTGCAGCATGGGGACCCTGGGGAGGCTGTACCTGATCCTCCAGCAGGGACTGCAATAGCGGATGTCAACCTAGATAAATAGGTTCTGGGGGAGACCTTCGGAGCTGGGGGTCCGATGTCCATGGGTATTATGCCAATCTCGGGTACTTATGCCCAGGCGGTGGGTGCAGGTGGTAGTTCCATCATTGGGAGTAGTCAACCTATGGATACCCAAGAATGGGTGTTGACATCAAATGATGCTGGTAACCATCTCACCTCAAGGGGAACTTTGACTAGCCTCAAATTAAGTAACAGATTCGACTGTTTGAGCAATGAGGGGGGCTCGGAATGTAACCAGTTTTGTTCCTCTGAAGATGAATATGATGGAGATGGCCAACCCTCAGATGATGTTGTTACAGGAGGGGATGGAAAGGGCCTATATAGACTAAGGAGAAAAAAGGGGAATAAGGAAAATATAGACCTAGGAAGTTTCATTGTGTCCAAGAAGCAGAAGACAAAGGGGCACAAGGACTACTCCTACCTCCCTAGGCCAATAGAGACTCGGTCAGCAAAGAAATTCATAACTACAAAGGAACACAAGGCCCAAATAGTGTAAGGTGATGAGGTTCAGCAAATCCAGGAGGCTAGTTGTGAGGTTGTTGTCCCTACTGGCCTTGAGGGTGAAAAGGGGCCTCCGGGCTCGGTGCAGTAATGTCAGAATAATTCAAATGATGACTCACATAGATAGACACTTTTGATGCTGAACCAAATGGACTTAATTTGGAATTATAATGAGGAAATGGATGAAAACACTCTTGATATTTAGGAGGTAAAGAAGATGAGGCTTCTTCCAGTGACCTTTACTAAGGAGCAAGGTAAGTGGATCGACAAGCAGGCTCACATTATGCTTAGAGGATGCAACACGGGAAAGATAAGTAAGAAGGAACACTTGAAATCTTGGGAAATACTTGAAAATATCTGTGAAGGAGTACTAAATTATTATTTTGACATCCAGATAAAGTCTATTCCCTGGATATTGTTTAGAGATCTTGGCTCGAATCAGCTTAAACTTTTCTTTAACAAATCAGTTGTGACCTTTGGTGCTGAATTAGGCAAGGTGTGAGGGTTATCACTTTTCCCTTAAAATTTATTGAAAATAAAATTTTAACGTTGGATGGATGGAGAAAAATAATAATAATTTAATTAAAATATTTACATTGTGTAAATTTTTTGGAAATAATTGTCTAGGTAAATTCCTGGAAGACATGGGAGTTTTCTATACGTGCAGATAAACTGTTCATAGATTTAATGGTTGTAAAGGGAAGAAATAAATAAATGATTTTCAAGGATTAAACTATAATGAAAAGAGGAATTATTCAAATCAATGTCCCAAGTTTTAGGGTAATCTACCAAAAAAGAGGCCAAGGGGAGATGACCATGATTATGTGGTCACTACAGTTGAAGTAGATGTTCCTAATGATGTGGTAGAAAGTACATAAATCCAATATTCAAATTTAGTGAATGATTTATTAGATTCTGTATCATCACACTCTTTTATATATACACATTTTTCTAAGAAAATTATACATTTTAATTTTGATTTAACAATGGATTTTCATTCAAAACTCCTAAGGGAAGTCTCATTGCAATAAAAATATTTCAATCATCCCCCTTTTTGAAACATAAACATGCTTTAGTTTTGAGACTTATCATCATACCCATGGTTGACTTTTATATAATCCTTGGTATAGACTGGATTTAAAAATATGATGTGAGAATTTATTATAAGAAGAATGAAATTATGATTTTTGAGGAAGATATATAATCACTTATCTTTATAGTAGAAAATTCATCATCTGATTCTTATCTAGATCCACCCCCAGTTGTTCTACTGAATGAAATTATAGGTAAGGAAGACCAAAAAAAATCTAGGGATGATGAAATTAAGATTTTAATTAAGAATGTTCCAATTTTACATGAATACATTAATGTATTTCCTTAGAAATTACCTAGACACCCACCAGAGCGTGAAGTCGTGTTTACCATTGATTTAATCCCTGATTCAAGAAAAATATCAAATACTCCTTATAGAAAATCGAATGTAGAACTAGTGGAGCTGAAGAAACAACTAGAGGATTAGAGTAATAAAAAATGTATTCACTCTAGTGTTTCTCCATGGGCAGCCCCTATACTTTTTTTTATAATGAAAGATGGATCTGTGAGGTTGTGAATTTACTATAGGTAAATAAATGTTATTACAATAAATAATAAGTATCATATGCTTTGATTTGATGATTTATTTGATCAACTCCATGGATCTCAATTTGAATAAATATTGAACTTCATTCTGGATATCATTAATTGCATGTGGGGAATGAATATATTCCTAAGACAATATTTTGAACCAGTTATGGACATTATGAGTTTACAGTATTTCCATTTTGACTGACTAATTCACCCTCTATTTTTATGGATATAATGAAAAGAGTGTTCTAAAAATATCTTGATGATTTTTTTTGGTATTTATTTATGATATCTTGATATATTCCAAAAGTTTTGAGGACCATCAGAACTACTTACGGATTGTTATGAACACTCTTAGATAAAAATAGTTATATGGGAAGTTTAGAAAGTGTGAATTCAATATTCAAATGATTTCTTTTCTTGTCCATATTGTCTTTAAGGATGGAATATCAGTTGATCCTATGAAGAAAAAATTAATCCAATAATGGCCTAGCCCAAAAACATAATCGAGGTATGGATTTTCATTAGTTTTCTAGGTTACTATTGGTGTTTCATTTAGACATTTTCCTGATTGGATAACCTGATAACCAATCTCACATGTAAAAGTGTTAAGTTTGTATGGAAAAAATAATGAATATAATTATTCGAATAATTGAAGAGAATATTGGTCAATACTCCAATTTTGACTCTTCCATTAGGAAATCATGGGTGTGTTATATACAATGATACATCAAAGAATGGAATGGGTTGTTACCTTATGAAAAATGATAAAGTTATTTCTTATTCATCAATATAGTTGATGACTCATGAAAACAAATATTTAACTCATGATCTTGAGTTAGTCGTCGTAATATTTTCTCTGAAGATATAGAGACACTATCTCTATGTTAAAATATGTGTGATATATATAGATCACAAGAGTTTAAAATACATATTTACATAGAAATAAGTCAACATAAGGAAAATACGATGGATTGAGTTACTCAAATATTATTATTTCTCAACACACTACCATCCAAGAAAGGAAAATAAGGTATAAAATCCAATAAGTAGGAAAGATCATGGGCTTCTAACCTAAATAAGAATTGAGAAAGATCATATCTTCATGGATATAATAAATATGGATATGAGAATTGTTAAGGAAGATGAAGCATGTAACACCCTAATCTTCCATGGTACCCTTCTCTTTGAATAATATAATATTTTTCACTATACGTAGCTCTGGGTTCTAGCACATCCCGACCAATCAAACTTACTGTTTAAAAAGTATTTATGAATAGTAATACCCAATTTTTGAAATTTCATAAATTTTATTTTTCAAAATGGGCTTAATTATTGGATTCAGAATATCAAAATTAACTTAGGGTGAATTTTTGGTACTTTTCTGATAACTTTCATATTTTGATGAAAAGTGAAAAATACTAAATTTTAATTAATTTTTTTTTAATAGAAATAATTTATAGTGTTAAATTATATATTTGAGTATTAATAAAGTATCATTAGATTATATTTTTATCATTTAATATAATTTAGGTCATTTGATGTACTTTCACATTTAAATTGTTAATAAACACATGTCAATCTTTTGATAGTTTTTTACTTCTTAAAAACCCGCTTTTTGGTTTTGACAACGGGAACTAATTTTGAATTAATTACTACAAATTCTATGTTTTGGATTAAAAAAAATTTATTCTATATTTGGAATCATAATTTTCAAATTGTGCAAATATGTATCTTTTATTTTTTGGACATTATGAATAGTAACTTCAGTAATTATTTTATTTACCATGGTTAAAGGGTAAATCTAGTAAATAAGTGTAAAAAATATTATTATAAAAATATTAAACTATCCTAATACATTTTATATTATTATTTGATGAGATAGGTCTGATCATATTCTTCCTTGGGTCTATTTTGGGACCCCATGGAGCCATTTGGATATGAAAATGTCACTTTATAAGAATTAATTTAAAGTATAGAAAAATATAACATAAACATGTATCTTTCACTAAAAAAAATTTATGAGGTTATATAATTGATCTATTCAACTATAAATAGTCATTATAAATATAAAAATATTTCTTACATCATGATATTTTACTTATAATTTTTATACATAAAATAAATATTTTTATTTATGACACAATAACGATTCATTATTTTCCTTATTAATGAAAGAATCGAATAAATGGTATTATAAGTTTTAAAATAAATATAATTTTAATTTTTTAATGACATACACGAATTTTCTAGGTTAATATGACATGTTAGGGTTGATTCAATGAATTTTTTTAAGTAATAAAGTTGTTATGACTTTCACAAAAACCAAATACTAAATAGTGTCAAAATTGACATAAATGAGTTTTTAAAACAAATACTATTTTATTAAATTATATAACATTCCTAAAAATATAATATTTGGAAAAAAGACTTAGATAATTTTATATATGTCATTAATCTCTTGGCATTTTATAGTAACTATATTAACCATGTAGTATAAAAATACAGGAAGACATGGTAAAAGTTAAACTATTTAATTAAAAGTCAAATCTAAAAGATAAAATTAAAGTGGTGACCTAAACTTATCTAAAACCTATTGGTTAAGAGGATTTCGACCCATCACCACATTATCCTAGAAATAAATCCATTTGGAGCTATTAGAAACCGAAAATGATTTTATAATAAATTAATAATTCAAACTCTTCCTAAAGTGCCTCTCACCTCTCTTATAAAAGGGTACTTACTCTTCTCTCAAATCCATACCTCCAAAGCCATTTGACTTGGCCAAACCCTACACAAATCTCCTCCCAACTACCCTAAATTTAACCTAGAGGCATTATTTTAATCATAAATCCAACCTAAGGATCCCTTTTTCTCAAATCCAAAGAAAGCACCTAAAGAAGAGGAGGCACTACTACAAATATGGCTTATAATAGCGCTAAAACCCACCTTTAACAGCGCTAAAAAGCGCTGTTAATCTCAGCGAAGATAAAGGGGGGTCCCCTTTTTCAGTGATAAAACTATCTCTGATAAAGGTTAACCATTATCAATTCTAAAAAAAGTGCTGTTAAAAGTGCTCCTTTATCAGTGCTATTTTCAGTGCTGATAAATGTATAATATATCAGCACTAAAAATATTGCTGATAAACACTACCTTTATCAGCACTATTTTGAGCACTAATAAAAACTACCTTTATCAGTGCTCAAAATAGCGCTGATATATTATCCATTTATCAGCACTTAACTAGCGCTGATAAAGGCCAAAGATCCTGTGCAAAACCAAAACATGCATAGAACCTACACAGAACCTGGAAAAATTACAGCACCTGCACACAACACAAACAACACCTGCACACAGCACAAACAACACCCACACACAAATCACAGAAGAACAAAAATGCTACATACATTTACTTTAAATCATGAATACAAAACAACACACTTCTATATACATTTCAAGCAATGTTTAATTTGGTTACAATTATAATTATCCAACACAGTTAAAAAACAATGATGTTCTATCCTTTTTGCATCCATCTGCTCTAAAAAATTGTCATCCATAGCGGCGGTTTCCGAACAAAGCATTCGAACTGAGGAAAAAGATTTCACCTACATAAGAAAACAAATATTATGTTTTTAATACAATAATGAAATAAATAATGGGGTTACTAAATGGAATTATACTAGTGAGGCACAAAACATAAAATAACCAATTAACCAAGAGACACAATTAGGTCAATGCCCTTACCTCAACCAGAAGTCCAATAAAATATCTTTAGTTCATACCAACCACAACTGAGTCCATGATCACATGTATTAATTTCCAACAACATTAAATTACATAATTAGTTAATTTTAACCAAAAATTCAGCATGGTATAATAGGCGCCAAACTCATCGTGTAATCCAACAAAGCCAGAATGCTGAGAAACTAGGTGCGATCCACTCCTGACGCACCCCTAAGACTTGAAAACAAAAAATCCCCAATCTATATTACTAAATTTATGACAAATTAAGCTTAAATTTTTTAAAACCCATAAATAAATCTTCTACAAAATATAATCTGCATCAAATAATGATTGATTACTAGTTTATGAAATTTTGAGACATGTTGTAAGAGTCATATATAAAAGTCCCATGAAGAACAATGATTTATCCATACTATGGTATAATAACTACACCTAGAACCCTAAAAACTGAACGAAAATCTTTGAGCAAGAGGTTAGAGAAGCAAGGAAGATGTAGGAGAAGATACCACATTGATTCGAAATGACGAACAACCGATAATCCACTCAGGTCTAAGGGGAAGGAAGAAGGGGAATGTGGTTTGGCCACCCCCTAAGAACTTGGTGCCCAAACGAAGAAACCTGAGGAGGTTTATACTTTATAAACCCATCACCCACATAAAAATAAGTTTTAAATCATGTTACATGAAATGAACCAAGTGGTGACATCACTATATTTTGGGTCCAAACCCTTACTTGACCCCTTTTCCCCATTCACGACCATTATCACCCTATTAAATGCATTCATGTTGTGAATTACCCTTTCACACTATGAGTAGACTAATGCTACTACATTTCAATAGAATGACTACCCAAATCATCCTTGATATCCTCCAAAAACCCAATGACACCCCTCTAGCGCCAATACATGTCTGAAACACCTATTAGAACTGGTATATTGTACCTTTTTTGATGATTTTTTTGTTATTATGGAATTCCATAATTACCCAATGGAAGTGTACCAATGTACTAATCATATTTTATATGATATACCATGAAGATTCTTGTGTCCATGTATTAGATGAGAAATCAATGAAAATTTATCTCATTATTATACATACCAACACATCAAATCCGAGAATTAGAGACCTTCAGGTTTTCTTCAACTACTTCCAGTTTTGACATGGAAGTGGGACAAGATTTCTGTGGGATATTAGGTTAGGTTTTCGTGTACCCCTTGATGGAAGAATTAAATATGGGTTTTGATCAATTGGATGACCAAATAACCTCAATTTATATACATTTTATAAGAAAAATTATAAGAAAATAAAAATTCAATTTTCAATTGAGATTATCTTTTTACATGGATTTAATTCTACTATAGTCTTTTATAGGGAACTTCATTTTACATCTTTTTTTTGGAGAGGTCCCTATGAGAAAATGGGATGCCATGCATGATTGATCATGACATATGTTTCTGACACTTTTTGCAGGGGCACGTTGCCTGGAGCATGTTGACATTCAATGGAGGGGCATTGTACCACACATTCATTCGTTACAAAGGTGAGTGACATTCCTCACTTATAAAGAGATGTCTTCTCCTTGATTGAAATAGGGTGATGGGATGTCGTTCATTCCATCCATGGATTCCTCCTCATAATTCATTACCTAGTATGAGTCTCCCTTATAGAATAAGACGTTGTCCGTGAAACTTGTTCCTGGTTCCATCTCTTTATGGATGATGGTTAATTACAATGATTATATCAGGAAATTCTAAAGGGTCATTCCAGGGCATAATACTTCAGTTAGTAAAGTATTCACATTGGGAATCAGTGGAATATATGTACACTAGAACATTGGTCACATGTATTCATCATCGTCAAAGGTATTCTCAACGAAATGGAAACCCATGTTTAACTTGTGGTATTCCATGAGTTTAACATCCCACAAGGATAGAGGGTCATGATTTAATGTCTTACAGAGATGTAATGGGTGAATCAAAACACTTATAAATGTGGATCAGGTAGGTACATCTCTAGGAGGGAGAACCTGGAATATTTACCTGATAGATGGGTCAAAACGCCCAATGAGGTCTGACCCAAGTGTGGTACATCCCATAAAGGTAAGGTTTCTCATTTTGAAGACTTATTCGGATGTCACTAAGGGAAAAACAGGAGGGAAAATAAGTGAAGGTGTACCCCAATGAGGGAGTCACCATGGTTTACCATTGGTTGGGATTTAACCTCATGGAGGCTTCCTACGTACCCTATTTAGAATACAAGGATCAAAACCCATATATTTAAAAGAGGTATGGTGTGGGTATTACCCATGGTTAGCTTCCCTTCACACTAGGAATACTCTTGGTTGGATGAGTATGGGTTTTGTAGGGCTTATGAATTGTCAGATTCCCAGGTTCTTTCAAGAGTAGCAATGGGATGAATGGGGCATACGTGATAAGATGGACCATGTGAATGGTGTGATCCTACCAGGATGTGGTGGCCTGAGTTAAATTAGGATGCAAATGGGGGAAGTATTAAAGTGGAATGGAATGGATGAGATAGAATCGAAGTGAAGATGAAATTGTTGGGCTTGAACCTTGAGGGGCATCTGACTCACCCTAGTTGGATAGGAATCAATGTCCACGTAGTTATTATAGGGGAATATGGGGCTTATGCATGGTTATCCACCCAATAAAAATGGGACATGTGGTTGGAGATTATGCATGGTTATCCAAGATGTGCACCCCTAGGAAGAGGGAACCAGGGTTTACCAATGGTTGTCATTGAACCTCTGGGAGGCTTCATAAGAACCTATTTAGAATATAGGGATCAAAACCTATGTAGTTAGGTGGTTTGAGGATTACGCATGTTTAGCGGCCTGGGTGCTGGATGATGGGGCTTAATCCATGATGGATTCCTAGAATAAGGGTGTCACATAAACTATTAACCTCAAATACCACATGATTAATTCTCGGTGTGATAAACAAGAGGAGGTAGTAGAAAAAATTACTGTGTCATGAATGTTGTGTCAGTGAGGGATGGTATGGGGATTACGTGTAGAAGTAACCTATGAAGATGGAGATTGGGGCTTACTCTAGGGGTGATTCCCAAATAGGATCATATTCTATGTGAGGAGGGTGTCATTATCTACTAAGAGGGTAAGGAAGATCTCATTACCATGGAAATTAGTGTGCATGAACAATACTTGATGTGTGACACCCCATGTGCATTGCATGGGGGACTCACTTTTCACCCGTTTTACTTACTTTACTAATAACCTTCTTCAAATGTGTACCTATGAGATGAAGCACTAGGTATAGAAACAAAACAAGGAACACCATACAAGGGACTATAAAATCACTACGTACAATCATATAAGGTCACAAGGACGAGGGACTCACAAATATAGGGGGATCGCAGGGAGGATCTTTGTGATGTTTAGGTTCTTCGCTGAGGTTAGGGAATTGTAAATATAAGATCTCCACGAAGTAGGGTAACCCTTGTTTGTTGTAGAGACCTGGGTTATAAAAGTAGTTCATTGTAAATGATTAATGTTTCTAAAATCCTGATGTACCTTGAAGTTCCTTCCTTTTTAGTGAAGGGTATCCCTACAATAGGAAGGGATAAATATGAAAAGGGAAAGGGGGTTTGTCAGTGCTCCAGTACCTTGGGAGATTCATTTTTCTATTGAATTCGTAGTGATTAAGGGCTCCAAAAAATGGATCTTGGAAGGAGAAATGTCAGGGTAATGATGATTATAAGGGGGGATAACTATTTATAGGAAAATGGGGATTTTTAATGCCCAGAGGCATGACATGAAGAAAACGTGATCCTTGTAAAGAGGCATGAGGCACAAAAAACATGTGGAGATATCTGTAAACATTATTTATGGTGGCCATGAGGCTCATCAGACTCTCCATACCTTCCATAAACACCTCAAAACATCATGAGGACTAGATTCTATATGATGGTGCATCACAGGGTTGATTCTTTTGATGATGTATTGGTCGTTTGAGCTTGGATTTCATCTCAACCATTCTTTACCTTACTTGAATTATCCTAGGAAACATATTTTGGTTCCAAAAAATCCCTCAACGATACTGATTATCTCATGCATCTACCTAGAAATAATTGTGAAAGTCAAACAACAACACATGTGCTCAAATACAAGTTCAAACAAACGAGATACAGAACATTGAAATTTCTTAAAAATGAACCAAGGGGTACACGTGTGCTCAAATACTATCTCTGCATGTTGAATCTGATCCCTCTACTTTAATTTCAGCAATATTTATATTTAGTCCCTATATCTAACTGAAAATGGTGGATATAGACCATATTTGTTGTTTCCATCCATCGTTTGTTAGAAAATGGATTTTGTTGATCCTCGGTGGTTTCGTCGTTCACCACATACGAACTGCACACTATCATGCCTTACATCAATATTGATTTGTTCAAAGATTAATAATATGAATCTGGGGATAGAAAACATTCAGTAATAGATTAAGATTTCAATACATCAGAGCATTCTCAATTCACCAAAGAAGGTTAGAGGATAATAAATGATCATATATAGATAACATAAGTAGTAGGAATTCACCTTTATCCTATTTGTGTACAATCTTCCATCAGGTATGTTGCCCATTCGTTTCTAGACACATTTATATCATTTTATGAATATGAGTTTTTGCGACAGTCATGGTAGTACTGAAAAAATATAAATACACAAAGGATTAATAAATATTTTAAATGAACTCATAATTATTTTCGAAAATACCTCGTCAGGGATGCTAGTTTGTTGATGAAATACTATCTCTTTCATAAATTTATAAACATAATACCCACAGTCCTTTCTATTTGTTTGTTTTGGAAACTGCAGAAACAACGACAATAATAAGTAATTTGTTTTGATATGTGTTTGGATAGTGCAATGTTATTATATATATCAGGATACTTTTCCAGTTGTAGATCTTGTAGGCGTTATTATCCTTAGGCCATGGATTCATTCCATGCATTAGACGATATTGATACACTTCCCTATCATAACAGTTTCCTCATTAAAATATAACATAAATTATATAACTAGATGTTTAGTTTTAAAATGATGCATCTAATGTATTAAAAATTAACAAACACCATCATGTGTGGTCGGTTTGTTGGATATCCATGCATTGAATCCAGAAAATAAATCTTTGGAGTATCCAAATTGACTGCAATCAGCATCCGATGGTTCCTAAAAATACAAAAAGGAATAAGTAAAGAAATAAATTAAAATATAGTTGATATGATTAAATTGTAGAGTTTTACCCCTGCATTGTTGATATTAAAAAGAGTCTGTCATCCATAATTTTGTTTTCAAACGATTTGAGCAGGGATGACATTATTGCAGCCTCTTTATCAGAATCTATTTCGTCTTTTGAAGAGGTGATGAGAGGGCTAATGAGTCCAAATTTTTGTTCATGTGGAAATCCCTTCAATTGTTTTTCATATATATGCCTGTGACAAATATAAAATTTATTTAGTCATAATTATCAGAGTATATCAGATTTTGTAAAATCTAATCATGAAAACATACCTCATGTATACATTTACAACTGAGGTGCTTAGCCATTCATACTTGAAGCGTTCATTTACATTTTCAGCACTAATGAAATCTGATGTTTCCTCTCCATACATATCTTTTTCGAAATCAACTGTGTGAGTATTGTCGTCTTTCAACTTTTTATCCACATGAGCCTACAATGATATTAACTATGGATATAGAACAGGCGGGGTGAAGGTGCTCTCAATAGACTATTTCAATTGGTTGGTTGATCCTTGAGATAGTTTTGAGCTGATATTTCATTTCACCCCACATTATTTGTCATTCTGTAATAACATTCATCGGTTCAGACCTTTTTTCATTAAATGTTAAAGGTCCAGCTTGAAAAATAAATTGGAAATGGATACCTTTTTGTCGACATGTTTTTTTACAAGAACTCCCGGCCATCCGATGAATATTCCAACAACTTGTTCAACCGTATGAATGTCTTCATCATCATTTGGAACAGGTAGCTCAGCACTCGGCTCATTATCTACATTAATTAACACTCTAATATGATCTTTTGGAAGCTGTTTGTTGTGTAGCATGTCGTTTTGCGTATTGAACATCGTAGACCTCGCTACGAGGTGATAGGTGGGAGTTGATAAATATAAATCACAGTCATTTTCACCCTGTGGAATATTAGTAAATGAAAGGTATCAGTGTCTATGTAAATCACATTTCATAGAAATAATTATTAAAACATTGATTACCTCATCTAAGTCAGGTTTGTTAGGGGAATGGCTCGCCTCAAAGCTGGTGGAGGGTGGGGCGGGATCGTCACGCACAGGTTGTTGAGTTTTTTCTTCTCTTGGCCTCTCCCCCATCAATTTTTCTATCATCTCTCTCTGGTATTGTAATTATTCTTGAAAAATATATAATTGTTCTTTCAGCTTTTCCATTTTTTCATTTTGATCCTCAGCTTGTTTTTTTTTGAAAATATGTTCGGAGTGTCACCCCATAACCCGCACCTCTGACGCGGCCATACTGTTCTGGATGCTTCAAGGGTGCTGAAAGTATGTCTACATCTGGTGAGGTTGTTGTTGATTCTTGTGACTATGTCAGATAGAAAATATAGAAAAGTAAGTAGTTATTGTAATGTAATAGCTATTTAAAGAAAATCAAATTTATTTTATGTCATACTTACACATATTTCCCACACTTTTTGTGTGTTTTCATCTATCAATATCCCATCTTTATTTACACGAGCCTCCTTCCATAGCACATGGCGTGGGATGGATATGGATTTTGATTTTGATTCATCAATCTGTATATAAACAGAGAAACATGGTTATGGTGTTGTTTTATGTCATATACTAGTAGTAGGGTAGATTTAAAAGACGTACCAATTTTTTCTCAAGTTCAGCGTACCCCATCCTTGCTTTACGGTAAGGGTACGCTGGTTCTATTGCACGTTTTTTATTTCAGCACTCAATAGCTGTTTCATAAATAAAAAACTGTCAATCAGAGTGATGAATACAAGCAAACGTCAAACAATATATTACCCCACACAACGTACCTGAAAAGTCTTCTCCCCACGATGGTTACTAAACGCATCCCACGCTCCTTGGGATATCAAGTGTGCGTAAAGAGGAGGTGGGTGCGGCTTGATTTTCCCTTCTGCATCTTTAAGATGATATTTCATTAAAATTGTGCGGAAACCTCTATGAATACTTCCTGAAACTTTTAATACATATTTCTTGTGCGAGGAATCTACTATAAATGCACTCTGTAATGGATGATGAAGAGTAAGTCAATGTTTTGGTATTTTATTTTATTTTAATAAATTAAAAAAATGATATCATAATGTTACCGTAATATCTTCCCACATTAGTGTCTTCAGCCCAGTGACAACATGGTGCCATGACTGTACATAAATCGGCACGTGTTTTCGAGTGACGATTCCAATGTAGCTACTAAAGATGGATCTGTTGGGGTTAACATGTTGGCCTCCCTTATTCCATCCCACCTCAAATTTGATGCCTTTTACTTTTGCCTTAAGGATTTTGGCTAACACTATCAAACTACGACACTCTTGTTTTTTTGTGCTTTCAGGGTTTCATTTCCTACCATTTCCCCAGAAGTAGCATCAATATCTTCCCCCGGAGTGCTAACATCGACAATGAGACTAGTAGTAATAGGTTCAGAAACCTGTTGTACCTCAGCACTGGGACCAGCAACAACAGGTTGAGAAACCTGTTGTTTCTCTGCACTGGGACCACCATCATCTGGTTAAGAAACCTATTATTGCTCTGCAGTGGGACCTCCAGCTGCTGGTTGAGAGACCTTTTGTGCCTCGGGATTGGGCTCATCAGCAGGTGCATAAGTCATTATCTGCAAAAGTGGTTTAATATTTAATTTAGATTACATAAAAATAGCAGCGAACATATAATAACATAATGTAAGACAATGTATGTTACAATAAACAAATTACATGATTATTGTACTCACTTTTTTTTTCTTTAAATTTTGAAGAGATTTGACTCCCCTATCGACTATGTAAATCCCTTCATTGTGGTCTCCTATGACATACAAAACTTCGTCTACATTGGGACCGCTACAAAATGATTGTGAAGTCCCTATAAAAGCGTCAACCTCTGTTGAACTTTCATCTTACCCTTTAGTTGTTTTGGTCGATAACAGAACAATTGACTAATTTCAGTTTGCGGGGTCTAGAACATAAAATACTTGTACTATCTGTGATTCCATTATAAATGGTTCATATTTCTCCCCTTCCTTACTGAAATCAACTTTCATGTATCCTAATTCATCTATTTTAACAGCACTCCTGTTATCAACCCACTTTCATTAAAAAATAGGCACTTTGAATTTCGTATAATCTTACTCCCATATTCGTTTGATGATGCCAAAGTATGACATATTCACATAAATTGGATTTTTGTCCTTAGTACCAAAAACATGCATCGCCTCAGCCATAAGTGCAACCCCAGTATTCTTCATGGTACTGTCTTCATTATGTTCATTAGTATAGAATGTATAACTATTAACTGCATAAGCATTGTAAGATAATACATACACACTTTATCCTCTGGCTAGCCATCGAATTCATTCTGAAATTGAGTCTATATTTTCATCTAACTGCTTAAAATATGGTCTCAAAACCATCTGATAAACTGTCGATTATGTGTATCTGATATCCAATTTTCAGCCCTAGAAGGATTCAAATGCCTAAGAATTTCTTTGTGGGTTTGAACACATGGGTCAACGTCAAAACTGTTATAAAAAACGTAAAGGTGGGCCTGCTCCCGATCTGTAATATTGATTGTGACAACCTCACTTCTAGAAATTCCTTCACCCTCAAGCCGCTTAGTGTGACGAGATTTCAGTAGGACAACAATTTCCACACCAGACAGGTATTCAGTACAAAATTCAATAGATTCCTCAACAATATATTGCTTTGCAATACAACCCTCTAGCTGACTTCGGTTTTTGACATACCCTTTCAAAATATTCATATACTGTTCAATGGGTTACATCCATCTATAATGTACAGGACCACAAAGTCAAATCTATCTCACCCAATGAACCATCAAATGAACCATCATATCGAAAAATGTTTGTGGGAAGAACATTTCCAATTCACATAATATGACAAAAATTTATCTTCCCATAGTTGGCAATTTCTCCAGGTCTATAACTTTGATGCATATAGCTTTGAAGAAGAAACAGAGATTCGTTAATGTATGGCGGACATTCTTGGGAAAAATGTAATGTAAAGCTATAGGAATTAGATCTTGCATCAAAACATGGCAGTCATGTGATTTCAGACCCTTTAATTTTAATTCTCCCATTGACACGATGTTCTTGATATTTGATGAATACCCCTCTGTAACCTTTAAGTCATTCAAGAAGTTGCAAAACTGATATCTCTTCTGCCTGGAAAGAGTGTAAGCAGTAGGAGGAAGAAATGTTCATTTTTCACCCTTTACTAGTGCCAACTCTTCTCGTATTACCATCTCAACCATGTCCAATCTAGCCTTAATTCCATCCTTTGTTTTACCAGGTACATTAGCAACATGCCGATGACACTATCACATACATTTTTTTCAACATGCATAACATCAAGAAAATGTCTGACATACAGACAATTCCAGTATGGTAATTCAAAAAAACTGATCTCTTTTTCCAACCAGTTTTCGTAAGGTTTTTCGAAAATGGTTTACCAAAAGTAGTGTCCAAATATTTTACTTTCTCAAACAATTGATCACCTTTTAATGGAGATGGTGATATACATTCTTCTGAACTTCTGTCGAATGATGTCGCCCAAGATCGGTACTTATGTCGTCGGGGTAGAAATCTACGATGTCCTAGAAACACGGTTTTCGATGAATGTTTCAACCTAATTGACTGTGTACCTTGTTCGCAAATGGGTCATCCTTGAATTCATTTAATGATATATCCTGAAAAATTTCCATAAGCAGGAAAGTCATTTATCATCCTGTACAACATGGCTTTCAAAGTGAAATGTTCATTTTTTTAAGAATCATACAACGTAACACCTGAATCCCACAATATTTTCAAATCCTTGATCAATGGGGCCAAATAAACATAAATATCATTACTCGGTTGTTTTGGTCCTGATATAAGCATAGATCACATGATGTATTTTCATTTAATTCATAACCACGGTGGTAAGATATAGTTTACCAACATAACCTGCCATGTATTGTGACTGCTGCTTTGAAAACCAAAATGATTCACCCCATCTATAGATAACACCAGACGAAGGTTTCTCAGCTCGTTCCCAAATTCAGGATACTCATTATCAATTCTCTTCTACTGAGGAGAGTCTACCGGGTGACGTAGTTTCCCATATTTAATTCTTTTATCTGCATGTCATGTCAATTGTCCTGCAGTCTCCTCACTTCCATATAGGCGTCTAAACCTAGGAATAATTAGAAAGTACCATACAACTTTCATAGGACTAGAATCATCTTTCTTGAATCAGGAAGCACCACACTTTGGGAATTATTTAAGTGATTTGTGGTCCTTACGAAACAATATACAATCATTCGAGCAAGCATGTATTCTTTCAGAGATCATACCCATCGATCGTAGCATTCGTTTGGAATCGTATGTTCGGCTTGGGAGTTCATTATCTTCTGGGAGTATGTCATTCAAGAGATCAAGTAGTCCTGTAAAACCGGCGTCACTCCACCCATTGCCTGCTTTCAAATTATAAATCTTCAATACGGCTGACAGTGCAGTATATTTAGTGCAACCAGCATACAATGGCGTTTTTTCACAGCTCTTTAACTTCTCAAACAATTTTGGGCAATCACAAAGTTCAGGTTCAACTGTCCTTGTCATATCCTCAATACGATCTTCATCATCATTCACATCTGTAATCACACCCTCCATACGATCGTCTTCATTTTTCACGCTTCTAATCATATCAGATGATCTATAAAATGTCATGTTCTCTGATTCACTACCTACATTCGTTATTTCCCCATGTGTATTCCAACATGTATAACTTCGATCTATTCTGTGACAGATTAGGTGTTCTTCCAACTTCTCTGGACTAATTTGTCTTGAATAACAACAATGTAAACACGGACAAAGGATTTGAGAAGGGTCACATGCATGATCTTCTGCAAACTTGATAAACTCTTTTACGCCATCTTCATACTCTTTTGTCAATCGATTGGCATTCATCCATTCTTTATTCATATTCATCATCTTTATGGTTTTGATCTCGAACTTTCCTAATATTATGTTTTAATTAATCAGGTAGCCTTTTTTGGGTTTTATAAAAACAAATCATGGTACAAATTCCTTTAAACACATGTGAAATCCATATACATGGTGTGTCCAGTAGGATGAACATCGTGTATGTATAAGATACCTAATTTAATCTGACATATATCATATTTATTCCATGTTAGTCTTACAAAGACTGAATGATGCCATTGAAAATACATGACATTTAGAACAACTTGAGCTAAATTCATGTACTTTAGATACATATTGAGTCACCTCACCAGCTATGCATCACATTTTTGTGGAATACATGGTGTGTAGTTCTTACATGACCACTAGGGGTGTATATTCTATACACATCAAGTCTCTATGGTATCTATACATAGTGTGAGTGAAGTAAAACACATGTCATATAGTTCTACCATTATTTCATGCAATGTACATGGTTTCATGCTGAAGTATATGTCTTGGAGATACATTGTGTGTGACCTAGGTTCACATGACATGTAACATTTAAAATGAAACTTATTCCAAGTTTGAGTCAGAATATTTGTCCTGTGGTGTAAATTTTGGAGATAAATGTTGTGTGGCATTAAAATCTATATGAAATCCATGTATGGTGAAGCATGTTCCATGTATTTTAAAGTGTCCTATAGAGTCCTCTAGAAGTGGTTTTCTAGGATTTAGTGTAATTTCACTAGTAACAAAGTGGTGGTTCCATTCAAATGGGTAAATTTTTTATTGATATTTAATGGTGGAAGAACTACAACATTGAAAACAAATGGCATATCAATCATGCCAACAACTACAACACCATACAAAAAAACAATCGTGATCACAATCGCAACACCATACAAACCAAACAATCAAAATTTTAGATTTTACAAAGCATCCCTTATTCAATTTTTTTTGTTAATTCAGGGGTTATCACAGAAGTTTTATCATCCTGGGGTGTTCATTTATAAGTCAAGTATATGTAAATTACCAATTTATATATTCCAATGTTCAACAAGAACCAACCAACATTCAATTCATTTAGTTCGCAAACAAGGACCACCAACGACCACGATTTTTAGCGGGGCGTTTAGCCCATTCATTTAACATTATAACCATCAATATCAAATAGTAATAACATGCGAAAAAGAGGAAACCAATGAGTAACAGGAGAAAACTCACCGCGAAGGTTTCGTTAAGCACACGGCAGAGGTGCGTTCGTGGAAGAGGGGAGGCGCACAACAGAGGAGATTTTCAAGTGAAAAGAAAACATAAAATAGGGGAAACCCATGAGAATAAAATAATCTAAAACCGAGTACACCATTTACCACATCCCACAAACCCCAAAAGACAATGCATGAAAATAAATTTAAATTTATTGATATAAATCACTATCTAATCACTAATTTTTATCCAAACCATAGGTGCAAACAAATCCAAATAGGAATCAGAAGGATCACATACCTCGAGAAAAGAAATCCAACCATAATAGTGATCAAGCATAGAACAATGTGAACTAGATGGGAGGGACTGACCCAAAATATCATCGGGATAAAGATATATCCAATAGGATAATTTTGTAAAAAATATGAAGCCTCAAGATCTATATGGATCCCAAAAACCTTTTCTGTGATATTGACACTACATGTAATACATTTACACGTCGTTTAATCCTCTTGACTAAAAAACAAGTCACTTTTTATTTAAAACATTATATTTTTTATTTAAATGATATGTAACCATTAAAAAGTTTGTAAAATTGTCACATTGTGCATCCAATTAATGTGTCATTTTTGGAGGTCATTACATGTCATGTACTCCATTTACACGTCATGTAATTTCTCAGAATATAGTAAAAAATTTTGTTTTGTTTCTAAAAATCCCCTAAAGATCACTAAATTTACCAATACATGTGTCCTCCAAATCCTTTCTCAACATTCCTCAACCAAAAAAATCCAAAAATAAGTAAAAACATACCTCACATAAAATGTAATGAAACTTTATAATCTCCCAACCATAAATGATTTTCCCCCAGAAATCCCTCAAGATCATGTATCCTGTAATGAAAAAGGACACTACTACCTCATCAATGAGTCATTCCCCCATGTATCATGGATATATTATCTGAAATACCACATTAACTAGACTCGGGGTCGTTTAATCATGTCGTACATTATACTCCAGATTCATAATCTGAATTGGCTGGGGAACCAAAGTATTATCGGGATCAAGATCAACATCCCCCGTCTAATCAGTTGTAAATGATCTGGTATATACCTACTCAAATGGAAAATATTAAACACATCATGGATAGTTATCAAACCTGATGGTAACTGAAACCAATAAGAAATACTCCCTAGTGACCAAAAATCATTATGTTTATCCCATTACTCAGTGCAAACAGACATTGATAACCTTTCCACTGATGTCCCAAGTGATGTGAAACTATGATAAAGACCTAATCACTAACATAAAACAACAGAATTTGATTCCAATGGTTCATATTGAATTTATTATGACTCTGTATAAAGATTAATTTCTTCCAGATCAACCGCGCCATCTCTTTCTATACCTAAATGTTTAATGGATAAAACAACCACACAAGTCTCTAGTGTTCCTACATAATTCAATAATATGTAAGGAACCATGAATCCAAAACCATTATCAACTATATCATCTATTGACTCTTGCAATAACACCTTAAATCAGGATTTCACACGTTCAATTCAAGTGGTAGAAAAACAATTACCTGAAAATGAGTATCAATAATGGTAGCGGCGGTGGAGGAGGAAGCACCGGAGGCAGAGGCGGCGGCGGCAGAGGCAGAGGAGGCTGCGGTGGAAGAGGTGGTGGTGGTCACGACAGCAGGGGTGGAGGTGGAAGAGGCAGCGGGGGTCGCGGTAGCAGGGGCGGGGGAAAAGGTGGCAGCAGCGACAGAGGAGGAAGAGGTTGAGGAGGAGGAAGGACGAGGAGGAGGAGGACGATGAGGATGAGGAGGATGAGGACGTGGTCGCGGCGGTGAGGGGCCTGGTTTAGCTTCCGCGAAATCTTGACCGCATGCGAGCGAGGATGGCCTATTAGGGTTATTAAATAAAAACCGACAGAACCTTTATTAGCGCTCGTTAAAATTTTTGATAAAGGTATGTTTTATCAGCGCTAAAATAAAAGCACTGCTAAAACATTCATTTATCAGTGCTTTTTTAGCACTGATAAAGAGATACCTTTATCAGTGCTAAAAAATCACTGATAAATGTTACCTTTTATCAGCGCTAAAATAAGTGCTGATAAATTTGTACCCTTTATCAGCACTTATTTCAGCACTGATAAATGTAACATTTATCAGCACTTTTAAATAGCGCTGATAAAGGCATAACACTTTAAAAATCTCTTTATTATTTGAGGTTGTTTATACGTAATTATCTACTGGGAATTTTTTATCATCTACATTTGTGTTTCTTAAAATTGTATTTCAAAACATTTTTACTATTTCCTATAATATGGGTTAAATTCATTTATACCCTTGTTTGACTTTTTATAAAATGTTTTGAAAGGAATATTTTTGTCATTTTCCAAACAAGGTACTTTATTACCTTTTAGAAACATTAAGGAAAGAATTTATTTTTAACTTATATGGATGGTGAAACTATTTTCTTCTATTATAACACCTTCAAAGCTTCCCTTGCAATCTTGTAAGAATATTTTCAAAATAAATGTTTTCTTTTATAATTATGTGAATTTTAAATGATTTCAAAGTATAAAGAGTTATTTCTCTCAAATAGTTTTTTGGATTGATTTCATTAATGTAAAAATATATTTTTGTGTTTTATGTTTAATTAAAGTTGATTTATTATGAAAAAATATTCCATATTGTATTGATAGTTTGACTTTGGATGTGCTATTTTTATATCATTCATAGTTTATGGTTAAAGTATTAACATTTACAATGTTTTTTTAATATGAATTTTTATGTTATGTTTCACCCTTTTCATATGAAAAATACATTGGATGTAGTAAGTGATGGAAGGGGCCCACTATAGCCCCTCGACTCATCAGTAGGTCTAATGAGACAAACTATTGTCTTGGCACAAGGCCTTGGAAATGTTTTTATTTTCAGTCTTGGTATGAGGTCGTGACTATATGGTTATGATGTCCGGAATTATGCATTCCATCATTATGAGAATAGCTGTTGATATTACATGTGATTATTAGACTAGTAGAATATCCATGTGAATAAGTAAATTTAATTATTTGATTTACCTTTTCCATATTATGCTGAATTTTAATTTTGAAAGGCTTTTGTTTTAGTCTTATACATTACCTTAAATATTTATGCTTATTTATGATAGTTTCTGCTATATTGTTATCCTTACTAAGCATCTGAGATCACCCCTTTCTTAGGTTTTATTTCTCCAAAGATGTGAAAAATTATATTATGATTGACCTGGAGGGATAAGATAAGAGATATAGGTGTGTTCAAAGGAGACACAATATTGATTTTTCATTTCATAATGCAACGTAAAACTTATGTATGTATCTAGTACTTACAAGGATACAAAACTGATCTGTCTTTCTAGACTTGATCTTTTGTGATCATGCCAATGTTATGTAATAATGCACCGACTCTGGGTAACTGGGGTTGGGGTGTTACAGTTGGTATAAAAGGATGTTTTGTACATGCATTGGAAAATAGATTTAGAAAAACTCCGATTAGAGATCATTACTCTAATATATACTTTGAGGATTAGTATATAGAAACATACAAAAAAATTTAGTAATATAGATATTATGTGGGTTTTCCCAGAAATACATCCATGTCTGGATACTACAAGTGGACGTCGTTCTGGCACAGATGTACCTAGGAATGAAAACTATGAAAAGGAGTTTTGGTCTTGACCCAAGGTATCCTGGTACAAGAAAATGGGCCTTAACAGGCACCTGGTTTGACACTCCTGGGGATATGCTTAGGATAATTCACATTTTCTCTATAAAACATTATGAATGATTTATGAGTAAATAATTTCCCAAAGAAAACATTTTTATTATTATGGATTATATGTATAAACTTTTCAATTTATGATAAGTATTTTACAATTTTAGAATTATTCTTTGTGATTCATGAACTAATCTAGTGTATGTGATTATTTATAAATGGTTCCTAGTGGAAGGAATGGAAAACATATAAATACATGTAATTCATGTAGGGGTTTCCCTCCTATTCATGATAATTATAGTGGAGATGGTGATGTAATTGGTGTTTAATAGCTTATAACCATATTGGGACAACTCACTTAGGTTATGAATAATAACCTTACCCATATGGAGCACCCTGATCCACAATGCGGATGATCAATGTTAGACCTCTTCATGAGGCAACAACAACCAACATTCAATGGGACTTAAAAACCATTTGTAGCTGATCAATGCATAAGTTCCCTAGAGAAAAAATTTCATGATTTCGGGAGTAGAGAAAGGGAAAAGATTTCCATGTAATTTTATCACCTCTTAAGAGATGCAGATCAATGGTGGTCATTAATTCAAAACACAAATGAGGATGAAGAAGTATCAAATATGTATGGAGGGAGTTTAAAGATGTTTTCTTAGAAAAATACTTTCCTTGTGAACATTGAGATCATATGGAAAGGAAATTTCTGAGTCTAAGAAAAAAATATGATGAGAATGTCGCAAATTATGAGGCGAACTTTACAAGGTTAGAAATTCATGTTGAAGATTATATTCATAACCCAAGAAGTAATATTTATTGATTCTTTTATGGGTTAAAACCATTTCTTCATCGAGAATTAGTCTCACAATCCTTCTCATTGTACGAAGATATAGTCTCATGTGATATCAATACAGAAAATGAATTCTCTAAGTCTTACGACTATAAAGAAAAGAAAGATAAGAAGAGATCTATTGAACACTCTAGAAAAAGAAATAAGGGGAAGAAGGGAAAAGTTGAATTTCCATCCTGTAGTAAATTTGGGAAGAAACACCCAAGTACTTTCCTGAAAATAATGGGAGTTTATTACAAGTGTGGATAAAAAGGCCACCAAGCTCATGATTTAAAGGGGAAGAAAGAGGTTGTTGATGTTCAATGCTACAATTTTAAATAAATGGGGAATTATGAAAACTAATGTTCTAAGCATCAAGGAAACTTACCTCAGAAAAGGCCAAGGGAGAAAGTCCAAGCTTATGAAATCACAACTACTGAGATTGAAGTTCCTAATGATGTGGTGGTAGGTATTTTAATCATTTCATCAAAATTATCCAATGATTTATTTGATTCCAGATCAACACATTCTTTCATATCTTCCCAGTTTTCTAAGAAAATTAAATATTTCCAATTTGACTTAACAATGGATTTTTAGTCAAAACACCTAATGGAATTATCATAGCCACAAATTTTTGTCAATCAGTTGCCATTATGGAATATAAACATGATTTATCTATTAATCTTATTTCCATACCCATGATTTAATTTGATATAATCCTCAGTATATATTTTCTTTTAGACCATGATGCGAAAAATTATTGTAAGAAGAAGTAGGTTGCAATTTTTGATTTTGATAAATAATCCATTATCTTTAGAGAAGAAACATCACCATATGATTCTCATCTAGATCCACCCTATGTATCTCTACTAAATTCAATTATTGGAGAGGAAGGGATTGAAATAACTCTAGGCGAGGAAAGGAATTTTCAAATAGATTATGTACCTATTGGGAAAGAATATGTTGATGTGTTCCCAGAGGATTTATCTGGACATCCTCAAGAATGGGAAATTGAGTTTTCCATTGACTTAATTTCTGGTTCAAGGCCCATATCGAAGACCCCTTATAGAATGGCCATTGTTTAATTAGTGTAACTAAAGAAACAACTAGAGTAATTGAGTAATAAATTATTTATTCACCCTAGTATTTATCCATGGGGAGCCCCTATTCTTTTTGTTAAGAAGAAAGATGGATCTATGAGGTCTTGCATTGACTATAGGGATATCAATTCTATAAAAATAAAGAAAAAGTATCTCATACCTCTCATTGATGATTTATTTAATTAGCTTCATGGAACTCAATATTTTTCAAAGATTGACCTTCGGTATGGATACCATCAGTTGTGCATGAAAAAGTAAAACATTCCAAAGATAGAGTTTCAAACTAGGTATGGGTATTATGAGTTTATAGTAATGCCTTTTGGACTGACTAATGAACCCTCAGTTTTAATGGATCTGATGAATATTGTTTTCAGAGAATATGTTGATGACTTTTTAGTGGTATTTATTGATTATATCTTAGTATACTCCAAAATCTATAAAGATCGTGAAATTCACTTACCCGCTATTTTGAAAACTCTTAGAAGAAATGAATTATATGGTAAGTTTAAAAAGTGTGAATTTTGGCTTCAGGAGATTTATTTTCTTGGTCATATTGTCTCTAAGGATGGAATCTCTGTTGATCCTTCAAAGACAATGGCAATACAATAATGGATAGCACTGACTAGTATAACTAAGGTATGCAGTTTTATTGGTTTAGCAGGTTATTATCAGCATTTCGTCCAGAATTTTTCCCAATTGGCTAACCCATTAACCAAGCTCACACATAAATGGGTTAAATTTTTTTGGACAAAATATTGTTAAGAATGTTTTGAATAATTGAAGAGAAGATTAATCAATTCTACTATCTTGACTCTACCATCGGGGAATAATGGATTTGTTATTTATAGTGATGCTTCAAAGAAAGGACTTAGTTGTGTCCTTAAAAAGAATGATATAGTTATTTCCTATGCATCACGATAGATAAAAATTCATGAACAAAACTATCCTACTCATGATCTTGAATTAGCAGTTATAATCTTTGCTCTGAAGATATGGAGACACTGCCTCTATGGTGAAAAATGTAATATATATAATAATCACAAGATTTGGAAGTATATTTTTGCACAAAAAGAACTGAACATGAGGAAAATATGATGGCTTAAACTACTCAATTATTATGATTTCACAATACACTACCACCTGAGGAAGGTAAAGAAAGTCGTAGATTATTCGAGAAGAAAGGATCATGGAGTTTTGAACAAGATGAGAGTTGAAAGGGATCCTATGTTCATGGATCTAGTAAATATGGATATTGGAATAATCATGGAAGGTGAAACATCAATACTTTTTCAAATGGTTTCCAAACCATCTTTACTAGAAATTATAAAAAGTTATCAGACTTGTGATGAGGAGTTTCAAAATAAAATTAAAGTTGTGAATGATGAGAGATTGATCAACTTCGTATATGAAGATGAAATTTTGAAATTTGGGAAGAGGGTTTGTGTTCCCAATATACCTGATCTAAAAAGGGAATTGTTGGATGATGCTCATAGCTCTAATTTATCTATACACCCTAGTAGCACTTTGATGTATAGATATTTGAAGGAACATTTTTGGCAGGACAACATGAAGAGGGAGATTGTTGATTATGTGTCAAGATGTATGGTTTTTCAAGAGGTGAAGGCTGGAAGAAAACATCCTAAAGGATTCATGAAACCTCTTCCCATAACTGAGTGGAAATGGGATGATATTACAATGGACTTTTTCATGGGGATACCAAAGACTCCTAGAAGGAATGATGTAATATGGGTCATTGCTGATCATCTTACCAATTCAACACATTTTCTTGCTATAAGTGAATAAGTACCACTTGAATGTTTAGAAAGAATATATTTTAATGAAGTTGTAAGAGTTAATGGTGTACCCCTATCGATTTTTTCTAATCGTAATCCCCATTTTACATCAATATTCTGGAAAAGTCTTTAGAAATCCCTAGATACTGAACTTCATTTGAGCACTTCCTACCACCCTCAAACTGAGGGAAAATCAGAACGAACTATTCAAACCTTAGAAGACATGTTGAGACCTTTCTCACATGACTTTCAAGGTATGTGGGGTCATTATTTACCTATGGTAGAATTTTCCTATAACAATAGCTTCCATTCAAGTATTCAGATGGCACCATATGAAGCGTTATATGGAAAGAGATGTCGCACACCAACTTGTTGGGATGATGTTGGTGGAAGAAAACTCATAGGACCAGAACTTGTTGAGGAAACAATAGAAAAGGTGAAGATTATCCAAAATCACATCAAAGTAGCTCAAAGTAGAATAAAGATCTATACTGATAACCGAAGGAAGGATTTTGAATTTCAAGTAGGAGATCATGTTTTCTTGAAGGTATATCCATGGAAGGTTGTCATACAATTCAATAAGAAGGGTAAATTAAGTCCCAGTTACATCAGACCTTTCTAAAGTCTATATTTAATTGGCGTTGTAACTTACCATTTGTTAATGCCACCAACTCTCTCTAAAGTTCATGATGTGTTTCATGTATCACTATTGAGAAAAATATGTATGGCCCAACTCATGTACTCACCTACGAAGAAATAGAAATAGAACTGGAACATGATCTATCTTATTGTGAAGATCTTGTCAAGATTCTTGATACTAGAGAACATGTTTTTATAAACTGGACGACTTTTCTGGTAAAAGTTCTTTGGAGAAACCATAAAATGGAAGAGGCAATGTGGGAACATGAGGAACTTATGATGAAGAACCACCCGAATATTTTTATGCAGTAATATTCTAGAAATTTATAGGATGAAATTATTTGGAGGGAAGAATGTAACATCCCAAGAATACATGGTATTCTTCTCTTTTAATAATACAATAGCTTGCATTATATGCAGATCTGATTTCTAGCACATCCTGACAAATCAAACTAGTCGTTTAAAAAGTAGTTATGAATAGTAATACCCACTTTTTAAAATTTTATAAATTTTATTTTTCAAAATGAACATCATTTTTGAATTCAGAATATCAAAATTATATTAGGGTGAATTTTTGGTACTTTTCTGATAACATTTGTATTTTGATGAATAGTGAAAAATACTAAATTGTAATTAAAAACAACTTTTTTTAATCGAAATAATTTACAGTGTTAAATTGTATATTAGAGTGGTTTTAAAGTATCATTAGATTATTGTTTTATTATTTAATATAATTTTGTTCATTGTATGTAATTTCACATTTAAATTATACATAAACACGTGTCAATATTTTGATAGTTTTTACTTCTTAAAAACCCGCTTTTTTTTTTGATAATAGGAATTAATTTTAAATTAATTAATACAACTTATGTGTTTTTGAATTTAGAAAATTGGATTCCATATTTCAATTTAGAAGGTAAAAATTTTGTAAATAGTTATCTTTTATTTTTTAGACATTACGAATAGTAACTTCTGTAATTATTTTATTTTCAATGGTTAAAGGGTAAATCTGGTAAATAAGGGTAAAAAAATAATATTATAAAAATAGTAAACTACCCTAACACATGTCCTAATATTATTGGATGATATAGGTCCGACCATGGGCTTTGTTGGGACAATCTTGGGACCCCATGGTGCCACTTGGATTGAAAATGACAATTTATAAGAATTAATTTGAAGTATAGAAAAATATAACATAAACATGTATCTTTCACTAAAAAAAATTTATATGAGGTTATTTAATTGATCTCTTTGATTATAAATAGTCATTATAAATATAAAAATGATTCCTACATCATGATATTTTATTTATAATTTTTATTCATAAAATAAATATATTTATTTATGACATAACAATGATGCGGTATTTTTCTTATTAATGAAAGAATCAAATAAATGATATTTTAAATATTAAAATAAATATAATTTGAAAGTTTTGATTCCATCCATGAATTTTCTAGGTAAATGTGTCATGTTAGGGTTGATTAATTTTTTTTTATGTAATCAAGTTAATATGACTTTCACAAAAACCAAATACTAAATAGTGTCAAAATTGATATAAATGGGGTTTTTAAAAAATACTATTTTATTAAATGATATAATATTCCTAATAATATAATATTTGGCCAAAGGACTTAGATAATGTTATATATGTCATTAATGAACCAATTTATGTTTTCTTGTCATTTTATAGTAACTATATTAACCATGTAGTATAAAAATAAACGAAAACATGGTAAAAGTTGAACTATTTAACCAAGAGTTAAATCTAAAAGATAAGGTTAATATGGTGACATAAACTTGTCTAAAAAATATTGGTTGATATTATTTCAACCCATCCCCACATTATCCTAGAAAAAATTCATTTGGAGATATTATAAATCGAAAATGATTTTATTATAAATTTGTATTTCAAGCCCTTCCTAAAGTGCCCCTTACCTCTCTTATAAAAGTTTACTTCTGCTTCTCTCAAATTCACTCTTCCAAATCCATTTGTCTCAACCAAACCCTACTCAAATATACTCCAACTACTCACACTTCAACCTAGAGGCCTTAATTTGATCATAAATCTAACCCAAGGATCCCTTTTTTTCAAATCAAAAGGAAGCACCTAAAGAAGAGGAGGTTAACGTACCATCGATTAAAGAAAAGTACAAGGTAAGGGTTAATTTTACAATATCTTTATTATCCGAGGTTGTTTATATGTGAGTATCTACTGAGAATTATTTATCATCCACATTCTTGTTTCTAAAAATTGTATTTCAAAACATTTTTAATACTTCCTAAACTATGGGTTAAAGTCATTTATACCCTTATTTTACTTTTTATAAAATGTTTTAAAAGGAATCTTTCTGTCAATTTCCAAATAAGGTAATTTATGAACATTTCAAAAAATTATGGAAAGAATGTTTTTTTTAACTTATACAGTAGGTGTAGCTATTTTTTTCCATTATAACACCTTTGAAGATTCCCTTACAATCTTGTAAGAATATTTTCAAAATAAATGTTTTCTTTTATAATTATGCTACTTTTAAATGATTTCAAAGTAAAAAAGAGATATTTATCTCAAATAGTTTTTGGATTGATTTCATCTATGTCAATATCTATTGTTGGATTTTATCTTTAATTGAAGTTGATTTATTATGATACAATATTCCATATTGTATTGATAGTTTGACTGTGGATGTGCTATTTTTATGTCATTCAAGATTTATGGTTAAAGTATTAACATTTCCTATGTTAGTTTAATATGAATGTTTATGTTATGTTTCAACCTTTTCATATGAGGAATTCATTAGACATAGTAAGTGATGGGCAGGGCCCACTATAGCCCCTCGATGCATCAGTAGGTCTCATGAGACAAACTAGTGTCTTGGCACAAGGCCTTGGCAATATTTTTCTTTTTAGTATTAGAATATGGCCTTGAATATGTGGTTATGATATCCATAATTATGCATTCCATAATTATGAGAATAGATATTGATATTACATGTGATTATTCAACTAGTAGAATATCCATGTGAATAATTTAATGTAATTATTTGATTTATCTTTTATATATTATGTTGAAGCTTAAGTTTAAAAGGCTATTGTTTTAGTCTGTTTCTGACGCTTTCGTCAGGGCGTGCACATCCATCTGCTAAGGACGCGCTGATTGTTTCCCCACATTCCCGCTTTCCAAAGGCGGGTGGCATCCATCACTTATTTAGGGAAATTTTCTCATTGATCGAATCTGGATTATGGGATGTCAGTTCCTCCTTCCGCAGATTCTTCCTTGGAACTCATCACCTTGTTCGGGTCTCCCTCATAGATTAAGACATTGTTTGTGAAACACTTCCTGGTTCCATGTCTTCATGGATTCTGGTTAATTACACTACTTATGTCAGGATATTCCAATGGGTCTGGTCTGGGCTACAACCTTCGATCCAGGGAGTAGTCACGTTGGACATCACTAGCAAGTCTATACATGGGAACACTGACATGTCTGGGTTTCTTCCCCTTATTATAGGGATTCTCGAGGGTACGGAAGCTCGAGGCATCCCACGTATAATGTGAGGAATTATATTCCATAGTCATGTCTCTAAGGTTTTCCTCAGCTTCCCCTGTTTGACATAGGGTATTCCGCGAGTTTAATGTCTAGCGAAGATGGATCAGACTGACCAGAACACTGACTGGAGTGGATCAGATTGGTGCAACCCATAGAGGGAACACTGATGGTAGGAGCAACGAGAAAGTGTGTTACATGATTTCACTAGGCTATGGTGGCTCGGGTGAGAATCAGTATGGACGTGGATTTTTGAGAGTGTATAGAGAGTGAGATGGAGCCGACACGAGGGAGATGGTGAAGTTGGTATTGCGCCTCAAAGAGACTTCCTACGTATCCACGTGGCTGGGAATCAAAGTCTGTGTGGTTCAACGAGGCGATGGGACACCTAAGGAGGCGACTGGTATAGAGGGGACCTAGAAGAAGTGAAACCTCTGGGTTGGGTCATGACCTTTCCAAAACACATAGGCTTTAGGGAATGATTGGGATGAGATATGGGTGACGATCTTGAACCTCAAGGAGGCTTCCTACGTACCTTTCCTTGGAAAATATCAAAGTCCTCATAGTTCAAATTGTGGGGGGGGGGATAGGATCAGGGTGTACATAGAGGACAGTGACCCAATGATATTCTGGGGCTTATGCGTGGTTAGCGGCCTGGGTTGGTTTGACACCCAAGGGGGCGGATCGGAGATGTGGGTCCTAGTGAAGGGGACTATGAAGGATTAATGTCGATTGAGGGAAACAATGGATAACCGTTGATTGGGGGACAAAACAGCTTACTGTCGATTGGGGGACACAACGGCCTACCGTCGATTGGGGTTGGACCTCAGGGAGGCTTCCTACTTACCTTGTCTAGGAGGCAAGGATCAAAGCCCACATAGTTTGAATTGGTACAGTTTAACATCTAGTGGGATGAAAAGGGTGTAAAGTTAAATGTCTTTAAGGATGAGGTTGGACTGATGTGAAGTGTTTGGGATAGATGAGTGTTGGGCATGAACCTCAAGGAGGCATCCTAAGTACCTTTCCTTGGCAAGGATCAAAGTCCCCTTAGTTCAGGATGTTTGGTAGACCGACGTGAAGGGTGTTAGGTCCAATAGGTGTTGGCCTTGAACCTTAGGGTGGCTTCCTATGTATCTTTCCTTATAAAGGATAAAATTCTATGTAGTTTAGAAGAGGTTTTTGGTGAACTGATGTGAAGGGGGTTGGTACTAATAGGTGTTGTTCTTGAACCTCGGGGAGGCTTCCTATGTACCTTGCCTTGGTGAGGATCAAAGTCCACGTAATTTGTAGTGTTTGTTGGACCAACGTGAAGGGGGTTGGGACCAATGGTTGTTGGGCTTGAACCTCAAGGAGGGTTCCAATGTACCTTGGATTTTCAAGGATCAAAGTCCACATAGTTCAGGATGGTGTTTGTGAGCCGACGTTAATGAGGTCGGGACCAATAGGTGTTGGGGTTGAACCTGAGGGTGGATTCCTACGTACCTTTCCTTGGAAAGGATCAAAGTCCTTATAGTTCGGAAGAGGTATTTGGTGAACCGACATGAAGGGAGTCAAGACCAATAGGTATTGGGCTTGAACCTCAGGGAGGCTTCCTATGTACCTTTCCTTGGAAAGGATCAAAGTCCACATAGTTTGGAATGTTTGGTGGACTGATGTGAATGGGTCAGGTCCAATAGGTGTTGGGCTTGAACCTCATAGAGGCTTCCTACGTACTTTTCCTTGGTAAGGATCAAAGTCCACATAGTTTGGGAGAGGTGTTTGGGGCTTACATGCTAAGGAGACCCAAAGAGGATGTCATGGTCAATGCTTACTCTAAGCCCACGTGAGTCATGCTCGGTGTGAGAAACAAGAGGAAGCAAAGACATGACGATCACATCATGAAAGGTGCGTCCATGGGAATTGGAATGGGGATTACACGTGGTTAGTAGCCCAAAAAGGAAATAAAGGATTACGTTTGGTTCGCAACCAAAAAAGGAAAATAGGGGCTTATGCGTGGTTCAAAACCTAGAGAGATGGAGATTGGGACTTACTCCAAGATGGAGTCCATGGTGGTAGCAAGGCCCAACTGGAGAGGAATTTGGCATGGGAGAGAGGAGGTTTTTGGTGGCTATCCCCCCCTATGTTCCTTGGAACATAAGAAGAAAGGAGGAGTAAGGGTACTACCTCCTGCAAAAAATCTAGGGGGTTACACCAAGTTGGATTCCCTCCCCCGTGGACATGCGTCACTTCAACAAAGAGGATCTCATTCCATATGAGGAAGATATCACTCCCTTGGAGACGGGCGGGCTTAGAGAATGTTTAATATGGTGCTCTCCATGTATAAGGTACAGGGTGAGGCCACAGTTTAACATCATGTGCTGAGGATGATGGAGCTTGGCATTTTAACATCCTACAGCTCAGATTAGACAGGTTCACTTCGCACCCCTGGGACTTACATAACTGGTACACTTTAACCCTTGGTGAAGGGAAGGCACCGTAAATTCCATGGTGAGGGGGTGTCATGGAGTGATCCATTGACGAGACCACGTTAGTGTGGCTATGGAAAGAAGCAATATTTGTTAGCATTCCTTTGTGAAGAAGCATGAGGTGAAGCAACGTAATGGGAAGCACCACCCAAGGGAATTTAAAGTCACTTAATACTAGCCTAGAGGGTTGTACGAGAAAGCGTTGTGTAAATCATTTGGTCTTAGAAAGAGGTGTTTTTTCAATAGGATGGGCTTAGTGAAGAGGTCGGTATCTGTGAATAGGCTGATCTTCGTGAAGAGACTAGTCTTCACGAAGAAGTTGCACCTCGTGAAGGGAAAGCACCACTAGGATAAGAGGAGATCTGTAAAGGTAAAACTCTTCGTGAAGAGGGGAGTATTTGCAAAAGTCCAAGGCTTCATGAAGTGATACCATTAAGGGAGTAGGGATCCTCCTTAGAGAATACCTCTTAGTGTTTGGAGAATTTCGTGAAAGCTTTATGATTCACAAAACCTCGACCACCCCAAAGGGGCTCCTTCCTATGTGAAGGGCATGAGCCTTTGTGAAGGGTATCTCCCCCATAGGAGGAGTTTGGAAAGGAAGAAAATTGTGACGGCTCGTAAAGGCCAAGTACCTTTGGGAATCCATGTGAAGGCTTCTCAAAGTTCTATGAGAAACAAGATGGTGAAATGTCATAGTAACGATGGTTTGGGAGAGGGGTGTGCCTTATATTTATAGGAAAACCATGGATCTGGGGGTGCTGATCTCACCGTGGAGCCACGCAGCGCTGCAGAAAGGCACCAGTTCGTCAGGCCGCAGAGGTCCTCATAGAGGGGTGAGATACCCCGTAGGGCTTGACGGATGGGGATGATGTCGGACACCTCGTGTTAGACGTGACTCCATGCAGGGGTCACTGCCAGCTCAGAATCTTGTTTAGCAGGGGTGCCATAGAGCCGCTTGCAAAACCGTCCGTGAGGACCCGGCGTCTGCTGCGTGGAGGGCTCCACGTAAGGCCAATTCAAGGCAGGTCGGGGTCTCTTCCTGACCTTTTCAAGGGTTATTTGTCCAATCAGATTGTTGATATTGTGGTATGGGTCGAAATCATGTGTTTTTTTGGCACTAACAAACTCCCCCCCTAAGAATTGGAACCAATAGAAAGAGATGGTCTGTAACGACCCAAAGTTTTTCAATGGAAAATTCCCTTCTTATATCTATGTCATAAAAACACAAAATAATGAACTAGTAAGTGATAAGTAACCTTTAAACATAATTTTGTCACCCCTATGTTTGGAATTTTAAAAATCCAACATTCACGGTTGTGTTCAAGATAGTTTTTGGAGTCCAATGAAACAAAAATAATTTTTGGTGAATAGTAACCTAACCTTATGAATAGTAACCTACCCTTATGAATAGTAATATGACCCTTATTAATAGTAAATAAGAGTAACATTATCTATGAATAATAAAATAAAATTTAGACATCATAGAAAGTGATAATTTGACCTTAGTAAACGTTTTTGGTATTTTATAAGTCATAAATAATTAATATAATTAATTAATTAATTTAAAAGAATATTTATTTCCCTGAAATATATTCATAAATTATTGAATCAATGTCTAATAGTTTTTAGATAATTTTATAAGACCCTACATAAATTTTTAAAGAACTAAAAAATCAGTTTTAATTTTAAAAACTGTTTTTTTAAGTAAATTATGATTTTAATTAAATATTAAATTAATGATGTTTAGAAAATTATATTTGAAAAATGGACATCATTTTTGGATTGTACATGTCGAAAAATGGTAGGGGTAAAGTTTTGGGTTTATTCTGAAATACTTCAATTTTCGGGTGAATAGTAAAAAATACAGTTTTTCGCATAATCGGTGTACACCAAATTGCATCATTAATGATGTAATGATGACATAAACATTCTTGAACTTTAGTTTCGGCCAAAAAATATTAAATTTCCTAAATTTTTCCTTGAAATACAATAAATCCAATTCTCAAACCTAAAAAAGAACTTTCCAAAGCCTAAAGTCAAAAGGTGATTTCTTAGTGTCTTTTTCTCTTTCTTTCACTTTCCTTTTAATAAAGTAATGAATTCGAATTATAAAGAAGAGTTAAAGCCTAAAAAGAATTTTATTATATTAATATCTGATTCAAGATGTCAAAAAACTACTATTACAAGTCTAACTTATGATATATTATTTTATTTAATATTTTATGCCAAAAACTCCTCCCTCCTCATGTATAAATAAGCCCTCCCCCTCCTCTTGCCAAAACACACCTCTCAAGCTTCAAGCATAGTCTAATCTCTGCCCAATCATCTCTCCTAGCCCCTTCCCCACGTCCAAGAGATTCTAGTCTCATCAAAAGACCAATCATAGGCCCTTAAGGAGGTTCTTAAGAGGAGGATTCTAAAGGTAATT
Source organism: Viscum album (assembly GCA_963277665.1). NCBI lineage: Eukaryota > Viridiplantae > Streptophyta > Magnoliopsida > Santalales > Viscaceae > Viscum > Viscum album. Next base: position 2,118,959,913 of record OY728123.1, read on the forward strand.
TCCCTCTCTCTTCTCCTTTAATTTCCTTTCAAGTTCAAGTTCCTTTCTTGATCTCTCCTTACCTATCTTCATCAAAATTGTTTTTTAACTCCATTATTATACATATAATGTAATCTTATGATTCTAATGGTATATTATATCACCCCAAACCCTTTCCCTCTTCCTTTTATTTTATTAAAGAGAACGTTGTTCATGTGGTGATAATTTATCACCTTCAAAAATGACATGTTTTCTTCTTCCATTTCTACCTTCAAATCTGGTCATGAAACCATTTTTATGGTTGAACCAGAATAAGTTATATGTATTATGTTCTATTTTAAGTTCTGGAAATAACCTATGGCCATATTACTAAGTTAAATGTTAAAACGAGTTCGTTGTGATCCAAAAAACCGCACAAATTAACCCAAATAATCTTCATTTAATTCTTATCTAAAGATTCGTCCACATGGATCTAATATAACTCATTATAAAATAATTAAAGATTCTGTAATATCATTAATTACATGTAATATCAGTTCTGGATGTTTACCCATGATTTACCCAAACATCAAATTAAGAATACAAGTGGACCGCTCAAGAAAACCATGAAAACGAACATCCCCGATCAATGTTTTTTAAACTCTATAAGTCATCCAAAGGAACATAATATGAAATAATGAAACCAGAATGAACCCTATTAATGTATAAAAGGTTCTGTAATTTCTAATTAATGAATATAATGTCATTATACAGGACATTAAAGAGAAGGAGGCATTCGAGTACAAGGTAAGGGGAAATCTCGAACCCAATTTTCTTCCTTCGGGTTCTCCCTCTTTCACTCCATTTTTGATATGGTTAATCCTCAAAGGTCTTTTGTTCATCATTTCTTTTACTTTTATGGGATATACATGTTTGTCACTGGTTTTTATGTCCATGAAAATGTTTTCCAAAAGAACTCTTCTTTCAAGATCTCACCTTTTACCTCTCATTCAAGGTTGATGGTTCTTATATTAAGTATGTTGTTCCCTCTTTCTTTTGGGAACCCAAATCTTATGAATGTGTTATTATGAGATGAAACCCATTCCTTTCCATGGGTTATTTATGTACATGTTTGATATGTGTTATATGTGTCAATCATGATAATGATAATGTTATGATGTGACGGGTGCGCCCGGAATTATATAGCGCAATATGAATGTTTAAATGTGATGGGTGTGCCCGGAATTATATAGCGCTCCAATGAATTGGTTAAAGTGATGAATCTCATGATTAAATGTCAAATGATGCGTGAACATGATTCTAGCTTTGTTCACAAGTATGTGTGGTAGTTAACTTCTAAGACATGATGTTTCATTTTTATGCTTTGCCACATTTCAAGTTTATTGTTTATGCTCCTCTCATGTTCAAGATCTTATTACTATGTCATGATTATGCTCACCCCATTCTATATTGTTCTTATATATCCTCTTACTGGGCTTTTAGCTCACCCCTTTTGATGTATATCCTCAGGTGGCTACATGTACTAAGGAGAGGACAAGTGCTACTAAGAAGCTATAAAAGAAGAGATTAAATGAATTTTTATGTTTGATGTTGTACTTATTATGTGTAGTCCTAGTTTGCCCAAGACACTAAACCTCTGGATCCTCCATGTGTAATACTATTATGTTGTTTATCTTTGAAATGATGTAATAGTAATGTAAGAAAAGTCCGGGTCGTTATATGGTCAAATTCCTAGGGCCAAATGCCGAACAAACTGGGAGGATGGAACTTGCGGTGGAACTAAAAGGTAGGGGTGAAGTTGGAATGTTGAGGTAGATAACTTACTCTAAGTATAATGTGGACTTTAAAAATTATACGTGGAATAAATGGGGAAAAGTAGGGCTTCATATCACTTCGAGATCACAGCGTCATTCGTAGGTCGCACTGTGAAGTTGGGCGGGGGGGGGGGGGGGGCTCGGAGCTGGGGGAATCACGGAGCTGGGGGAATCGCGCAGCTGGGGGAGCCAAAAAGCCACGTGCCTCTTCCGTATATATATAGGGGCTCAAAGGTTATTTTTTCCATACCTGGATCTTTGGGAACGACGATGCTCGAGCCCTCTTCGCGACCGATCCTCTTCATGAATGCTTTAGAAAACTGGTTTTTTTGGCGCGGTGCTTTGCAAATGCTTTTAACGAACTAGATTATCACAAACTGTGACTTTATTTGGAAATGATATCTGAACCCTCACGTCTCTTCATGGAATCAAGAGTGGAGTGATGTTCTTTGCGAAGGGTGTTCGCAAATGCTCTTGCCAAAAAAATTTCCAAAGTCCTTCAATTCAATGGTCACTTGAGAGGTTATGCAAGAGGTTCGTGCTGATGCCGCTCAGTGGGAGGCCATGTCCAATAACTCAAAAATAGGTGATTAAATTCCGATTACTTCCGATCATACATCATTGATGGAGCGGCTGACAGAGTTCCAAAAGGAATATCTGTTGTGCAAGCGTCTACCATTATATGGTTTCGGTTTGTAGGGCGAGGTCTTTATTCCTAACAACAGCAGAGATGAGCCAGCCTATTGGTTCAGGGGGACTCCTAAGCAATAATAGTGGAATAGGGATATATATGGGGACATTAGGAAAGATCATACCCGATTTATAGCACATTTTCTGTACAATCACATCAATAGCATCAATGACAGGGCACTGGCACCAGAGACGTCTCCACCCCTATATAAGTTAATCCTCAATCATGGGCCTAGAAATCCAGACAAGGGGTGGATCACAAGCTGGGACTTGCGCCAGGGTGGAAACTTTACAGATGATTGGGCTTGGGCCTACTGCTCATGTGCATCCTATGAGCAGTTTGAGCATGTCTTAAGGTGGATTGGTATGTATGAAGCAGTGTGGGCCTCCCAGTACAGTGTCTCTCAGCCGAAGTAATTTATATCAGAGTTTCTAAGATGGTGGTGTCCAGATACCAACACTTTCCACCTGCACCATGGTGGAGGTTGGTATCTTCCTTTGAGACCTCCATTGAATTTATGGCATCCCAATCCTGGGGTAATTTATGATGAGTTACTCTCTTCCACGAATGCCTAGGTAGATTGGGAGAAAATTCCACCTTTGGTGTTGGAATTACTGAGACTTTTTCCAGGCACAGACGAGGATAAACAGAACACCCAAGACATCCAGTTTAAGAAGTGGTTTGGCTACATCAATGATTTCCCCTCAAAAGAGGGGACACTGTCAGTGAGGCCCCCTATTTGTCTGCATGGAGATCAGTGGGGCAAATAGGGTTCGTACTAGCAGACCCTAGAATATAGCTAGTGGAATCTGTGGGGATACAGTGTCAAGATAGAACAGTAGCCTATATTCAGGATTTATGGGTTTATCTCACCACTGATCTGTGGGTGGATATTACCAGTAAGGGATGCCTATATAGGGGTGCATCCAAGAACATTTATCATAGCGACTTAGCTTGCTTGTGGGAATCGCATCAACCTGGGCATACCAATGCTGGAAAAGTTGTACCAACTTCTCTAAAATGTTAGTGAGGGGAAGAGGCTTATGTAAGTATGCGGGCCATTCCATTTTTTTTACATCTGGATCGCGGCACACATGGGGGGTTATGAATAACTCGACCCCATTTCTCCACCAGGGATACATTCTAGCCCAGCGATTTTGAACATTGCGGGGAGCACCCCGTTGGAGCTAGATGTCATGACCATGCTAGGTAAAATGGGGTGAGCATAACAATTTATCTTCCATCCCTTCCCTTTTCCAATTGGGGAATATACTGACAACGACGCAGATACAATAGTGAAATGGTCATATCTTTTATCCTTTTGTGGCGGTGTGTTGGTGTCACGAGTGGATTGTGAACCCATATGTGGACCATACACCACACACTAGTTTGCCTGACAATTCTGCTGCCTACAGAGGCTGACTCCCCGAGTGTATATGGTCGTGTTCCATGGGAATCACTCATGCGTGATGAAACAAATTTGATATATGTTTATAAGGTAGGGAAGGATAATGTTGAATGAGATTCCCCCACCTAATGCTACATTCGGATTGGTCCACGAGTATGCACAAAGTTGGGCGACTTCCTACCCTAGAAAGATGATGAATCAAGTGACCATCCTGGCCAGTAAGGTGGTTCCAACACCACGATGTCAGACAGTGGTGATAGGGGGACACCAAGAAGGTGGTCCAGACACTCGCCAAGGCGGAAAAGCTATGACAGTGAGAGCGGTAGGCCATGAACCGTCAAATCCAGGGCTGGTGTTGACTGGGGATGCTGAGGGTGAGGGGATAGTGTCAGGCCTAGTGGCTCAACTCAGGAGGCCCTAGGAGGGAGGTGAGTCATCTCGGGGATTCTACAGAATCGCCCCTCAATCTCCTGGGAAGCAGCTACATTTGGTATCAATCCATTATGATGTCATCTTCCAAAAGGCATAGAAGGACTGGGAAAATAGCAAACAATACCTTGGAATTAACGGTTTATGGATGAACCTGAAAATGCATGGGATGTTGCTGGGGGGCTTGGACTGGTAAAAGGAGGCTTCAATGCTACTCCGTATGAGGGGAAAAAATTTATAATGAAGCTAGAGGAGGTAATACATTCTCGTCAAGACATACCGTCAATGTCGCACCGGGCAAGGGTGTTGCTGAACATGACCACTCTTGAAGAGCCGACGACAGCCCAACTGGTGAAGAGCTTCCCCTTTCCTGACCATGCAGAAGAATCGAGGCCTAAATAATCCAACATGGGAGAGCCCCATAGAGTAATGGAGGGGTCCTCTAGGGAAGCATCTCTTGAAGAAGGTGAGATACCAGCCTCGGGGGGAATCTCCTAGGGTGAGTTTTCCGCAACTTTGGAAGTAAGTTTTACTTCCTTTTAACGCACTAATGTGATCCCTAACTTTTCCTTCTTTTTTAACTAACATGCATCTATGAAAGAGAACCTTTAATCAGCCACCCTCATTGATGAGGATGAGCATGTGTCAGTCACAGAAGACCTAACGTCGGGGGCCGCAACCGGGGAGATGGTGGTGGTAGAGTCCAGTGATGCTTGGGAAGCAGGGGTGACATTCTTCGAAGCCTCGAAGACCATAATTGTATATAGGGGGCTATGCCCTAGCCTCGCAGCGATGGTAGACCCAAGGAAAGACCAAGGGCTAGACCAAGGTGAGTATAATGCTCCAAAACCATAATCATAATTCGGTTGATCGAACTATCTAACATGACCTTTACATATACAATTTCAAGGATGGTGCGTATGTTAATAATGAAGATGGCTAGAAGACCTGAGGATCCACTCAAAATTGTGGTGATTCTCCTTGTCAAATTGAGTACGCTAGTAAACCAGGCCATAGTTCCCTATGAATGGCCAACGACAGAGGGCGATGTCACTGGTGGGACAGAATTCAAGACGGACTGGGAAGACATAATCATAGTGGAATCCAGTGATGAGGACCAATTCGAGGAACACCCTACTGCTGATATCTTAGAGGAATTTTCCACATACGAACCCACCGACCCACTAGATCGGGACAAAACTGCCTCCAAATAAGAGGACAACAAATCTGTTCATCAACGATCATAGAAGATGATCCAGCACTTTATCAGGGAGACCTCGACAATGAAATCAGTAGATCAGATGTGGAGGCTTAGTACCTGGCTATGTGAACTATGCTCTGGAGGAGTAAATTCCCAATTCCCTCATGTGTTTTATCAGGATTACCATGATGAGAGACTGCGGGAGGACACACACAGTCTCAATGTCGGCTGGCAGTAGAGAAGGGATGTCAACATTCAAAGGCTCCAGGAGGCTGAACATGAATTACAACATTTAATGGTGCGGGCGAATGAGCAGTTTTCTTTCCTTGATGTGTCGTTGGGGCTTATATCACGTCTGAATTCCCAACTAGTAGGGGCCAAAGAACAGATGAAGCACACACTCTAAAGAGATGGACATTATCCTACCTGATGAAGATCGGGCCCAGAACGAGGTAGATGAACTATGCCCTCTCACCGCTGAAGAGAAATCGGAGCTAAACAGAAGACAACGGATCTTGGATGCCACAGGCTGGAGGGTGGTGAAGCTGAAACACATTGTTGAAGAGGTTAACCCATCCATGGTAGGGGCTAATCCTTGGGAACTGTAACTTGTGTAAACCCATAAACCTACTTTCATGCTTTTCTTGTTTATATCGGGTGCATGAATAGATCCCGTTATTTGTTTTGGTCCACTACATACTTGTTACATTCATGGAATATCCAGTGATCAACCCCAAATCTCACATGGTTCAGGCCCAATGAGAGAAAAAAGGGATGACCACCTCATTATTCCATCCAAGTGTAAGGGTGTCGACCAATTTTTTGGGAATATAAGGTTTGAAAAACCAATATAGATTTCTAGGAAGAAAGAGGGGGGCCATATTGGAGGATAGAGTTCTCAGAATAGTCGAATTTCCCTTTTCCCAATGTGCTCTAGCGCACGAGCGGGGAAACTCCAGGGGCGTTAGAACCGATCCGGACATAAGGGAGTGGAAAGTGTGAATCACAACACCCAAAATTCAGAACACTAGAGATGTGGCGTATCAATGATGGATAACTGTTGAATGTGTTTGAAAAACAACATCCTTATTGTGTTAGCCTGATATGGGGATAACAAACGAGGGCTGACTGCTGACTATGTTCGAAACCCAGGGCTTGACTCAAAATGTCATCCATTAGTCTTCCAAAACGTTATCCCAGGACAATATGCAAGCCATAGGCTGAGCATCAATACTATTAGGGGGTTCCTTTAGACATGAAAGATGATGAGGGTCCAAATGAAGGGCATGCAAAATGTGGAGGGTGGAGTGATGGGTTTTTTGAATGGAGTCCAACACTCTTAAAATTACGCCACCGTGGTAAAGACACGTTAGGTGCATGCATAGGTCTGATCAGGGATCATACCTACTACCGAACAAGACCTCTCTAGTAATGACCTATAATGCCTTGTAGTTTTACATCATACCAATAATTATGATAGACATGTAGTTTAAATGTCACACGGGGATGATAGAGCACATAGTTTAAAGGTCATACTGCCTGGACCAATATCAGGGTCGAGGGGCCAGAAGGGTTAATGACCCTAGGGCTAGGCCTAAGGAAAATTTCCTGGGTGTCTATACGCATCCCATGCGAATGAAAATCAATCCAAACGTAGTTCTTAAGCACAGTATGGTTGGAGGACAACAAGGATAGGGAAAATTATCTCTGGTGAGGGTTTTGACGCATCAAATATTTATTATGGGGCATCCAGAACTTGTTCAGGGTAGAGCTACAGTTATATGGTTCCCCAAAAGAGTTTAGGCCAAGAGGCCAAAAAAGAGGGGGTAGGGTTTAAGATTCTTGGGGCTGGACCCGAAGACAAGATTCATAGGCATTCATGCATATCCTATGAGTGTGGGAATCAATCCATATGTCGTTCTGGAAGATGTCGTGTAGTTTAACATATTTATACAAGGATGTGGAATGGTCTTATTTTATGGTCATAGAGCTCAGACCATAGATGGAAAGGAGTGAGTGAGACACTTGGTGAGGTAATTATGAAGCCCAACATGAATGAGGACTTTGAGTTCATATCACCATGTGTTCCTTTGGGAGGTCTTAGGTCAAGGGACGAGAAATGAAAGTGAGGATGGGCCCAAGGAAAAGTAACCAGGAGTTCCTATGTACCCCCATGAGAATGTGAATCAAGCCATACATAGTTCAAAAGAGATAATGTATAAGGAGTTCTTATTTTAAGGTCTTAGAGCTTGGAACGTGGAGAAGCGAAACTCCATCAAGTGAGCGCAGACCTTGATCTAATCCCTAATCCCAAGTGAGTCAAACTTAGTGTGGGAAACAAGGGTAGAAGAGTTATTTGCAACACATTGGTGATACATGTAATGGGGAAGTTAATACGAAGCCCCAAATGATGCCTTACCGTGGCTTTTTCCTCGTAATGTTCAAATGTGCACTGAAGGATAGAACCAAGAGTGTCCAAATTCCACTAAGATATGATGGGGTAGAAAATGATGTGAATCATGCAACTGAAATTTAAGGCTTTATGGGGTTGGCATGAAGATGGAGGATAACTGTTGACCATATTCAAAACACAACATCCATATCGTATGACCTGAAATGGGAACAACAAATGAGCTCAACTGCTGACCATATTCATAACACAGGACTTGTATCAATTTTTTGTTCAAAACCCTTGAGGACATTGGCCCAAAATGGTAGGATATTCCTTGGGCTGAGAATTCATTCCATTTGGGTGTCCCTTCGGATGTGAAAGATAATGAAATCCCAAATGAAGGGGAACATGAAGCCTAAAAAGTGGGTGAAAGCATGTCCAGGTAGAATCTGACACTCTAGGTTCTGAACCAGAGTACTCCTGGGCACATTGGTGAATCATAGAAGAGGATCGAGGGGCCCAACCTAAGAGCATCCACCTTGAAAAGATGGGTGTAGGTCAAGGGAGCGATGGGTGCTTAGGAGATAGAGGTACGAGGCATGGTTGTTTACAAGACCTACGTGAATGGGAACATAAGTCCATACTACACTACGTACCCCTCCCCTGGAAGGACTCAGGACAACAATCCGGAATGATAATGAGGTTTCTAAGAGATGGGGTTGGACTTGAAGACTATATATTTATATGGTCCTACATATCCCATGATGATGTGAATCATGTTGCATGTAGTTCTGATGAAGGTTGTTGTGTAGTTTAACATCATGCAACAAGGACACAAATAAGGTAAAGGTACCACAACGAGGGATGTGTATGGCATGGCCAGTATCCTAAGATGAATGAGGGAAAAATATCATACCACATCATACAATACTAAATGAAAACTTGGGCCAAGGGGCTGAAAAGGTTGAGGGACCTGAAATGTGAAGTCCCAACCAGTTCACAGTTTAACGTCTTGCAGTGAGGACGATGGTGCTCTTAGTTCAAGGTTATAGGGCTCAGATCGTATATGCCTAGTTTAATGTCATATGAAAGGGACATGTGAGTGGATAGGGAAAATAATCGTGCATGTGGAAAACCAGGAAATGGAAACAATTATAGAGGATAAATGTTGATCATGTTCATAACACAGTATCTGTATTTATGTGACCAGAGTTCGAGGGCGAACAATTGAGCATCAACCATTGACTGTATTCGCAACATGGGACTTGTATCAATTTTTTGTTAGAAACCCTCAAGGATGTTGGCCCGAAATTGTAGGAGAGCCCTTGGGCCAAGCATCTACGTTGTTCAGGGGTCCTTTGAAATCCTAAATTATGGGGCACGCGAAGAATGGAGGGTCATGTGATCGCGACAAGGACGATAGATGGAGGTATGTCTCAAGGGGATATGTGTGGCATGGAAAAATATCCCTACATGAATGAGGACATGTGTCTATACAACACCACACAATCTTAGATGAGAACCTGGGCCAGGGGGCCGAAGGGGTCGAGGGACCTGAGGTTGGGAGTCCTTGCCAATTGTTTCTATATGACCCCTAATACAGGTATTTCCTTACCACATCTCCTAAGACCATGTGAGCAATGCTCGGTGTGAGAAACAAGGAGTAGGACCAGGATCTCCCAGGCATATAGGGGTATGACAGCTAGACTCACACTCCTACCCGAGGCAGACTGAAGCTTGAAGAGAAATTGGGGAAGAATGAACCACTACAATCAATATTTGGGACATATGGGGGTGGTGACAATGACAAAGGATAGTTGTTGACCTGGTTCAAAACATAGCATCCATATCGTGTGACCTAAAATGGGAACAACAAATGAGCGCAGACTGCTGACCATATTTGCAACGTGGGACTTATATCAACTTTTAATTTGAGGTCCTCTAGGGTGTTAGACTAAAATGATAGGAGATACCTTAGGCTAAGTATCCCTATCATTCGGGGGACCTTTCTAATGTGAAATATGACAGAGTTCCAAGTAAAGGTATTGTGTGGAGAATAAATGTGCCCATGAAATTTAACGTCAAGCAGGACGGTGAAAGAGGTGGAGATCTCCAGGGAAGAAGGTATATGGTGTGGTCATGATGATTCCAATGTAAATGAGGGAAACATATGGCACCACACCATGTTTTCTAACCTGAGGGGAGATTTTAAAGTTGGGGTCAGACCAACAGAAAAAATGTCTAGGCGTTCCTACGTATCCCACAAGGATGGGTATCAAGCCATATGTAGTTTTTAAAGGTCATGTGGTTTAGTGTCATGTGGTGAGGATGTGGGAGAATATAAGAATAAGGAGTAGAGCACATGGTGCGATCATTGTAATCCTGATATGAGTGGGGGAAAAGAAGCCTACACGACACCATGTAGGATCCTCCAAGACAACTACTCCCAGGGGGGTAGTCAAAGAGGAGACACGGGGCTGGACTCAAGACAAAGTGTCTGAGCATTCTTACATATCCCATGAGGATGGGAATCAATACATATGTAGTTCTTGAAATTTAACATCTTGTAGGATGAAATACATTTTAATGTCATGTGGGACATGATATAATTTAACTACCTACAGGACAAAATACAATTTAATGTCCTGCGGGGCATAACATTTTAAGGTCATGTAGGACCCAACATTTTAAGGTCATATAGGACCACATACAGTTTAATATCATGTGGGAAATAATAGTTTAAGGTTGTTTAGGAACGGATACATCTTAACATCATGTGGTACGATATACAATTTAATGTCATGCGGGACAACATACAGTTTAACATCATGCGGGACAGGAGGTACTTCTTCCACTTGCAGTTTAATGTCAGGCATGACAAATGATAAATAGTTTTACATCCTTCAGTTCAGATGAACCACACATTTTAACGTCTTATGGTAGGGACGAAATAGTTTAAGGTCGTGTGGGACAAGGTACCACTTAACATCCTACATGATGACATACAGTTTAATGTCTTGTGGGATATAACTATTTAAGGTCATGCAGGACCCGACAGTTTAAGGTCATGTAGGACCATCTATAGTTTAAGTTCATGTAGGACCACATTCTCTTCGGCAAAGTACTACTTGAATAACTGGCATTGGTGGGAGAAGTTATACGCTCACCATCCATGGTAACCAGGGAGTATGTGCCATTAGGGTAACCCTTATGAATGATGTAAGGTCCTTCCCACTTGGGCACCAACTTGGGTGGTTTTCATCCAAGTATCATTGGTGTTCTTAAATCCAACACCAAGTCACCTTGCAAGAAAGAGAGAAGGTGAACTTTCTTGTTGAAATCTCTAGCTATCTTGTTCTGATGCCTTTCCAGATTGTGCAGGGCATACGGCCTATTCACATTAAGTGCTTCTAATTCAGCCAGATGGATTTCAGCTACTTTATTTGGTGCTTGATGATCATATACAGCCATGTGTAATGAAGGAAACTAAATCTCAATGGGTAGGATGACCTCTGTTTCATACACCAGGGAGTATGGGGTCGCCTGTATGGAATTACAAATCATCATCTGATAAGCCCAGAGGGCATTGGGGAGCTTGTCCGAACAACTCTTCTTGTTTTGACCAACCATTTTATTCATAATTTTATAGAGGGTTTTTTTGAACGCCTCAATCTACCCATTTTCTTGCATGTGGTAGTGGGAGGTATGGTTATAATGGATGTTGTACTTGGCATATAGTTTTTTTAACTCTGCTACCTGGAATTTCATGTCATTATCGGTGAGGATGACATGAGGGAATCCAAACCGGTAGATGATGTTGGAACTCACAAAGTCAATGATGGAATGGGATTTGAACTCCTTGAGTGGAACAACCTCTTCCCACTTGGAGAAGAAATCCATAGCGGTCAGGATGAACCTACACTGGTGAGCTGTCACTGGTGGATATGGTCTCACGACATCGAGTCCCCAAACCACAAAGGGCCAAGAGTACTTGGTAGTGTGGAGGGGCTCTAGTAGGTGATGAAAAAATTTGGAATGAATTTAGCATGCATGGAACCTCTTGGAAAACTCGATGCAGTCATGGATCATGGAGGGCCAAAAATATCTCAACCTCTGGATCTGGTTAGGTAGTTTTGGCCTAGACTAATGAGCCCTACAGGAACTGGCATGAACCTCCTACATGACCTAAGAAATATCAACTCCATGAATGAAATGGAGGAGAACCCCATAAAACCTAAACCTACAGAGGATCTTCTCAAGACCAGTACCACTTTAGAGGGTAAAATGCAGTGTGCGGCGTCGAATTCGCTCGTGCTCGGCTCGATCTACCGGGAGGACACTATTATGGAGGTTCTATAGTCAGGAGTCACCTTAATCACTACATTTGGGGAACCTGGAGGTCCTGATGTGGAGGTGTCGATGGTAAGGTGGCTTACCTGTGGGATGTCATCATCATCTGGAATGACGGGAGAGATGAATCTTCGGTGTGACATGTGGATAATCAAATCATTCTATTTAGGCTCTGCAAGTGATTTATCTAGGCTGTCCAAGGTGTCATCTCGACCGTTCTGGGATTGAGGGACATGAGTAACTTCTGGCTGAGATGGGAACTGGGCCATCAGCTAGAGGGTGCGTTCCAATAGTTGTATGAGCTCTGGATTTATGAAGACAAAGTCATTGTTGATCTGCTTCATGACTAGTTCGGAGTCCCATTTAACATAAAAGTGGGGAACGTTAATATAGAGGGCTAGATCGAGACTACTAATGAGAGCCTAGTATTCTACCTCATTATTGGTGAAGCCTTCTGATATAAGGAATTAATATGGCATAATTCTAGTGCTGGGGCGATGAAGACGATGCCCAAGCCTACTCTGTTGAGTTTGGGATCATTGAGCCTTATGCTGGTAGGGTTCCGGGAAGCACCGTCGAAGTGCATTTGCCAACATGGGATGGATTGGTCTACCGATAGAATTGCCTCATTGGAAAAATAAAGGTCTAGGGACTGGTCCACAGGAGCTGGATGGGCCACGAGGAAATCTTCCAATGCTTTCCCCTTGATATCCTTCTGAGGAACAAACCTGATGTCGAACTACTGGAAAATCACTGCCCACCGAGCTAGACGGCCTGTCAATATGGGGCGGTTCAGGATGTAATTCAGTGGGTCTACCCGAGACACCAAATGTACCTCATGATGCTGTAAGTAATGTCATAATTTTTGTACTATGAATACCAGCAAAAGTCATATGGAATTCCACGTTTTTATTTCATACCTTTTCATTACACTTTACAAACAGAGGATCTTTAAAGTCTAGTGTCTTGGAAATATGGAACATAAAACATGAAAATATTAAACATATTCTAATACACTTGTAAGTCTTCATAAAAGATTCATCCTATGTACAATTACTACATCTCAGAACCTGAATACATACATCAAAGGAAAAGGTGAGCAGAAATCCTAGTAAGGAAAGTAAGGGAATCAATTTACTTGTGATATTAGTAAGAACATGATGAAAAACATAAAGACATGATAAATTGAATTAGATGCATTTCATAATGAAGATAAATTTAAACATAACATGAATATGTGGCTAAAAAATTTAATTTATACATTCATGAACATATCACCAAGGTTCATCCCCGAGTTTTCATAAAAATTACCTTGTTTATTCACCAAGGTATCGTGAAACTTGTCATCTCTAGAGATTAAATTCTTTACCCAATGTATTTGAGAACTATTATGGAGAAACACTAATATGTATTTAATTTCATGTGATGCACATATATAAAATCAAACATTTCATAAATAACTAAAAGAGAATAAAAGAAATGGGTTTCATTTCAAAATCGTGACGTTTTAAAAGTGCTTAGAAACATGATCGTTATGTATTTTATAATATTTGGAAAAGGAAAGAGGGTTTCTTGTATGTCAATTATAGAATCAAATAGATAAATTTTATGTACTGATGAATACCTCTAGAAATGAAAATATATTGGGGTATTCATAAAAATAAAACAAGATAAATTCTTGTGAAAAAGAGAGAGATATTTTGAGACAAAATTTCTGCAGCAGAATAGCTATATAACATGGTTTTAGAAAACAATAAAATGAGATGGGACAAGGGTATCCAATCAATAAATGAATCATTTACAGTATAGGTATAGAATAAAAATAAATAAGATAATGGTATGGATATTTTAAGGAAATACCATATAAAAGTGAAACTTGAAGGAAAAGAGAAGATGCGATTTCTTTTACGAAAATTCGACAGCCTAACGACATCACTTAAAAATTCAAAAAAAAGTTGATGAGAGAAAAAATGGTATCTCATAATTTTTAAATGAAATTAACAGTAATAATAATATATAATAACATATCCTCCCATAATAAGATGGAAATTGGAAGACATAACTTAAAGGAAATCATGACTAAAAGAGGAGGGTGGAAGGTTCCCTTACCTTGAAGAGTAACTTCAAAAGATTGATGGTTGGGATATTGAGGGGATTGAGGGAAACTTGGGAGGACTCCTTGGGATGTAAAAATACTATAAATACTTTTATGAGGATTTCAAAATGAAATGAATGAGGGAATGGCATGGTATTTATAGGAATAGTGTGGGAATATTTAATTAATTTCCGAGGGACACCTCATCGATGGTATTTGCAAAACCATGGGATTGAACATGGTATTTTCCCATGGTATTGGCCACTTGGGACACCTCATAGCATATCTTACTATTCAAAAGTCGACCAAAATGATTACATCATTATTACATCATTAATGGTGTCATTAAACACCCGAAACTCACAACTGTATTTTCATTATTCACCGAAAAAGAAAACATTTTATAAAAATCCCATAAATTCACCATAACCTAATATCGATGCTCTGAATTCAAAAATGAACTCCATTTTGGGAAAATAATTTTCTAAATTTTTTTAATTTTTTTTAATAAAATCATTATTTATTCAAAAAAAACTATAAAACTATAACTTATTTTGTAATACCTTGAAAAAGTAATCAAGGTCCCATAAAATTATTGTATTACCATAAGACAATAAAGTAATAATTTATGATTACATTTTATGATAATACAATTTCATTTTAAATTATGAAATTAATTATAAAATTGTAAATAAAATATTTATGACCTATAAAAATAAAAAAACTTATACTATGATCGTTTTTTCATTTTTAAGATGTCTAAATTGTATTTATACATTCATGGGTGAAGTTTCTTTTTTTTTCAGATTTACTATTCATCACTATTCATAAGGGTATGTTACTATTCATACTTTACTATTTACTAATAATAAATTTTATCTTATTAGACTCTAAATTTTTTACTGATCACAATAGTAGAAAACCATTTTTTTAAAATTATTTCACATTATAAATTATTTAAAGTTTACATGAATATTTTAAAATAACCTTTTTACAAAATTCATCAATAATATTCATCCTACATTTATCTGAACATTTAAAAATCACAAATTTTAGAATAATAATAAATAAAACATTTATTTATACCAAGATATTACAAAAAGTATCTAAGGCCTCATTTCATATCCCCTTATAACACCTGCATAGGACATAAGTGTAAGGTGTGCTATGGTGATAGACTCTTGGGGTGGCTCGGACAACATTTCCTGAGTGGTGATTTCTATCATCTTGAACTTCTCCCTTAGGTGATTTTGTTCAAGCTTCACATGTTGAAGCTCGACTTGGGATTGTTCTAGAGCAAAGCCCAGAGATGTTACCTCCTTCCCAAGCTCTTTTAGATGGGCTTCATACAGCTCGAGTCTGCTGGATGAGCCCATCGAATCTTCTTTCTGTATTAATTAACCAAGATCACTTGTATTTATAAACAATAATTTAAATGTTAAGAGTTTAGTTTCCAATGGTCATATAACAGTTGAAACCCAACGATATCACTTGATTAACTAAAGGATATAGTTTTTTGGAGTATAAAATGAAAAAACACACAAATTTAGGAAACAAATATTATTCAAATGTTCAGGTCGTTACATTTTTCCACCCTTAAGAAATTATGTCCCTGAAATTTTAACTCATACCCTAAGAAGAGAAAAGGTGTGGGTACTTCTACCTCATAGACTCCTCTATTTCCCACATGGCTTCTTCACATTTGTGGTTCCTCCACAACACCTTAACAAGGTGGGTTGTCTTGTTGCGTAGAACCTTGTCTCTACAATCCAAGATCTCCACCGGCTAATCCTCATAAGAGAGGTCATGTTCCAGTTGTACCACCTATGGATTTAGTACATGTGAAGGGTCTATTATGTACATCCTCAAGAGGTATATGTGGAAGACATCATGAACTTGTGCTTGATTTGGAGGAAGTGAAAGTCAATAGACTACTGCTCCTATATGATCAAGGATTTCATAGGGGCTAATATACCTAGGGTTGAGATTCCATTTCTTCCCATACCTCATGACTCTCTTCCAAGGTTAAATTTGAAGAATGAATTTGTCACCAACATCAAACTCCAAGTCCCTTAAATATTGTCGGCATAGCTCTTTTGCCGACTCTGAGAAGCCTTAATGTGTTGTTGGATGGCATGGTCTTTTTCTATCATCTATTACACAAGATCGGGACCAAGAAGCTCTATCTCACTAGATTCATGCCAACAAGTAAAATTTATACATATCTTACCATATAGAGCTTCATATGGTGCCATTTGAATGCTTGAGTGGAAGCTGTTGTTGTAAAAGAACTCAACTAAAGGGAGATATTGATCTCATCCACCTTTAAATTCTATTGATCATGTTCTCAGCATATCCTCAAGTGTTTGAATAGTCCTTTCAAATTATCCATTAGTTTGGGGGTGATAGGCCATACTGAAATTCAATTCAGTTCTCAGAGCATGTTAAAGAAATCTCTAGAATTTTTATGTGAACTGGGGATCACGATCAGATATGATAGAAAGAGGAACTCCATGCATCCTTACCACTTTCTTCACGTAAATCATGGTAAGCTGATCAAGAGGTAAATCTTCCCTAATTGAGATAAAATGGGCAGTCTTGGTGAGATGTTCCACAATAACCCATATCGCATTGTTTCCTTTGTAAGTTCTTGGGAGACCAATGACAAAGTCCATGGTGATATTATCCCACTTCCATGCTGGTATGGGTAGTGGTTGTAATACCCCTTTAGAAAGTTGTTGCTCTGCCTTCACTTACTGACATACCAGGCACCTTGAAGTGTAGTCAGCAATCTCCCTTTTCATATAATCCCACCAATAATGATCATGAAGGTCTCTATACATTTCTTTGCTTCCAGGATGTATAGAGAAAGTAGAACTATGAGCTTCATCCATTAGCTCCTTCTTTATTTCTTGAATAGATGGAACACATAGTCTTGTATGAAATTTTAGTACCCCTTCTTGAACAATATTGAACTATGAGCTAGGTCTTTCTTGTTTAATGCATTAACATATTTGTTTCCTCTTTTGATATGATAATGAATTGAAAAATTGTATTCTTTGAGAAGTTCCAACCATCTCCTCTGTCTCATGTTCAATTCCTTTTGTGTGAAAATATACTTCAAAATTTGATGGTCTATGTATATATCACATTTCTCCCCATAAAGACAGTGTCTCCATATCTTCAGAGCAAAAATGACTACATCCAGCTTCAGATCATGCGTAGGATAGTTCTGCTCATGAGTCTTCAACTATGGAGATGCATAAGCAATGATGTTGTCATTTTTCATGAGGATGCACCCAATCCCTTTCAGAGATGCATCGCTAAAAATAACGAATCCTTCTCCACTTGAGGGTAGAGTTAACACGAGTGCAGTAACCAATCTATTATTCAACTCTTGGAAACTTCCCTCACACTCCTTTGTCCAAATAAACTGGACCCATTTTCGAGTTAACTTGGTTAAAGGATTAGAATGTTGTGAATTTTGTTTCACAAACCTCCTATAATATCCCACTAATCCAAGGAAACTATGAATCTCAGTTATTGTTTTAGGCTGAGGCCACTCCTCTACAACTTTTTTCTTTTCAAGGCCAACTGTGACTCCTTCATTGGTAACAATGTTCCCCAAGAAATCAACTTGTTGTAACTAGAATTCACATTTTCTGAACTTAAAAAAAAGCCTCTCCTTCCATAGAGTTTGAAAAATAACCCTTAGATGATCTTTATTCTCCTCAAAAATTTTGGAATATATCATAATATCATCAAAAAAAATACCACAAAGTTATCAAGGTAGTAATTAAAGACTTTATTCATCAAATCCATAAAAAAATCAGGTGCATTAGTCAGCCTGAAGGGCATAGCAACAAACTTGTAATGCCCATATCTTGATCGGAAGGCAGTTTTTGGAATATCTTCTTTGTTCGCCCTGAAATTATGATAACTAGATTGAAGATAAATCTTAGTGAATAATTGATCCCCATAAAGTTGGTTAAATAAGTCATCCATTCTGGGATGAGGGTATTTGTTCTTCACTATGATCTCATTCAGTTCTCTATAATCAATGCATAGCCGCATCGATCTATTTTTATTCTTTACAAACAGAACTGGTGTTCCCCAAGGAGACACTCTTGGTCAGATAAACCGCTCCTCCAAAAGATCTTGGAGTTGTTTATTTAATTCCTCTATCTCCACATTTTCCATCCTATAGGGGGTCTTTGATATTGGATGAGGTCCAGGTATGCGTTCAATGGATAAAACTACCTCTATTTTTGGGGGAGGTCCGGGTAACTCCTCAAGAAATATGTCAACGTATTCCTAGATGATGGGGACATTTTCTATCCTCAAACTCTCATTTCTTTCTTCTTCTTCACTGATCAACTCCATAAATAAGGATATATGAGGTTCTTCTAGAAAAAGATCAGGTTGAGATATCTCTCCTTGGAAGATAACTATATGTTTTACATTCAATACCACTAAGATTTCCTTGATTCTACATTTGATCTTAGAATTATACTTTGAGAGTCAGTCCATTCCTTGTATAATGTCGAATTCCAGCATGGGAAGGACTACTAGATTTGTGATAATATTTTTATCACTAAAGTAAATACTAGAGTTTCTAAACACTAATGATTCTTGGATAATCCCACTAGGAGTCTTGATTGATAACTCTACTTTTAGAAAATTGGGGGTTGATTCTAAATTCTTTGCAAACATGGAGGAAATAAAGGAATGCGTAGAACCAGAATCAAACAATGTACTGTCTAGATTTGAGAGAACAACACGAGTACCTTCCAACACATAATTTGGTGCTTCAACTTCAACTGTAGTGATTTAAAAAGTATGACCTTGTTCACTAGCTAGTTGTTGAGGCTGATGGTGATTCCCCTCCACTACCCTTGTATTTGGACAATGATTGGAAAATTGCCCAAGTTGTCCACACTTATATAATTGGAAATCAGGTAGGGCATGCACCATCTTCCCATTTTCGTTAGTGTTGGGAAGTTGTGTCTTCACCTCACTATGATAATTCCGTTCAATGTGGCCATCTCTACCAGACTTGTAGCGCTTCCCGCTCCTGAGCAGGTAGTTCCCCAAATGCTTCTTCCCACATTTATTATACGTGGGACATTGTGCTTGCTTGCATACTCTTCCATGATCGATGCTCCTTCCTAATCTTGGCTCCATCGATCTATTCTTGTCATTGGATTTATGAGACCACTGCATCTCACCAAACTCCAGTTTGACTTTCATTTCACTCTTCATGATCTCCTCATATCTTTCATAGTCTCGGTTGGCTAGATTCTTCCATAGATGAGGTGTCAATCCAAGAATGAATCTATCAACCTTCCCACTAGGATCCATGACAAAGCTTGAGGTATAATGGTAAATTCTAGTGAAGTTCATCTCGTAGCTTCCCATAGATTCATTCTCCTTCTACTTCAGCTAGGGAAACTACTTCTCCATTATTGTTCTCATGGAAAGAGGGAAATACTTACTGAATAATATTCCTATGAACACTTCCCACTTTATAGATTCAACCTCAACTCTTGGCCTTGTGTTTTTTATCAGCTCCCACCACTGATCAACTTCACCCTCCAAGCAGTAAACAGCTTGGGTGACCTTCTCTTATTCCAAACAGTGGAAAACAGAAAAGATCTTCTTGATAGTGCTGATCCACTATTCAGCAATCAATGGGCCAGTAGATCCACTGATGGTTGGTGAACATTGACGCATAAAGTTCTAAATATAATGTTGTTCCCTTCGTGGTGAGATCGGTCTCTCAACTTGATTCAAGTTATTTCCCATAACTTGAGTCAGTTGGTTCATCATTCGCATGAAAGTTTCCATTATAGAATCTATCAGAGGTCCTTCAGCGCATGGTCCATTACGGTCACCATTTTCATGGTTCTTCCTATTGCCTTCCATTTTCTAAAATAATAAAACCTTAGTGAGAAACTTATTTTATTTAAAAATATTTTTACTATAAAGTATTTTATGTCTTAAAACTTCATGCTTTAAATAATTACATTTCTTTATAAATCCATCATAATGATTCATAAAAAGCTTATGATTAAACAAACATATCCCCCAGGGAGTGTCGTAACCAAGAGTGTTGCAATCCCCATTGTCATGTACCAGGATACCTCAGGTCAAGCCCAAAACTCCTTGTCAGATTTTTCACTCCTAGGTACATCTGTTCCAGATCCACCTCTATCTGCTTGTATCTAGATAGAGATGTATTTTCTTGATAAACCACTTACTCAATACTGAAAAAAATACCAGGAAGTTTTCCTATATTTAAAATTTCCTATAGGGTCCTTCCTAAAGTTTTCATAGACTAATTTCCATAAATAACTAAGCTATCCTTTGATACCAACTATGGCATCCTGCCTTTTTATTTCAAAACTTTTCATTACATTTTTCAAACAGAGGATCTTTAAAGTCTAGTGTCTTAGAAATAAGGAACATAAAACTTGAAAACATTAAACATATTCTAATAAACTTGTAAGGCTTCATCAAAGATTTGTCCTAAGTACAATTACTGCATCTCATAAGCTAGATCCATACATCAAAGGAAATGGTGAGTAGAAATCCCATTAAGGAAAGCATGGGAATCAGTTTACTTGTGATATCAATAAAAACATGATGAAAAACATAAAGAAATGAGCAACGGTGGTAGATGAATTTTATAATGAAAATAACTTATACCACAAAATGAATATGTGGCTACAAAATTTAATTTAGACATTCATGAACATATCACTAAGGTTCATCCCCAAGGTGTCATAAAAATTACCAAGGTTATTCACCAAGGTATCGTGAAACTTGTCATCACTAGGGATTAAATTCTTTACCCAATGCATTGGAGAGATATCAGGGAAAACCCTTAATATGTATTTACTTTCATGTGATCCACATAGATAAAAATCTAACATTTCAGAAATAACCCATGGAGAATAAAAGAAATGGGTTTCATTTCAAAATCATGGCGTTTTAAAAGATCTAAGAAACATGATCGTTATGTATTTTATAACCCTTGAAAAAAGAAAGAGGGTTTCTTATATGTCAATTCCAGAATCAAATAGATCAATTTTATGTATTTATGAATACCTCTATAAATGAAAATATATTTGGGTATTTAGATAAATAAAACAAGATAATTTCTTGAGAAAAAGAGAGAGATATTTTGAGAGAAAATTTATGTCGCATAACGGCTATATAACATGGTTTTAGAAAACAATAAAACAAGAGGGGAAAAGGGTATCCAATTAATAAATGAATCATTTATATTACAGGTATAGAATAAAAATAAATAAGAACATGGTATGTATATTTTAAGGAAATACCATATGAAAATGAAACTCGAAGGAAAATAGAGGATGTGATTTCTTTTACGAAAATTCGACAGCCTAACGACGTCACTTAAAAATTCATAAAATCAGTTGATGAAAGAAAAAAGGGTCTCTCATCATTTGGACATGAAGTGGATAGTAATAAGAATATATAAGAACATACCCTCACATAAGAAGATGGAAATTTGAGGACATAACTTAAAGGAAATCATGACTAAAACATGAAGGTGGAAGGTTCCCTTGACTTGAAGAGTAACTTCGAAAGCATAAAGGTTGAGACATTGGGGGGGCTTGTGGGAACCTTGGGAGGACTCCTTGGGAGGTAAAAAGACTATAAAATCATTGAGGAGGATTTTAGAATGAAATTAATGAGGGAATGGCTTGGTATTTATAGGAAAAGTGAGGGAATATTTAATTAATTTCCAAGGGACACCTCATCAGTGGTATTTCCAAACCCATGGGCTTTCCCATGGTATTGGCCACTTGGGACACCTCATAGCATATAATACTATTCACAAGTCGACCAGAATTATTACATAATTATTACACCATTAATGATGTCATTAAACACCCGAAACTCAAAACTGTATTTTCACTATTCACCAAAAAACAAAACATTTTATAAAAATATCATAAATTTACCCTAATATAATATCGTTGATTTGAATTCAGAAATGAACTCCATTTAATGAAAATAATTTTCTAAATATTTTTAATTTAATTTTTTAGTAAAATCATTTTTTATTCAAAAAACAACTATAAAACTATAACTTATTTTGTAATACCTTAAAAAAGTAATCAAGGTCCCATAAAATTATTGTATAACCATAAGACAATAAAGTAATAATTTATGATTACATTATATAAAAATACTTTTTCATTTTAATTTATTGAATTAATTATAAAATTGTAAGTAAAATATTTATAACCTACAAAAATTAATAAAACTTATACTATGATCATTTTTTTCACTTTTAAGATGTCTAAATTGTATTTATACATTCATGGGTGAAGTTTCTATTTTTTGGCCAATTTACTATTCATTAATATTCATAAGGGTATGTTACTATTCATACTTTACTATTTACTAAAAATAAAGTTGATCTTATTAGACTCTAAATTTTTTACTAATCACAATTGTAGAAGACCATTTTTTGAAAATAATTTCACATTATTAATTATTTAAAGTTTACATGAATATTTTAAAATATCCTTTTTACAAAATTCATCAATAATATTCATCCTATATTTATCCGGACATTTTAAAATCACAAATTTTACCATAATAATAAATAAAAATTTTATTTATACCAAGGGATTACAAAAAGTATCTAAGGCCTCGTTACATATCCCCTTATAACACCTGCATAGGACCTAAGTGTAAAGTGTGCTATGATGATAGAATATTGGGGCGGCTTAGACAACATTGCCCGAGTGGTGATTTCTATCATCTTGAACTTCTCTCTTAGGTGATTCTGTTCAAGATTCACATTTTAAAGCTCATCTTGGGATTGGTCTAGAGCAAAGCCCGGAGATATTACCTCCTTCCCAAGCTCTGATAGATGGGATTCGTACGGCACGAGTCTACTGGATTGTAACACCCCGAGATTTTATGAAAAATATTCTTTTTAATTTAATTAATGTCTTGTATTGTACGCTACACCAAAAAGAGCTTGCACAACACGCATCCTTGACTTGCCTTGCATTACACGCAATCACAACCTTCCTCGATAGCGTGTGTAGTACTCAATAACGAGAGTCACTAAACAACAATATGATATTAAAATATTATTAAAACTAGCCGTTATGAATAGTAATAACCACTTTTTGAAATTTTTTAAATTTTATTTTTCAAAATGGACTTCATTTTTTGATTCAGAATATCGAAATTAGCTTAGGGTGAAATTTTGGTACTTTTCGGATAACTTTCATTTTCTGATGAATAGTGAAAATTACTAAATTTTAATTAAAAACAACCTTTTTAATCAAAATAATTAATAGTGATAAATTATTAATTTGAGTGGTTTTAAATTATATTTAGAATATATTTTTACAATTTAATACAATGTTGGTCATTGTATGTAATTTCACATTTAAACGAGACATAAACAAGTGTCAATCTTTTGATAGTTATTATCTCTTAAGAACACGCTATTTGTTTTGACGACGGGAATTAATTTTTAAATTAAGTAATGAAACTTATATGTTTTGAATTTTTTAAAATAGACATCATTTTTCAGTTCATAATATCAAATATAGCGTAGGCCTAAATTTTGGTATTTTTCTGGAAACTTTCATTTTTTGATGAATAGTGAAACCACTAAGTGGTAGTTAAAAAAAATGAATTTTTCATAAAACTTAATTTTACCGCTTCTGTGAGTGGAATTTCAAAAATATGAGAGACACGGTTGATGTCAGTAAGAAAAATGTGGTTCAATGAGATGAAAATAATTTTTGGTGAATAGTACCTTTTTACTTTTTTTTACCACGGTTAAAAGTAAATAGGGTAATTAAGGGTAAAAATGATATTATTATTACCCTAACACATGTCCTAATTCTATTGGATAAGTGTAATTCGACCAAAAACAACCTTAGGAATAAAATATGACCATTTAGGCCCACTTGGATTAGATTAGGACATTTATTATTAATTTATTTAAAGAAGGGTTAAAATAGTTAAAATCAAAGTTTAATAAGTATATCATTTTTAATATAGGGTTATACATAAGATAAATTCGACTATAAATATTAATTAGAAAGATAAAAATATTTCCGACATAATGGTATTTTATTTGTAATTTTTAGACATTAAATAATTTAATTTATTTATGACACAAAGATGATGCAGTAATTATCTTATTAATGAAATATTGACATAATTGATGTTATAAATACCAAAATAAATGTAATTTGAGACTTTTTATGAATTACAATAATTTTATAGGTTAATATGACATGTTAATATTGATATAATTAAATTTTTTCTAACTAATCAGTCTGTTATGAGTTTCACAAAAATCAATTACTAAATAGTGTCAAAATTGACATAAAATAGTTTTTAAAACAAATATTATATTATTAATTTTATTTTATTCCTAAAAATATAAGGTTCGGCCAAATGACTTAGATAAGGTTATATATATTAATAATAAACAACTTGGGGTTCTTTTGGATTCTTATAGTAAGTTTATTAACCTTATAGTGTAAGAACACAAAAAGACACGGTAAAAGTAAAATTATCTAACTTAAAGTTAAATATAAATGATAAGGTTACAATAGGAACCTAAACTTGTATAAATTCTATTGTATGAGATTATTTCGACCCATCACACCTTATCTTCTAAATAAATCAATTTGGAGCTATTTAAAACTGAATTTGGCTTTATAATAAAATAATATTTTTAGTTTTTTCAAAAGAGCCCCTCTCCTCCCTTATAAAAGGGCACCTCCTCCCTCTCTTCCTCACACCTCTTTGAGCCTTCAAGCTCGGAAAACCCCTGCCAAATTCTCTTCTCCACTTCCCTAGAAACATCCTAGAGGTTCTGGTATTCCTCAAAGACCAATTTTAGTGCCCTAAAAGGAGATCTCAAAGAGTCGCTTCAAAGAAGAGGTAATGTCTGTTACCGATTCTTTCAACTTTATTTCTTCTTCCACTTCTTCTTCATAGGTTGTTTAATTATGAAGTAATAACATCATTATCCCTCATATATGGATATGTTATTATAAATATGAAACAACCCTATTTCACCTCTTATACATCCTACGGAAAACGAAATCACCGCACGTGCGTACGTATGGAATACCGTCTCCACGCCGTGGTGTAATCTATTTTCCACCACCACCTTACTTGGATGGGTATAATGATGTACATAATAACTATATATGATTATTGTAAAGTGATATTGATTCTGAAATATTATACATACACTCCAATACAATTCCACGATCATGGGAACGATATCATCGCTCGTGCGTACGTACGAACTACCGTCTCCACGACGCGATGAGATTCATTTTCCACGTTAACCATTCATGATTGATTATAAAGTATATATAATAAGTAATCATGAAATATATGACATAATAATGATATTGGATTTATGTGTATATATATGCATGTCATCTAATTAATTCCATTCAACTCAATAAGGAAACCAAAACAGCGTTCATGCGTATGTACGACCTACCGTCTCCATAAACGGTGTATTTCTTTCCATTTACTTATCTATTATATATATTTATATTGTGAATATATATTATATATAAATAATGTTTTATATTCTAGAATTAAGTAATAATGATCTGAGTAATCATATGAATAATTACAAGTCAAAACACGGACGACAAATGAAACGATTTTACCCAAAACGCTCTTCAACATGGAATTTACAAAAGAAATGGGTAATATAAAGTCATAAGTGAACCATATATGATATCATAACAATTATTATGATTCTGGAATAAGTCAATGACATTATTTAAATAATTATACAGGAGGTTCGGACACTTATGAAGCAAATCAGACCTATGGTAAGGGAAAATATCGCATTCTCATTTTTTATCTGAGATTGTTTATACTTCAGAATTTACTGGGGAATATTTATCATCCACATCCAAATTTCCTCAATATGCAATATTTATATCCTTCTACAATATTTTATATCCAATTTTACCCTTTGGTGAGTTTTTAGTAAAAGATATTAAAGGAATCTTTTGTCATTTTTCGTACGAGGTACTTTTTTTGACTTTTTCGACAAAAGTAGGAGAAGAATGTTTTTTTACTTATACGAAATGAATGGATTTTTAAAAATTTATTTCCAAGAATCTTCCTTTACAAGTTTTCAGGTTTATTTTTAATAAACTTCTTTTAGTTTATAATTGTATGACAAGTTAAGAAAGGAAAAGTGTTTTTGAAGTAGAAAGGATATTTTCCTTAAGAATGGAGTTAAAGTGTTTTATCAAAATTATTTTCCATATAAGATAATAAAGGGTTCTATTTCTATCCATATTATTACATTGATTTGACTATGTTGTGATGGAAATATTTTTATGAATTTCTTTATCTTATATCAATTGTTTTATGATGTCATGATGTTTAAGATTCCCATTTTTATTACATGGGTTATGTTATGATGTATGGTTTATGATTTTGTGGCACACATAAGAATGGTATCATTATGAGATGGGTGGGACCTATATCTCCCTCCAATGAATTGGGTAAAGATTTTATATCTCATGAGATAGACATGGCTGGAACGGCAGGTTAAACCGGTTAAGTGAAACAGGACTGAAACGAGGAGTGAACTCGGTTCAGAAATGGACTTTGTCCACTAAGATAGTCTTGGAAATGAGTCTTGACTAATAAGAAATGATCCTCTATGATTATGTGTGTATGACACAAAGTTTCATGTTTTATGTTATGATTATTGGGATTAGATTTCACTACTATGATTTATCCCATGTTATGATATTATGATCTCTTTTTCATGTTAAGATTTCCAAAATGTTATGTCCTTATGGATATGATGTGATTGATATTTCTTTTGTTTACCCTTACTGAACATTTGAGCTCACCCTTTTATGTTTTCTTTTCCCCAGGATATAAAAAAAGTTTTTAGGTAAAAAAAAGGAAAATCTTTATGGGAGATGTTGAATATCTTTCACCATGATTAGAAGATTATATTCTGAGTTTCCAAAGACACTAAACTATTACGGTCCTTCTGTGTTTGTTTTTGTTATGTACTACGTATTCTGCAAAAGTAATGTAATGTCTATGTACGTTAAGATTCAGGTCTATACATGGATGAGGCCATCAACTCTTCTTTTTGTATTAATTAACCAAGTTCACTTGTATTTATAAACAATAATTGTAACTTTAAGAGGTTAGTTTCCAATGGTCATATTAACCAATGATCATATAACAGTTGAAACCCAACGGTATCACTTCATTAACTAAAGGATAGAGTTTTGTGGAGTATAAAATGAAATAACACACAAATTTAGGAAAAAATATTATTCAAAATTTTGGGTCGTTACAAGGTATCTCTTCTTAATAGGGAAGTATCTGGTCTCCGTATCGAGGAGAATGCGGTTGAGGTAGTAGAGACTATTCTTTGTTCTCCCGTTGTTCATCTGGGTGAGAAAGGAACCGAGAAATCATTCTAGGGTGGTCACATAAAGGACCAGCGGATTTTCGGAGATAGGTGGCATTAATATTGGTGGCTGGAGTATATAATAATTTACTTCCTAAAATGTAGTCTGACACTCTTTGTCCCACTCATAGACAGTATCTTTCTTCATGAGCTGAGAAAAGGGCTTACACTTGCCGTCCATATTCATGATGAATCGACATATGTAGGCTAAGTGGCCTTGGAAACCTCGGAGCTCTCAGAGGCTGCTTGGGGGAGACATCTGGCTAATGGCCTTGACCTTCTCCGGGTCGATTTCAATGCCCCGATATCTAACAAATAAACCAGGAAAATATCAAGAGGTGACCCCGAAGCCACACTTCATTGGATTCATCTTCAGGTGGCGGGAACGAAGGAAGTTGAACACTTTCTCAAGGTCTTTAAGATGGTATAGGCACTGGAAATATTTGACCACCAAGTCATCCACGTAGAATTCCACCAGTGTCCTGAGGACCGTCTTAAATATGTGATGTATAGACCATTGATAGGTGGCACCTGCATTATTTAGATTGAAGGGAATGACTTGGTAATAGAAAGTACCTTGTGTTGACCTAAAGGACATAGACTCCTTATCCTTGGGAGCCATTCGGATCTGGTTATACCCAGAGTACCCATCCAGGAAGAAGAGGGCTTGGAACCTAACTGTAGCATCGATCAACAATTCTATCCTTGGAAGGGAAAAATCATTCTTCAGGAAATGACGGTTGATGTCCCGAAAGTCAATGCAGACTCTGATCTGTCCATTCTTCTTCCCGACTGTCACAATGTTGGATAGACATCTGGGGTACTAGGCCTCCTTAAGGAAATTGGCTTTGATGAGCTTATCAAATTCTGCCTTGACCATGGAATTATGGAAAGGATGCATCTTTTTGGGATGCTGCTTAAATTCGCAGTGATTTATTGGGAGACCAAGGTGATGGACAATTACCTGAGGATCTAGTCTTGGCATCTCATCATAACTCTAGGTGAATACATCACAGTGTTGTTTAAAGAAGTCCACATACTAATGTTTCTCCTTGAGGGACATGGCGGGACTGATCAATGTGGGTTTTGGGTCCACCTCACTACCGAGGTTCACCTATAACAATTCATGAACCATGGCAGAGACGCCCTCTTCAAAGGTTGGGGGAGAATCATATAAATACTATTCTACACTTATGGTGGAGGGATCCTCAGTAGGAAGAGTTTCCTCTAAGTTGAAAGATCTCGATGGGAGACTGGTATTAGCCTGAGCGGTAGTGGACACTGCATCGGGGGACTTCTGTGTTGCCAAAACAATAGCGATGAATTTTTTCGATCTGATCCTATCTGGTCTTCATCCCAAGGGGCCGCACTTCATGATATCAAAGAAATAGTGGCATGTCATCTTGAGCCAGTTTATCCCAGCCCAACGAAACAATAAATTATGACGTATTGATGTCACCATGGGGCGAACATCCCGATACCTTATGGGAGTAGGGGGCTCTATGATTACCCGAGTCTGATTCGTGTAGGAGTATGAGGTGATCTTCCAGCGTCTCTTAAACTTGGGAATGTGATCCCCCATAATTATAGAAACAATGAAGAATTGTCCCATGTCTGGGGTTGTAGTCTCCAATCGGTGGATTGGAAAGATGTAGGAATCATCTAGATCTATCCATGGGTCGGTCGCAGCCATAGCATGCTCAATCTCGTTAGCATGAATCTAATTATCCTTTCTCTTATAATAGTCATCTTCTAGATAGTGGGCTTCACAAGAAGAAAAGGGAGACATTTCACCATGAAGTATTCCCACTCAACCATTATGGGAGTACTTGGGGCACTGATGATACGATAAAAGAACCACTACATGCAGGTGGAGCCATAGCCTACCCATCAATGTGTTGTAAGCAGTGTCCTGTGAAACAACCATGAACTCGGTGATGGAAACTAGGCCACCGAACTGGGTCTTCAGGTGGATCTTTCGGACCGGTGTCTATTCTATCCTATCATAACCATGAATTTTTAGGTTAGAGGGACTCAAATAATTCTCAAACAACCCCATTTTTTGTAGTGTTTGAGTTGGGATTAGGTTTGTCATAGATCCTGTGTCGACAAGACAGCGATGAACCTCCACACCATTAAACTAGTCGGTGATGTACAATGGGAAAATATGACCCTATATCGGAGAGCCTTTATCTTCTCTAGAGAACGATATGATGTCTTGGAATTCAGCATGCTTGACTGCCTCAGTATGGAAGGCTTCTACGGCTGCTACCTCTTTCTCAAATGGGTGGGGGATTCTTAAAGCCTTTACAAGGGCTTCACGCATATTTGTTGATAGGCGAAGGGAGTCATCGATGGAGAGATTTGCTGAAATGTTGGAAAGATTTTTGAGGACATCATACTTCTGTTCCAGGCATGAGCTTTTAATTACAGAAGGTCTCTATATGACAGGATGTATGGTGGGCCCTGTTGGCTAGAGCGATAGCTAATTGGTGCTGGGAATATCCCACTGCTCACTAGTTGAAGCCTGTTGAGTGACTACCAGATGAGGACCAAATTACTGAGACCAGTATGTAGAAGATCATGACTGATCATGACACAGTCGAGGTTGCTCTACCTGATTAAGCAACACAAACAACGGCAAATGCGGATCTGATGACACCAAATGAGAAGGTTGTGAGTGATGAGCTCTACGCTAGGCCTGCTACCTGGTTTCAGTATCATGCACAATCTAGCTAGAAATACTGACTGAGGCACTCCAATAACACATATTTTCATGGCTTCATCGATGCTGGCGATGACTAATAACATCGAGAGGATCCTTCTGGCACTCCTCGCAATCAGAAATCATGTAGAGGTTTACCAGCTCTACGGTGTTAACCAAGGCATACCCATGACTGTCACTTGAAGATTCATCCACTACTGGACAGATTCTGGGAGGAATATCCATCTCTGGTGGCATGAAGTCACCGAGAGTATGGGATGATGACGGCATTGGTGGGGGACTTTGTATTCCCTTGCGTCATCGATGCTTGCTCTACTGGGAAGAGGACGACTGAGCCGATGACGCAGAGGTACTGGATGTGGGTGACACGGTGTCTTATGAAGGTTCAGGTTGATTCAGGCATGCAAAAATAATACCATGGGAACGGGCTACTACCTTACAATCCATCCAGTCCTCGAACTTATGGGACCCATGGTTAGAAACCAAATTCCACTCGCCTTCATTGTCACTACCGCTATCGGGCTTCATGAATACACATTCCACATGTTTTAGAGCTGGCACCAACCTGACTAAATTGTTGCAGACCAGGTCTTGAAGCTTGTCCTTAAACACATATCACTATTTAAGGGTGTTCCCCATGATCCAGTGATAGGGGCATTAGTTGGGGTGATCAGTGAAATCCGCCTCTTCTAGTCTCCTGCATTCAAGAAAACGTACAATTCCCTCTTCCAGGGCACTGTAGAAAAAATCGGGGCCCTGAGCCTCGCTAAATGAGTAGTTCTATTTTATTCTATTTGGAAAAGGGGTTCTGGGAGCCTGGCCCTCATGAGGGTCTAGAGGATCCTGTCAAGGAAGAGAATCATGGTAATCTTTCTTGGGTGGTGGCGGAGTGTAACGCGGGGGTGGCTGCTGGTTTTGTGGTAGGCATTACTGGGCCGGAGGCTGCGCCTGAGGTGGAGGGACTCTACAATGCTATAGAGGTGGCTCCACTGGTAAAAAATCCAGTTTTCTAGGGGCCACTATCTTTTCCACCATGGTGGCCTCGGCCTTAGCGGCCCTTTTTATAGGAATCACAGGAGGCAACAGGCATGCCTGGTTGGCCTGCTATCAAAATTCCTTTAAGCACTGGGCCATATCAGAGAAGTCTCAGAATCCCCTGGGGTAGTTCTAGGTGATTAGAGAGGGGACCAGTTGGATGTTGAAATACCTCACACACATCATCAACTATTTTTTTGGAGTCAGTTTCAGGTCAAGTGAGTATGTGATCCCTTTCCATCGGGTGACAAAGTCTTTGACGTACTCATCAGGCCTTTGCTTTCACTTAAAGAGGACTTTAATACTCATCTTCCGAGTAGTGAAACTGAACTGGTAAAGAAATTTCCTATAAAGATCTTCCCAACCAGCTACTGATCTGATGGGTATCTGATTGTACCAGACAAATGTAGGCCCTTACAATGACTTTATGAAGCATCAGAGTTTGGCGGCCTCCAGCTATGCTAGAGTTCCCAACATGGGTCCACACCTTGAAATAAAATAGGCTAGATGCTGCAGCAGGTCACTTGTCCCATTAAAGGGAGATAAGGTGAGATTTCCAAAACACAAGGGTGCTGGAATATCATCCACCCATGCTGGATACAGCTTTCCATCAGGCGGGATTTCCACCTTTCGTGTTTCCAATGCCTTGAGGTGAGCAATGAGTGTCGTCATGGGATCATCTGGTTGAGGGTTCTTATCTTGATGGGGATCCCTGGCCACTAGTGTGTTGGTGGGTTCTTCAACGTGATAAGGAGGCCTAGAGGCTCGTGTAATAGCTGGTGGGATGAGTTGCAGAGTGGCTGGGGGAACCTGAGCTGGGTCTCGGGGGTTTTCACATCACTTAGGTGGATTTGGTGAAACATATCGTGCCCTCTAGCTATAAGTTCCAGCCTCTACCCGGTCTGCGTGGGCGGGATGGTCAGGTTCACCTAGAGGAAATTCATTGAGGGGAAGTTGTACTTGACCTTGATACCCTAGCTAAGGATCACCATATTCTGGTTGTCGTTCCATGGCACGCTTAGCAAGTAGGTCATCGACCGTCTTCTTATGCTCTGCGAGATGTTGACGCAACACGGATTTATCGATATCATCCTTCATCATTTGTACTGATCCAGATGGGTTGGAGGGTTTTTCGGATCCAAGGTACTCCTTACACATGTTGAGATTTTGACTAAGGAATAATACCTCGGTGGGTACAGGAAGACCCAATAGATTTCTCTGCTGGCGAATGACCCTTACTGATGGGTCCAAAAGTTGTGGCACTCCCCTAGGGGGTAAGTTTTCCCTAAAGAGTTATGCTTCTATATCTTCCTCTAATAGATAATCTAGTTTAACTGTAACTGTTCCTAGAGGCATATCCTCTATATCTCCTAGAAAGTCGGGTTGGCGCCTGATGGAACTGAAGTGGAGGGTTGCATACTACCCCCATCCACGGATCTTCACATGGGGGGAGGCCTCCTTGATAATCTTGTGGATCACTTTAAATCTCTGGATACATCTTTTTTTGAGGGTCCTATGGAGGCCTAGTGACTCAGGGCGTTGGGCCACAAGGAGTGTGTCCAGATCAACCAGACAACATTTTTGTCCAATGTCTTCAAAATGTGCTTGGATTTTAGGGTAATCCACCTACCGATGATGAAGATGGAAGTGTGTCACCTAGAGGGTCTGGATAAAGAATATGAATTCGTCCAGGGTGAGTGATTCCGGTGCACTGAAGTTCAGTGCCCTAACCAGCCAAAACATATCTAGGAAATGGTCTATTGTAAGAATGTCCCACAAGCTCCTCGGCCTAGATTTAGGGTTTGGATATTCATTTCCCCACTCTTCAACTAGAGGAGGCTGGGGAACCAATAGCAGTACTGAAGTAGACCACTGACACGGTAGGCTGACCGATGGATAATATGGCGAGCGGGCTGAGAAACCACCACATCTCAGGCTATCCTTCAAAGAGTGTAGTGACTTGGACACCACATCAAGATAAGATGGGCTGGTGACTGCAGTTTCTAGAACAATGGCTACGGCTGCTGGTGGTGGACCAGGTTGTTGCTCATTCACCATCGTTGTCCAAAATAACTCTTTGTGATATCTGGTTGAGGTAGAGAATGATCCTGGTGATGATGTTGGTGATTGAACGATCGGACCCTAGGCGGATTCCAGATCCACATCCTCCTGGATTTATCTTCGAAGGGAGGCAGAGATTCGGTGGACCTTGCATTCTGGAAGTATGAGGCTGATGCACCTCGTTTCTTCCCCGGCCCTTGATACAGAGGATCGAGGTGAGGGTTCCATTGTTGAGTCATATTCCACCTCATAATATGATAAGTAGACAGGTTTAATCTCAATCTTAATCTTCCCAACATTCTTTTTATGGCGGTGACAACCTACCTTTCTGCCCTAGGATGGCTCTTCAGGAAAGGGTTGATTTCTAGCGTGAGGAGGACCTTCATCTGCACTAGTTATGGGGTGTAGAGGACTTCCACCTGAGTGAGTTGGGGTGTGAGGAGAACCTAGACAGATGTTAAAGGGAACACGGGGAGGACCTCCATGTCCACTGACTGATGTGAAAAGTAAATCTCCATAGGAAGTGCTGGAGCAAGTAGGAGCATGGGTAGGGCCTCCATGATTATTTCCCCTAGAAGCGTCAATGTGAGGATGATCCTCGTACTAGTCAAGCCGAACACAGGTAGGACCTCCGTGATGGTTGCTGATGAAGAGAGGCTAAACTTCACTCCTTTGATTGTTGGGGTGAGGAGGACCTTCGTCAGTCGTTGTAAGGACATGGGGGAGGCCCCCATGCTGGAGATTGACTGAATGTGTAACATCTCCACGCTGGAAGCCTGTGGCAGGGGGAATAACCCCATACCCAATTTCATGATCATAGAAGAGGCTTCCATATTGAGTTTAACTATCATGGAGAGGACCCTCATTCGGATTGAAGGTGGATTGAGGCGGACCTCCACATTGTTCTTGGAAGTGGGGAGGACCCGCGTTCTAAATGGTGGCGGTACGGGGAGGACCATTGTACTGGGTGGCACTGCCATGGGTCAGTCCATGATGAGAAATACCTGCACCAGCAACCAGGAGAGTTGACCCAGCCTACTCGTGGGGAAATTGGGTCCTTGATACAGGCCGTACATATACATTCCCCTACTCAAAATAGACAGGGAACTGATGATATACGTCGATGGTGGAATGAGCCACTATAGTCGTTGACATTGATGCCCCTTGGCAAGTGTCCTCCTCGGTCTGTGCCCAACGTTGGTGTCACGTCAGCTGGACTGGGTCCGGTGGTTCAGGAACATATCTTACCTACTCTTCAGCTCATGGGGACGGGTGGCGGTGCTAGTGCGTCTTAGTGGGGCCCTCCTTGGGAGCCCCTGGGATGGGATCTTGACAGGGTTGGCCCAAACATCCCCCACCTCATCAGCGTAGGTAAGGGAGTCCTCGAAGTGTTTTGGGGAGAGGCTCCTTAAATGGTTGTTCATTGTAGTGGGGAGAAGTCGCTCCCTGTATAGCCCTTGGGGGAGGCAGTGGTGATGAGGTGCAGAAGCCTCTAAATCCAGGAGGGCCATATCCCGAGTCAGGATAATCCCCTACTCCTCGTATCAACGAACTAGGTCGTTTATCACCATTTTTTGAACGATCTCAGAATGGGATATGGAGTGTGGGCGCCCTACAGGTGTAGGTGTGGAATTTTTCATAGAAGCGGTGGAGTCATGTGGGATTTCTGCATTGGCACTGACCCATCCCCTGCGTCGGTGGGTTTGTGGAATTCGGTTTCCTGTTACGATAGCTTGGGTCCTAGAAGGTTGGGAGATTAAACCATTAGTTCTGAAACTAGAAAATCGACACCCATTTCACCAGCACCATTCTGTATCCCATGGATAGTAATAAGGATCCATGCTAACAACATCGCATATCGAGATGTCCAACATTTTAACTACCCGAAATTCTGGTGAGTTTCACACCAGGACCACTATTTTCTTAGTGGGACCCGGCATCAGATAACTAGATCTGATGACATTCTTGTCTATTGATGTCTCAAATGCTACTAATCTTCACATTGAGGAGAAGAATTCCATGTTGGGTTCACCATTTCGGTTTATGATGCTTTCGTCGGGGTGCACGCATCCGTCTACTGAAGGCACACTGATTGTTGACTCGCATTCCCTCTTTTCAAAGGTGGGTGGCATCCATCGCTTATTCAAGGATGTTTTCTACTTGGTCAAAATGGGATGATGGGATGTCAGTTCCTCCTTCCATGCATTCCTCCTTGGAACTCGTCACTTAGTCTGGGTCCCCCTCATATATTAAGACGTCGTTTGTGAAAATCTTATCAGTGCCATGTCTTCAGAGACGTCAGTTAATTACAATGCTTCTTTCAAGACATTCTAAGGGTTCCAGTCAGGGAAGAAACCTTTGGTCAGGGGAGTAGTTAGGTTGGACATCGCTGGCATGTCTAGATGCTGGAACACTGGTGTGTGTGTGTTTATTCCCCTTATTTTAGAGATTATTGAGGGCGTAGAATCCCTAGGAATCCCATGTCGAATTCAGGGAATTATATGCCATAGGCATGTCTCTGAGGTTTTCCCCATCTTCCCATGTTTGAAAAAAGTTATTCCGCGAGTTTAACATCTAGCAGAGACGGATCAGACGGATCAGAACACTAACTAGAGTGGATCAGATGGGTGCAACCCCAGGATGGAACACTAATGCTGGGAGCAACGAGAAAGTGGGTGACATGATTTCAACGAGATGTGGTGTCCTGAGTGATAATCATAATGGATGTGGATTGTTGAGAGTGGATGGAGAGAGATATGGATCCAACGTGAGGGAAATAGTGAAGTTGGGCTTGAGCCTCTAAGAGACTTCCTATATATCCTTGTGGTAGGGAATCAAAGTCTGCATAGTTCAGTGAGACGATGGGACACCTAAGAAGGAAACTGGTATGGAGGGGACCTGGAATAAGTGGAACCTCTGGGTTATGGAATGACCTTCCCAAAACACATAGGCTCAAGGGAAATACCAGTATGAGACATGGGTAATGAGCTTAAACCTCAAGAAGTCTTCCTACGTA
Source organism: Viscum album (assembly GCA_963277665.1). Lineage (NCBI taxonomy): Eukaryota > Viridiplantae > Streptophyta > Magnoliopsida > Santalales > Viscaceae > Viscum > Viscum album. Next base: position 2,118,996,613 of record OY728123.1, read on the forward strand.
CCTTGCCTTGGAAAAGATCAAAGTACCTATAGTTCAAAATGTGGGGGGTTGGGTGGGGAATAGGATCAGGGTGTAAACAGAGGACAGTGACTCGATGATATACTAGGGATTATGTGTGGTCAACAACCTGGGTTGGTTTGATACCCAAAGGGGTAGACTAGAGATGTGGGTGCTAGAGAAGGGGACTACAACGGCTTTTCATTGATTGGGGGACACAAAGTCTTACCATCGATTTGGGGACACAATGGCTTGTCGTCGATTGGGGGACACAATGGCTCACCATCAATTATTTTTGGACCTCATGGAGGCTTCCTACATACCTTTCCTAGGAGGCAATGATCAAAGCCCACCTAGTTTGAATTGGTCCAGTTTAACATCCTTCCGGACGAAAAGGGCATACATTTTAACGTCATGCAGGATGAGGGTGGACCAACATGAAGTGTTCAGGACCGATGGGTGTTGGGCTTGAACCTCAGGGAGGCTTCCTATGTACCTTTCCTTGGAAAGGATCAAATTGCCCATAGTTCAAGATGTTTGGTGGACTGATGTGAAGGGGGTTGGGTCTAATAGGTGTTGGGCTTGAACCTCAGGGAGGCTTCCTACATACCTTGCCTTGGTAATGATAAAAGTCCACATAGTTCAGAAGAGGTGTTTGGTGAACTGATGTGAAGGGGTTTGGGACCAATAGGTGTGGGTATTGAACCTCAGGGAGGCTTCCTACATACCTTTCATTGGTAATGATCAAAGTCCATGTAGTTCAGAATGTTTGGTGGACTAGCGTGAAGGGGGTAGGGACCAATGAGTGTTGGTCTTGAACCTCAAGGAGGCTTCCTATGTACCTTTCCTTGGCAAGGATCAAAGTCCACGTAGTACGGGATGGTGTTTGTGAGCCAACATGAAGGGGATCGGGACTGATAGGTGTTGGGCTTGAAGCTTAGGGAGGCTTCCTGCGTATCTTGCCTTTACAAGGATCAAAGTACACATAGTTCAGAAGAGGTGTTTGGTGAACTGACATGAAGGGGGTCGGGACCAATAGGTGTTGGTCTTGAACCTCAGGGAGGCTTCCTACATACCTTGCCTTGGAAAGAATCAAATTCCACGTAGTTAGGAATGTTTTTTGGACTGATGTGAAGGGGGTCGGGTCCAATAAGTGTTGGGATTGAACCTCAGGGAGGATTCCTACGTACCTTTCTTTGGAAAGGATTAAAATCCACCTAGTTCGGGAGAGGCATTTGGGGATTACATGCTAAGGTGGCCCAGAGAGGATGTCATGGTCAATGCTTACTCTAAGCCCATGTGAGTCATGCTCGGTTTGAGAAACAAGAGGGAGAAAAGACATGATGATCACGTCATGAAAGGTGCATCTATGGGAAGTGGAATGGGGCTTACACGTTGTTAGAGGCCTAAAAAGGAAACAGGGGCATACGCGTGGTTCTCATCCCAAAGAGGAAACAGGGGAAAACGTGTGGTTCATAGCCTAGGGATATGAAAATTGGGACTTAATCCAGGATAGAGTCTTGGGTGGCGACAAGTACCAACTAGAGAGGGATTTGGCATGGGAGATAGGAGGGTTCTGGTGCCCATCCCCCCCTTTGGTCCTTAGCATAGAAGTAGAAAGGAGGAGTAAGGGTACTACCTCCTGCAAGAAAGCTAGGGAGTTACACCAAGGTGGTTTCCCTTCCCCACATATAGGTGTCACTCCAACAAAGAGGATCTCATTCCATGTGAGGAAGATATCACTCCCATAGAGAGGAGAAGGTGTAGATAATGCCCGAGATAGGGATCCTCATGTAAAAGGCATGGGTTGAGGCCACATTTTAACATCATATGTTAAGGATGACGATGATTGGCAGCTTAACATCCTACAACTCAGACAAGGCGGGTTCACTCTACACCCCTAGGACATACATAACTAGCACAATTTAACCCTTGGTGAAGGGAAGGCACCGACAATTCCATAGTGAGGGGGTGTCATGCAGTGATCCATTGAGGGGGATGCATTAGCATGGAAATGAGAAGAATCAATAGTCATTTACATGCCTATGAGAATAAGAATGAGGCCAAGCAATGCAACGGGAAGCATCGCCTAAGGGACTTTAAAGTTGCTTTGTACAATCTTGGAGGGTCGTACGAGAAAGGTGTGTGTAAAGAATTTGGTCTTAGAAGGAGGTGTTTTTTCAATAGGATGGGCATTGCGAAGAGGTTGGTCTTTGCGAAGAGGCTGATCTCCGTGAAGAGACTGGTCTTCACGAAGAAGTTGCACCTCATGAAGGTAAAGGACCACTAGCATGAAGAGGGGAGTCTTTGAGAAAGGCCAAATCTTTACAAAGTGCTACCGTTAAGGGATCAGGGCTCTGCCTTAGAAAATACCTCTTAGTTTTCAGAGAATTTCGCAAAGGCTTTATGCTTCGCGAAACCTCGAGCACCCCAAAGGGGATCCTTCCTCTGTGAAGGGCACGATCCCTCATGAAGGGCATCTCCCCCATAGGTGGAGGTTGAAAAAGAATAAAAGGATGGTGGATTGAAAAGTCCAAGAACCTTTGGGAATACATGTGAAGGCTTCACAAAGGTCTACATGAAATAAGAAGGTGAAAGGTCAGAGTAACAATGGTTCAGGAGAGGGGGTGTGCCTTCTATTTATAAGAAAACCCAAGATCTAGGGTACCAATCTTGTGACAACTGGGTCCCAGTGATAGCACAGACACCCCGCCCTAACATGGCCACCGGATCCTGGCCTACCAGGTACCACCAGTTGCCCCGTAGACACGTGGGGCCCACCCTTGGGTCCAACCACGTGCCCGAACGGGTCATCTGACTAATGATTTTCCATGTAGGCCAACACATGTCCTTTCCATTGGTCTTTGTCTTCACTCACACACACCCTAGGAAACTTCCCAGAAGGTCACCCATCCTGATCACTACTCCAGGCCAAGCACGCTTAACTGCAGAGTACTAATTAGATAGGCTCGTGAAAAGGAAGGTGCACCTTGTTGACATGAGTCATATCATTTGGGGGTGTTACAATCACTCCCCCCCCCCCCCCCGCTTAGAGCACAACGTCCCTGTTGTGGGCCCTAAATCTCAACCCAGACAGTGCGGTGCACTTAAGGCTGCGTACCACCTTTGATACCAAATGTAGAGACCCAATCTTGACATACATGGACATTAAATTACTTTTGCGGAAAACCTAATACATAACAAAAACAAACACCAAAGGACCGTAATAGTTTAGTGTCATTGGAAACTCGGAATATAATCTTCTAAGATTGGTGAAAGATCTTCAACATCTCCCATAAAGATCTTCCCTTTTTTTATTACCTAAAACCTTTCTTTATATCCTGGGGAAAAACATATAAAGGGTGAGCTCAAATTCTCATTAAGTGCAAGCACGGAGAAAATAAAACAAACCATATACATTTGAAATTCAAAACAAGAACATCAAGTTTACACATCAAAATCTTGAGTTGTGAAATAAATCTTGGAAGTACATAAGGCATAGGTCATAAAGGAATATCAATCATGATAAAATAGCATGTGAATAAAACATTTAATTGTGGAAAACCATTAATCACATGATATGATTTCCATAGTAGCCAATCCATTGCTTCCAAGACCATCTTAGTGGACAAAGTCCCTTTCTGAATCGATTTCACTCCTCGTTCTAGTCCTGTATCACTGAACCAGATTAACTTACCATTCCATCCATGTCTATCTCATGAGATATAAATCTTTACCCAATGCATTGGAGGGAGATATAGGTCCCACCCATCTCATAATGAAATCATTATTACTTGTGCCACAACATAAACATAAATCATTCATCATAACCCAAAGAATAAAAACGGGTTTCATAAACATCATCCCATCATAACATAATCCATATAAAACAAATGGATATCATTTCATCATAAGAAAAGTGAAACCATTTAAATCATAGAGATATTATACTTGAAACATACACATATGAAATAATGTCATCTTATATGGAAAATGGTTTTGATAAAACACTTGAAAAGAATTCTTGAGGAAAATATCCTTTCTTCTTAAAAATCATTTTCTTTTCACAAAATGCCATGAAATTTTAAAAGAAAAGGATTTTATTGAAAATAAAAATGAAATATTTTAGATTAAAATTCATGAATATAAGGCTTTATGAAACCTTAAAAATCAGTTCATGCCATATAAGTTAAAAAAACATTCTCCTTTTACTTTTAACGAAAAGTCAAAAAGTCCCTCGTATGGTAAACAAAAGAAATAATCCTTCCATAACACAATATAAAAGTCAAATAGGGGTAAAAATGAAATTAAAAATACATGGAAGAATATTAAACACTTTATGAAAAACATTTTATTGTCATGGATGAAAAATATAACCCTATTAAATACTTACGTATAAGCAATCTCAGATAAAAATGAGATTTGCAAAATTATCCCTTACCTTATGTCTGATATGCTTCGTATGTATCTGAACCTCCTGTATAATGATTTAAATAATGTCATTGACTTATTACATAATCATATTCATTGTTATGATATCATATATGGTTCACTTATGACTTTATATTACCCGTTATTTTGTAAATTCATGTTAAAGTAGTGTTTTGGGTAAAATCATTTCATTTATCATACGTGTTTCGACTTGTTGTTCTGGATATTATTACATATATCCTGATTTACTTAATTCCAGAATGAAAAAAATTATTTATATTTAATATATATTCAGCATATAAATATATATGATAGATCGATAAATGGAATGAAATACACCGTTCATGGAGATGGTAGGTCGTACGTACGCATGAACGCTGTTTTTGTTTCCTTATTGAATTGAATGGAATTAAGTAAATGAAACATATATGTACATAAATCCAGTAGAATTATTATGTCATATATATCATTATTTTTCGTTATATATACTTTATAATAATTCTTGAATTGTTAACATGGGGAATGAATCTCATCGCGTCGTGGAGACGGTAATCCGTACGTACGCATGAGCGATGATATCATTCCCATAATTATTGAACAGAATTGTAGTGGATGATATAATATCATAGAATTATAATGATGTTCTAATAACCATATATAGTTATTATTTACACCATTATACCTATCCAAATAAGGTGGTGGTGGAAAAACAGATTACACCACGACGTGGAGACGGTATTCCGTACGTACGCACGCGTGGTGATTTCATTTTCTGTAGGATGGATAGAAGGTGACATGGGGTTATTTCATATTTATAATATCATATCAGTATATTTTTTATACTTATTGTATAGCATTACAGTGAAAAAACTAAAGAAGAGGAAGTTGAAGAAGAAAGAAACTTGAAAGAATCGGTAGAAGAGATTACCTCTTCTTCGACGCACCTCTTTTAAGCTTCCTCTTAAGGAACTAGAGTTTGTCTTTTGAGAAGACAAAAATCTACATAATTTTTATTGGTAATTGTATAAGAGAAATTGGAAGGTTTTGGCCGAGCTTGAAGGCTCAAAGTTTTATGAAGAGGAGAGGGAGGAGGTGCCCTTTTATAAGGGAGGAGAGGGGCACCTTTGAAAACCTCAAAAATATTAATTTATAATAAATAAAACCCCACTTAAAAACCTCCAACAATGACTAATATTCTAAGATTAGATGATATATGGTTGTAATATCATCAAAAAATAAAATTTATACATGTTGTAAATTTATTTTAAACCTTATCAACTTGATTTATCCTTATTTAATCTATTTAATTTTATTTGTGGTAATATGATTCAAAATTTTAAATTGTTGTAAATAATTACTTATGTGTTGTGAATTGTCCATAATTTTATAATTTATGACATTTTAGACCATATAAATTTTAATTTTTAAATATTTTTGTGATTTTTAAACAATTTTATATTATGTTATTTTTATAAAATACCAATAGTGTCAATTTTGACACTATTCATTTATTGGAATTTAAATAAAATCCTCACAGATGATATGTTTGAAATAAAAGATTTACTAGACTCATAAAATGTCATATTTATCTATAAAATTAGTGTAGTATGCTAAATAGTTCATATAATTTTTATTTTAATATTTTTAAAACCATTTATTTGATATTTCAATCAATAAAATAATTTCAACATCACTATTGTGTCACCTTTAATGATAATTATATAATCCCTAAAAATTCTAAATAAATTCACATTATGTAGATAATTTTATTAGATTTCTGGAGACTATTCATGTTTTAAGTTTCATGAAGTTTATCACGAAATTAAAATTATTATACTTATAATATTTAAGAGAGTGACATGTTGTCATTTTCTTTGGTTTTAATAATAATTAAATTATTTTCATGGTCAAAAGTCCATAAAATGAATCAAATCCGGCCCTTAGGTGATACGGGTCGACTTTTAGTCCTCCAATATAATTTTTTCATGTGTTAGGGTAATTTTATAATCTTATTTTTACCCTTAATTACCCGATTTACCTTTAACTGTAGTAAATAAAAATTACCGTAGTTACTATTCATAATATGAAAAATAAAAGTAACCTATTAACATAATTTGGACCCACTGAATTAAAATATGGAATCCATTTTTAAAAATTCAAAACATAGAAGTTTCAGTAATTAATTTAAAATTAATCCCATTGTTAAGAAAACAGGTTTTAAAAGTTAAAATATTGCTAAAGATTGAAATGTTTTTACCTATGAATTAAATGTAAAATTAATGGTAATTAAATAAATTATATTAAATGGTAAAAATATATTCTATTTATACTTTAAAACCATTCAATATTCTAATTTAACCATATAAATTATTACGATGAAAAAAGTTGTTTTAATTATAATATAGCGTGTTTTTAGTATTCATTAAAATATGAAAGTTGTCAGAATAATAGGAAAATTTTATCCAAAGTAAATTTTTATATCCTGATTCCAAATAAGAATTTTATTTTTTCAAATTTAACTTATAAAAATGTCAAAAAATATATTTAAAGTGGGTGCACCATCAAAAGGCGGTAAAACTGCATTTTTTGAAAAATACTTATTTTACCTGAAAAATTTATTTTGTTCTTATACCATGTTCTAGAAAATGTGTAAGATGAATAATAATGTTATAAAATTGAAAATTTAGTTAATAATATTCATAATGGATAGTATATAATAATATTATAACAATATATTATTTTTTAGTGAAACCCAATATTGCATACTACACAGGCTATCGAGGAAGGTCGTGATTGCGTGTAATGCAAGCCAAGTCAGGGATGCATGTAGTGAAATCTCCCTTTGGTGTTGTGTACAAAACAAGACATCAATGAAATTAAAAATAATAATTCTCATAAAATATTGGGTTGTTACATTCTATCCCACTTAAAATGAATTTCTCCCTCGAAATTCGTCGGGGTTATAAATGGTTTACTACTTGAAAGTTTCTTTCATAGAAACCCACATCATAAAAAAGAATAATAAAAATTAATTTTTAAAAGTGAAGTATGAAACATATCAGTTACCCAAATTAACTCATCACTGGGTTTCCACATAGGAGAACATAGGTGAAAATATGGATATGGAAGAGAAACCTAACCATCAAGTTCTGATGGAGAGTTGTAGAGAACATGGCTATGAAAAATCCAACAATCACAAAGCCATAAATTTGTGATGATCTAAGGTACCATCTTATTCATTGGGCACTAGGAAAACATTTTTGGTTTTAAAGATCATTTCCCTAAAGTTAAATAATTTGAATAAGAAGAAATACTTACTTTATTTCAGTACAATCTCACCATTGTTCGTGCCTTGAACAATTTCCACCTCATCTCTTAAAGAAATGAAGTTGAATTTGTCTTCTGTGAAGTGTTAGTAGTTCATGTGATAGAATGAGACATCATTCCATCTGTCTCAAACATAAGGTTAGCATAAGTTGTATACATAAGTCCATCTATAGTGAGATTAATCATATTTGGTTCCAAAAATGAACTTATAATTCATCTATCATATTGATTAATAATATAAATCTAATATCTACTAACCAGAGACTTCCTGTAGGACAGTGGTAGGTGATAAAGGCTTGTCACACTTCGGTTGTGGTTTCGATTCCCTCATCCTTGTTCGACGCGACAGGTTGTCGCCCGTCCTATAGGTTGTCCCTTTTTCTAAAACTACATTATTATAACATTCCTGCAATAATATCAAAACAATTTCTAGCCTTAAACAATACTATCTTATTTCTAACTTAATTCATTCCAGTATTTAGGCTTATTCAAAATACTTCTATCCAATCTCATAGTATAAAGAAAACAATTACTGGAAATGTCATCTACCAAGCATGTGAATATCATCATTTATCATACGATGTATATTGTTGGTCACATTCCAAACATGTGAATACATTAATCATGTATTATTTTGAAAAATGAATACCCATTGAACCTTAGTGAAAACATGAATGTTTTCAAAAGTTAACTCTTTCCACATACCAAAATCCCAAAATTCTATATACTCAAACCATGATATCACTTTGTCCTTATATCAGTCATGAGCTCATTAATACTATCAAACGTCTCATTATGTCCTTATCCTTTAATTTTTCACATATCACCTACCTTCCAAAAATATTTGAATAACTTTTCATGGTTATCGGTACCATTCTTCATATTATTTCAAAAACTCAAGGAAAGACAATAGTGTAACAATCCTTAGATTTTTCTTTATTCCATAGTACCATACATACAATCATTCCACTACCTTCTTATACCACTGACTGAGGTTCATCATTTCTTTCATCTCATATATCATTTGTAATCTCTTCATCATCATCCACATAAATACTACACATATTACCATCCTGATTATCTTCATGAGATTTTCCCTTAGGGCATTGGTTTGCATAATTCCCATACATTCCACATTTAAAACATTTAACCATTGTTGATTTCTTAGAAATACCATTATCCTAGTCTATGGTGTTAACTAAACCTTTTCCTTTACAATTACTAGCTTTGTGTCCTTCTTTTCCACACCCAAAGAATATTCTAATTCATTTGAAACATTCTCCCTGATTCCTCTTCCCACATGATTTACATGAGGGAAATTGAACTTTCTTTCTTCTATGAGCATCATTAAACTCTATCTTTCTCTTATTATCTGAGTCAGGAAACTTACCAAAGTTGAGATTATTGATCATATTATGAGATTTATGATTAGGCATAATAACGATATGTGGACTTCCAGATCCAATTTTATTTGGTTTCTCATGAACAATATCATTCCATTGTCCATCATATCCTACATTATTGTGAATCTTTCTCTTTCTAGCCATTTTCTAAAACCCAAAAAGAATAGTGTGAGAGGCAAAAAATCATAATCGAGGGGGAGTGCCTTCAATATATAACATCTTATGTTAAATTCTAATATTGTTACCGTGCTTTGTCCTCACTCACACACACCCTTGGGAAGAGAGCCAGGCTTCTTCCAACTCTCACATGTGAGAGTTCCCAAGGATCGGATTCATTCCTACCTTCTTTTCCTCTGATACCAAATGTGACTACCGGGTCCCGGTGATAGCACAGACACCCTGCCCTAACATGGTTGTAACACCCGAGACTTTTATAAGAAATATTTTGTTTTTATGTTATATAAATCATTAAAGTAATCTTTCACTACACACAACACTAGCTTGGCTATCTTTACACACAAACGTGGCCTTCCTCGATAGCTTGCGTTGTACGCAATACCGAGTTTCACTAAACAACGATATGCTATTAAAATATTATTAAAACTAGCCGTTATGAATAGTAATAACCACTTTTTGAAATTTTATAAATTTTATTTTTCAAAATGGATTTCATTTTTGGATTCGGAAGATCGAAATTATCCTAGGGTGAAATTTTGGTATTTTTCTGAAAACTTTCAATTTTTGATGAATAGTGAAAACATTGGGTTGCCATTTAAAATACGATTTTTTATTTAAATAATTATTTATTTTATTTAAATTTATTTTAGGTCAAAATTTATACATAATACCTATATAATTTCAATTTAATTCATTGGATTAATTTTATAATAATTTTAGATATATAAAAATTTTATTGAACTTTTCACCGTCTTTTACCCACCTCCTAGGAGAATTTGCAAATTTACATAAAACATAATTTTACCGCTTCTGTGAGTGGAATTTCAAAAATCCTAGAGACACGGTTGATGTTAGTAAGTAAAATGTGGTTCAATGAGATGAAAATAATTTTTGGTGAATACTAACTTTTTACTTTTATTTACCACGATTAAAAGTAAATAGGGTAATTAAGAGTAAAAATGATTTTATTATTCCCCTAAAACATGTCCTAATTCTATTGGATAAGTGTAATTCGACCAAAAACAACCTTAGTAATAAAATATGACCATTTAGGCCCACTTGGATTAGATTAGGACATTTATTATTAATTTATTTAAAGAAGGGTTAAAATAGTTAAAATCAAAGTTTAATAAGTAAATAATTTTTAATATAGGGTTATACATAAGATAAATTCAACTATAAATATTCATTAGAAATAAAAAAATATTTCCTACATAATGATATTTTATTTTTAATTTTTAGACATTAAATAATTTAATTTATTTTTGACATAATGACGATGTAGTAATTATCTTATTAATGAAATATTGACTTAATTGATGTTATAAATACCCAAATAAATGTAATTTGAGACTTTTATGAATTAAAATAATTTTCTGTTTTAATATGACATATTGGTATTGATTTAATTCACTTTTTTCGAACTAATAGTTCTGTTATAAGTTTCAACAAAATCAATTACCAAATAGTATAAAAATTGACATAAAATAGTTTTTAAAACAAATATTATATTATTAATTGTTATTTTATTCCTAAAAATATAATGTTCGGCCAAATTACTTATATAAGGTTATATATATTAATAATAAACAACTTGGGGTTCGTTTGTCTTGTTATAGTAAGTTTTTTAACCTTATAGTGTAAGAACACAGAAAGACATGGTAAAAGTAAAATTATTTAACTTAAAGTTAAATCTAAATGATAAGGTTAAAATAGGAACCTAAACTTGTCTAAATTCTATTTTATGAGAGGATTTCGACCCATACCCACGTTATCTTCGAAATAAATCAATTTGGGTCTATTTAAAACCGAATATGACTTTATAATAAAATAATATTTTTTGTTTTTCCAAAGGTGCCGCTCTCCTCCCTTATAAAAAGGGCACCTCCTCCCTCTCTTACTCACACCACCTTGAGCCTTCAAGATAGGCCAACCCCTACCAAATTATCTTCTCCACTTCCCTAGAAACATCCTAGAGGTCCTGGTCTTCTTAAAAGACCAATTTTAGTTCCCTAAAAGGAGGTCTCAAAGAAGCGCTTCAAAGAAGAGGTAATGTCCGGTACCGATTCTTTCAACTTTATTTCTTCTTCCACTTCTTATTCTTTAGTTTTTTCATTATGAAGTAATAACATCAGTATCACTAATATACTGATATGTTATTATAAGTATGAAACAACCCTATTTCACCATATATCCATCCTACGGAAAACGAAATCACCGCGCGTGCGTACGTACGGAATATCGTCTCCACGCCGTGGTGTAATCTATTTTCCACCACCACCTTACTTGGATGGGTATAATGGTGTAAATAATAACTATAAATTATTATTGTAAAGTGGTATTGATTCTAAAATAGTATACTTACACTCCATTACAATTTCATGATCATGGGAACGATATCATCGCTCGTGCGTACGTACGGAATACCGTCTCCACGATGTGATGTGACTCGTTCTACATGATCTTCATTGCATAATGATTATATAAATGAATTGAAAGAATGAATATAATATATATTACACTAATACCATTCTGGAAATTAGGTATCTATAACTCAAAAAGAATAATACGAATTTATTTGACAAAACACGCATAAGAACAAAAAGCAATAAACACCCGAATAACAAGTAACAATGAAATATTACTAATAAGAAGCTAAGAATATGACCATATATGATATCATAACAATGCGTATGATTATGTAATAAGTAAACAAAATTATTTAAATCATTATACAGGAGTTTCGGACACTTACGAAGCAAATCGGACCTATGGTAAGGGAAAATATCACAATCTCATTTTTATCTGAGATTGTTTATACTTTGGTATTTACTGGGGTGTATTTTATCATCCACATCCATGTTCCCTCAATATGTAATATTGTTTCCATCCACCTACAATTTTTTAAATCCAATTTTACCCTTCGGTGAGTTTTTAGTAAAAGATATGAAAGGAATCTTTTGTCGTTTTTCGTACGAGGTACTTTTTGACTTTTCTGACAAAAGTACGAGAAGAATGTTTTTTTAACTTATACGGAATGAATGGATTTTTAAAACACTATTTCCAAGAATCTTCCTTTACCAGTTTTCAAGTTTTTTTTAATCAAATTCTTTTAGTTTAAAATCGTATGACATGTTAAGAAAGGAAAAATGTTTTTGAAGCAGAAAGGATATTTTCCTCAAGAATGGAGTTCAAGTGTATTATCAAAATTATTTTCCATATAAGATAATATAGGGTTTTGTTTCTATCATTATTATTATATTGATTTGATTATGTTGTGATGGTAATATTTTTATGAATTCCTTTCTCTTATATGAATTTTTTTATAATTTCACGATGTTTAAGAATCCCATTTTTATTACATAGGTTATGCTATGATGTATGGTTTATGATTTTGTGGCACACATAAGAATGGTATCATTATGGATGGGTGGGACCTATATATCCCTCTAATGCATTGGGTAAAGATTTTATATCTCATGAGATATACATGGTTGAAATTGCAGGTTAAACCAGTTTAGTGAAACAGGACTGAAACGAGGAATGAACTCGGTTCAGAAATGGACTTTGTCCACTAAGATAGTCTTGGAAATGGGTCTTGACTAATAAGAAATGATTCTCTATGATTATGTTTGTATGCCACAAAGCTTCATGTTTTAAGTTATGATTATTGTGATTACAGTTCACTACCATGATTTATCCCATGTTATGAAATTATGATCTCTTTTTCAGGGTATGATTTCCAAATTGTTATGTTCTTATGAATATGATGTGATTGATTTTTCTTTTGTTTACCTTTACTGAGCATTTGATATCAACCTTTTGTATGTTTTATTTCCCCCAGGTCAGGAAGAAGGTTATTAAGTAGGATATTCCAAAAGGGACTCTAGATATGATGAAATAAATGGGAGACAGTGTAGACGCTTTATGAACCAGTTGTTTATGTTTCCCAGTTTCTAAAGACACTATACCTATACGGTCCTTTCATGGTTTTGTTATATGTTGTAATAAGTATGCTTCAATTTTGAAGTAATAACCATGTATGTAAAGTATGATTCGTTATAGTTGGTATCAGAGGAAAGGTATAGTCTACCTTTGGAAACTAGGATGTGAAAGCCTTAGTAAGAATCCTAAGGCTAAGTCTAAGCATAGAACATAATCTTAGTATTTTAGAAATGGACATTAATAACCTAGGATAAGACCTTAAGTGTGAAATTTTATTCTTGATTATGTGGTTTCCTATTATAATTAGTGTTGCTCACACTATTCTTCTTGGTTTTAGTCAATGGATGGAACCCAAAGGAACCGTTGTAATGCGGAATGCGACAGGCAATGCAATGATTGTCCCCCTGAGCAACCAAACGTTATGGGAGTTGGAATGCAAAATCTTGTAGCCATGATCACACAACTTTCGCAAGATATGAATCATACATGACTTCCAAATGAGCAAAGGAAGGATCAAAATTCTTTTGAATCCTTCATGAGGCAGCGTCCACCTTCATTCAGTGGGTCTACTGATCCATTAGTTACTGAATAATGGATTAGTACTACGGAAAAGATATTTTCAGTTCTTCAATGTTCTGAACATGATAAAGTCATCTTAGTAGTGTATAGTTTGGAAGGTTATGCTGATCAATGGTGGAATCTTATCAAGAATACGAGGCAAAGATATGAAATTGAGTCCATGGAATGGGATGAGTTCAAGAACTTATTTTTCAATAAGTACTTCCCACATATTCTTCGAACAAATATGGAGAAGGAGTTTCTTTAACTAAAGCAAAAGGATAATCAATCCGTTGGTATCTATGAAGAAAATTTTACAAGACTTGCAAGGTATGCTTCTGGTATTATTATCCAACCTGAGAGTAAGATCGATTGATTCTTTAGTGGATTAAAACCAAGTCTTCGAAGGGCGTTAGCCATAAAGGACTTCAATAGCTATGAGGAAATCGTTCGATGTGCTCTCAAAGTTGAGATGGAGATTGGAGTAACCCATCAGTCATATGGGTTTGATAAGAAGAGGAAAATGGAATTCAAAAGAAAATCTAAAGAGCACACTGAAAAGAAGATGAACTTTCCCTTATGCTCAAAGTGTGGAAAGAAACATGGAGGGAGTTTTCTTAAAGGGACAAGTAAATGTTTCAAATGTGGAAATGAAGGTCATCAGGCATTTGAATGCCGCAATGATGGGAAGAAGATGTCTAGTGATACGAACAAAGAAAAGGCTACACAGAGTGCACCTCCTACACTTCAATGTTACAAGTGCAAGGAAATGGGGCATTATGCCAATCAATGCCCTAATCCAAGGCTTGTTGATGATGATCGACGTCAAAAAACTCTTAAGGATAAAGACAAAGTAAAGTCACATGCAATTTCTATTAGCGATGTGGAGTACGATAACAAAGTGGTGAAAGGTACACTTACCATCCACTCTAAAGTAGAAAATGTTTTATTTGATTCGGGATCCACCCACTCCTTTATTTCTGAATAATTTTCTAAGGGTATCACCGTATTACCTCAACAATTAGATGTTGAGTTAGCTGTGACAACCCCTATTGGCACAATAGTCGCATCAAAAGTTTATAATTCTTATCTGATTGAAGTTTTTGGGGAAGTGCTTCCTGCAAATCTTGTGATCCTCCCTATAGTGGAATTTGATGTGGTTCTTAGCATGGATTGAATTTCTCTATATGGAGCTCATATCAATTGCCAAAGAAGGGAAGCCACATTTCATATTCTAGATCAATCTATGATCGTCTATCAATGCAAGGATGAACATAACCTTCCAGTGGAAATTTCTTCCATCTTATGGGTCTTGATTCCACTAAATGAAGGTTATTTAACTCAAACGGTTGGTGAGAAACTCACGATTAAGAATATGCCCATTGTACGGGAGTTTGACGATGTCTTTCTGGAGGAATTACCGGGTCTTCCACCAAATCGTGAAGTTGAGTTTTCAATAGAACTCGTACTGTGTGCTTTGCCTATTTCAAAGACACCTTATAGAATGGCCCCAATTGAGTTGCAGGAATTGAAGAAGAAACTCCAAGAGAATCTTGATAAGGGATTCATACGCCCTAGTGTGTCACCTTGGGGAGCACCTGTTCTGTTTGTTAAGAATAAAGATGGATCAATGAGACTCTTCATGGATTATCGAGAACTTAACAAGATCACTATCAAGAACAAATATCCTCTCCCGCGCATTGATGACTTATTTAACCAACTACGCGGAGCTCAATACTTTTCCAAGATTGATCTTAGTTCAGGGTATCATCAATTAAGGTTCAGAAGGGAGGATATACCAAATACAACTTTCCATACAAGGTATGGACACTATTAATTTATAGTGATGCCATTTGGTCTTACTAATGCCCCTGCTATCTTCATGGATCTAATGAATAGAGTCTTTAGAGACTATCTTGATCAGTTTGTGGTAGTATTTATAGACGTTATTCTTGTTTATTCAAAGAGCAAGGAAGAACATGAAGATCACTTGAGAATTATATTGAAGACCCTAAGAAAGGAGAATCTTTATGCCAAATTTTCCAAGTGTGAATTTTGGCTTCAAAAAGTTTCATTTTTGGGTCACATAATCTCAAAAGAGGGGATATCTGTGGATCCAGCAAAAACAGAGGTTATCGAAAGATGGTTGAGACCAAAAACAGTAATTGAGATCCGAAGTTTTACTGGTTTGGATGGATATTATCGACGTTTTGTGAAATATTTCTCATGATTATCTAATCCACTCACCAAGTTGACTCGGAAAGGAGTTAAGTTTGTTTGGACGGAGGAATGTGAAGAGAATTTCAAGGAGTTGAAAAGAAGGTTATCTAATTCACCTGTGCTCACACTGCCTTGTAGTGCAGAAAGGTTTGTGATCTATAGTGATGCATCCAAGAAGGGATTGGGGTGTGTTCTTATGAAAAATTATATGGTGATAGCTTATGCCTCACGACAGTTGAAAATACATGAGCAAAATTACCCAACTCGTGATTTGGAGTTAGCTGTGGTAATCTTCGCATTAAAGATTTGGAGGCATTAACTTTATGGAGAAAGGTGTGACATTTATACTGATCATAAAAGTTTAAAGTGTATTTTCACACAAAAGGAGTTGAATATGCGCCAAAGAATATGGTTGGATATGATTAAGGATTACGACTTCTCAATTCATTAACACCCTGGGAAAGAAAAGACGGTGGCAGATGCATTAAGTCGACAAGACCATGCCAGTTTATCCATGATGAGGATCACAAAAGATCCAATATTTATGGATTTACAAAGGATGGATCTTAGAATTATAATGGAATGGGAAAAATCTTATCTTTCTCAAATGAATGTTCAACCATCTATACATGTGAAGATTAAAGAGGAACAGAAAGAAGATTTAGAGTTAAAAAAGAAGGTGAGAAATGTTCCTGAATTCAACCTTGATTGTGATGGGATAATAAAGTTCAGGAATCGGGTTTGTGTTCCTCCCATCCCCGAATTAAATAAGGAGATGCTGGATGAGGCTCATAGTTCTTCATTATCTATTCATCCTGGAAGAACGAAGATTTATAGGGACCTGAAATAGTACTTCTGGTGGGATGGCATGAAAAGATATGTTGCTGAATATGTCTCTCGATGCTTGGTTTGTCAGGAAGTTAAAGCTAAGAGATAGAAGTCTAAGGGAATGTTACAACCATTACCCATATCCGAATGGAAATGGGAAAACACCACTATGGACTTTGTCACCGGACTTCCTAAAACATCCAAATCCAATAATGCTATCTGGGTCATAGTTGATCGTCTGACAAAGTCTGCACACTTCATTGCTATTAGAGAGGATTTCTCTCTGGATCAGCTTGCCAGGATATATGTAAAGGAAGTGGTAGGATTGCATGGAGTACCACTTTCTATTATATCTGATCGGGATCCGAGGTTTACCTCAAAGTTCTGGCGAAGTCTTCAGCATACTCTGGATACAGAGTTGAGTTTCAGCACTGCTAATCATCCTCAGACAGACGGTCAGTCTGAGAGGAAGATTCAAACTCTAGAAGATATGTTGAGATCTTGCTCTATGGATTTAAAAGGTGGTTGGGAGCAACACCTACCTTTGGTGGAATTTTCTTATAATAATATCTTTCACTCTAGTATTCAGATGGCTCCTTATGAAGCTCTCTATGGAAAGAAATTCAGGACTCTAACTTGCTAGGATGAAGTTGGGGAAAGAAAACTATTAGGACCTGATCTTGTTGATGAGATGGCAGAAAAGGTCAGATCTATTCAACAAAACATAAGAGCAGCTCAGAGTCGACAAAAAAATTTATGCCGACAACCGAAGAAAAGACTTAGAGTTTGAAGTGGGTGATAAAGTGTTCTTAAGAATATCTCCCTCGAAGAGGGTCATGATATTTGGAAAGAAGGGAAAGTTGAGCCCTAGATATATCGGTCCTTTCGAAATACTTGATCATGTTGGGAAGGTAGCTTACCGATTAGAGCTTACACCAAATCTCTCTCAAGTTCACAATGTGTTCCATGTATCTCTCCTGAGAAAGTACATACCTGATCCTTCACATGTACTCATCTCAGAAGTTGTACCGCTGGAACAAGATCTTTCTTATGAAGAACAGCCGATAGAGATTCTGGATCGTAGTGAAAAAGTCCTACGGAACAAGACCACTCACTTGGTGAAAGTTTTATGGAGGAACCACCAATTAGAAGAAGCTACATGGGAGCTCGAGGATATGACGAGGGAGAGGTATCCTCATCTGTTTGTTACAAAGTGACGAATTTCGAGGGCGAAATTTATTTTAAGGGGGGTAGAATGTAACACTCGAGAATTTTATAAGAAATATTTTATTTTTATGTTATATAAATCATCAAAGGAATCTTTCACTACACACAAAACTAGCTTGGCTTGCTTTATATGAAAACATGGCCTTCCTCGATAGCATGCGTCGTACACAATACCGAGTTTTACTAAACAACGATATGCTATTAAAATATTATTAAAACTAGCCATTATGAATAGTAATAACCACTTTTTGAAATTTTATAAATTTTATTTTTCAAAATGGACTTCATTTTTGGATTCGGAATATCGAAATTATCCTAGGCTGAAATTTTGGTATTTTTCTGAAAACTTTTAATTTTTGATGAATAGTGAAAACATTGGGTTACCATTTAAAAAACGAATTTTTATTTAAATAATTATTTATTTTATTTAAATTTATTTTAGGTCAAAATTGATACATAATACCTATATAAGTTCAATGTAATTCATTGGAGTAATTTTATAATAATTTTAGATATATAAAAATTTTATTGAACTTTTCACCGTCTTTTACCCACCTCCTAGGAGAATTTGCAAATTTACATAAAACTTAATTTTACCTCTTATGTGAGTGGAATTTAAAAACTCCGATAGACACGGTTGATGTCAGTAAGTAAAATGTAGTTCAATGAGATGAAAATATTTTTTGATGAATACTAACTTTTTACTTTTATTTACCACAATTTAAAGTAAATAGGGTAATTAAGAGTAAAAATGATATTATTATTACCCTAAAACATGTCCTAATTCTATTTTATAAGTGTAATTCGACCAAAAACAACCTTAGGAATAAAATATGACCATTTAGGCCCACTTGGATTAGATTAGGACATTTATTATTAATTTATTTAAAGAAAGGTTAAAATAGTTAAAATCAAAGTTTAATAAGTAAATCATTTTTAATATAGGGTTATACATAAGATAAATTTGATTATAAATATTCATTAGAAAGATAAACAGATTTCATACATAATGATATTTTATTTTTTAATTTTTATACATTAAATAATTTAATTTATTTATGACACAATGATGATGCAGTAATTATCTTATTAATGAAATATTGACATAATTGATGTTATAAATACCCAAATAAATATAATTTGAGACTTTTTATGAATTAAAATAATTTTCTATGCTAATATGACATGTTATTATTCATTTAATTCACTTTTTGTGAACTAATATTTCTGTTATGATTTTCACAAAAATTAATTACCAAATAGTATCAAAATTGACATAAAATATTTTTTAAAAAAAATATTATATTATTCATTGTTATTTTATTCCTAAAAATATAAGGTTCATCAAAATGACTTATATAAGTTTATATATATTAATAATAAACAACTTGGGGTTCTTTTGTCTTGTTATAGTAAGTTTGTTAACCTTATAGTGTAAGAACACAAAAAGACACGGTAAAAGTAAAATTATTTAACTTAAAGTTAAATCTAAATGATAAGGTTAAAATAGGAACCTAAACTTGTCTAAATTCTATTGTATGAGAGTATTTAGACCCCTCCCCGCCTTAGATTCAAAATAAATCAATTTGGATCTATTTAAAACCTAATATGACTTTATAATAAAATAATATTTTTAGTTTTTCCAAAGGTTCCCCTCTCCTCCCTTATAAAAAAGGAACCTCCTCCCTCTCTTCCTCACACCACTTTGAGCCTTCAAGCTCATCGGAACCCTGCAAAATTCTCTTCTCCACTTCCCTAGAAACATCCTAGAGGTCCTGGTATTCTTCAAAGACCAATTTTAGTGCCCTAAAAGGAGGTCTCAAAGAAGCGCTTCAAAGAAGAGGTAATGTCCGTTACCGATTCTTTCAACTTTATTTCTTCTTCCACTTCTTCTTCTTTAGTTGTTTCATTATTAAGTAATAACATCAGTATCACTAATATACTGATATG
Source organism: Viscum album (assembly GCA_963277665.1). Taxonomy (NCBI): domain Eukaryota; kingdom Viridiplantae; phylum Streptophyta; class Magnoliopsida; order Santalales; family Viscaceae; genus Viscum; species Viscum album. The sequence goes on from OY728123.1 coordinate 2,119,016,676, forward strand.
TTATTATAAGTATGAAACAACCCTATTTCACCATATATCCATCCTACAGAAAACGAAATCACCGCGCGTGCGTAAGTACGGAATACCGTCTCCACACCGTGGTGTAATCTATTTTCCCCCACCACCTTACTTGGATGGATATAATGGTGTAAATAATAACTATAAATTATTTTTGTAAAATGGTATTTATTCTTAAATAGTATACTTACACTCCATTACAATTTCACAATCATGGGAACGATATCATCGCTCGTGCGTACGTACGGAATACCGTCTCCACGATGTGATGCGACCCGTTCTACATGATCTTCATTTCATAATGATTATATAAATGAATTGAATGAATTAATATGATATATATTAAACTAATAACACTCTGGAAATGAGGTATCTATAACCCAAAAAGAAGAATAAGAATTTATTCGACAAAACACGCATAAGAACAAAAAGAAATAAACACCCGAATAACAAGTAACAATGAAATATTACTAATAAGAAGCTAAGAATATGACCATATATGATATCATAACAATGAGTATGATTATGGAATAAGTCAATGACATTATTTAAAACATTATACAGGAGGTTTGGACACTTACGAAGCAAATCGGACCTAAGGTAAGGGAAAATATCACAATCTCATTTTTATCCGAGATTGTTTATACTTTGGTATTTACTGGGGTGTATTTTATCATCCAAATCCATGTTCCCTCAATATGTAATATTGTTTCCATCCACCTACAATTGTTTCAATCCAATTTTACCCTTCGGTGAGTTTTTAGTAAAATATATAAAAGGAATCTTTTGTCGTTTTTCGTACGAGGTACTTTTTGACTTTTCCGACAAAAGTATGAGAATAATGTTTTTTAACTTATACGGAATGAATGGATTTTTAAAACATTATTTCCAAGAATCTTCCTTTACAAGTTTTCAAGTTTATTTTTAATCAAATTGTTTTAGTTTAAAATCGTATGACATGTTAAGAAAGGAAAAATGTTTTTTAAGTAGAAAGGATATTTTCCTCAAGAATGGAGTTCAAGTGTTTTATCAAAATTATTTTCCATCTAAGATAATATAGGTTTCTGTTTCTATCCCTATTATTATATTGATTTGATTATGTTGTGATGGAAATATTTTTATGAATTCCTTTATCTTATATGAATTTTTTTATGATGTCACGATGTTTAAGAATCCCATTTTTATTACATGGGTTATGCTATGATGTATGGTTTATGATTTTGTGGCACACATAAGAATGGTATCATTATGAGATGGGTGGGACCTATATCTCCCTCTAATGCATTGGGTAATGATTTTATATCTCATGAGATAGACATGGCCGGAACGGTAGGTTAAACCGGTCCAGTGAAACATGACTGAAATGATGAATGAAATTGGTTCATAAATGGAATTTGTCATCTAAGATAGTCTTGGCAATGAGTCTTGACTAATAAGAAATGATTCTCTATGATTATGTGTGTATGACACAAAGCTTCATGTTTTAATTTATGATTATTGTGATTACATTTCACTACCATTATTTATCCCATGTTATGAAATTATGATCTCTTTTGCAGGGTATGATTTCCAAATTGTTATGTTCTTATGAATATGATGTGATTGATTTTTCTTTTGTTTACCCTTACTGAGCATTTGAGCTCACCCTTTTGTATGTTTTCTTTCCTCCAGATCAGGAAGAAGGTTATTAAGTAGGATATGCCAAAAGGGACTCTAGATATGATAAAATAAATGGGAGACAGTGTAGACGCTTTATGAACCAGTTGTTTATTTTCCCAGTTTCTAAATACACTATACATATACGGTCCTTTCATGGTTTAGTTATATGTTGTAATAAGTATGCTTCAATTTTGAAGTAATAACCATGTATGTAAAGTATGGGTCGTTATAATGGCCATCAGGTCCTGGCCTACTAGGTACCACCAGTTACCCCACATACATGTGGGGCCCACCCCAGGGTCCACCCACGTGCCCGAATGGGTCATCTTACTAATGATTGTCCCTGCAGGGCAACATATGTTTTTTTCCATTGTTCTTTGTCCTCATTCACACACACCCTTGGGCAGAGAGCCATGCTTCGTCCAACACTCACATGTGAGAGTTCCCAAGGATCGGATTCATTCCTACCTCCTTTTCCTCTGATACCAAATGTGACAACCGGGTCCCGGTGACAGCACAGACACCCCGTCTTAACATCGCCATCGGGTCCCAGTGACAGCACAGACACCCCGCCCTAACATCGCCATCGGGTCCCAGTGACAGCACAGACACCCCGCCCTAACATCGTCATCGGGTCCTGGCCTACCAGGTACCACCAGTTGCCCCGCAGACATGTGGGGCCCACCCCAAGGTCCACCCACGTGCCTGAACAGGTCATCTAACTAATGATTGTCCCTACAGGCCAACATATGTCCTTTCCAGTGACAGCACAGACACCCCGCCCTAACATCACCATCGGGTCCCAGTGACAGCACAGACACCCCGCCCTAACATCGCCATCGGGTCCTGGCCTACCAGGTACCACCAGTTGCCCCACAGACATGTGGGGACCACCCCAGGGTCCACCCACGTGCCTGAACGGGTCATCTAACTAATGATTGTCCCTGCAGGCCAACATATGTCCTTTCCATTTTTCTTTGTCCTCACTCACACACACCCTCAGAAATTTCCCAGAAGGTCACCCATCCTGATCACTACTCTAGGCCAAGCATGATTAACTGCAGAGTACTAATCATATAGGCTCCTAAAAAGTAAGGTGCACCTTTTTTACATGATTCATATCATTTAGACATTTAAACCTTTATCATTTTGGGGTGTTATAATCATCCCCCCCCCCCTAGATCACAAGGTCCCTGTTGTGGGCCCTACATCTCAACCCAGGCAGTGCGGTGCACTTAAGGCTGGGTACCACCTCTAATACAAAATGTAGAGACCCAATCTTGAAATACAAGGACATTACATTACTTTTTCAGAATACCTAATACATAAAAGAACACCAAAGGACCGTAATAGTTTAGTGTCTTTGGAAACTCAGAATATAATCTTCTAATCTTGGTGAAAGATCTTCAACATCTCCCATAAATATCTTCCCTTTTTTTACCTAAAACCTTTCTTTATATCCTAGGGAAAAGAAAACATATGAAGGGTGATCTCAAATGCTCAGTAAGGGTAAGCATGGAGAAAATAAAACAAACCATATACATTTGTACTTCAAAACATTAACATAAAGTTTACACATCAAAATCTTGAGTTGTGAAATACATCTTGGCAGTACGTAAGGCATAGGTCATAAATTAATATCAATCATGATAAAATAGAATGTGAATAAAACATTTAATTGTGGAAAACCATTAATCACATGATATGATTTCCATAGTAGCCAAGGCATTACTGCCAAGACCATCTTAGTAGACAAAGTCCCTTTCTGAATCGAGTTCACTCCTCGTTCCAGTCCTGTATCACTAGACCAGATTAACTTACCATTCCATCCATGTCTATCTCATGAGATATAAATCTTTAACCAATGAATTGGAGGGATATATAGGTCCCACCCATCTCATAATGAAATCATTCTTACTTGTTCCACAACATAAACATAAATCATTCATCATAACACATAGAATAGAAATGGGTTTCATAAACATGATCCCATCATAACATAATCCATATAAAAAAATGGATATCATTTCATCATAAGAAAAGTGAAACCATGTGAATCATAGAGATATTATACTTGAAACATACACATATGAAATAATTTCATCTTATATGGAAAATGGTTTTGATAAAACACTGGAAAAGAATTCTTGCGGAAAATATCCTGTCTTCTTAAAAATCATTTTATTTTCACAAAATGCCATGAAATTTTAAAAGAAAAGGATTTTATTGAAAATAACAATGAAATATTGTCGAGTAAACTTCATGAATATAAGGAGTTATGAAACCGTAAAAATCTGGTCATGCCACATAAGTTAAAAAAGCATTCTCCTTGTACTTTTAACGAAAAGTCAAAAAGTTCCTTGTATGATAAACGAAAGAAAGATTCCTTCCATAACCCAAGGTAAAATTCAAAGAGGGGTATAAATGACATTAAACATACATGGAATAATATTAAACACTTTATGAAAAACATTTTATGTGCATGGATGAAAAATATAACCCCAGTAAATACTTACATATAAGAAATCTCAGATAAAAATGAGATTTGCAAAATTATCCCTTACCTTATGTCTGATATGCTTCGTGTGTATCTGAACCTACTATATAATGATTTAAATAATGTCATTGACTTATTACAGAATCATATTCATTGTTATTATATCATATATGGTTAACTTATGACTTTATATTTCCCGTTCTTTTGTAAATTCATGTTAAAGTAGCGTTTTGGGTAAAATCATTTCATTTATCATACGTGTTTCGACTTGTTGTTCTTGATATTATTACTTATACCTTGATTTACTTAATTCAGAATTTAAAACATTATTTATATATAATATATATTCCATATATAAATATATATGATTTATCGATAAATGGAATGAAATACACCGTTCATGGAGACGGTAGGTCGTACGTACGCATGAACGCTGTTTTCGTTTCCTTATGGAATTGAATGGAATTAAGTAAATGAAACATATAGGTACATAAATCCAGTAGAATTATTATGTCATATATATAATTATTATTTATTATATATACTTTATAATCATTCTTGAATGGTTAACATGGAGAATGAATCTCATTGCGTCGTGGAGACGGTAATCCGTACGTACGCACGAGTGATGATATCATTACCATAATTATTGAATCGAATTGGAGTGGATGATATAATATATTAGAATTCGTATGATGTTATAATAACCATATATAGTTATTCTTTATACCATTATACCCATCCAAGTAAGGTGGTGGTGGAAAAACAGATTACACCACGGCGTGGTGATGGTATTTCGTACGTACGCATACGTGGTGATTTAGTTTTTTGTTGGATGGATAGAAGATGAAATGGGGTTATTTAATATTTATAATATCATATCCATATGTTATTGATACGTATTGTATTAATTTACAATGAAACAAATAATGAATAGGAAGTTGAAGAAGAAAGAAACTTGAAAGAATCGGTAGAAGAGATTACCTTTTCTTTGACGCACCTCTTTTAAGATTCCTCTTAAGGAACTAGAGTTGGTCTTTTGAGAAGACCAAAACCTCCAGAATTTTTCTAGGGAAGTTTAGAAGAGAAATTGGTAGGGTTTGGCTGATCTTGAAGGATCAATGTGTTGTGAAGATGAGAGGGACAAGGTGCCCTTTTATAAGGGAGGAGAGGGCATCTTTGGAAACCTCAAAATATTAATTTATAATAAATAAAACCACACTTAAAAACCTCCAAAAATAACTCATATTCTAAGATTATATGATATGGGGTTGTAATATCATCAAACAATAAAATTTAGACATGTTTGGAAATTTATTTTAAACCTTATCAACTTGATTTATCCTTATTTAATCTATTTTATTTTATTCGTGGTAATAAGATTCTAAATTTTAAATTGTTATAAATAATTACTTATGTGTTGTAAATTGACCATAATTGGATAATTTATTACATTTTTGACCATATAAATTTTAATTTTTAAATATTTTTGTGATTTTTAAACAATTTTATATTATGTTGTTTCTATAAAATAACAATAGTGTCAATTTTGACACTATTCATTTATTTGAATTTAAATAAAATCCTCACATAAGATATGTTCAAAATAAAATATTTAACATAATCATAACATGTCATATTTATCTATAAAATTAGTGGAGAACACTAAATAGTTCATATAATGTTTATTTTAATATTTTTAAAACCATTTATTTGATATTTCAATCAATAAAATAATATAAACAACACTATTGTGTCACCTTTAATGATAATTATTTAACCCCTAAAAATTGTAAATAAATTCACATGATATAGATAATTTTATTATATTTATGGAGACTATTCATGTTCAAAGTTTCATGAAGTTTATCACTAAAGTAAAATTATTATACTTATAAGATTTAAGAGAGTGACATGTTGTCACTTTCTTTGGTTTTAATAATAATTAAATTATTTTCACAGTAAAAAGTCCATAAAATGAATCTAATACTACCCATAGGTGATATGGGTCTACCTTTAGTCATCCAATAGAATTTTGTCATGTGTTAGGGTAATTTTATAATCTTATTTTTACCCTTAATTACCTGATTTACCTTTAACTGTAGTAAATAGAAATTACCATAGTTACTATTCATATTATCCAAAATAAAAGTAACCTATTAACATAATTTGGACCCACTGAATTCAAATATGGAATCCATTTTTAAAAATTCAAAACACATAAGTTGCAGTAATTAATTTAAAATTAATCCCATTGTTAAGAAAAAGGGTTTTAAAAGTTAAAACATTGCCAAAGATTGAAATGTTTTTAGTTATGAATTCAATGTAAAATTAATGGTAATGAAATACATTATATTAAATGGTAAAAATATATTCTATTTATACTTTAAAACCATTAAATATTATAATTTAACTATATAAATTATTGCGATGAAAAAAGTTGTTTTAATTAAAATATAGCGTGTTTTTACTATTCATTAAAATATAAAAGTTATCAGAATAATATGAAAAATTTATCCAAAGTAAATTTTTATATCCTGATTCCAAAGAATAATTTTATTTTTGTCAAATTGAACTTATAAACATGTCAAAAACTTGATTTAAAGTGGGTGCACCATCAAAATGCGGCAAAACTGCATTTTTTGAAAAATACTTATTTTACCTGAAAAATTTATTTTGTTCTTATACCATGTTCTAGAAAATGTGTAAGATGAATAATAATGTTATAAAATTCAAAATTTATTTAATACTATTCATAACATCTAGTCTATAATAATATTATAACAATATATTATTGTTTAGTGAAACCCAGTATTGCGTACTACACATGCTATCGAGGAAGGTCGTGATTGCGTGTAATGCAAGCCAAGTCAGGGATGCGTGTAGTGCAACATCCCTTTGGTGTTGTGTACAACACAAGACATCAATGAAATTAAAAATAATAATTCTCATAAAATATTGGGTTGTTACATTCTATCCCACTTAAAATGAATTTCTCCCTCGAAATTCGTCGGGGTTATAAATGGTTTACTACTTGAAAGTTTCTTTCATAGAAACCCACATTATAAAAAAGAATACTAAAACTTAATTTTTAAAAGTGAAGTATGAAACATATCAGTTACCCAAATTAACTCATCACTAGGTTTCCACATAGGATAACATAGGTGAAAATATGGATATGGAAGAGAAACCTAACCATCAAGTTCTGATGGAGAGTGGTAGAGAACATGGCTATGAAAAATCCAACAATCACAAAGCCATAAATTTGTGATGATCTAAGGTACCATCTTATTCATTGGGAACTAGGACAACATTTTTGATTCTCAAGATCATTTCCCTAAAGTTAAAGAATTTGAATAATAAGAAATACTTACTTTATTTCGGTACAATCTCACTATTGTTCGTGCCTTGAACAATTTCCACTTCATCTCTTAAAGAAATGAAGTTGAATTTGTCTTCTATGAAGTGTTAGCAGTTCATGTGATAGAATGATACATCATTCCATCTGTCTCAAACATAAGGTTAGCATAAGTTATATACATAAGTCCATCTATGGTGAGATTAATCATATTTGGTTCCAAAAATGAACTTATAATTCATCTATCATACTGATTAATAATATAAATCTAATTTCTACTAACCAGAGACTTCCTGTAGGATAGTGGTAGGCGATAAAGGCCTGTCACACTTCGGTTGTGGTTTGGATTCCCTCATCCTTGTCCGACGTGACGGGTTGTTGCCCGTCCTGCAGGTTGTCCCTTTTTCTAAAACTACATTATTATAACATTCCTACAATAATATCAAAAAAAATTCTAGTCTTAAACAATACTATCTTATGTCTAACTTAATTCATTCCCATCTTTAGGCTTATCCAAAATACTTCTATCCAAGCTCATAGTATAAAGAAAACAATTACTGGAAATGTCATCTACCAAGCATTTGAATATCATCATTTATCATACGATGTATATTGTTGGTCACATTCCAAACATGTGAATACCTTAGTCATGTATTCTTTTGAAAAATGAATACCCATTGAACCTTAGTGAAAACATGAATGTTTTCAAAAGTTAACTCTTTCCACATACCAAAATCCCAAAATTCTGTATACTCAAACCATGATATCACTTTGTCCTTATACCAGTCATGAGCTCATTAATACTATCAACATCTCATTATATCCTTATCCTTTAATTGTGCACATATCACCTAACTTCCAAAAATATTTGAATAACTTTTCATGGTTACTGGTACCATTCATCATATTCTTTCAAAAACTCAAGGAAAGAAAACAGTGTAACAATCCTTAGATTTTTCTTTATTCTATAGTACCATACATACAATCATTCCACTACCTTCTTAAACCACTGACTTAGGTTCATCATTTCTTTTATCTCATATATCACTTTTAATCTCTTCATCATCATCCGCATAAATACTACACATATGACCATGCTGATTATCTTCATGAGATTTTCCCTTATGGAATTGGTTTGTATAATGCTCGTACATTCTACATTTAAAACATTTAACCATTGTTGATGTCTTAGAAATACCATTATCCTAGTCCATGGTGTTAATTGAACCTTTTCCTTTACAATTACTAGCTTTGTATCCTTCTTTTCCACACCCAAAGTATCTTCCAATTCATTTGAAACATTCTCCCTGATTCCTCTTCCCACATGATTTACATGATGGAAATTGAACTTTCTTTCCTCTATGAGCATCATGAAACTCCATATTTCTCTTATTAGATGAGCCGGGAAACTTACCAAAGTTGAGATTATTGATCATATTATGAGATTTCTGATTAGGCATAATAATGATATGTGGACTTCCAGATCCAATTTCATTTGGTTTCTCATGAAAAATATCACTACATTGTCCATCATATCCTCCATTATTGTGAATCTTCCTGTTTCTAGCCATTTTCTAAAACCCAAAAAGAATAGTGTGAGAGGCAAAAAATCATAATCGAGGGGGAGTACCTTCAATATATAACATCTTATGTTAAATTATAATATTGTTATCGTAATTATAGGGGTATAACCTGTACTTATAGGTAACCTTAGGGACATACCTAGACATACCTTAGAAATATATCTAGGGATCTCACTAAAGTTTTCGCATCCTAGTTTCCAAAGGTTAACTAAACCTTTCCTCTGATACCAACTTTATTGGTTTGGAATTACTGCCAGTGGGATATAATTGATACCTATCAGGGCACTCCATGGGCAACTACACCCCCTGGGTGGGACACACCACCATCCCCAGTGGAAGCCATTTCCTCATGAAGCCCTTGGGCAGAAAGCTAAGCTTCATCCAACGCTCACATGTAAGAGTTCCAAAGGATCGGATTCATTCCTACCTCATTTTCCTCTGATACCAAATGTGACAACCAGGTCCCAGTGACAGCACAGACACCCCGCCCTAACATGGCCATCAGAGCCTGGAATACCAGGTACCACCAGTTGCCCCGCAGACATGTGGGGCCCACCCTAGGGTCCACCCACGTGCCCGAACGGTTCATCTGACTAATGATTTTCAATTCAGGCCAACAAATGTCCTTTCCATTGTGCTTTTTTCTCACTCACACACACCCTTGGAAACTTTCTCGAAGGTCACCCATCCTGATCACTACTTCAGGCCAAGCACACTTAACTGTGAAGTACTAATCATGCAGGCTCCCGAAAAGGAAGTTGCACCTTTTTGACATGAGTCATATAATTTAGTCATTTAACCCTTTATAATTTTGGGGTGTTACAATCACCCCCCCCCCCCCCGTTTAGAGCACAACGTCCCTGTTGTGGGCCCTACATCTCAACCCAGGAAGTGCGGTGCACTTAAGGCTGGGTACCATCTCTGATAAAAATGTAGAGACCCAATCTTGAAATACATGGACATTATATTACTTTTTCAAAATACCTAATACATAAAAAAACACCAAATGACCGTAATAGTTTAGTGTCTTTGGAAACTTGGAATATAATCTTCTAATCTTGGTGAAAGATCTTCAACATCTCCCATAAAGATATTCCCTTTTTTTTCTTACCTAAAACCTTTATTTATATCCTAGGGAAAAGAAAACATATAAAGGGTGAGCTCAAATTCTTAGTAATGGTAAGCGTGGAGAAAATAAAACAAACCATATACATTTGAACTTCAAAACATGAACATAAAGTTTACACATAAAAATCTTGAGTTGTGAAATAAATCTTGGTAGTACATAAGGCATAGGTCATAAAGTAATATCAATCATGATAAAATAGCATGTGAATAAAACATTTAATTGTGGAAAACCATTAATCACATGATATGATTTCCATAGTAGCCAAGGCATTGCTTCCAAGACCATCTTAGTAGACAAAGTCCCTTTCTGAATCGAGTTCACTCCTCGTTCCAGTCTTGTATCACTGAACCAGATTAACTTACCCTTCCTGACATGTCTATCTCATGAGATATAAATATTTACCCAATTAATTTGAGGGAGATATAGGTCCCACCCATCTCATAATTAAATCATTCTTAATTGTGCCACAACATAAACATAAATCTTTCATCATAACCTAAAGAATAAAAATGGGTTTCATAAACATCATCCCATCATAACATAATCTATATAAAACAAATGGATATCATTTCCTCATAAGAAAATCGAAACCATGTGAATAATAGAGATATTATACTTGAAACATACACATATGAAATAATGTCATCTTATATGGAAAATGGTTTTGATAAAACACTAGAAAAGAATTCTTGAGGAAAATATCCTTCTTAAAAATCATTTTCTTTTCACAAAATGCCATGCAATTTTAAAAGAAAAGGATTTTATTGAAAATAACAATGAAATATTTTCGATTAAACTTCATTAATATAAGGAGTTATGAAACCGTAAAAATCTGGTCATGCCATATAAGTTAAAAAAAACATTCTCCTTGTACTTTTAACGAAAAGTCAAAAAGTTCCTTGTATGGTAAACAAAAGAAATATTCCTTTCATAACACAAGGTAAAAGTCAAGGAGGGGTATACATGACATTAAACATAGATGGAAGAATATTAAAGACTTTATTAAAAACATTTTATGGGTATGGATGAAAAATATAACCTTAGTAAATACTTACGTATAAGCAATCTCAGATAAAAATGATATTTGCAAAATTATCCCTTACCTTATGTTTGATATGCTTAGTGTGTATCTGAACCTCCTATATAATGATTTAAATAATGTCATTTACTTATTACAGAATCATATTCATTGTTATGATATCATATATGGTTCACTTATGACTTTATATTACCCGTTCTTTTGTAAATTAATGTTAAAGTAGTGTTTTGGGTAAAATCGTTTCATTTATCGTACGTGTTTCGACTTGTTGTTCTTGATATTATTACTTATATCCTGATTTAATTAATCCAGAATTTAAAACATTATTTATATATAATATATATTCCGTATATAAATATATATTATTGATCGATAAATGGAATGAAATACACCTTTCATGAAGACGGTAGGTCGTACGTACGCATGAACGCTGTTTTCATTTCCTAATGGAATTGAATGGAATTAAGTAAATGAAACATATATGTACATAAATAAAGTAGTATTATTATTTCATATATATCATTATTATTCATTATATATACTTTATAATCATTCTTGAATGGTTAACATGGAGAATGAATCTCATCGCGTCGTGGAGACGGTAATTCGTATGTACGCATGAGCGATGATATCATTACCATAATTATTGAATGGAATTGGAGTGGATGATATAATATATTAGAATCATTATGATGTTCTAATAACCATATATAGTTATTCTTTAGACCATTATACTCATCCATGTAAGGTGGTGGTGGAAAAATAGATTACACAACGGCGTGGAGACGGTATTCCGTACGTACGCAGGCGTGGTGATTTCGTTTTTTGTAGGATGGATAGAAGGTGAAATGGGGTTGTTTCATATTTATAATATCATATTAGTATATTAGTGATACTGATTGTATTAATTTACAATGAAACAACTAAATAATAGGAAGTTGAAGAAGAAAGAAACTTGAAAGAATCGGTAGAAGAGATTACCACTTCTTTCATGCACCTCTTTTAAGCTTCCCCTTAAGGAACTAGAGTTGGTATTTTGAGAAGACTAAAACCTCCAGAATATTTCTAGGGAAGTGTAGAATATAAATGGGTAGGGTTTGTCCGATCTTGAAGGCTCAAACTATTGTGAAGAGGAGAGGGACGAGGTGCCCTTTTATAAGGGAGGAGGGGGGAATCTTTGAAAACCTCAAAAATATTAATTTATAATAAATAAAAACCCACTTAAAAACCTCCACAAATAACTCATATTATAAGATTATATGATATGGGGTTGTAATATCATCAACCAATAAAATTTAGACATGTTTGGAAATTTATTTTAAACCTTATCAACTTGATTTATCTTTATTTAATTTATTTTATTTTATTTGTTGTAATAAGATTCTAAATTTTAAATTGTTAAAAATAATTACTTATGTGTTTTGAATTTTCCATAATTAGATAATTTATGACATTTTTGACCATATAAATTTTAATTTTTAAATATTTTTGTGATTTTTAAACAATTTTATATTATGTTATTTTTATAAAATAACAATAGTGTCAATTTTGACACTATTCATTTATTTGAATTTAAATAAAATCCTCACAGAAGATATCTTCAAAATAAAAGCTTTAATATACTCATAAAATGTCATATTTATCTATAAAAGTAGTGGATAACACTAAATAGCTCATATAATGTTTATTTTAATATTTTTAAAACCATTTATTTGATATTTCAATCAATAAAATAATTTAAACAACACTATTGTGTCACCTTTAATAATAATTATTTAACCCCTAAAAATTCTAAATAAATTCACATGATGTAGATAATTTTATGATCTTTATCGAGACTATTCATTTTCAAACTTTCATGAATTTTATCACTAAAGTAAAATTATTATACTTATAAGATTTAAGAGAGTGACATGTTGTCATTTTCTTTGGTTTTAATAATAATTAAATTATTTTCACGTTAAAAATCCCATAAAATGAATGTAATACTACCCTTAGGTGATATGGGTCTACTTTTAGTCATACAATAGAATTTTGGCATGTGTTAGGGTAATTTTATATTCTTATTTTTACCCTTAATTACTCGATTTACCTTAAACTGTAGTAAATAAAAATTACCATAGTTACTATTCATATTATCAAAAAAAAAGTTACCTATTAAAATAATTTGGACCCACTAAATTCAAATGTGAAATACATTTTTTAAAATTAAAAACACATAAGTTGCAGTAATTAATTTAAAATTAATCCCATTGTTAAGAAAATGGGTTTTAAAAATTAAAACATTGCCAAAGATTGAAATGTTTTTACCTATGAATTCAATGTAAAATTAATGTTAACGAAATGAATTATATTAAATGGTAAAAATATATTATATTTATACTTTAAAACCATTCAATATTATAATTTAACTATATAAATTGTTGCGATGAGAAAAGTTGTTTTAATTAAAATATAGCGTGTTTTTACTATTCATTATAATATGAAAGTTATCAGAATAATATGAAAATTTTATCCAAAGTAAATTTTTATATCCTGATTCCAAAGAAGAATTTTAATTTTTCAAATTGAATTTATAAACATGTCAAAAAAATATATTTAAAGTGGGTGCGCCATCAAAATGTGGCAAAACTGCATTTTTTGAAAAATACTTATTTTACCCGAAAAATTTATTTTGTTCTTATACCATGTTCTAGAAAAGGTGTAAGATGAATAAAAATGTTATAAAATTCAAAATGTAGCTAATAATATTCATAACGGATATTCTATAATAATATTATAAAAATATATCATTGTTTAGTGAAACCCGGTATTGCATACTACACACGCTATCGAGGAAGGTCGCGATTGCGTGTAATGCAAGCCAAGTCAGGGATGTATGTAGTGAAAGCTACCTTTGTTCTTGCGTACAACACAAGACAAAAAATAAATTAAAAAGAATAATTATCATAAAATATTGGGTTGGTACAGATCTCACTATGGAGCCGCGCGACACCGCGAAAGGCGCTGGTTCATCGGCCTATGGAGGGCCTCGTGGATGGGCGAGATGTCACACAGGGCTCAATGGATGGGGTTGACGCCGGGCACATCGCATAGGACCTAACACCGCATAGGGGCCTCTTCTAGCTCAGACTCTCATTGTGTAGGGGTGCCGCGGAGCCTCTCGCGGAACCGTTCATGGGGACCCGGCATCCGCCGTGCGGAGGGATTTGTGCAGGGCCTTTTCAAGGAAGTTCAAGGTCTCTTCCCAACCTGTTCAGGGGGGCTTTGTTCAATCGGATTGTTGAGGTTGTGGGATGGGTCTGACGCATGTGTGTTTTTGGCACCAGCATTGTCTTCTACACTACCTTAAATATCTGTGCTTATTTATGATAGTTTCTATTATATTGTTATCCTTATAGAGCATCTGAGCTCACCCCTTTCTTATACTTTATTTTTTCCTATATGTGAAGAAGTATATTATGATTGACCTGTAGGGATAGGATAAGGGATATGAGTGTGTTCAAAGGAGACAAAATTTTTATTTTTCATTTCATAATGTAATGTAAAACTTATGTATCTATCTAGTACTTCCAAGGATACTAAACTGATCGGTCCTTCAGGACTTGATCTTTTGTGATCATGCCAATGATATGTAATAATGCACCGACTCCAGGTAACTAGGTTCGGGGCATTACAAAACATCACTCCTTTTTGAAATGATTTATAAACCATATTTACTGGAGAAGATAAAAATCTCTAAATTTGATGATGAGAATTTTCAGAATAAATTAACATCCATTAAGAAAGGAATATTGTTAAACTTTGTGTATGAGGATGGAGTTATAAAATTTGTAAATAGGTTATGCTTTCCATCATACCTAAGCTAAAAAAAGGAACTATTAGATTATTCTCATAGACCAAATTTATCTATACATCCAGGTAGTAACAAGTTGTATAGAGATATGATGGAACATTTTTGGTGGGATAAATGAAGTAGGAAATTGCTGACTATGTTTCAAGGTGTCTATTTTTTCAATAAGTGAAGGTTTATAGAAATAATACTAGAGGATTCATGTAACCTATACATATTAATATGTAGAATTGGAATGAAATTACTATAAAATTTATCATAGGACTACCAAGGACACTTAGAAGGAATGATGTAATATGGGTTATTGTTGATTGTCTTATATAATCATCACATTTACTTACTATAAGAGAATATTTACCTCTTAATAACCTAGAAAGACTCTATATTAATGAAGTTGTAAGAATTCATGGTGCACCTCTATCGATTTTTTCTAATCGAGGTCCCCAATTTAAATCAAAATTATGCAAGAGTCTTCAGAGGTTTTTGGATAATGTGATTTATATGAGTACTGCTTATCACCCTCAAACTGATGGATAGTCTGAAAGGAATATTAAAACATCGGAATACATTTTGAGATCATGCTTACATGACTTTTAAGGTATTTGGGATCTGTATTTACCTTTGGTGTAATTTTCCTAAAATAATAGTTTCCATTATATTATTCAAATGGAGTTGTATGAAGCATTATATGGAAATAGATTTCAAACTCCAACTTGTTGGGATGATGTTGGTGTGAAGAAAGATATAGGCCCAGAAATTATTGAAGAGACAATGAAAGGTATGAACTATTCAGGATCATATTAAAGTATCTCAAAGTAGAAAAATGAGTTATGCTTACAACCAGAGAAAGGATTTGGAATTTCAAGTGGGAGATCATGTCTTTCTAAAAGCATCTCCATGTAAGGGTGTATAAGGTTTAGTATGAAATGGAAATTCAGCCCCAGGTACATCGAACCATTTGAAATTCTGTAAATAATTAGAGCTATATATTATCGATTATCAATGACTCCAAATCTCTCAAAATTTCAAGATATGATCCATGTATCATTGTTAAATAATTACATGTTAGACCCAATTCATGTACTCACCTATAAATAAATATAATAGGAACCTGATTTATCTTACTATGAAGAGCTTATCAAGATTCTTCACACAACAGAGAAAGAATTGAGAAATCGGATGACTCGACTGGTAGAGGTTCTTTAGAGAAACCATAAAATGGAATAAGAAATGTGGGAACTCAAGCATGTTATGAATATGAACCACCCACATCATTTTATAGGTAAATATTCATGACAAAATTCAAGGATGAAATTTCCAATGGAAGGAAGAATATAACACCCCAAGATTTTATAGTATGTATCCTCTTAAATAAATTCAATTCATTTAATAGCTTACACTGCATAATTTTTTTCATATAGTATTAATCATATAAAATCACATAGAGAACACAAAAAAACTCTATAAATGAATAATTAATGAAATAAGTGGATTTTTCTAGAAATTAAGAACATATACAATGAAATAGTTGCTTGACCTATGGAATAGTAATGTGACCCTTAGGAATAGTTTTACATCCAATATATTGTAACCTCTCCTATGAAATTATAAATAAAATTTAGGAATTATATAAGTAAAAATATGATATAATTATATCATAGTATAGGTAAATAAATATTTTGAAAATGATACATTAAGCATTGATATTTTTTATAAACATAAATATTTATTTTCAATTTTATAATTAATATAATGATTTAAAAGAAAATTTATTTTCATAAAATTTATTCATAAATTAATATTGTGTTCTCTTATGATTAGAAGATAATTTTATGAGACCTAAATTAGTTTTTCAAAGTGTTATAAAATTATTTATAATTTTAAAATTGGTATTTCCTAAGTAAATGATGTTTTTATTTAAAAATTAAATTTCTCATGTTTAGAAATTTATTTCCATAAAATTGAGATCATTTTTTAATTCTATTTATTTAAAACTAGTTAGGGTGAATTTTTGGGTTTTTTTCTAAAATACTTGAATTTTTTGAATAGTAAAATATTGTAATTTACGGTATATATGCATTATAAATTAAATACACTATTCCATGAGTCGTGAATGATGTAATCACCATTTTTTATAACTCACATTCACTATTTACTGTATTTATTCACAATAATCATCACTATTTCTTTTCTTGAGCCAAAATAAATAAATAATGATTAGAATAATCAAAAAACACCCCTCTCATCCACTATAAATATCACCCATCACCACCTATTCTCCTCACACCACCAAAGCCTTGAATATTTTTCAATTTATTTCCAATCATATTCCTAAGTCTCTCACCCATTTCAATGAGAATTATTTCTCAATAAAAGACCAAACCCAAGTCCCTTAAGGAGGTTCTCAAGGAGAATAATTCAAGAGATGAAACCCTTAAACCTTATCTTTCATTTCCTTTTATTTTCTTTTATTTTTATATACTTATCTCACCTACTACATCAAAACATGGATCATAAATTAAATATATTATATATAATGGAATTTTATTATGTTAATGGAATAATCCAACATCATTTCTCTTCATTTTCCTTTTATTCTAAAAATGAAAACATCGCCTGTGAGGTACCAATTTACCGCCTTCATGGACGACGTATTTTCGTTTTTAAATTATACCTTCAAGGCAGGTTATAAAACCATTTTTATGGTTAAAATATATTATAATATATGTATTATATCTTATATAATGTTCTATAACTAGTATATATACATAATATTAATTAATAAAATAAAACTAGTTCGTTATGATTGAAAGATGCCAAAAATAATCTAAATAATTATCACTAAAACTTTACATAATGATTCATACTCATACCATATAACCAAATGAAATATATAACCATTAAATATTATTTAATTTTATTAATAACATATAATTTCAATTCTGGACAACAATTCTCATTTTACATTATTTTCCATACATATATACAAGTAAACTGATCATGAAAACCAAGAAAATGAATGCTCTCGAATGATAAAATTGTATCTCATAACTAATAACAAAACCATAAATGAAATTAATAAAATTATCCTAAACCAAATAATTATATAAAAGGTTCTAAACTAATTAATTAATGGATTTAATCTGATTATCTAGGACATTAATATCAAGTTCAGAACACCTTCATACATAAGGTTAGGGACTTCGTCTTAGATTCAATTTCATTGAGAATTACATGGTATTGTGCACCTAATAATTTTTATGTGGTTTATATACTAACCCATTAAGATACTTTTGTATTTTAAATTATATTCCTCTTAATTATCCATATTTTCTTTTATCATAGATATGATTATTTTCTAAGCAGTATAGCATTTTTTTTATAGTTTTTACTTTGAATGGTGAAATATTGATAAATCTGTATCCTCTACTCAATATAGAAATTTTGATAGGTCATGTTGTTCATGAATTAAATATATGTATGAATAATTATTTGGACTTGTAGTAATGGGTGGGGCCTGTTATAGAACCTTGATGCATCAACAGGTCTCACGAGACAAAATAGTTGGGGACAAACCCTTCATGTTTGTTTCCAAGAAGGATCAGATGGGTTACTACCCACAGACTTAAACCATCTTGATGGTACAATGGTTCATTTTCAAAATACATGACATCCAATGATTAATAATTCTCTTCATTTAGTAGTAAGTTATTACTTTCCATGATATTTTCACTTTGACAAAATCTATCGATGATTTTTTCATTATTATTTTATTTATGGAATAATTTTTTTAGTTATAAACCTTTCCATTATTCCTTATTGAATTTTTCACTTATTTTTTATTCATGAAACCCTTGATGAGAATTTGGGCTCAACCATTTCATTTTTTCCTTCCCGAGGTTTTGAAAATGTAACCTTTGAATAAGTTTTGAGGAAGAAGTTTATTTTCTATT
The DNA here is from genome assembly GCA_963277665.1 of Viscum album. Classification (NCBI taxonomy): domain Eukaryota; kingdom Viridiplantae; phylum Streptophyta; class Magnoliopsida; order Santalales; family Viscaceae; genus Viscum; species Viscum album. Next base: position 2,119,035,765 of record OY728123.1, read on the forward strand.
GTTATATTCTATATTTAATTACCAATATAATAAAGGAACCATGTATGTATCTAGTTTCTTTAAGACTACTAAACTTATAAATCCTTGGTGATGTGATCTCTTGTATCTATGACATTGTAATAAAATAACCACCGACTTTGGGATACTGGGGTTGGGGTTATTACATGAAAAGTGATAAGACTTTTGTTCTTATGGTGAATAAGAGAAAATAAAAAGATAAAAACCCTAAGACTAACTTTAAGTATAAGGAATTTAAAAAAATCCTAACTAATAGAAGTAGGAATAAGGAAAAATAAAAGGACTAGAATGTTATTTTCTTCTCATGTGTCAAGAAAAGTTGTTGGAATAGAAATTATAATAGTGATGTAGAAGTTTTTACTTCAAATACATTCACAAAATGTAATTATTTTGTCTTACTTATTGCATGTCAAATACAATAAGTTTTTACATATGTTTATTGAAGCACAAGAAACATGTAAGTGTATAAATATTACTAGAAGAAAGATGTGTTCCCTAAAATCTAGAGAGGGGTGATTCCTAGATCAATATAGACTAGTATATAACTTCTTGATTTCCTAATATATTTATGTTGAACTATTTTTTAGTATTATTACTAAAATATTTATCTTAGTGCACATTTAGACATAATGATAAATTATTTCATAATGTAATATATGTTGTTGTGGTATTTTCATACTCAATTAATCATTTCATAATTATTGAATCACAAATATTTTAAAATGTAAATAAATGATGAATATAAGACTAAGAATACCTCATTATGGAAAGATAATACATTTATAAGTGAAATTGATATTAGTTGAAAAGTTTATATCTAAAATAGTTTTCTATTCTCTTTAAATATAAGACATTGGGTATATTAACAAACACATGATAATGTTTTTAACAAATAAACCTTTTTAAATAAAGGTATTACACAAAATTATCATAGTTGGTTCAAAAAAAATTGAAAGAACTATTATAAAGTCATAGATAAGAGTTAAGTTTGTAGACTTTATATGATTCCTTTAATATATTTTAGGAATAATCACTATAAAAATGAATACTCTTGGAAACTAGTCTAGGAACCTCTAGGGTGTCTTATCAGAGTGCATCATGACCAAGTATTCATCAATCATTAATAGGTGGACTGAAATTAATCCCAAACCCACATTAACTTATACATCAAATTTGTGATGGTGATTAAATGGGGTTGATAAAATGTATTTTATGTATTGAAAATATTCCATAATTTCATACATGGAATGTTCTGCAAATAGAAACACAATCACTAACCATGTGCCAACTAAACTAGCTAATGTATATCATATTAACTATAATATGATTAAGAATCCATCAGTTATTGTTACTCATGTTTAAGGGGAATCATTTATTGAAAGATGATTTTAGCTTCAAATGAATATTAAGAAATAGTAAATTAATCTCTATTATTTATCTCATATCCACTAAGGATATTTCCATATTATACTAGAACAAATAACTTTCTATAAGATGTAATCGAATCTCTTTTGAGGTTTTTGGAGTAGGCTATAGTTTAATAAAGTCTAGACTCCAAATACGCATGAGTTTGCATAGTAATATAGACTTCACTAAGCTCAATGGGAGGAGTGGTTACAAAGACACTTACTATTTAGGAAATTAAAACCGATTTAGTGGTTTATATTCACCTTAGTGGGTAATATATATATATATATATATATATATATAATTATATTTATTTGTCAATAATTAATCCTACAATGAAGAAATAAACATTAAAATGCTAATATTGACAAGTATATATGAATTCGGTAATGCAATCCATGTACCAAAATTTAGGGGAATCATATTTTGGATGTTTCTAGACTTGATAATACTAGTAAGTATCCAAATGAAACTATACATGGATGGTAAAAGTTTTTTCTAATAAGGAATTATTGATTATTAAAGGTTGTGTAAGAAATAGTCTGTGAAAAAACATTTACCTCAATCATCATGATAAAATCCATTTGAATTATAATTTTTATAGAAATTTTCTATGATCAATATATTGAGAATTTGGATGTCCTTGATGATTTCATTAATGGATAACATATAGAATATTTAAATATGACATAACCAAAAGTGGTTAGTGGAACCATTGAATGACAATAAAGTATGAAATTTTATTGCATCCATTTATAGTTAAAAGTGAGCATAGTGGTCATAAAACATTAATTTGGAATTAAATATATCCATGTGTCTAAAAGAGGTTAGTGAGATAACTACTATTTTCAAGGATAGATATGTTTACAAAATATGAAAATAGATAATTAGTCTTACCATTTTATTAAGAATAAAATTTATTCTCCAAGAATTACTTAAAATAGTAACCCAGTTCTAGGTAAAATGATCAATAGATATAGATATATAGGGATTATTATTATATTTATAGTATATATTTTGAATATTTATTTAAAATACATATTGGAATAATTCAAAAAACTATTTTCTAAGTCACGTGGAATAAAACACTCCATGACAACATGCATGGGAATAGAAAGAGATTGTGGATAGAATTTCACAAGCTTAACTATTTGGAGTTTATCCAATATTCCATGATATGTACTAATGTATGATATTACATATGTATAGAGTGAAAATATCAAAATAAAACTAGTTTAACAACATAAACTTGTATTTATAATTATTTTATAGTACTTGAGAATGTAGAACAATATAAGTTCCTGGTGAAATGAGAAATTAAAATAATGGGGTTTAATGAGATATAACTCTATTCTTACATCATATCATTAATAAACTTGGATTATAATAAGGCTTAAGTAATATTCTAGAAATAATTATTCAATATTTTGGTTTCTATATCTACAATAAGCAAGTACATTATGGCTTCTATTACAGCTTAAAAAGTGGTCTAGAAATCATTTTCTTTGGTTTTAGGTTATAAAAAATATAAATATTATTATCATAATTATTATAATATTTTACTATATTATTATCTAATATTTCAGCTTTATAAAAAGGTAACAAGGAGTGGATACTTGGTTATATTACTAATTTAGGGATTTTCTCATAGTAATGTTGTTGTATTTAGTATATTATCTATATATATATGTCAATATACCAAACTTAGGATTGAAAACATAATATTCCTAGTAGTTATATACATACTTAGTATAATAATGTTTAACATGTGAGAATTAACCAGTCAGTTAATATTTGGCTCTAGTGTAAGTGGGAGTTTGTTAGAGTTTCTTCACTAGAACAAACTAATTTATAAATTAGATTGACTATATATTCATATACTTGAATATTAATAAATATATTATCATATAATTATTATTATTTTGTGTAACTTTAATCTGATAATGTCTTCTAATATCTATTTCATAAAAATATGTCATAATAGTTCCCCACTATGGTATGAATCTTAAGATGCTATGATGATAACACTTAAATAACTAGTCATGTATTAAGGGTGAAATTCCATAATGGGGAATATACTATGTTGAATTTAATATGGGATTAATCATATTTAGATGAGACTTCTTCTCATTAACTTCACACTTTATGATCTCATGGTTGGGAGGATCATGCAGACAAACCCGCCAATAGAAATTCCACATGTTTCTGTGTCATTATAATTCCTAAATATGATCACTTGTAATTATCATTAGAATTTAATATTATTATAAATTAATATCATGATATATGTACTTAGATGTATTTTTTTAAACTATGGTTCCATATGTTCATGATGAAATTGGGTTCACTGGGTGTGTCATAAGTGGTATGTTATTAATGAATAAGTCAAGAAAGAATTTATCTCTTCCATATTTATAGAAGTTTATATATGGACCCTTTGATTGGAATGGAACCTTTGAACTCAATTAATGTATATGGTGTATTGATGAGTTCATTTTAGGTAATAAAAGGTTGAAAATTTGAGTACATTGGTTTATAATGCAAGAATGAAACCTTATTGATTAAAATATATCATTATAATGGGATTATATTACACAATGAGCATTCATATGTGGTTTTTGTTATTGTGACATTAAAATCTTTCAATATGGGTGCCTTTATATGTGGTTAGACACTAATATTTGAATTTAGGACAATTTTCCAAATGCCACTGAGAAATAATTATAAAGGGTCACATACATAGTGTTTTCATTCATCTAAGTTAAATATTATTTATATTTAATAGTTAGAACAAATATTATATTCCAGATTGATAAATAATAATTATTCAATTTTTTATTGATCTAAAATATGGAATAAATATTTATTTTCAATATAGTGAATATGATATTTATTTATTTATTAAAGGAATAATAATTATTTAAATATTTATTTAGGGCTTAAAAATATTCACGAGTACTATTGGAATGACTATTGACTAGAGTGATAAATATTTATTTACTAAGTGGTAGAATAATATCTATCATCATGTGGGTTAGTTCACACCATGAAGAAAAATAATATTACTATTATTTTACATGGCATGAGGAACTATATGGGTTTAATGTATTATTAAGAACTTATGTGTAATTAGACATTATTTTAACCCCAGCCTTAGGCTTATAAATATTTGGTTATAACTATTTTAGATGAAACCCATTATAGATACAACTAATATAGATACAATCCAATATATATACAAACTATTTTAGATATAAACCACTATAGATATAAACCATTATAGATAAAATATGTGGGAGACAAAATTATTGTGCACAACATTCCCAACCTAGAGAATTATCTCCCAAAAAAGTATTTTTCTAGGTTTTTTTCTCAATATTAAGATAATATATTCCTATTCCTACATTCCTATAAAAATTCATAATAAAAAATAGATCCCTTCAAGCTTGAAGGAATGTGAAGCGATCAAGGTGAACAAATAAAAATGGCCAATCGGCCACACTAGCACACGACATTTCATCATCATTGTTCGGAGACTGAAGGAACAGGTGTGGATCATCTCTAGAGGGGATTTTCTGTAGTTCCTAATGAAAAAATGATGATACAACAAATTTTTTTTTTGAAATATCAATATCATCAATGAATAAATAACTCAAGACCAATGTAATATTTCTTCTTGTGTTTCAAATTAATTATAAATTTAACTTGAAAATATCCTCTTGGTTCCATCAACCTTTGTTAATTTCATCTAAAAAATACATTGGTTATGTCATTACACATAATGTAAAATACGGATTATCCATTTAATCTGATAGGAGTTTATTTGGACTTGTCTTCAATAGGCACTTTCATTTTGTTTGAAACCTACATATTTTACATTTAAAAACATTTGGTTGTGTTTTATATATTTCAATAGCACCCCCACAATAAACATAAATGGTACCCCAAATAAGATTGTGGATTTAAATTATATTTTAATCTCCCTCGATAATAAAGTATCTCAAGATAATAAAAATTGATTTATTTACAACAACATTGTTTATTATCATTTTGATGAAATAATATTTCCAATATTAAAGGGGTAAAATCAATTGATGTTAAAAGGAATATCATGGTAAATGAATTTAGTGTTTCATTTTAATCCTCATACTAATATGAGTTAATTGGAAGTTTATAAGAATATTTATTAAAAAAATTGAAATCAATTTACCAATGCATTCAATGATTCAAAATGGGTTACAAAGTCATATATACCCACTACAAATGTACTAGTTAGAATAGGTTTCCTTGAAGAAAAATCTAATAGTGTTATCAAACATACTTTGAATATATATCCCAAGAATAGGATACCACTCGGTTTAAGTGATAAAAAATATCATCAAATGAAAGGGAAATGACAGAGTAATATTTTTTATGTTTATTTGAATAAAAAACATATTGGTTATGCACTATAAATGATTAAAATCACAGGAACTGAATTGTTTTATTATTTTATGGTAGGATAAAATAGAATATTATAAATGATCTTAAAGGTGATGATTGATCATGTAAACTATAGATGATGAAAAAGGATAGGTCAAGAACCATGTCTAGTGATTGAAAATGAAGAATCAGGCTAAAATAGAGAAATATTAGCTGGAGAAAAATCATGTTGTGAATTTTATTCATGAAGATAAAATTAAAGGATTAAAAGACGTGAACCAAAGAGTGAATAAAAATATTCAATTGGGATGATCACATTATAAGTCACAATTTGACACATATGGTCATGCCATGACACATATGGTCATGTCATGACACATGTGGGCCACACCTAGAAAGCTCTAAAATTGTGAAAACATGGTGTGAGATGTTTATCATCGCACATTACACATCATGAATAGTATTCAAGAAGTGAAACCCTTAGAACTTACTTATACATGGAATTTTTTATGATTTTTAATGTCACTGCCACTCATTTATAACCTGTGTACCCCCAATATTGACTAGAATAACTTTTAAACCCATTTATGATGCCATTTATAGAATCTTGGACATGATATATTCCTATAAATAAGTTTCCAATAGGTATTGAAAGAGATATATCGATAAGGGGAAGCATTGGATGTGGAAACTCCATTGTTACACTAATTTACTACTTTATTGTCTTTTCCTTTCATTTATTCTTATTATGTCTTACCTCTCTCAATTCAACTCATCTAACCTATCCCTGGAGGAGTAGTTTTTGTGAGTGATTAGTAAAGTGGGAGGTTGAACCTATTCTAATTTTATTAACTTAATTATTAAATTAATTAAAAAATTATGTCTTAATCTATTTGGTATAAATTTTCTATTTTCAATTTCCAATACCAAATGTGATTATATTAAGTTAGATTATATTAATGTTAATTTCCATGTTCAATGATCCAAATATCCATCTAGCCAATTCTGGTCTATATATGAGGAAATAGATTTGGATTTTTTGGTGATTTCCTAATTATTTCCAACACGAGTGCGGAATTGTAGAAGAAACTATTGGTTGTAAGGGAATAAATGTAATACCTTGAGATTTTGTGAAATGTTTTTTTAAAATTAATTTAATCTTTTTGATATTTTATAATTTCACGCAACAATGAATCTATTTATATATATATATATATATATATATATTAAATAACTATATTTATATTGTGTGCATTACACACAAGACTTATATTAGCTTGTACAACACACAACACCGACTTGGCTTGTTTTACACATAATACTGAGTCTCTACGAAACATAATTTTATTATTATAATTATTTAAATGATATAGTTATAACCTATCCTTTAAACTTAGTAATATTATTATAAATAAATAATTTTTAAATATTATTTATCATATTTTTATATAAATAAAAAATATTGATAATAAGACATACAATTTTTAGTAAAGTCCTTATATGTTTGCAAATACTATTTTTTTAAAAGAACTTTTTTTATTCCCTTCAGCAAAAAATAATAAAATTAATTTTAGACACATTTATAATTTTAATTTGATAAAATAAACTTTATTTTTTAATTAATAATTCCAAAATTATCTTCGGTTAAATTTTTGGTATTTTTCATAGAAATTCTGTTTTTTTATGAATAGTGAAAAAATAATGTAACACCCCAAGATTTCATGGTACGTTATCTCTTCAAAGTAATTTAATAACTTACATTATACGCAACACTGAGTTTGAGCACACCACAACTTACCAAACTAGCTAATCAAAAAGCGGTTATGAATAATATTAACTGAATTTTTAATTTTATATACTCCATATAATTTTAGAATCCATATTATGTATCTCCTAGACATAATATAAGAACAAATTCATTTTTTTCAAATAATAGAAGTCTTTCTAAAAAAATGCAATTTTACCGCATTTTAATGGTGAACCCTTTTTAAATCCAATATTTGACACTCTTATATATTAAATTTTACAAAAATAAAATTCTTATTTATAATTAAGGCATTAAAATTTACTTTGGATGAAATTTCTGTATTTCTCTGATAATGTTCATTTTTTAATGAATAGTGAGAAATACGGTATTTTAATTCAAAATTGCCTTTTAATCTAATTTATTTATATGGATAGATTATCTTTTTAATTGGTTTTAAAGTGTAATTATATTATATTTTTACCATTTTATCCAATGTTGGTCATTATAAGTAATTTCATTTTGAAATTGAACATAAACAAGTGTCAATCGTTTGATAGTTATTATTTCTTAAAAACACGCTTTTTGTTTTGACAACGATAATTAATTTTAAATTAATTAATGCATCTTATATGTTTTGAATTTGGTAAGACAGAAATCATTTCTGAATTAATAATATAAAATATAGCTTAAGCTGAATTTTTGGATTTTTTTTTGAAAAACTCCAATTTTTGATGAATAGTGAAAACACTGAGTAGTAGTTAAAAACTGACTTCTTCATTTAAATGAAATTTTACCGCTTCTGTGAATTTAATTTTGAAAATTCAACATATATGGTTGTTATTAGTAATTAAAATTTGGTTCAATAAGATTAAAATAATTTTTGGTGAATAGTAACTTTTGACTTTTATTTACCGCGGTTAAAGGTAAATAGAGTAATTTAAGGTAAAAGGAATAATATAATAATACATAATTACATTAACACCTATCCTAAACTTATTTTACGAGTCATGGCCGATCATGGGCATCTTTGGGTCGATTTTAGGACCCCATGAAGCCACTTAAGAGTGATAATGACAATTAATTTTAATTAACTTAAAGTAAAGACAAAAATGACAATAACAAATATCTTTTAGTAAATAAATTTTTACATGGGGTTATATAATTTATATTTTCAGAAATAAATATTAATTTGAAATCTAAAAAGACTTCCTACATCATCGTATTTTTTTATAATTTTTAGACATCAAATAAATAAATTTATTTATGGCACAATAATGATGTAGTGTTTACCTCGTTAATAAACTATTTAAATAAATAAGATTATAAAGATTAAAATAACAGAAAAAAACCTTTCCAATTCTTATTGGATGATTTTATTTATACCACAATTCATATTATCTTAGACTTTAATTTGTTTTTGTCTTTTAGAAACCAAAAATCATTATATAATAAAATAATATTTTCGCACTTTCCTAAAGAGCCCCCCCCTTATAAAAAGACCTCACTTATAACCCATCCCTCACACCTCTTAAGCACTTTGGCTCATCCAAACCCTACTCAAACAATCTCTCATGATCCCTATCCTCCTCCTATAATCCTTACCTTAGGTAAAAGGCACTTTAAGAAGTCATTTTAGTTCAAACCAAAGGGACTTACCCAAATTAAAGGTAACAGTTTCTCTTAAATTATTTTCTTTTATTTTACTTCTCCAACCCCTAAACTATATTTATTCCCTTATTTTATAACAACACTAGTAACCTCAATATACTTGGATTCTGTTATTAGAAGGATTCTAACTACACTTACACACACCTTCATCTAATGGGTAAAGAACATACTATTTATGTGGATGGCAAACTAACGCCTCACAAAATGATGATTGTTCAATTATCTCTTACCGCCTCTCATAGTGGCCATTAATATGGAACTGTATTTATATATGATATATACTATGTTTATGTTTTCTTTATTATTCTGTATTTTTCATTTATATCATACCTTTACGGTTTCCATAATGAGTAAATGTGATAATTTCATTTGAGGAAGTGCGGACTACCGCCCCCTCAAAGTGATATGACTCATTAATGCCATGCGTGGAACGTATAAAGGATGGAGTTACTGAAATTTTATATTATATTATACTTTAATTACAATATACCTATGTATCATTAAGTATTCATTCCATTAAAATACTAAATAGAAATGAAAGTAGTTTTCATGTGTACGTACGACTTACCGTCACCATGAACGGTGCATTTCATCTCTTATCTATAAATATTATGTACTATTATAAATACATATATATACTGGATATATAGGATATATATGATATCTAAATCATGAATATAATTCTATAGATAAAGTACTTTTGGTCACATGGACAACATGTAATTATAAGAAGTTTACTTTTGACTCAAGTACCAAATATCAACAAAACGACCGTTATTAACTTAAATGAGTATGTAATGTTTATAATATATTAATAAGTGATATAAAATAAATAAAAAATTTGAAAAAGGTTCTGAATCAAGTATAAATTAACTTTAGTTTTTTATTCAAGAGATTAAAGAATGAACTGGTCAAGTCAGACACGAGGTAAGGGGTTTCTTATCTCACTCTTAATTTCATGAGATTCCCATTGTTCTCCACTTATTTATTGCATGTGGTGTATTGTGTACTGCCATTTGATATATATTATCATGATTTTATTTATATTCATGGTATTATGTGAATTATTTAGTGGTTATTAACTTTTGGTCATACAACTTGATTGATTACAATGTGGTAAGGGGATTTCATCTCACCTCTTATTCCCGTGAGATTCATGTTGTATTGCCACTATTTCCTTTTTTGCGGTGTATGTACTAGAAATGATTGTATTCCTTGTGTAATATACTTTAATCTATGGGTATTTACAACTTCATTGTATGATCCTTCTTTCATGGGGTGTATGTTTCATGAGTTACCAAATCGGTAAGGAAATTTCAAATTTCAATTTCCACTCATTGGACTTTAAAAATAATTCATTGATTATTTTACTCCAAGATTATGTGTGGAATCACTATTAACTATTTATCTAGTAATTTCCACTTCCCTTTGTGTGGATTTACTTTTCATACACACAATAACTCCATTGATAAATTCCCATTCCATTGATATGAACTTGTTAAGGGTAATCTTAGCACAATTTCCATTCATTGAGTTAAAAATCCAAGTCATTGGTATTGTTTTTACAAGAATATGTGTGAATGTACTCTTATTGATTTACACATAATATCCAATTATATTGAGTGTATTTATATTTTTTCACACATTATTATTTCATTGATTTATCCTTAATATAAGGCTATGGTCTTTATAAGGGATTTCATCTCAATTTACATCCCATTGAGGCCTCTTTGTAATTATGCACCAATTCACTTTTATATAGTGTATATATTGTCCTTTGAAATATTATATCATGAATCTCTTTATTATCATGATATTATAATGTTTTGATTAATTTTATTCCTCAATTACTTGTATTCAAGAGTCTCTCATTTGGTTAGGAACTCTTTAACTAAAATATCGTTTTAAATGTTTTAAAGATTTATTATTCTAAATCTTTATCATTAATGTTCATGTTTTAAAAATGGTTTTAAGTATTTATTTATATGGACAAGAGTTTTTTCAAATTAAAATTATTTTCAAAAGTTTCAATGTGGTATGGGACACTTTGATTCAAAAATATCTTTTAAATGACTTCTTTGATAAATAGTGCAACTTTTATCTGTTTTAAGAAAAAGGAGGATATTTCTCTTAAATAGTTTTAATGACTTTTTTCTTCTATGTCAATATCCTTCATTGTATTTTATTATTTATTGATGTTGATTTATTATAAGACAATATTCCGTATTGTATTTAATGAGTTATGTTTGATTGTGGATGTGCTATGTTAATTCCATTCATAGTTTGTGGTTAAAGTATTGACATTTCATATGATAGTTTTAATACAAATGTTTAGATTATTTTTCACCCATTTTATTTGAACAATTCATTGGGATTAGTATGTGACAGGTGGAACCCGCTATAGCTCCATGATGCATCGGTAGGTCTCATGAGACAAACTAGTGTCTTCGCACAAGGCCTTGACAAAATATTTATTTGTAGTCTTATCACGAGGCCTTGATTATGTGGTTATGAAGTCTTACATTATGCATTCCATAATTATGAAATTAGCTATTGATATTACATGTGATTATTTAACTAGTAGAATATCCATGTGAATATGTAAATGGAATTATTTGATTTATATTTTCCATATTATGTTGAAGTTTAATTTTAAAAGGCTTTTGTTTTAGTCTTATACATTTACTTAAATGTTTATGCTTATTTATGAAAGTTTCCACTATATTGTTATCCTTACTGAGAATATGATCTCACCCCTTTCTGTGTTTTATTTTTCCCATGATGTGAAGAAGTAAATTATGATTAACCCACAGGGATAGGCCAAGAATATGAGTTTTTTCAAGTGGGACACAATGTTTTATTTATTTATTTCATGATGTAATGTAAAACTTATGTATATATCTAGTATTTCCAAGGCTACTAAACTGATCGGTCTTTCGATACATGATTCCTTGTATCATGCCAATGTTATGTAACAATGAAATGACTCTGGGTAACTGGGGTCGGGGCATTATATCTGGTATCAAAGGAAGTTTAGTACAAACCTTGGAAGATAGATTTAGAAAAACTCTTATTAGAAAACACTACCCTAAGATAGTCTTTGAGGATTAGTATAGAAGAACATCCAAAACATTTGGTAATGTAAATATTATGTGGGTTTTCCAATCAATACATCCCTGTATAGATATAAGCAGGTAGAGGTGGCTCGGGCACAGATGTACCTAGGAGTGAAAACTCTAAAAAAGAGTTTCAGGCTTGACTCGTGGTATCCCAATACATGACAATAGGCCATGCTACACTCTTGGTTACGACACTCATGGGGGATGTGCTTAGGATAATTCACATTTTCTTTACAAACCTATTGAAGTATTTTTATATATTATGAGAATAGATAACCTTGGTAAATCCTAAGGTGTTTTATATTGGAAATTAGGTGTCATGATATTCTCTAAATTATTTTATGATTATTGTTACTCACACAATGATTTCTGGTTTTAGTCAATGGCTGGATTCCAAGTAAGTCATAGTAACATTGAAAATGTTGTACAGGGTGGGAATGTTGGTGGAAATGAGCAACGAAATGGAATGTTGATAGGAGTAAAAGATATCACGTTCATGCCGAATCAGTTTTCCAAAAATATGATCAACAACATATATATTAACCAACTCTTGGACTCAACAAATAAGAGAAAGGTGGTGAATGATAAGAGCTCATACAGTGGAGACTATGGAGAAAATAAAGCTCATTTTCCATCATGTAGGAAATGTGGGAGGATAAACCTAGGAAAGTGTCTCAATGGAACAAAGAAATGATTTATGTGTTGGAAACAAGGACATAAATCAAAGAACTATCGAGTAAAAATGAATATTACTATGGAAGAAAATAAAAATGATACCAAGAATCCATTTACAGTCATTTTCCATAAATGTAGGGGACCTTGTCATTACCCGAGTCAATGCCCTATTCTATAGGATAACATCTTGGTCAAGGAAGAACCTATGTGGAAATAAATGGTTGGAGAAATGTTTAAAAGTATTAGTGCTCTTTGTTGATGGGATTACTTTGGAAGACTTTTCTCTTGTATTTGTAACCCTACAGTTTGTTATGTGAAAATACTATTCGAGGAAGAATTTTATTTTATTTTGTGGATATAATTATAAATAACCATTTGGGTTTATATGATCCTTGAATTTGAGGTAATTATACGTTATTAATTTTTAGGATGAAAATGTGAGGTATGAGATAACATTTGTGGTTAAATTATGTTATAGTTATTTTTGAGGAATTTATCTCATTTTGGGAATGTTATAAAATATAGTTTTTGAAAAAAAGACAACACGCAGACCATGTGATAACCTGTCACATCGGACAAAGCTGTGGTAATTGAACCCACAACCAAAGTGCGACTGGGATTTATCGCCTACCACTGGACTACGTGAATTCCTTGGTTAGTGTGACAAATTATTTTTAGTTAAATGATTTTATTAATCAATAATAAGTTGTTTTGGAATATTATTTTTTTATCAAATAGATATATTTAGTGTAGGAAAATGATTTGGTGATTAAGTGATAAATGTTATTTTGTAAGACGTTCTCTTTGTTGGGAACACTATATACCTAAGGAAAATAGAATACTATGGGATTTAATTTGAGAAATAATAGAGGATTTTTATCTATGTTTTTATTGTAGAGAGACTTGGGTTATTTGTGGAAATTATTAACCTATCATAGAGAATATGTGATTAGATTAATTACTTTTAAGTATGTGACTTTAAGAGTAGTCGATGTTATTCAGAGATACTATTTAACATGGAAGACTACATAATCAAGTTCTTATGAGTTTTGGGTTTCAATATGAGCTTGGATTATATTGAAATATTTAATGGAAAATTTTTTATTGAATGGTATTTATTGAACATTGGGTATTGTTGGTTTAATTTTAGAAATTAAGATTAGTATTTCTTTCTCTAAATGATTATCCTTTTTGGGGATCATCTGATCTTGTACTAACCATTTTGGTTTTGGTTAATCTCTAAAGAAAAGGAAAATATATAGTTTATCCTTTGTGGATTATGTGATTCTCTATAAGTTGATTCTAGTGCTTTAGGTGTGACCAAGTCATCTTGAATACTCATCGTTTGGAGTGAAAGATGAGTTTGTGGTAGGAATTAGTTGAAGGATGAAACTCTACTTATCAAGTATATTTTTCCATTATTATATGAATAAATTAATTCTTAAACTTTAGGTAATGTATCTTAAAACAAAAAATGTGACATCCTAATGCTTTATGTTTTGTTTAACCGATGATATTTTAAATAATCATATATTAATGACTTTGAGGCCCTTAATTTTAAACTTGTTTGTTATTGATGACCTCAATCACTCCCTATAAATATTTATGTTTTTCCTCCAATTATGTGTCTCTAATTTCCAAAAATGTTCTCCTAATTGAGATCATAATTTGGTGGTGACCTTTTCATTTCTCTTTCCCTCTTATTAAGACTAAATTTTATTAACATAATTTCTGATGTGGGTTTTCCACAATGGAATTTTTTTATTTTTAACAGTTTATTTCTGAAGAAAAATTTCAAATTGTGAGTATGAAATTTATTTAAGTAGGAGAGAATGTAACACCCCAAGATTTAATGGTATATTATCTCTTCAAAGTAATTTAATAACTTGGGATATACGCAACACTGAGTTCGAGCGCACCATGACTTACCAAACTACTTATTCAAAAAGCGGTTATGAATAGTATTAACTGAATTTTTAATTTTATATACTCTATATAATTTTAGAATCTATATTATGTATATCTTAGACATAATAAAAGAACAAATTCATTTTTTTCAAATAATAGAATTATTTTTCAAAAAATACAATTTTACCATATTTTAATAGAGAACCCTTTTTAAATCCATTATTTGACACTTTTATATATTCAATTTGAAAAAATAAAATTCTTCTTTATAATTGGGACATTAAAATTTACTTTGGATGAAATTTTGGTATTTCTCTGATAATGTTCATTTTTTAATGAATAGTGAGAAATACTGTATTTTAATTCAAAACTGCATTTTAATCTAATTTATTTATATGGTTAGATTATCTTTTTAATTGGTATTAAAGTTTAATTAGATTATATTTTTACCATTTAATCCAATTTTGGTCATTAGAAGTAATTTCACTTTGAAATTGAACATAAACAAGTGTCAATCTTTTGATAGTTATTATTTCTTAAAAACACGCTTTTTGTTTTGACAACAGGAAATAATTTTAAATTAATTAATGCAACTTATATTTTTTTAATTCACAATATCAAATATATATTAGGCTGAATTTTTGGTATTTTCCTAAAAAAATTCAATTTTTGATGAATAGTGAAAACACTGAGTTGTAGTTAAAAACTGACTTATTCATTTAAATGAAATTTTACCACTTCTGTGACTTGAATTTAGAAAATCTAACATACATGGTTGTTATTAGTAAATAAAATGTCATTCAATAATATGAAAATAATTTTTGGTGAATAGTATCTTTTGACTTTTATTTACCGCAGATAAAGGTAAATAGGGTAATTCAAGGTAAAAAGAATATTATAATAATACAAAATTACCTTAAAATTTGTCCTAACCTTATTGGATGAGTCATGGCCGACCATGGGAATCTTTGGGTCTATTTTGGGACCCCATGGATCCAATTAAGAGTGATAATTACACTTTATTTTAATTAACTTAAAGTAATGACAAAAATGACATTAACAAATATCTTTTAGTAAATCAATTTTTACATGGGGTTATATAGGTTATCCTTTCGACTATAAATATTAATTTTAAATATAAAAATATTTCCTAAGTCATGGTATTTATTTATAATTTTTATACATCAAATAAATAAAATTATTTATGACACAATAATGATGTAGTGTTTACCTCATTAATAAACGATTTTAATAAATAAGATTATAAAGATTAAAATAACTTAAAAAATAGGTCCAAATCTTATTGGATGATTTTATTTAAACCACGATTCATCTTATCTTGGACTTTATTTATTTTTGGACCTTTAGAAACCGAAAATAATTATATAATAAAATAAAATTTTCACACTTTCCTAAAGAGCCCCTCCTCCCCATTATAAAAAGACCTCACTTATAACTCATTCCTCACACCTATCAAGCCCCTTGTCTCGTCCAAACCCTGACCAAATAATCTCTCATGATCCCTCTCCTCCTTCTAGAATCCTTACCTTAGGTATAAGGCACTTAAAGAAGTCCTTTTGGTTCAAACCAAAAAGAGTTACCTGAATTAATGGTAACAGTTTCTATTAAATTATTTTATTTTATTTTACTTCTCCAACACCTAAACTATTTTTATTACTTTATTTTATAACAAAACCAGTAACCTCAATATACTAAGATGTTTTTATGAGAATTATTCTAACTACACTTACACACACCTCCATCTAATGGGTAAGGAACATATTGTTTCTGTGGATGGCAAACTAATGCCTCACGAAACGATGATTGTTCAATTATATCCTACCGCCTCTCATGGTGGACATTAAGATGGAACTGTATTTATATATGATATATAATATGTTTATGTTTTCTTTATGCTTCTGTATTTTTCATTAATAGATTACATTTATGGTTTCCATAATGGGTAAATGCGATAATTTCATTTAAAGAAGTGCGGACTACCACCCCCTCAAAGTGATATGACTCATTAATGCCATACATTGAACATGTAAAGGATAAAGTTACTAAAATTATATATTATATTATACTTTAATTATATTATAACTATGTATATTTAACTATTCATTCCATTAAAATACTAAATATAAATGAAAGTAGCATTCATGCGTATGTACGGCTTACCGTCTCCAAGAACAGTGCTTTTCATTTCTTATCTCCAAATGTTATGTACAGTTATAGATACATATATATACTGGATATATAGGATATATATGATATCTAAATCATGACTATCATTCTGGAGATAAATTACTTTTACAACATGGACAACATGTAATTATAAGAAGTTTACTTTTGACACAAGTACCAAATATCAACAAAATGACCGTTATTAACATAAATGAGCATGTAATGGTTATAACATACTAATAGGTGATATAAAAGAAATAATAAATTTAAAAAAATTTCTAAAGAAATTATAAATTAACTTTAGTTTTTTATTCATTGGATTAAAGGACAAATGGGTCAGGTCGGACATGAGGTAAGGGGTTTCTTATCTCACCCTTAATTTCATGAGATTTCCATTGTTTGCCACTTATTTATTTCATGTGGTGTATTGTGTACTACTATTTTATATATATTATCTGGATTATATTTATAATCATAGTATTCTATGAATTATTTGGGGGTTATTAACTTTTGTTCATACGACTCGATTGATTACAATGTGGTAAGGGGATTTCATCTCACTTCTTATTCCTATGAGATTCATGTTGTATTGCCACTATTTCCTTTTGTGGGGTGTATTTACTGGCCATGATTGTATTCCTTGTGTAATATAATTTAATATGTGGGTATTTAAAACTTCATTGTATGATTCTTCTTTCATGGGGTGTATGTTTCATGAGTTACCAAATCAGTAAGGAAATTTCAAATTTCAATTTCCACTCATTAGACTTTACACATACTTCATTGATTAATTTACTCCAAGATTATGTGTGGAATCACTATTAATTATTTATCTAGTAATTACCGATTCCATTTTTGTGGATTTAATTTTGATACACATAATCCCTCCATCAATAAATTCCCATGCCATTGATATGAACTTGTTAAGTGTAATCTTAACTGAATTTCCATTCATTGAGTTAAACATCCAAGTCATTGGTATTGTTTTTAAAAGAATATGTGTGCATATAATCTGATTTATTTATAATTAATATCCAATTATATTGAGTGTATTTATATTTTTTCACACATAATTATTTCATTGATTTATCTTTAATATAAGGATACAATCTTTATAATGGATTTCATCTAAATTTACATCCCATTGATACCTCATTGATGTTATGCACCAATTCATTTTTATATGGTGTATATACTATCCTTTGACATATTATATCATGAATCCCTTTATTCTCATGATATTATAATGTTTTGATTAATTTTATTCCTCAATTACTTGTATTCAAGCACCTCTCATTTGGTTAGGAACTCTTTAACTAAAATATCATTTTAAATGTTTTAAATATTTATTCATCAAAATCTTTCTCATTAATGTCCATGTTTTCAAAATGGTTTTAAGTATTTATTTATATTTACATGAATGTTTTGAAATTAAAATTCTTTTCAAAATTTTCAAAGTGGTATGGGACAATTTTATTCAAAAATCTCTTTTAAATGACTTCTTTGATAAATAGTGCAACTTTTAAATGTTTTAAGAAAAAAGGGGATATTTCTCTTAAATAATTTTACTGACTATTTTCATCTTTGTCAATATCCTTCATTGTATTTTATTCTTTATTGAGGTTGATTTATTATATTACAATCTTCCATATTGTATTTAATGAGTTATGTTTGACTGTGGATGTGCTATGTTTATGACATTCATGGTTTGTGGTTAAAGTATTGAAATTTCGTATGCTAGTTTTAATAAAAATGTTTAGATTATGGTTCACCCATTTAATTTGAGGAATGAATTGGACTTAGTAATTGACGGGTGGAGACCACTATAGATCCTCGATGCATCAGTAGTGTCATCAGACAAACTAGTGTCTTGGCACAAGGCCTTGACAAAATCTTTATTTGTAGTCTTGGAACGATGCCTTGACTATGTGGTTATAAAGTCTGGCATTATGCATTCCATAATTATGAGATGAGATATTGATATTACATGTGATTATTCTACTATTAGAATATCCATGTGAATAATTAAATGTAATTATTTGATATATCTATGCCATATTATGCTGAAGTTTAATTTTAAAAGGATTTTATTTTAGTCTTATTCATTACCTTAAATGTTTATGCTTATTTATGAATGTTTCCTCTATATTGTTATCCTTACTGAGCATATGATCTCACCCCTTCTATGTTTTATTTTTTTCCAGGATGTGAAGATGTAAATTATGATTAACCCTTAGGGTTTGGCCAAGGATATGAGTGTGTTCAAGGTGGGCACAATTTAGTTTTTATTTATTTCATGATGTGACGTAAAACTTATGTATGTATCTAGTATTTATAAGGCTACTAAATTGATCGGTCTTTCAAGACATGATTCCTTGTATCATGATAATGTTATGTAATAATTCAATGACTCTGGGTAACTGGGGTCGGGGCATTACAAAAAATGAATTTCAAATAAAAACTTCTTTTTTGTCTATTTTATTTATATAGATAAATTATATTTTATGTTGGTTTTAAAGGTAAAATAGATCAATTAGATGTATTTATCCAATTTAGATCATTGGAATAATTTTTATATTTAAATTTGATGTAAAAACTTATTGAATTTTTGAACCTTTTTACTTTAAAATATATTTTCTTTCCATGTATGCGGGATTAATGTTAAACATAATTTTCCCACTTATGTGAATTTAATTTTAAAAAATGGACATAAATGGTTGTAATTTTTGAAAAAAATCTTATATTATAAACATATTTTTTTTACTAAATTTAGTTGTGAGATTGATTAAAATTTATTACGGTGATTAAGATAAAATAAAGATTAACAAGGGACCAAACCTTAATCTTAAGGTCCAAACTGACATAGACACTTGTCCAAAATCCATTTTATGCCAATATTTAGACCATATACCATAATATTTTTAATTTTATGGTTTTTTGGAATAATATTATATTAACGTTTCCTATATGATAATTTAAGTAAGGAAAAAGACAAAAAGGGAACCTTCTTTACCTGTAACATTTATAAAACTTTGAAATGTAAAAACCATCATATTTTAGGCTATACATAACCTTTTGAAATATAAATGGGTTATTTTTATCATAATAATTTATCATTAATTGTTAGAGATGAATTAGTTACTAAAATTTTTAAGAAATGCCAATACATTGATTATTTAGTTAATAATCAAATAAAATAAATGATATTATAAATATTAAAAGTAAATGAAATTGATTGAATTATTATATTTAATTATTTTTTAAATGAATATATAATCTTACCTAGATTTTAACTCAATATATTTCAATTACAATATATTTTTGATATTTTTATATTAAAATTAAATAAATAATGTCAAAATTGAAATTAATGTTATTTTATAATAAATTATATTTTATTAAATGATTTAAAATTAATAAAAACCTATATTATTCAAGTTCATTTTTATTTGTTAATAAATATTAAATATGTTCTATGTTTGGATCAATTGATATTTTATAATTAACCAACTGACCCATATTTTTAAAAAACATTGTTAGAACACTCTAGGTTAAAGTACTGTTTTTATGCGTTGTATGCGCTTGTTTTAAGATAAATTTATAAAAAGCATGGTATTTTTATTTTTAAAATTATTTATCATATTTATAATTAATTTATCTATATTTTCCAATAAATATCACTTTAATTTAGTCTTAATGGTTAAATTACATATGTTTGAAAACTAGTTTCTTTAATAAAAACCAAAATGATAAAATTGGAGAAACTTAGAAGTTAAGAAACTGAATTATAAAAATGCACATATTTTTATGTGGTGGGGGGTTTTCTCAACCATTATTCTCCTTTAAACCATTATTTATCCATTTTTTAGGTGCATTAGGTAAATGACACCTCCCATTATTGTATACTATTTGGTATTTACAAGAGTTCCACTCCTCCTCCGCTATAAAAATGTATCATCTCCTCCCACTTAATCACACATATCAAGCCAATATGTCTCGACCAATATCTGAGAAAATATCTCCAAAACATACCTCAAATTATCCTAGAATCCTCTCCTTTGGATGAAATCCATCCAAGGAATCCCTTTGGTTCAAACCAAAAGGAGTTACTTAAAGAATAGGTAACGTCTTTCCTCAAGCTCTTTAGTTTTATTTCCATTATCCACCCCATAAACTATTATTATTCCAGGATTATACAAAAACAAAGTGTCCTGAATATACTTATATTATGTTATAAAAATTGTTACACCTACACTTATGCAAAATTTCATCTAATGGGTAACGAACATGTTGTTTATGTATACAATGAACTACTGCCTCACGTAACGATGATTATTTATTTTTCTTTTACCACCTTTCATGGTTGGTCATGATGATGGAAAATATATTTATATATGATATATATTATATTTATTATTTATTTATTCTTATTTAATTCTGTTATAACACATACCTTTATAGTTTCTATCTTGTGTAAATATGATAATTTCATTTGGGGAAGTGTGGACTACCACATCCTCAAAGTGATATCATTCATTCACACTTTACAAGGAATATGTCAAGGATGGTTTTAGTAAAAATATATATTATATATATAACATAATAATTATAATATAATGATATTATATGCATATATTTCATTTACTTTCTTTCTTTTAATACGACAACAAATTGGAAACAGCATTCATGCATACGTACGGTCTACCATCTCTATGAATGGTGTATTCAATTTCATCTTTCTATTTTATATAGATTATTGAAAATACATATATACTAAATATATATGATATTTATATAATTTTTTACATTATTTAAGTAAGTAAATCATGATCTAAGTAATATGATCAATAATAATAAGTCAAAACATGTACAAAGAACAAAGTGCATATTACTCAAAGTGAAACCTTAACATAGAATTATTAATAAGCGGGTAATATAAATTCATAATAAAATAATATATGGTATTATATATAATAATATGGTTCTTAAAAAATGTATAAGAAAGTTATATTTATTATATAGGAGGTTTGTACAAGTACTATGAGAGTCCAGACATATGATAATGGAATTTCATCTCTCTTTTCATTTTTGTGAGATACATTCCTTATTCACCACTCATTTATTTTGTGTGGTGTATATACTATATGTGAATGTATTATATTATTATTATACTTAAATTTATGCATATTTACATATCTATTTTATTATAATTCTTTCTTGTATTTTATGGTTCCCAAGTTACCAAATTGGTAAATTAATTTTGTTCTAATTTTCCTTCTTTGAGACATGTGTTTTGTTCAATGTTCTTTAACAAGGTGTATATGCTTGTAATTGAGAAGTTATATCATGAATATAAATCCTTTTAATTTTATTTTAGGTTTCATGTAATTTCATTTTCTTACATGTGGAGTATGATTCAAATTTACCAAGTGGTAAGAGTTTATTGAAATAATCCCATCATTTATCGACATTATTTATGATTATGCTTTCATTGATGAAATATTATGATACATCTCTCAAGAAATATAATGAATTTTATTACACTATTTATATACCTATTATATCAATATAATGGTACCATATTTACACTCTTTGGTACTTAAGATAACTAAGAAAATGTTTTTATGAAAATATGGTTATATCTTTACTTTCAATCGAAAATATATTTTCTTTCAAAACTGTGTTTTCTAAAATGTTTTCAAAAATGTTTTAATATTATCCTAGTATTTTTAAAAGAAATTTTTACACATGTTTTACATTTTTATAAAATGGTTTTAAAATTAATCTATGGGTTGTTTTCTGGTCGAGTCACTTTTCCAAACTTTTAAGGTGCAAAAGAAATATCTGGCATGTAAAGACTTACCTGCCATCATGACTATCATTTCCTTTAATATTCCTTTATAATTTTACAAGGTTTTTATGAAGAAACTTTTTTCATAATATTTTGGAATTTTTTTTAATTTAAAGTGGTTTTCAAAGAAAAATGTTCTCAATAAGGTTTTATTTTTAAAAAATGTTTTGAGTGATTTTCAAATATTCCCTTAGATGTTTTAAAAAGGTCATTTTAAAAGAAAAGGATTTAATAATTTCCAGATTTCTTTATAAATATTCAAATCAATTTTATATAAAAGGGTTTTTAAAATGTTTCAATATTCCTTTATAATTTTTCAAAGTGTTTTCAATGAAAACAGATTTCCAAAATCTTTTCAAGATTCTTTTATAAGATTTCAAGGAAAAATGTTTTCAAATGCTTTTCAGACTCTTTCATAAGTTTTCATGTTTATTTTAAATTAAAATGGGTTTCAAAATGTTTTCTTTTTTTAAAAAAATATTAAAGAAGAAAGGATATTTTCCTCAATAAATGGTTTTAAAAGATCTTTCAAAATTATTTTCCATCTAAGATTAAATCCATTGATGTTACCCTTTCCTTTCTGGGAAATGATCCAAAGGTTCCACTCACATTATTTCTCTGAATGGTTTACACATTATGACTTGATGTTTTTTAAATCTATTATCTTTTATAAATTATATGTTTATGAAATATATTTATCTTTTATGGGTTTTATGTTTATGAAACCCACTTATTTTCATGGGTTATGCTTTGATGAAACAATTATGCAACCTATATTTTTCCACATGTTAAGATATGATTACATGTTTATAACACCCATTTCATTTCATGGGTTATGATATGATTTTTTATGATCGTGTAGTACAGGTATATATATTTTAATTATAATATTGGTGGGACCTATATCTCCCTCCAATGCATTGGATAAAGATTTAAATCTCATGAGATAGACTAATATGGTCTTGGGAGTGAACCTTGACTATTAAGATATCCATGGGAGTAAAACATGATGAACAAGATATTATGGGGAGTGAAATAATACTACTTAGATGTCCTTAGGAGTGAACCATGACTACCAATATATTATGGGGATTGAATACATGCTATTAATATGGCCTTGGAATCAAAGAATTGACTTCTATGGAAATCAATTTATATGCTTATATGTCTACTACAATTCCATGTATTATTCCAATATTATACTTTCATGGAATATTTTATTTATTTCCTTATGATTCTTGTATTATAAACCGTTATGATTTATTCCATGATTCATTTTTATAATCTTAGGATATGTGAGGTACTATCTTATAATGTTATAATCACGATCTCATACCCCTATGCTCATGTTTATGATTACATGTCTCCCTTATTTACCCTTACTAAGCATCTGAGATCACCCATTTTTATGTTTCCTTTCCACCATGTTATAGAGATATTTATTATGTTTCATGTGTCTAATAATGGTGGTATTCAAGAATAACCTAGTGGGAGATAATTTAGCTCACTTATATACGAGTATTTATGTTTCCATGTTTCCAAAGTCACTAGACTAGTACGATCTTTGGGTGGATGTTTGTATGATGTTTTAAGTAATCCAAAAAAGTTATGTAATTATAATGTATGAAAAGAGAGGGTAATTATATTTAGTATTAGAGAAAAATTTTAGTCAACCTTTGTAAACTATGATGAGAAAACTTTAGTGAGATCTCTAGGAATATTTATAAGGATGTATCTGGGAATTTCTATAAGAATAAGTTTAAGTATGGGTTAACATTTAGAAAAATGTCCTGGAATTTTGGTAAAGGATTGAGTAAGTGGTTTCCTAGAAATAGATCCATTTCTGGATACTAAAAATGGATGTTTTTCTAGAACATATGTACCTAGGAGTAACAACTATGACAAGGTGTGTCGGTCCTGAATCTGTATAACCTCATACACGATAATGGGCCCTATTGAGCACCTGGTTTGACACTCCCTGGGGATATGATTTGGAAATTCAAAAACACTTCATGAACCATCATTAAGGATTTAAATGGAAGTTGGATATGAATAACCTAGGACAAACCTGAGGAGTCATAGTTTAAGAAAGTTTTCATAATTTAGACACTATATAGGTGGTTTTTAGATTATCTAGTTCCTCACTATGATAATCATTTCTTACTCAATGTTTTCTACTTTTAGTAAATGTAGGGAACCAGAAAGAACTGGATTAATGTTTAATGTGATGGACAATCTGCTGATGAGGTATTAAATGGGATGATCACTGGAGTAAAGGATGTTGTGATTATGCCTAATCATATTTCAAGGAACGTGACCAACAACATGTACCTTAACCAACTTGAAGACTCACCAAAGAATATAAGGAACGATTTTGTTGAGAGTTTGGGTAATGGATACAATGTAAGAAAGAATATTTAGTTTCCTTTCTATCAATAATGTGTAAATAATCACCTAAGTGAATGTCTTATAGGAACAAGAATGTGTTTTGACTATGGAAAAGGACACAAATCAAGTAACTACAAAGGAAAAATGAAGGGTTCGAATAATGAAATGGATGGGAATGTTGGCCTCCTTAATACATAATCAAAGGTAAAACACTTTAAGTTCGGAATTAATGGTCATTATGTAAATTTATGTCTTAAGTGTAAATCTACCAAATAAAATCAGTAAGGTGGTACAATTAATGGTTGTATTGTGGATGATGATGATACTACAAATGAAATGTGAAAGGAAAGTAGTATTAAGTAATATCATGGAATAGATTTATTATTTTTTATAGATTAAGTGGAATAATCAAAGTTTTTATGTATTTGGATTCATGAATTATGGTGAAATATACATTTATTTTTTATTTTAATTTTTTTGCTTATGATTTACAAGATTATGTTGAATGTTTCTGATGGACTAGAAAAGTGATTTAATGGAATGGTGACATTTTGACTAAGGGGAGATAACCCTTAATATGTTCCTTATGTTAAGATAATGTTTTTTGGATGAAGATATGTTGTATATTAATAAGTAAATTGAATGGTACTAATTACCTTATAACTAATTAAGGACTTATTGACAAGTGGTTATACTGTCATTGATGAGGGTTACAACATTTTAGGGTTTGAGGAATATATCCAATATACTTTGGAATAAGGAAACATGAATGTTTTCAATAGGTATTTATATTAATTCAGGTTATTACCATGTATCAAGAGAATACATGATTAAGGTATTCACATGTTTGTAGTCATGTTGGGTTCCCCTCACCCTTAAAAGGGGGTTTATTCTAATAAAAAAATTAATTTTCAGTCAGTCTAAAGTTTTGAATTCTCATATTTCATAAGGATTATAAGGTTATACATTTATGGAATGTTTAATATGAATTTTTGTGAGATTAAAGTATCACCTCACCATATGATGATTTATTCATATTAGATAACTTATTTTAACCACTTTATTATGTTGATAACTAAAGGTTTATGGGATGACTTATAATGGGTCCTATGATTTTTTAGTTCTTCAGACACAGAAAATTCACATCATTTATTGGAATAAGATATAAAGTTAAAATTGATCAAGGTGCAACAAATTTTAATATTGTGCTAAGATCAAGTGAGTATATCTTCTCATGTTAATTCTTCTAAATTAGGGAAAGTGTATTGAAAATAAAAATGTTGTCAAGTTATCATCATTTTTATGATATCGATGACCTTTTTTCAAGCCTCTTTTAAGTTATGTCTTTGATAGTTAAATTTCTCCAAATTATTTTCTCTATCACTCTCCATCAAAACATGATAGTTTGATATATCATCAATGTCCATGTTTTCACTTTCAACATATGTTCTCTTATGTGGAAACCTAGGTATATGTTACGTTGGGTAAACATTATGCTTCCAACTTTCTTTTTTTAAGGAAATTTTAGTATTCATTTTTATGATGTGGTTTTCTATGAAAGTAACTTTAAATTATTGAACCTTTAAAAACCCAGATGAATTTTGTTGTAAAAAATTATTTTTAAGGGGGGTATAATGTAACACCTTGAGATTTTGTGAAATATTTTTTTTAAATTAATTTGATCTTTCTGATATTTCAGATTTCATGCAACATTGAATGTAGTTTTTTATATATATTAAATTAATAAATTTCACTTTCATGCCCTACATTAAATAATTAGATTGTCTTGGGATACACACAACACCTACTTGTCTTGCATCACACACAACACCGAGTTTCTACGAAACATCATTTTATTGTTATAATTATTTAAATGAGATAGTTATAACCTAGCCATTAAACTTAGTAATATGAATAGAAATAACTAATTTTAAAATATTATTTATAATTTTTTTATATAAATAAAACATATTGATAATAAGAAATAAAATTTTTATTAAGTCTTTTTGTGTTTAAAAATACTATTTTCTTAAAAGAACTGCTTTTTATATCCTTCTATGAAAAATAATAAAATTAATTTTAGACACTTTTAAAAATTTAATTTGATAAAATAAACATAATTTTTGAATTCTTAATTCCAAAATTGTATTAGGGTTAATTTTTTGTATTTTTCTAAGAATCCTCTTTTTTGGATGAATAGTGAAAAATACTAAATTTTAATTCAAAACTACTTTTTCATCTAATTTATTTATATAGTTAAATTATATTTTATGTTGGTTTTAAAGTCAAAATAGATCAATTATACACATATTAATCCAATTTAGTTCAATTGAATAATTTTTATATTTAAATTTGATATAAAAACTTATTGAACTTTTTAACGTTTTTACTTTAAAAACCCACTTTCCCACCATATCTCCAAGATTACTGTTAAACTTAATCTTCCCACTTCTATGATTTGAATTTTGAAAAACAGAAATAAAAAGGTTGTAATCAGTATAATATATTTGGTCTAATAATATCAACTTAATTTTTGACAAAAAAGATTAGTGAATGGGATTAATATTAATTACATTTTTTAAGGTAAAATTAAGCTTAACAATGGAATAAACATTAATCTTAAGGGACAAATGACCTAGACACTTGTCCAAAATAAATTTTCTACCATTAGTTAAACCATATACCCTCTTGGTTCTAATTTTATGGTTTATTGGGATAATATTTTATGAAAGTTTCCTATATAATAATTTAAGAAGGGAAAAAGACCAAATGAGAACCTTCCTTACCTTTACCATTTATACAACTTTGAGATGTGTAAAAAACTACATATTTTAGATTATAAATATAATTTTAAAATATAAATGGGTTATTTTTTTTATAATAATTTATCATTAATTTTTATAGATGATTTAATTACTTAAAATGCTTAAGAAACACCAACATAGTGATTATTTAGTTAATAATCAACTAAAATAAATGAAACTATAAATATTAAAAGTGATGAAAATTGATTGAATTATTGTATTTATTTATTTTTTATATGGATATATAATTTTACACATTTTTTAAATTAATATATTTTAATTCCAATATTTTTTGATATTTTTATATTAAAATTAAATAAATAATGTCAAAATTGACATTAATGTTATTTTATAATAAATTATATTTTATTAAATGATTTTAAATTAATAAAAATAATATATTCTAACATAGAAATTTTTAATTGTTAATAAATATTAAATATGTTCTATTAATGGACCAATTTATCTTTTATAATTAACATATTTAACCATTGTTTGTAAAAACATTGTTAGCACGATCCAGGTTAAAGCACTGTTTTTACTCGTTGCATGCATTTGTTTTAAAATTAATTTCCATCACACATGGTATTTTTATTTTGTAAATTATATATCATATGTATAATTTATTTTATATATATTATCTAATAAATATTGCATTAATTTAATCCTAATGTATTAGTTACATAGGTTAGAAATATTTTTTCTTTAATAAAAACCAAAATGATAAAATTGGGAAAACATAGAAGTTAAGGAACCAAATTATAAAATTGAACTTATTTTTGTGAATTATAGGTTTTTCTAGAAAATTAATCACCTTAAAATCATTATTTTCCATTATAAAGGCACATTAGGTAAAGTATACCTCTAATTAATGTATTCCTTTTTGTATTTACAAGACTATCACTCCACCTCCACTATAAAATGGTCTTCTTCCACCCACTTCCTCACACCTCTCAAGACACTTTAGATCGACCAATATCTTCCCAAATAGATTCTAAAAATCCCTCCCATAATTATAGAATCCTCACCTTGGAAATAAATCCATCTAATTAATCCATTTAGTGCAAACCAAAAGGAGTTACCCAAAGAAGAGGTAACATCTTTCCTCAAGCTCTTTAGCTTTATTTCTATTCTACACCCCCTAAAATATCCTTATTCCATGCTTATAAAAAAACACCAGTATCATAAATATAATGATATGTTTTTATTATAAGTATTAAACCTATAAATATACACACTTTCATCTAATGGGTAATGGACATACTCTTTATGTGTACGGCAAACTACCGCCTCATGAAACGATTATTTTTCATTCTTCCTTTAACACATTTCATGGTTGAGAATTATGAAGGAAACGCCATTTATATATGATATATATTATATTTAATATGTATTTATTATTCTTTAATTCTTCTATAACACATACCTTTATACTTTCCATCTTCTATAAATATGATAATTTTGTTTGCGGAAGTGTGGATTACCACCTCCTCAAAGCGATGTGATTCATTCACACTTTACATGGAATGTGTTAAAGATGGTTTTAGTGAAAATATATGATATATGTAACATAATAATTCTAATTTAAGGATACTATATACATATATACATATATTTCATTTACTTACTTTCTTTCAATATGACAACAAAATGGAAATAGCATTCATGCATACGTACAACCTACCGTCTCCATGAATAGTGTATTCCATTTCATATTTCTATATTCTATAGATTATTAAAAATACATATATACTGAATATATATGATATTTATATAATCTTTCACATTCTTTAAGTAATTAAATCTTTATCTTATTAAGATGATCAAGAATAATAAGTCCAAACATGTACAAAGAACAAATAGCATATTACCCGAAGTGAAACCTTAATATAGAATTGTTAATAAGGGGGTAATATAGAGTCATAATAAAATAATATATTTTATTAGATATATTAATATAGTTATTTAAAATATTTATAATAAACATATATTTATTATACAACAGTTTTTATGAGTACCATGGGAGTCAAGACATATGGTAAGAGAATTTCATCTCACTTTTTATTTCTGTGAGATACACAAATTATTCACCACTCATTTATTTAGTATGGTGTATATAATTCCCATTAATTTATTATATTATTGTTATAATTAAATTTATGGTTATTTAAATATCTATTTTTTGGTCTATATTTCATGGGTTTTATGGTTCAAAAGTTTCCAAATTGGTAGAGTAATTTTGTCTCAATTTTTCTTCTTTGAGACATATGTTTTTTATGAAACTATGTTCTTTAATGATATTTATATGCTTCCAATTTACATGTTATATCATTAATATCATTTCATTTCATGATATTTTAGGCTCCATTTAATTTCATTTTCTTACATGGGAATTATTATTCCAAGTTGCCAAGTGGTAAGAGTTTATTGAAACAATATCATCGTTTATCAAAATTATTTATGATTATGATTTCATTGATGAAATATTATGATCCATATCTCAAGAAATCTCATTAATTTTATTTACATATGGAAATGGATTTTATATCCACGTAATGGTACCATTTTTCCACTCTTTAGTACTTAAAATAATTAAAAAACGTTTTTATGAAAATGTGGTTTATCTTTACTTTGGTCAAAAATATGTGTTCTTTCAAAAATATGTTTTATAAAAGGTTTTAATTTTTTTTACAATTATCCTATGATATTTAAAGGATATTTTTACCCACGTTTTACCTTTTTACTAAATGGTTTTAAAATAAATATTCTTGTTATTTTTCAGTTGAGTCTCTTTTCTAAACTTTTAAGGTGCAAAAGGAATGTTCAGTAAGTATGAACTTACCCATATTCATTGCCATCATTTCCTTGAAGATTAATTTATATGTTTGTAAGGTTATTTTTGAAGAAATATGTTTTCCTAATATTCTATATATTTTTTTGAATTTAAATGGTTTTTCAAAGAAAAATTTTTTCAAAAAAAATTTATTCAAAAAATGTTTTATCTTATTTTTAAAGCTTCCCTTATATGTTTTCAAAATTTTATTTCAAAGAAAATTATTTAAATGGTTTCATTATTTATTAATATTTCTTCAAATAAATTTTCTATAAATGGTTTTCTAAAATGTTTCAAGATTCCTTTATAAGTTTTCAAAGTGTTTTCAAATAAAAATGCTTTCAAAAATGTTTTAAAGATTATTTTATAATATTTCAAGGAAAATGTTTTCAAATGTTTTCTAGATTACTTTATAAGTTTTCTAGTTTATTTTAAAAGAAAATTTTTTTCAAATGTTTTTTTCTTTTGAAAATAATTTTTCAAATAAGAAAGGATATTTTCCTTAATAAATGGTTTTAAATGACCTTTAAAAATTATTTTATACCTAAGATGACATTTGTTGATGTTACTAATGAAATTTTGGAAAATGATTCAATGGTTCTATTCATATTATTTCTCTCAATGGTTTACACATTATGTAATGATGTTTATGAAATCTATTCTCTTTCGCAGGTTATATGTTAATGAAATTTTTTTCACTTTCATGGGTTATATATTTATGAAACTCACTTATTTTCATGGGTTATACTCCAAATATTTGTTTTTTATAAAGAAAAAACTTTTAAGGAAAAGTGGGAAACCAGTCAAGTACACAAACAATCAGTCAACAAGATAAGTCATGGATGAATCTAAGATTTTCAATTTTAGCCTGTTAGAGATCATACCTATGTGAGGACTTCATTATAGAATGGTAGTCTTATTATCTGGATCCTATTTGAGTAATTTTTCCCAATTTTATGCCATCTTTTCCTAGTTGAGAATGATCTCTTCTACAAAAATCTTCTTCCTATTGAATCCATGAGCCATTATTCCAAGTTATTTTTGATACCAGTCATGTTGCTCCTTGGTAAGGCTACCCTGAAGGAACCTTCCAACTTGCCTTTCAAACTCCTCTTGTGTAGTGATTACCTGTTAGACATTGTATAAGAATTATTTGTTTCCATTGATGAAGGTTTACCACTCATCACACTCTATCAGTTCCCTCATTTCCATGTGGATATCGGATTCTAAAAGCTCCTTTCCAGCATGTGATAGGTCAACGAAAAAAGATTCCCCTACTGGTGGATCAAGCACCTCAGTAGAATTTGTCTCCACCTGCTTATTACCCTTTATAGGAAACATACCTTTTCTTAAGGATCGATTTATGGGGGGGATTGGTATGGAGGAATAGTCTTTCCTCCTCCATGGCCTCTGAGAGTTCTTAAGAAGCCCATATGAATCAATGATGGCATTCTTACCCTTCCTTAAATAGGATCTAATATAGTCCTCTAAAATTTCCACTTCCTTGGACTTAATGATGGAGTCCTAATTAGAATCCTTATCCTCCAGAGAATCCTCCACATCATAACCTTTCTCAGGTGCATAACCCTCCTCTCCTAGAACTGCGAATAGATTGTGGGACTAAATAACCATTACTCCAGACTTTACTATCTTGGCATAGGATGGTCTTTCCAGTGGTTCTAGTTCGGAAAAATCTAAACCTCTAGGCTGCACAAATCCATGTCCTGTGAATTGGGCATGCTGGTTAGTGTCCTCCAAAACCGAACTTTTAAGGCCACCAACACCTGGTGCATTGCAGGCTTCCATGCATGCCTCAGCTAAAACCATCTGACTGCTCAGAACAACATCCAAGGGTGGGATCCTCATCCTCATGTCCCTCATCTTTATTTGAAGTGGAGGGGAAATTTTTGAACTCACTGACCTATGAATCCTCCCCTGCACTCCCTAATAAGGGGGGAGCATCTAGATCATGCCACAAATGGAAAAAAACCTCAGCGGCCCTCAGCTCTAGGACCTTTGGATTTTCACCCTTCATCGCACCTAAAGAAATTCCCTACCCCAAACCCAATATAATCTCTACAGGAGGAAGCGAATCCTCACTCAAAGATTTAGGGGAATCATTGCATGACCCACTATCCAGAGGCACAACAACAACCACAGATAAGCCTTGGTGGACCCATTAGAAATCAACTGGGTACAAATTTTTACTAATTGATGAACTAAATTACTATTTAAGATGACTCAGGAGACAACATGAAGCAAAAAAATCATACCAGTTCTCAAAAACCACTGTTTAGAGGTAGCAGAGCTTGTCTTCAACCTCAATCTAGACTCTATCAATAGGGGGTTTGTAGATGTTGACTTCCATGCTATTATAGGGTGCTATTAGATGGAAAAAAGTCCTCCAATGCTCAAGAAATACAAAAACCTTCCAACAATATTTCCTAAAAATTGAAGAATAGATGGATTTTGAAAGGGAAGTGGAAGTCCTAGGAATCTTACTCAGATAGCTGCGGAGGGTGGAATCCCTCTTCCAGTGGAAATCGTAGCTCCATCGTAGAATAAAGAAGGGTGCCCTTCGTAGGAATGAATACCTTTGGAATAAACCATGGTGAGATTATCACCATTGGAGAACTGCAGAAGGAAGTGCCAAGGGTATAGGATCTTGATGATGACACGATCTTGTAGGGTCCAAGAATCATTGACGAAATGGGAGAAACGGTCGAGATAAGGACATCGTCAGATAAACTGAGCTATTAGAGATAGACCATGTAGATAAGACGCTACTAAGAACTCTTTGAGGGATATGGGTAGATAGGGGGACCTCAGTGGAGGGTATGGACTTTAGGTGAAATTTGAATCTGAGGGAAGTCAGGGAGAAGGGATGGATCATAGAACACAAAGAGACGATGTCGGAGAAGGGGGGAGGGCGGGACGACCATCGATGCCACCCAAAGGGGAAATCCTCCTTATCATATGATTTTTTATGATATTGTGGCACAAGTATGTATATTTTCATAATAATATGTGTGGGACCTATATCTACCTCCAATGCATTGGGTAATTATTTATATCTCATGAGATAGACCAAGATGGTCTTGGGAGTGAAACTTGACTATTAAGATAGCCATTGGAGGGAACCATGACTGTCAAGGTAGTATAGGGAGTGAACTCATACTAATAATATGGACATGGGGGTAAACCATTAATACCAAGATGATATGGGGAGTTAACCTATGCTACTAGTATATCATTGGTAGCAATTCCTTGACTACTATCTAAATCATTTTATATGATTATGTGTCTACCACAATTCCATGTATTGTTTCTATGTTATACTTCCATGGATTGTGTTCTTTATTTCTTTGTGATTCATGTCTTATGAACTACCAAGATTTATTCCATGATTCATGTTTATGATCTTATGATATGCAGGGTATGATATTTTAATTTTATGATCACTATCTCATACCCATATTCTCATGATTATACTTAAATTTTTTCCATTTTTTACCCTTACTAAACATCTAATCTCACCCATTTTTATGTTTCCTTTCCCCCATGTTATGATGATGTTTCTGACACTTTCTACCAAGGTGTGCATCTTCATGGCAATGCACTGACTGTCGCCCCAAATTTCTGCTTTCCAAATATAGGTGGAATTCATCACTTCTTTAGAGATGTATACTCCTTGATCAAAATGGGATGATGGGATGTTGGTTTCTCCTTCCTTGGATTCCTCATCAGAATTCATCAATTAGTTTAGGCCTCCCTCATAGATTAAGATATTTTTCATGAAATTCATTCCTAGTTCTATATCTTTGTGGATACTGGTTGATTACACTACTTCCATCTTGACATTCCAAAGGGTCTAACCAGGGAAGTAACCTTCGGTTACGAGAGTAGTCACATTGGGAATTGATGGCATGTCTAGATACTGAAGCATTGAAACATTTATATTCTTCCTCATCAGAGGGCTTCTCAAGGGAGCAGAAACTCGATGCTTCCCAATTCAATCACGGGGTATCCTATGACATAGGCACATATCCTAGATTTTGATCATCTTACCATGTTTAACACAGGGTATGCTGTGAGTTTAATTTCTAGAGGAGGCAGATCAGACTGATTGGAATTCTTATGAATGTGGTTTAGATGGGTACATCCCTATGAGGGAGCACCTGGAAATTTTACCATATGTATAGATCATAATGCCCAATAAGAGCAGACCCAAGAATGGAATTTCCCATAAAGGGAAGGTTTCAAACTATGAAGGCTGATCTGGAAACCACTGAGGGAAGATTGGATAGGATGGACTCCAATGAGGGGAACACCAAGGTATATCATTGGCTGGGATTGAACCTAGGAGAGGCTTCCTACATACCATGTGTAGAATACTGGGAGCAAACCCCATGTAGTTAAAAGGGGTGATTTGGGGCTTACACATGGCTAGAAGCCCTTTTCAAGAGGTTCAATCTTAGTTGAATGAGTGTGGATTGTGTGGGTATTACACATAGTTAGCTGCCTGGGGGATGCAAGGATAATAAATAAAGTTGATTTCATGATCTCGCCATAATGTGGTGGCCCAGGTAAGAATAAATATGGATATGGATGATGTGATGATGAAATGTATGGGGTGTGGAGAGAGATGATATTGAACCTTGGAGAGGCTTCCTACCTATCTCAATGTCTAGTAATCAAAGTCCACATAGTTCGGGAAGTGGGGTGGTGAGTCACCTAAGGAGGTGGCCCATGAGAATGAAAGCGTGGATAGGGACCTAAAAGAAAATGAACCTATAGGTTAGGTCATGACCCTCCTAAGACATAGTGACCTAAGGGAAGGGTTAGGATAATAATTAATGATGGTATTGAACCTCATAGAGGCTTCCTATGTACCCTATTTAGAAGGAAAGGATCAAAGTCCATGTAGTTCTAGAATGGAGGTAAATAATTGGGGTGTATTCATGGACAATGACATGAAGACCTACTAGGGGATTACACATGGTTGACAGCCATTCACAAGAGGATCACTCTTGGTTGGATGGATATGATATGTATGGTGATTACATGTGTTTAGTGGCTCATGTGAATGGATCAAAACACCTCAAGGGGTGGATTCAGCATATTTTTTTCATAAAGGGGAGATTTCACCTAAGGGGGTACTTCCCTAGGATGGATCACTTACCATTTGTAGGGATTTAACCTCAAAGAGGCTTCCTATGTACCTGTAAGGGGTCAAAACATGCCTAGTTTGGAGCATGTATTTTAGCGTCTTGTGAGACGAGTGAACTGATATGAAATAGATGGAATAAATGGATTGTGGGGAGTGATGGCCTTGAACCTTAGAGAGGATTCCTACATACCATGTTTATAATACATGGATCAAATTCCACATAGTTCGGTGAGTAGGGGCATAGGATCAGGGCATGCACATGGATAGTGACTCGAAAACATACTAGGGCTTATGCATAGTTAGCATCCCAAATTGCATGTCATGGTCACTATTACTCTAAGCCCATGTGAGTCATGCTCGGTGTGAGAAACAAGAATTAGTAGTAGACCTGATGGTCATGTAGTGAGAGATGTGTTAGTGAGGAATTTTGTGGGGCTTACACATGGTTAGTGTCCCAGGGAGATGGAGATTAGGGAAAGGAGGAGCAAGGGTGATACCTATTTCAAGAAAGGTTATGGGATTACACCGAGATGTTTTCCCTTCCCCATGGATATATTTTTCTCCATGAAAGGAGGATCTCATTCTATTTAAGGAATCTCTTACTCCTACGGAGATGAGTGGGCGTGGAACATGCTCGAGGTAGGGCACACCAAATTCATGGCATGGGGTGAGACTAAATTTTAATGTCATATGCTAAGGATGATGGTGCTTGTTAGTTTAATGTCCTACAATTTTAACGAGGAGGAATTGATCCTCACCCCTTGAAATTACATGATTGGGTCCCTTTAACCCTTAGTAAAGGGAAGGCGCCATCAATTCTGGTAAACAACGGGGCTTAGGAGTTGTTGATTGTGGGTTCAACGTTAGTGTAGATATGAGAAGAATCAATATGTGTTAGTGTACCTATGTTAAGAATAATTAGGTATAGACATGAAACATGAGATACAACACATGGAACCATAAAATCACTTCGCATAAACCTGGAGAGCCTCACAGGAAAGGGGTTCATGAAGATAGTGGGATCACTGAGAGGAGTTCCACAAAGGAAGGGTGCTTCACGAAGGAAAGTTGCTTTGTGAAGGGAAGGTTCTTTATGAAGGTAACGTGCTTCTCAAATGGAATTTGATTCACGAATACAAGACCCTCACGTAGCATGGCCTCTCCTTAGCATAGGACTTATTAGAAGAGTGCATCGTGAAGGGTTAATGCTTCTCAAATACTTAAGAAAACTGAAGTGGATCCCTCCTTCATGAAGGGAAGAGTCCTTCATGAAGGTAATCCCTACCATAATTAGGTTCCATTAATAAAAAAAGGAACTCATGGATTGTGATTCTCAAGTACCTTGGGCGATCCATTTTATCTTGGGGTCATGATGCTCATGAGCTTCGTGAAATGGGAGCCTCAAAAGGTGAAAGGTTGGGATAACAATATTTATGAGGGGGTGTGAGATTCTAATTATAGGAAAAAGTTTTTTTAATTATTTTTGTTCTTTCCATGAATAAAAAAGGACACTAATAAGTGTAAGGTCTCCATCGGACTTCATCAGACTCATGAGGGTACCATCAACTTCCTTCACAGTCGTGGTGGCCAAGTACTCACAGAGCATGTCGTGATGGAAAAAGGATGCCATGAAGTGGTAGGGATCCATCAGAATTTGTTAAACTCATATAAGTATCATAAAATTCCTTCACATTTGTGGTGGATAGGTGCTCTCGGGGTATTCCATAAGGGGAAAAGGATGTTGTAAAGTGGGAGGGCTCGGTCAGACTTCTTTGGACTCATGGAGGTACTGTCAAAGTGGCGCTCGCAGTCATAGTCACGAGGGATCCCCATGTAGAAGATTTGAGAAACAAAATACTTTGAATTTTTTTTTGGTTTTTTAAGTCCAAATTATTTTCGAATTGGACATGACTTTGTCCATTTCCTCAGTAGCATAATTTTTAGTTCCAACAGATCCCCCCCATTAGAATGGGAGCCAAAGGAAAATAGGGTCGTATTCTGAGGTTTCATCATCAAAAAAACACATCTAATTTCAAAGCTATCTCACGAGGTGTGTGGGGAATGATGCACCCTGAATATCGGGTGGGAAAAGATCTCCAAGAAGCTCAGTTGGTCATTTCCTATAAATAGTGCATGAGGGGCCCATTACTCGTACTGGGCCTTCGCAAACTATCTCTCTAAGGCTCTCCTTTCATGAATTGATATACCCCTTGATCATGTTTCTATGAATTTTTTTTCACGGTCCTTTTCTCTATGAATTCTTTTGAGTGAATTGGGTATCGTGATCCATTGGTCCTTTGTGATGCATTCCAAGTACAAGTCTTCTTTATAGACTATTTTATTGCAATCGTACCTCACGACGGATCTTCATAAAATATATTTGTGACCTATCTCCACAAACATTCTCATAAAATTTCTTACTTACCTAATTTATGGCTGGTTAGTAGGTTGTTCAATATTTTCTTATTGACATTGCCTGAAGGGAAGCAATGGAGAACAATATCCTGATCAGGGAGTATGTTTAGAGTCATTATGACCATGAATTGTTGACTAATCTACTATCAGATTCCCATAATGACAACCCACTATGTAAAATACTTTATTTTAATGGATTCATATTGTGAGATGATGTATTCATACTGGAGTTGAGAATGGATGGTCCAACCTACTGGTTTATAGGCACTTCGGGGAAACATCAGTGGTATGGGTCTACTGATGGCCATATCGAGATAGACCATACCCCTGTTATAGTGAATTTCTTCTATAATAATCTCAATAACATTGATGGAAAGCTGTTAGAGAAATAAACATCCTCACTTTAGTACATAACAATCATCAAGGAAGGTCTTGGGAACTCGGAGAAGGGGTGGATAGATAGTTGGGATATGAGTTTCATGGAGTAATGGGCTTGGGTTTACTAAGTGTGTGCATCTTGAACAAATTTTGAGACTATATTGGGAAAAGTAGGCCTATAAAAAGTAGCATGGGATTCCCAATTCCATTTATCTCAACCAAATGATATTATACCAAATCTACTAAGCAGGTTGTCACTAGATGCCAACACATTCCATCTGCATCATGGGGAGGTTGGAATCATCATCAGGGATGTCCATCAGATCACAGGTCTCCTGATTCAGGGGAGTATGTATAACAAGTTCCTCCCTTCTGAGAATGATTTTGAAGAGATAGAATAGATGCCTCCTTTGGAAAAATAATTGCTAGACCAGGTTCTGAGCTCAAACAATGACAAGAATACAACCAGGGGCGTCCATTTTAAGTGATGATTTAATTACTTTCTAAACTTTCTAGCGAATCAGCTGGCCAAAGGAGAATCAGCGCCCATGAAACTACTAACAAGGCCTCATACCTATCCAAGGGGAACTCAGTAAGGCCAAGATGGATCTTATTGGAGGATCTTGGAGGATATCCAGTGGAAACTATGGGGATACACCATCAAGGATGAGAGACAACCAATAGTTATACTGGAATGATTCATTTCAACACTCATCTATGGGTGGATGCTACTAGTGAGGGATACACACATAGGAGTGAGGCTGAGAACATTCATCATGATAGTACAGTTGGACAGTGGGTAGCCCATCAATCTGGGTATCCCAGTTCTTGTGAATTTGTAAAAAATTACTTTGAAAAATCAGTTAGGGGAAGAGGTAATTGTGTGTGTGTGGGTCATTCCACTTCCTATAAAGCTAGGTTGCAGAACACTTGGGAGGTTATGAATACCTCAATCTCATTTCTCAATTAGGGATAAGATTTCAACTAGAAATCCTGAACATTGTAGGTAGTGTCCCACTAAAACTAGGTTTGGTGGTTATACTGAGTAAGATGGAGTAAGCAGACTAGCTCATTTTTCACCCATTACCTACGCCAATGGGAATATTCACTGATAATGGTATAGACGCCATAGAGAAGTGTTCATATCTATTTCCCTTTCACAGTGGATTTTTGGTGGTGTGAGTGGACAATGAACCAATTTGTGAACCATACACTCCATACCGATTTTCAAGGTAGATAAGATGTATAGAGAGGCTGGACCCAAGGGTATACCTAGGAGTGTACCATGAGGACCACATGTGCATGATGAGGTAGCTTTGACTGATGTTCACACGGTAATATGGGAATATGTAGAACGAGTTACCTCTACCCACCACTACATTCAAGATGATTTATTAATATGCACAAAGTTGGGTAGCTGCTTACCCAAGTGAAATGCTAAAGAAACTGGAAATCCGGGCTAGTGAAAGAGTAGTCCCCACACCTTGAATCTAGAGTCAAGTGGAAGCTAGGGGAAATCATGATGGTGGTTCTAGCATGAATCATGGTGATGATTATATGGGAGAAAGGGTGAAGGATCATGGACCAGTGCTGACTAGAGGTGAAGAGAGGGATGTAGCAGTTCCAGACCAAGTGGCTCCAACCAGGAGGACCTAGAAAAAAGGGGAATCATCAAGGGGGTTCTAGAAGATTCCCACTCAGGATATTGGGAAGAAATTACACCATGTGGAGCTTCCTCTCGATGCTATCTACCCTAAAGCTTGGAAATCTTGGGACACCAGCATACTATTTCTCAGCATCAACAACCTGTGGGATCACCTAAATAGGTATGGGATGGATTTCGAAGGGAAAAAATTTTCCAAAGGAAAATTCAATGCATCTCAAGATGAGGTGAGGCAATTTGTGATAGAATTTGAGAAAATAGTGCACTCCCAATGCACTGCACATCACATGACGAATCGAGTGTGGGTGTTGTTGGACCTGACTTCCCCCTCGGTGCATTTAGTGGCTCAACTAGAAGAATACTTACCTTTAACTGATAGTTCGTATAGATCTTGGGGGTAATAGGTTGATAAGGAATGTCCCCAAAAGGTTGATGAGGAAGGAACTTCAAGGGAATACTATCTTGAAGAAGGCGAGATAGTATCCTCGAAGGAAAATTATCTAAGTGGATTTTTTCTAACTCTTGAAGTAAGATCTAATTCATCCCCATGTGCTATTATTTTTATCACTTCTTATCAGCTCCTCTAATGACATATAATTATGTCAGAGGTCCTTGTGCAAAGTGCCCCTGCTAATTGGTATGTAGGTATGGAGACAGATGTGAAGGACCAGGCATCGGGCCCCGCATCCAGAGAAATAGTGGCTATAGAGTCTATTAGTTCTGAGGAGGAAAGGTTTATTTCCTCAAAATCCTCAGAACCTGCCATCATATATAGGGGTCACGCCTTGGTATCCCAGTGATGATGTGTCAAATGTGAGAGAACAACTAGCCATCACTTCACCACTATAATTTTCCTATCCTGTAGAGCCATACTTGTTTTATGCTCACTCGAATTGACTGAAACTACTCTTGACTAAAAAATCCTCAGAGCGGTAGGAATTATGCTGGTCTAGATGGTTGGAGTACCTGAGTCCCCTTTCATAAGAGGTATTCTAATCCATATACAACCAAGTATCCATGTTGACTAGACCGTGGTTTATAACGAGTAATCAATATTGATTGTGGGTAACGCCATGGGTGGGGAAGAACCTGGAGCTGGTTGGGGAAACATTATCAAAATAGAATCAAGCGATGAGGACTAACCTGATGACATGGATCCAGACCTATCAAATATAATGCTAGTGGAAGATCCTACTGTCGTATTCTTGGATGCATTCCTAGAATATAAACCCATTGATTTGGTAGAACTAGATGAATCTGATTCTGATGCAGTCGAGGGTAGTCGGAATACCTGACTCTGAGCATAGAACCTGGTTATTCACTTCATCGATAAAGGTCCATAATCAGAGTGGATTATCTGAATGGGATCACTCAACATTTGGATATGCGATCTATGTGATGGAGGGTCGAGTGCATGGAATTTACACACGCTGATCTAGGAATACCTCACTGAGAAATTATAGGAAAGTATCTAGAACTTGGACACTACATGGTACTGGAAAAAGTTTGAAAATATCCAGAATCTCCAAGGGGATAAATAGGTGATCTATTACTAATAAGTACAATCGAATGAACATTAACCATTTTTTATTAATCAACAATAACTTGTTGAATGATTGAAGGTCCAGCTAGCAGAATCTCAAGAGAGACTAGAATAGAAAAACGATCAAGTGGTTGAGCTCTAACCTGAATGGGATTGGATGGATTTCAAGGCCAATGATATTCACTCTATGGTTTTTGATGAGGAGAGGGAGCTCAGAAGATGGAAAGAGAACCTAGATGTGACACGCCTGAGGTCATCAGAGTTGAATCATTCCATTGAAGGAAAATATCCTTAAGTACCATGTTTTGTCCATACTTATGAAACATACTCCTCGTGTTTGTTTGTCTGCTTTTTATTGTGTTCATGGACATATCTCCTTCTTTTTTCAATTACTACATCTCGATCATAACTATAAAGAAACTAATGACCAATCCCTAAGAACACATGGGGTCATGTTCAGTGTGAGAAACAAGAGACGATAATATAATTACACACTTTTTATGGGAGTGTCGGCCACTCATAGAATACTTAGGGTCTTATATTGTTGACTGAACACCCAGAGTATTATGCATGAGAGAGACTATGACTAGATAGTAGGGATCTCAAGAAATCCAACTTTCTTTTCCCAATGTGCTTTAGTACACAAGTGGAATAATTCCAGGGGAATTTGAATCTATCTGAACAAAAGGGATGATGAAAGGTTTGAATCATGATGCCCAAAATTTGGTTCACGATGATGATGGAATATCGATACAAAACAACTATTGACCGTATTTGAAACACAATATATATACCATTAGCCTGAATTATGAAAAAAACTAGAGCCAACTATTGAACATATTCAAAACATGGGTCCAAACTCTAAATGTATTCCAAAGTCCTATGCGGTGTTGGATAGGAACAACAGGTGAGCCATAGTAGCCTGAGACCAAACCATTATGGGGTGTCTTCAAATTTGAGAGAGGATGAGGATCCAAATAAGGGGCATTAAAAGCACATAAGTGGTGTTTTGGAATGTTTTAAAGGATTCCAAAACTATTGAAATCACACCAACATGGCTTAGAGAATATTAGTGTAGGCACATAGATCTAAACAAAGATCAATCCTACCTCCCATGGCAGCATAATCTTGGATACCTAGCGATAGCCAAAGATGTGAACAATGTAGAAGAAGACCATTATTGTGGGAGGGGACCTATCAGATGAGGGCCTGAGATGCTTTGCAGTTTTGGGTCATGCAAGTGAGGAGAATTAACATGTATTTTAGCATCATATGGTAGTGACAACACATGGTATGGTTTAACATCACATGACCCAGATGTTGCACATAGTTTAACATCATGTTGCCTGGACCTTGGAAAATAGTTTAGAGTTGTGTTACA
Source organism: Viscum album (assembly GCA_963277665.1). NCBI lineage: Eukaryota > Viridiplantae > Streptophyta > Magnoliopsida > Santalales > Viscaceae > Viscum > Viscum album. The sequence goes on from OY728123.1 coordinate 2,119,079,342, forward strand.
TGGACTATAATGTTTATCATTATAATTTTTACATGGAATAGTGGAGATGAACCTGACATGAATGATCCAAAGGAGGATTACATACCACACAAATAGCAAGGAATATACAAAAGGGGGGCACATGTGACATGGTGAGGGACAAAATTCAACATGAATCAAGGCCAAAGAGACATATCACCACACCACATATCCCCATGTGGCTTAAATTTTAAGTTTATATAGTACGGATTTTTGACCCCCATGTGGCTTAACCACATCAGTACCACCCTACCAAAACTCCTAAGCCCACATGTGCCATACTCAGTGTAGTAAATAAGGAATGGTACAGGGGGTTTTCCTGATATGTGGGGATCCACATTGAAGGTGACACCAAGTATGGAATCCCATCATGATACAAGGATGGGAGAAGAAGGGTAAATTGAGACCTTAAAGGTCTGGATGATAGTGTGAATTGCAAGTAAAGGTTGACCATTGACCATATTCGAAATGAAAGTACCATAACTAACCAGGTGAGAATAGGGAGATAAAATTTGGGACCAACTCTTGAATATTTTAGAAACACATGACTCAATGCTTGCAGCCAAAGATCTATTAGTGAATTGGCTCGGGATGGGAGGTGATCCAAAGTGGCATGAGACCATCACCTCTAGAGGGTACGTCTAGATTTGAATAGTGATGGAGAATCCAGACAATGGAAATGAAGTTTGTATTGAATGTATCATTAGAGAGTGGGATTTAGAACCTGGTGTGCGAATAGTTTAAGGTCGTACTGTATAGAACATGGAAAATAGTTTAAATTCAAGATTATTATACTTAAAAAGAAACTCTCATCCCAAGGGTACATAGGTGAAATTAAAGATATAAAACCCAATGTGAATTAGGTCTAAAAGATCCCACGTTTCACATGGATGTATTAAGATGAACTATATATAGTTTAAGGTCATAGATCTTGGACTAGAAAGCTTGCAGATAAGCCCAAAGAAAAAGTGTATGGGCATCACTATGTATCCCTATAAGGATGGTAATCAAGACACACATAATTCTGGAATCCTGTGTAGTTTTACATCATGCAATATGGATGGGAATATATCAGCTTGAAAAAAGGGGAAATAATGTTATGGTTGGTCTCAAGATCGATGATCCGATAATCACTATGTATCCCATAAGGATATGAATCAAGACATACGTAGTTCTTGAAGGGAAATTTTTCCTTTAAGGTCTAACCCATGCACCAAGAGAAGAGGCATTAGATATTTCTTATTTTTTCTTTTGTTATTCTTGTTTTTTTTAAGCAGATAGAACTAGATAAAAATTTTAGGCATCACTATGAGAATCAAGTTGTGTGCCAGTCTTGACAGATGGTATGGTGGATAATCAGTTCCATGGGTGATGTCCTCTCAAGGGAGATCACCACAATGTTGTGTCATATTTTTCATGCGGCCAGGATGATTATGTCAGAGTTTAAAGTCATATGATAGGACCGGCCTGTGCATTTTAACGTCATGTGGTAAGGATACAACAGTTTAACATCATGTGGGATAGAGCAACATAGTGTATCATCATATTTTTTATATGAAAGAGATCTTAGTTTAAGGTCTTATAACTTGGACCATAAGGTTTTGCAGCTTCTCTATGTGGGTACAACCCTACCAAGGCCCCTAATCCCACATGATCCATGCTCGGTGTGGGAAAAGAGGAGTGATATCAGGATTTCCTCATAATATGGGAGCACAGAACAGTGTAAAGGAAATGTCATGTTGGAAAATCCCATCCACACCAACATTCCCACTTGAAGTGTGTGGATTCACAAAGGGAAAATACCAGGGGTATTGGAGATCCATAAGAATAGAAGGGAGTATAAATGTGAATCATTGTGCCCAATATTTGTAACATAATGAGGGTGGTGAAATGATGTAGTACTACTACTGAATGTATTCAAAACACAACATCCATATCATGTTACCTAGAATGGGAATAGACAATTGAGGTCCAGCAGCTGGCCATATTTGAAACATAGGACCAATATCAAAATGTCTTTCAAAATATTCTAGGATGGTGTCCCAAAAAAGTTGGTGAGCCATAAGGTCAATCATACTTCTGTTAGGGGTCCTTTTAAACATGAAAGATGATGAAGACCCTAATAAAGGAATGTGTGAATAATGGGATTGAATTCAAGAAAATATCCTTATGGAAACTGATGCTCCATGTCTCATACCACTGCTTATTCAATCATATCGGTGTGGAACATCTGCAGTTAGGATCAGATTCACCATCAATGATTGAGTCCCTAAGGGGAATTGAGAATAGTTTAAAGGTCATGTTTCTTGGACCAAAATATCTCAGTTTAAGGTCATAGAGTATGGAACATAGGTTCCTAGTTTAATTTCATGTGAATGGGATGTACCTAAGCAATTTAACATCTTGTGGTGAGGATGAAAGTGTCACATAGTTTATCATCATGTGACTGGGACACAGAAAACCTTAGTTTATGGTCATAGTGTTTGAACTGTAAAGGGTGGATCCATGTAGTGCTATTCTATAATGCAACATGACATGAATGAGGATTAGAGAGATCCAAAAAACACCACACATTTCCAATGAGGTAACCTAGAACAAGAGAGGAAAAAAAGGTGGACTTATGATTTTATGGATGGGCATGGAGACAAAATGTTTGGGCATTTCTACGTATCTTGTGAGGGTAGGAATCAATCCATACGTAGTTATTGAAGGTGGTATGGTAAGGTAACAATGCCGGAAAGGGGGGTGATATTCTCCCAAACAAGAATAATGTGGTTATTTCTTAGTTTATTTTCATACTAATAGGACACTAAAATCTTAGTTTAATGTTGTAGAGTTTAAAAAAATTAAAGGGAAGATATGGGCAGTGTGGTGCCATGAGTCAGCCCAATGTGTATGAGGATTCAAATAGATCCATCCCACACCACACAACCCCAGATGATACTCAAGCCAAAAGGTCCGAAGAGGTAAATTTGTAACCTTGTGGCTAGGCCCAGGGATGAGATGTTTGGGCATCACTATGTATCCCATAAGGATGGGAATCAATCGACATGTAATTCTTAAAGGTGGAATGATAAGGTACTAACACCAAGGGGTAATGTCTTCTTAGGTGATGACATCGTAACATTGATTATTTTATCATCATACTTCTATGATAGAAAATGCATAGCTTAACATCATATGATAAGGATGAGGACAATTATGTAGTTTTTCATCATGAAACAAGGACATTAGAGATATTAGTTTAGGTTTATATAGATCAGAAAATATTATGGGGATTCTAATGAGGGAATGTGTAGTGTGGTTATATTAAGTAACTTGATGTGAATGAGGATCCAAGATATCTAACACTACACCACACAGTCCTCAAGAAAATCCCACACACAGTTTGAATTCATAAGGCTTGGTCTTCGAAAATCGGTTTAACATCATCCGATTAGGATGTAAACTCATAATTTCAAGTTATAGAGTTTGGACCATAGTTTCCTAGTTTAACATCATGTGTGTGGGGAATAAAATCCTAGTTTCAAGTCATAGATTTTGGACCATAGGTGCCCAGTTTAACATCATGTATGTGGGATGTAAACTCTTAGTTTCAAGTTATAGAGTTTAGACCATAGGATGGTGTGATTCTACTATACAAGTACAAAACCTACCAAGACCCCTATGCCCACATGAGCCATGCTTGGTGTGGGAAACAAGGGGAGAAAAAGGTCCTTATGACATATGGGAATACTCGACAGGGGAACACAGAATCTAGGTTAAGGGTGTCCCAATGATGTTAATCAACCTACTCGATGTGAAAAGGTTCATGGAGGGGTAACAATGAGAGTGTTAAAGCTACACCTAGATATAAGGATGTGAAAAGGTACATGAATAATAGTTTGTGATATTTGGAATGCAATGGGGATGGCATAATGATAGAGGATAACCGATGACTGTATTTGAAACAAAACATCCATATCGTGTGACATGGGATGGTAATAGACAAATGTGGGTTGACCGTTGATCATATTCAAAATGTGGGACCTATCTCAAAGTGCCGTCTGAAGTCTTCTGGGGTGTTGACCCAAAATAGTAGGCAAGCCATAAGACTGAGCATTTTCCGTTAGGGGGGACCCTTCAGACACGAAAGATGGTGTGGACCCAAATAAAGGTATGTGTGAATCATGGAGATGAAATGAGAGGATGTACATGCAGGACCCAAAACTCTAGGGTTATTCCATAGTGCATATGAACACACTAATGAGTCATATCAATAGAGCGGTCCAAACCCCTTCTCTAGGGAAGAATCCTTGAGAGAGATCCTAAATAAGGTATGATAATGAACCAATTTCAAATGAAGAGGAAGAGGGATAAAATAGGGTTGATAAACCAGGTTCTAGACATAAAGACAAAATTTCTGGGTGTTCCTATGTATCCTATATGGATGAAAATCAATCCATACGTAGTTCTAGAAACCCATACAGTTTAACTTCATCTAGTAAGGATGATAAAGTGTCACAGAGTTTATCATCATGTTACTAGGACACTAGGGATATTATTTTAAGGTTATAGATCTCGGACCATAAGATGGAGCCTTTATAATGGATATGTGTGGAATAGAGAGGTAACGAACCCAATGTGAATAAGGATAGAGGAGGCCCATCACCAAATCACGTATTCCTGAGAAAGAGGGGTTGAACCTGGGTTGGACCTGAAGACAAAATGTATGGGTGTTTCTATATATCCTATAAAGATTGGAATCAAGACACATGTAGTTCATGAAACACATGTATTTTAACATCATGTGGTAAGGATTAAGGTTGTGATGCAGTTTATTATCATACGGTAAGGATAATGGTAAAAAGGGTATCCCTAAGGGGATGCACATGACATGAAAAAATAAACCTAATGTGAATAAGGATCATGGAAATCCACACTACACCACACATTACCAAGGGATAACTCAGGCCAAGGGGCTGAAAGAGATAAATTATGGCTATGCCCAATGGCTAATTATATGGGTGTTCCTATGTATCCCATAAGGATGTGAATCAAGCCATACATAGTTCTAAAAACCCATTCAATTTAACACCATGTAGTAAGGATGAAATTTGTTACACATTTTATTATCATGAGGCTAGGAAAGATGGGTATATTCCTTTTAAGGTCATGAAAAAAAGTACAAATTCTATATAGTTTAATTTCTTACTGGTAGGATGAAATAGTTTAATGTCATGTGGGATGGATCATCACAGTTTAACATCATGTCGCTCGGATGAAGAGATCCCAATTTAAGGTCGTAGAGCTTATATTGTACACTCCTAGTTTAAGTTCATATAGTTTTTACCATAGGATTATTATGTATTTTATTATCATCTAATATGACACCATGTAGTTTAACATCATGTGGGGTGATAAGGGATATTTTTTTATTTTAATGTCATGTGAGACATAATAAAAGTTTAACATCACATAGGATGGGGTAGAACAATTTAAAATCATGTTTCTTGGATGATATGGATCTTAGTTTAAGGTCTTAGAGCTAAAACCATAAGGTTTTTGTAATTTATCATCAAGAAGGATGAGAAAATCTCACTCATGTGAAGTACTGTTTAAGGAAATTGGAATTGGTGGGAGGATTAATTTTCTCCCCATCCATAGTAATCAAGGAGTATTCACTGTTAGGGTAAACCTTGTGAATTATTTAGTGTCCTTCCCACTTGGGATCCAACTTTAGTGGCTTTATACCAGGTATCATCAGTGTCCTCAGTGCCAATATTGTGTTATCCTATAGGAATTAGAGTAGGCATAATTTCTTATTGAAAGACAGAGCTATCTTTTTTTGGTGCCTCTTCATATTATACAAGGCTCGGAGCCTATTCTCATTCAGGGCTTCCATATTATCTAGACGGACTTCTGCTGCTCTATCTGATGTATTTGGATCATATACATTTGTACGAAGTCATGGAAACAGAATATTTATAGGTAGGACAACCTATGTTCTATACACCAAGGAATATGGTGTCACCAGGGTGTAATTACAAGTTATTGTCTAATAATCTCAAAGATATTTAGGGAGATTTTCCAGTCAACTTATCTTGTTTTGACCCACCATATTATTCACAATGTTAGATTGGGTCTTATTGGATGCCTCGATCTATCCATTCACCTGCCCCTGGTAGAAGGAAGTATGGTTGGACTGGATGTTGTACTTAGTGTATAATTTATTCATCTCAGTTGAGTGGAAATTGGTGTCATTTTCAGTGAGAACTACATGAGGGACTCTGAATAGATGGACAATATTGGATCTCACAAAATCACTAATAGAACACACCTTAACCTCCTTAATTGAAAAAGTCTCTTCCCATTTGGAAAAGAAATCCATTATGGTTGGAATACACCTGTACTGGCGAGATATTGTTGGTGGATGTGGCCCCAAGATATCGAATCCTTAGATTGAAAAAGAAAAAGATTACTTTGTAGTGTGTAGGGGCTCTGGTGGTCTATGCACAAAAATAGCATGAATCTGACATGCATGGAACCTCATTGAGAACTCGATGAAATCATGGACTATGGTAATCCAAAATTATCTAACCACTAGATCTGGTGAGTGATTTTAGACCCTGGATGATGGGAATCATATGAAAAAACATGAACTTCCATCATAACTTGGGGAATCTCATATCCTTGAATGAAAAAGAGGAGAATTACATCAAACCCACATCTATAGAGAATCTTCTCAAGGCTATGACTGCTTTGGAGGGTGAGCTGCTCTACACTGGGAAGGATTCACTCACTTTTGGCTTTATCTGCCAGGTGATTGTCATTCTGGAGATACTCGATAAAAGGAATAATCCAATCGGATGATTCTTCTACCACTACAATAGGGGGATCCAAGGGACTAGATGTGAAAGAACCAATGATAAATTGAATTACCTATTGGTTTACATCATATTTTTCACTAACAAGGGTGTTGATACTTCAATGAACCAAATGAAATTATATATATCCCTAGTTAGGTTCTATAAGGGAAGCAGATATACCATACAAGGAATCATCTCAAACATTCTATGATTAGGGAATATGAGTCACCTCTTGCTAAGAAGGGAACTGGTCCATGAGCTGGTGAGTTCACTTTAACTGGGATATGAGCTTAGGATTTCTATTAACATAGTCACCATTGATCTTCTTGATGACTAATTCAGAGTCACCATTCATGCATTGGTGAGGAACATCAATCTTGAGAACCATATTGAGCCCAATACTGAGAGTCTAACACTCCACCTCATTGTTGGTGAAGCCTTCTAACAACAAGAATGAATATTGAAAAATAGTCTATATAGGCATGATGAAGACAACCCCTAGGCCTACTCTGCTAAGTTGGGAATCATTGATCCTCCTTCCAGTTAGGATTCATGAAGCACCTTCAAAGTTTATCTTCCAACATGGAATATCCTAATCCACTGAGAAAATTATTTCGTCAGGAAAATCAATGTCTAAAGACTACTGTTTAGGAGATGGATGGGTGGCCAGAAATTCTTCCAGTGCCTGAACCTTTATGGACTTCTATGGGATGAATCTGATGTCAAACTTCTAAATAATCACCATCCACCACACTTTATGGCCAGTAAACATAGGGTAGTTCAGAATATACTTTAATCGATCAATGTGAGACACCAGTTGTATCTCATGATACTAAAAATAATGTTTCAAATTTTGCACTATGAAAACTAGCACAAGGAAACTCTTCTTGATTGGAATATATTTGGTCTTTTTATTGAGGAGCATGAGGCTAATATTATACAAAATTTTCTTTGATCCTTCATTGTTATTATGTCCAAAAATGTCACTGAGAGATCATCCTAGGGTGGTCATATAGAGGACTAGTGGCTTTCTAGAGACTGGTGGCATCAAAACAGGAGGCTTCAGTAGATACCACTTGATTTCCTGAAATGAGGTCTATCACTCTCCAACCCATTGGTAGATGGAAATTTTCTTTATGAGTCTGGAAAACGGATTACACTTTCGAGCCATATTTGCAATGAATCATCATATATAGGATAAGTGTCCTTGGAATCCTTGAAGCTCTCGAAGGTTTCTCGGAGGGGGCATCTAGATAATATCTTTGATATTATCTATGTTAATATCAATGCATCTATTTTTGACAACAAAACCTACAAAATTCCCAGTCACCTCAAAATCACATTTCAAGGGGTTCATCTTCAAATGGAGAGAGCGTAGCATGTCAAAAAAATTATAAAGATCTCTTAGATGGTCCTGAAATTGATGGGATTTAACCACCAGGTCATCCACATATAATTAGGCTAGATCCCTAAAAATCAGTTTGAATATGCAGTGCATGGCACACCGATAAGTGGCTACTGCATTATTTAAACTGAATGGAATTACTTGATAGAAAAAAGTTCCCTATAGTGCCCTGAAGGTGGTGGACTCTTCATCTTCGGGGGCCATCCAGATTTGATTATACCATAAGTATCTATCCATGAAGAAGGTATCTTGGAATCCATTGGTGGCATCGATCACCAACTCTATCATGGGAATGGAGAATTCAACCTTCATATATTAATATTTGATATCCTAGAAGTTGATATAAACTCTGATCTATTTTTCTTCTTCCTGAAGGAAACAATGTTGTCCAACCACCTAGGTTACTAAACTTCATTGAAAAATTTGGATTTAATAATCTTATCAACCTTGGACTCAACCATGGCACCATGAGAGGGGCGCATTTTTATAGGATGTTGTTTGAACCCGCGATGACTTTCTGGGAGGTTGAGATGGTGTACGACGACATGAGAGTCTAGTAATAGAATCTCATCATAACTCCAGAAAAATACATCATGATGTTGCTTCAGGAAATCCATATATTGCTACTGTTCTTTCACAGGAATAGTTTTTCTCATCAGTGTGGTCCTTGGGTCTGCCTTGGTGTTGAGATTCACTTATACCAACTCATCAATGGTTGTGGATACACCCTCTTCAAATGTAGGAGGATCATCTTCCAAATCTTATTCATTATCTGAGGTGAGAGTATTATCGAGAGGAGGAAATCCTTCTAAGTTAACTAGCCCTAGAGAAATGTTTGTTTCAACTTGATTTGAGGCGAAACCTTTATTAGAAGAATCTTATATCATTGAAATCATGGAAACAAAGGCTATTGACCTAATCCCATTTAGACTTAAAATGAGGGGCCCATGCTTAATGATGTCAAAGCATTGGTGGTACATTATTCTGTATTGACTTAGCCCAGCCTGATGAAACAAAGAGGTGTGGCGTAATATAGTAGCCATAGGGAGAACATCTCAATACCTTATAGGGGTAAGAGGCTCTGGTATTATTCTACCCTACCCTGTATAAGAATACGAGGTAATCTTCTAGCATTCCTTGTGTCTAGTAACATGTCATCCCCTTATGCTGGATATAATGAAGTAGTGTCCCAAATCTGGGGTTGTGGCCTCCAACTGGTGAATCAGGATAATGAAGGCATCATCCAAATCCATCCAGGGGTCGTCCATAGTAGTAGTGTTCTCAACCTCATGGTTTGAACCCACTTTTCCTTCATCTTGTAATAATCAGCTTCTAAGTACTGGGTTTCACAAGAGGAAAAAGGAGGGTAAACACCTTGGATAATTCCCTCTTGACTGTTGAGGGAGTAATTGAGGAATTTGTGATATGAGAATGGAACTTCTAAATAAAAATGAAGCTAGGTTCTACCCATAATCACATTATAGGCAGTGTCTTATGAGAGGACCACAAACTCGGTCATAGGAACTCAAAACTACTTCAGACAGTCTTAGATTTCAGAGTGTCTGGGTCCGGATGAGATTGATTCTATAACCTATGTCGACAAGACAGTGGCGTACTTCCACACCATTAATTCATCATGTGATGTACAGAATATAGATGTACCCCTATACGGGATAACCTTCATATTCTTCTAATAATGATATAATGTCTCAGTATTCTATTCGCTTAACCTCCTCAGCATGGAAGGCCTCTACAGCTGCTACCTCTATTTGAAACTAGAGGGGTATTTTCATATCCCCTAATGGGGATTCCCTAATTTCTTCCAATAAGAAGAGGGCTTTGAGAATTGGGATATTTTAAGGAATGCTGGAAAGATTCTTAACCACATCATAATTTCATGCTAGATGCATATTTATACCGGTATGAGGTCTCTATCTAGTGGGATGAATAATGGGAACTGTTGGTTGAACCAATGGATTCTGGCTAGTGTTGGGGGTGTCCCGCTGCTCTCTAGATGAACCATGAAAATTTTCTATTTGTGGACTATCAATTGACTGAGTTATGTTCATAGAAGGATGATGATTATCATGATGTGGTCGTGGTAGATATACCTGATCAAGTAACACAAATGGCTATGTCTGTGAATCCGAAAAGACAGAATCAGAGGAATGAGCATGTTAAGCTCTATGTTGAGTTTTATGTATGGTCTCGGTAGCATGAAAAACTTGTCTTTAGGTACTGTCCTGAGCATTCTAATGATTCACATGACCATAGCCTCATCAGTGATGGAATTTACTAGGACCATTAGGAAGACTTGATCAGTGTTCCTCATTATTGGGAACCATGGAGGGGTCCACCAGCTTGACAGTATTTACTGAGGAAAACTCTTGATCATCATCTAAGGAATTCTCCAACACCGATCAGATTTGGGAGATGATCCCCATCTATGGGGGCATGAAATCGCCAAGGGAGTGATATGGGTTTGGCATTTTCGAGGGGCTCTTCCTTCCATTACACCATCATAGCTTGCTCTTCTGAGAAATAAAAGGCTGAGATATTGATTCTGAAGAAGTAGAAGGAGGATATGTGGTAACTTTATAAGACTCAGATGATTCAGATGAACACGGATGATACCATGTGTGTGAGAAAATACCATGTGGGCTAAACAATCTTCATACTTATAAGATACATGGCTGCAGACCTCCTGCCACTCATTTTCTTTATCACTGTCAGGCTCCACAGAAATACACTCCACCTACACCAGGGCAGGGCCCAACCTGAAGATATTATTATCAATATGGTCCTAGAGCCAGCCCTTGAATATATAACACCACTTGATAGTGTACACAAGGAACTAGTGATGGGGGAAATAGTTAGGGAGATCAGTGAGATCACCCTTCTCAGGTTTCCTACATTCTGGAAGCTTCAAAATTCCTTGATCCAAGGCACTATAGAAATAAATAGAAACCTAATACTCATTAAATGAGTAGTTATGGTTTCTCATATCAGGAAAGGTAACTCTGGGAGCCTATCCCTAATGAGGGGTCAGATCCTAACGGGGGCTAGAGCCTTGTTGTCTCACCTGTGTGGCAGTATTTGATGGAGTGGTGTCGGTTGTTTCTATGATAGACAATGATGATCCCTAGGCTAGGCCTGAGGCTATTTCCCTAGGAAAGGCTATAGAAAAGTCTATTCCAGTAGAAATTATAGCAGCCTGGGGGCCTCTAACTGAGCGACAAAAGAAATCTAGGCCTTGGTGATTCTCCTTACAGGAGCTACAGGAGGAAACGGGCATGCCTATTTAGCTTTATTCAAGGCTTCCTCTAAGCACTAATCCTTGTCTAAGAAATACCAGAATCCACCTAGGAAATTTTTAGTGATGAGGGAAGGAACCAATTTATTCTTTACATTCCCCACACACATCGTTAGTAGTCATTATTGAGTGAGTGGAAAATTGATTGAATACATGAGGCCCTTCCACCTGTAAAAAAAGTATGTGACTTTCTCAACTATAAGTTTCTTACACTTGAATAAGTCATCATTACTCATCTTGTGAGTGGTGGAACTGAAATTATAAAGAAACTTCCTACAAATATCTTCCCAACCATCCAAAAACCTGATGGGTAAATGGCTATACTAGACAAATGCTGGGCCCTCCAGTGTCTGCACAAAATACCAGAGCTTAGCAGATTCCTGCTATACTGTAGTACCTAACATGGTCCCACACCTTGAAATAAAGTGGACCAGGTACTACAGTGGGTAGCCCATCCCATTTAAAGGGTAGAAGGTAGGATTCCTAAAATCTTGGGGTGCTTCCATATCATCCAACCACATTAGATACAACTTCTCATCAAGTGGGATCACCACATATCATGTCTCCAAGGCCTCAAGGTGTATGATGAGAGTGTTAATCAGATACTCTTGATGGGGATTCATGTCTTGGTGAGGGTTACTAACTACCAATGTTTTAGTGGGATCTTCCACGCGGTAGGAAGCCTCAACGACTCATGGTGTGTCTAGTGGAACCGTTAGAGGAATAACCTATGGAGCTACTAGAGGGATATCCTAAGCTAGGTCCCAAGGGGGATTCTCACATAGCTTAGGCAGAGTCAGTGATGCATATCGCAAACACTTTCTATAAGATCCAATATATACCCTATCACGGTGAACAAGATTGTCAACATTTACATGAGGCATCTTACTTAGGAGGGCATGTGGATTCCCCTACTACCCCAATTGAGGAGGGACAATATCGTATCGAGTATCAATGTAGTTCAGACGTTGTCCTTTATAGCACTCAGTAAGAATTTCGTCGATAATCCTTTTCAATTCAGCGAGCTACTAGAGCAAGTAAATCATATAGGGATCAACATATTTCCTCTACACTGATCCAAATAGGTCTAATGGTTTATAATTCATGGTTGGTCCTTTACCCTTACTAGGGTCTCAACCTAAGGAAAATGACTCATAAGGATCTGTAAGTCCAAGCACCTACCTTTGCTAGAAGATGAAAACACCTGGGGGTCCAAGAAATGTCATGTTTCCCCAAGTATTATATCCTCTTACTTGGAACCTACTTCAGTGTATCTCTCCTTAAGTGTACTAATCTTATCCATATTCACTATGAATGTGCCCGAAGGCATATCCACAATGTCATTGGGCAGGTCCAACTACCGTAGGATCAGGATGAAGTGGAGACCCACATACTACCCCCAACCCTGGATCTGCATGTGTGGAGATGCTTATTTAAAAATTTTATGGAGATCAATAAATATTTGGATTCATATCTTCTAAATATCTCCATGAAAACCAGGTTATGCAGGGTGCTAAGTAGTGGGAAGCGTGGATAGGTCGACCATGTGACATTGCTGGATGATATCATCATAATGTTCCTAGCTTTTTTTGTAAGACAAATGATGATTCTAGAGGCGTAGATGTGTTTCCTAGATGGTTTTTTAGAATAACATGACCTCATCTTAGGTGAGTGACTTCGAGATATCAAAATAAGGAGTAGAAATTGGACAGAACATCTCAGATAACTGGTCTACCACAAAGGTATAACACAAAATCCTCCTTACATAAGTGGTATATGACTCTTGGTTTCCCCATTATTCAACTGGGTATAGTCAAGGAACCGACAATGGAAATGATGTAGTTCATTGTAATGGTGGACTGGTCAGTGGAGAGAACATTGCACAAGATAAGAAGCCACTCTTACCAGGTTGTCCTTCAAGGATGGTACTGACGGTATTATCATTTGCCTATAAGATAGGGTTTAAACCACCACTTGATATACTAGATCTATGGTCATTGGTGGGGTTAGGCTAGTGCTCTTCATCTACTAAACCCACAGTGATCTTGTGTTGAGGTAGAGAATGAGTCCGGAAATGGTAAAGAGGATTGTACGGAAAGACCCCAGAAGGGACCCAAATCTACCTCCTCCTCCATGTATCTACAGAGGGTTTTAGGGATCTAGTACATCTCACTTTCTGTGAGGATGAACCTCACATGTTGGTTTCCTACCCCAGACTCTGATGTAGAGGATTGGGGTGAAGGTTCCATCATCGAGTCATATTCCACTTTAGAATCTGAAAATCATACTAGAATAACAATTATTTGGTGATTCTAGGAGTTCTTCCTTCAGTGTTAAAGGTTTTCCCTGCTACCCCAGGATAGTTATTCAGGGAATAGTATATCTTCTACATGGGGAGGACCTTCGTGCGGGTTGTTTTTTGAGTGGGGAGGACCTCCTCTTTGATGATCTGGGGTGCGAGGAGCACCTGGGCATATGTCAAATGAAAAATGGGGAGGACATTCATGTATTTATGTGGATGCGTAGAGAGGGCCTCCACAGTTGGGAGTGTTGGAGCGAGGAGGACCACCACCAGAGCTGATGAGAACATGGGGAGGACCTCCATGTTTTCTACCATTGGTGTAGGGAGGACCTTCGTACTGGTTGGCAGTAGTAACACGAGGATAAATTTTTACTGATCAAACTGGACATAGGGAGGACCTCCATGATAACCATCAATGAATCGAGGAGGACCTCTATTTGGATGTTTTTTGGAGTGGGGATGACCTATACTATATATATTGAGAACATTAGTAGGACCTCCATGATGATTCGTTATAGGGAGAGGAGGACCTTTGCTCTGGTCAGTGTTTTTACAGGGAGGACCTCCACTTGAGCTGGGAATGACGTGAGGATGGAATTTGTGTTCACAATATAAGACACGGGGAGGACCTTCATACCTAGAATCATGGGTATGGAGAGGGCCTCCATTATGGGTGTCCAAAATATGGGTAGGGCCTCCGCTCGAACTAGTTCTGATAACAAGGGGAGGATATCCATGTTGAGTGTGAGAGCAGGGAGGACCTCCACTCTGGATGGTGATGGTGTGTGGAGGACCTTCGTAGTGAATATCATCAGTATGGGTCGGCCCACAATGGTTGCTAATCATGCCAGACACTGAAAGAGTCAACCCAGCCTACTAATAGGGTGGTTGAGGTCCTCATCCCGTTCAAGCATTGAAGTGGACCTACTCAGCAATAGTAGGGAACTAGTAGTATGTATTGATGGTGGCACGTTCCACCGAAGCTATAGAATATGACACACCCTAGTGGGCGTCTTCCTAATCTTGAGCTCGATGTTGGCATCGGGTCAACCAGATCAGGGCCGATTGAGCATGGGCATAGGCCACCTGTTATTTAGCCTAAGGGACTAGAAATTGGTGGCACTGATGTAGCCCGGTGGGATCCCTCCATGGTAGATTTTTTGTGGTAGCCACCTTCGGGATGAATCGTATGTCCCTTACCTCATTGGTATAGGTAAATAAGTCATAGGAATTGTTTGGAGAGAGGATCCTGAAACTATTGAATGTTGGTGTGGGGAGTAGTGGCTCCCTACGCATCCCCTAGGAGCAGTAGTTATGGTGAGGCACTAAAGCCTCTAGGTCCAAGTAGGACATATCCCTCATGTTAATGACCTCCTCTTGGTCTTATCATCAAACAAGAATGTCTATCACCCTCCTCTAAACAATTTATGATGGCGAGATGGGACATGGGTGCTCGGTAGCTGTAGTTTTGGATGATGTTGTGGTGAAGGGGAAATCATGTAGGATTTTTGCATTTTCATTCCTCCTACCCTAATGTTTGTGGGTGGGGAGAGATTGGTTTTCCAGGTTTCATGTAGCATGAATCCTATAAAGAATCAAGATTCATCCATATGTATGAATATCAGGAAATCAATGCCTAATTCCCCAACATCATTTAGTCTTCCATGGTCGGAAAGAGAGATCCACGCTGATAATTCCATATATCAGAATACCCAACAATTAATTTCCCTAAATTAGTTTTTGTTTCATGCCAGGCCCACTATTTTCTTGGTGGGACCTGGAGCCAGATGGCTGGATCCACTGACATGTTCATCTATAGATGTCTTGAACATTACTAATCCCCATAGTTATAGGAGAACTAGTTCACTTCAATTTCATAATTTGTATTTCCAATATTTCCATCAAGGCACACATCATTGTGGAGACGTGTTGATTGTCGCCCCACATTCATACTTTACAACGGCAATAGGCATTAATCACTTCTTTAGAGATGTCTTCTCCTTGATCGAAATGGGATGATGGTATATCGATTTATCCTTCTATGGTTTCCTCCTTAGAATTCATCATCTATTCTGGGTCTCCCTCATTAATTAAGATGTTGTTCGTGAAACTAATTCCTAGTACCATCTCTTCATGAAAATCAGTTAATTACGCTACTTCAATATAGAAATTCCAAAGGGTCTAGATAGGGTAGAAACCTTTGGTCAGGATAGTAGTCACACTAGGCATCAATAGAATGTCTGGATGTTGAAACATTGAAACAAATGTATTCTTCCTCATCAGAGAGCTTCTTAAGGGTGTAGAAACCAGAGGATTCCCACATTTATCACAGGGTATCCTATGCTAGAGGCATGTCTCTAAGGTTTTCCTTAGATTTCCTTGTTTAAAATAGGGTATTTTGTGATTTTAACATCTAGTGGAGATTGATTGGACTAATTAGAACACTTATGAAGGTGGATCAGATGGGTACTTCCCTATGAGGGATCACCTGGAAGGTTTACCAGATGCATGGATTAGAATGTCCGATAAGAGCGGACCCAAGAGTGGTGTGTTCTATAAAGAGAAGGTTTCACACTGTGAAGGCTGGTCTGGACACCACTAAGGTTGGATCAGAGAAGATGACCCCCAATAATAGGAACACAAAGGTTTACCATTGGATGGGATTGAATCTAGGAGAGGCTTCTAAAAACGTTTTCATCACACATCAAATTGATTTTGATTTTAAGGTTTATTTATAGTCTAGGGAAGACCCTAGGTCATCTCTCAAGGATCTTTGGTATCTTATAGTGTGTATTTTTAATAAAGATTACTAAAAAGGGGGTGATTTAAAAAAACAATTTTAAGAAAATAACTTAACTCAAAGAGTTTAATAGTTGACAAAGCTAGTGGATTTTCAAAAATATGAGACAAATGGTTCATTGTGATTTCACTACACACATTTCAAGTTCATTGTTCATAGAGGTTCATTTAGGTTTGGAGTAATTAATTGGTTTAAATTAATTGTAATCCCGATTAATTTCTAAGATTTTATTTCAATTCTTAAAGAACTCAACCTTGACGTAACAATCATATCATCAAGGTACAATGATTATGCATGGAATAATAGCTTCTAAAAAAATTTAAATCTCAAGAAGGTGGGTATGAAAAGGATTCTTATGCTTTCCAATCATAACAACACAAGTCATGCACTCAAAACCTCACACTGATCGGTTAGAAATTAAGAGCATAACATTCACATGTATCAGAAAAAGAATTCAAATATGAAATAATATAAGGTAAATGGAATGAAATGTTTAAACACCAAAATTACTCCAAAATAGTTGATAATATATGCATCATAACTCACTTGACATGTGTGTATCTCCCTCACAACGAACGCCCATCATTTAGATCGACATCTGGAGGAGGAGGAAGGTCGGGTAGAACTTATTCTTAATTCTTGATCCCCCTATGAGGATTGGGGCCTCAAGAACTTCTAGTATGAGGATATGAATCCTCTGGAACTAAAAATTGGCATCACTTCACTCCTTTTTTGAACTTCCAAATGATGTGCCCATGGTACCTTTTTATAGCCAAAATAGAACATGGTTTTGAGAACCCTGTTTTTGAGATACCACTTGTGTCTCAGTTTTGGAATAGTATAAACCCATATCATGACTTGAAAAAAAAGAGACAATTTGTTTTCCTTCTCTTTAATGACTCTCAGTCAAATTTGGAGTCCATTAGACATATGTATTGGGAGATATAGTCAAACGACCGAACCAAACTTTTGAATTCGGGAAGATTATGTCCCCTATATAGAATGGTTCGGATAGGCTACCAGATTGCTGAATTGGGATTCGGTTCCTTGATAAGAGTTGTAAAACAAAATTTTTTAGAGAGGACCACAAAGTTTCAACCAATTTGGTTGCACGTAATTCTCTTAATGATCAAAACAGTGGACAGATGTTCATAGAACCCATGCAGTTTTGGCCCATTTTTCTTCCGGATCATCTCTGGGGCCTCCAAATCACCTCCTCCTAAAATGGAACCATCAAAACAAGTAAAATTTCCCATTTTAATAGTGATAAACACAAAATAAATTAATCAAAGATGAAGTGAAATTTTTTATTATATTTTAAATTTACAATACAAATTCAGTTTAAAACAGTGGTGTAAGTGTGAAGATGAAACAATGAATCACAGTGTGATTTCAGCCCCACACCTAAACATTTTAACTCCTATAAAAAGTTATATTTTCATAAATTATGCATGTATATACTACCAAAATCATGAATATTTAATATTTTAGGAAATTTTAATTTATTAAAGTAATGTGATCAATGCACAAACCACACCAAGGAGTGAAAATGGAAAAAGATGTCTCATAAATCATATCACAATGAAATTCAAAAAGATTAATGATACCAAATTGATTAAGGAATTAATAATTCAACCATTCCAATAACTATCCATGCATGTGTGTGAAAACAATTCCACGATATTCTTTCTACTTTCTATCCAATAAATATAGGTCATTTTAACATTTCTCAGATTAAATGATTTTGTCCACCGAACCTACCCTACATCCTTTGAAATCATATTTCAAGACCCACTCACTTAAGAATTCCCTAAAGTCAAACCATAATATCCCAACCTAGATATCCCCACATTTTTCACATTTCATTACTCCTCTCATTTATTATTATTATTATTATAGATATTTCATTTGGAACAAATCTCACACTCTTTTCTCAACCCTTGTTTGATATCATCATGACACTAATTTTAATAGTTATAACAAGATCAAAGTTTGAGGAGGAGTGGTTTTTTAATTGCACAAGACACAAAACAATTTTATTTTTATTTTTTTAAGGGCGTACAATAGTCAGATATCAGGTAAACGTGCATAGGTCAATATGGTATAGTAATGAAATAGATTGGATAAGGAACAAACTTGTGGAAATATCATTTTAATCTAAAAATATATTAACCTAACATATATTTACCTTATATTAAGTAAGAAATATTAAAAAAATTTGGTTTGGTGAGAAAGATGTGTTTAGATATTAGTGACACGGTTTTCCCAAAAACTACTCACACAATGGGCATAAATCATCTCAAATGTTTCATAGAGATACAACCATTTATATCATTGACAGAAAACTAATTCATTAAAAATCACTCCCTGATGTTAAATTCATACAAACATTCATTCCATAATAGATTTAGGTTTTCATCAAATGTTAAATCAACATGGAATCAAAAATTTCAACATGCATTTTTAGTAAGTTTCATGATTTGGTGACCATAAGGGGGGAGGTAAAAATACCCTAAAGAAGGTGAAAAGGAGAAGAAAGAATAAATACGATGAAAATCAAAATGAAATGAACAAGATGGGGAAAAGTGAAAATACCATAAAGAAGGTGGAAATGATAAGAAAGAATAATGATGGTGAAAATCCTAATGAACTCAACAAGATAGGTAAAATTAAAAATACCATAATGAAGGTGAAAAAGAAAATAAATAAAAAATAATGATGATGAAAATTCCTAACTAACCCATGAATTTACCCATCCCTCCCACACATACACACCTAGCGTGTGTAGTGTCCTCACTATAATAAAATAGAATGTGTTAAATAAGGATAAAACCTGGTGGGTGTCATTGGTATGTTTCTTCTTGAACATGGAGTTCCTACATCAAGAACTCTGAAAGGGCTTCATGGAAGTGCAGTAGCCGTTGCCCATTGATAGTGAAGGTTTTCTTAGTTTCTTTATTTTAAACCTGAACAACATCAAATGGAGATACATTAGTAACAGTGTATGGTCCAAACCAATGGTAATGAAGCTTAATTGGATGCAACTTCAGCCTTTCATTGTATAGGAGGACTTTCTTCCCAATGTAGAAATAACGATGAAGGATGATATGGTCGTGGGCAGCCTTGGTCTTCTCTTTATAATTCCTAGAGTTCTCATATACATCTCTTCTCATTTTCTCCAGCTCCTGAATCTGCAACTTCCTTTGAGCATTTGAACTTGAAAGATTAGAATTTATTGTTTGATGGCCCAGTAGGCCCAGTTCTCAATCTCAATAGGGAGGTGACAACTCTTTCCAAACACTAGCTGATATGGTGACATGCCAATTAGGGTTTTGAAAGCAGTACGGTAAGCCCATAATGAATCATAAAGTCTAAGACTCTGCTCTTTTCTATTGGGTTGAACCATTTTTTCAAGAATATGTTTTACTTATCTATTTGACACCTCGTCTTGACCATTGGTCTATGGATGATATGCAGTTGACACTCGATGACTGACCCCATACCGACGCAAAAGTAATTGCATTGTTTAGTTGCAGAAATGAGAACCCTGGTCACTAATGATGAACCTAGGTAGTCCAAACCTAAAAAATATCTGACTTCTCAAAAATTACACAACT
Source organism: Viscum album (assembly GCA_963277665.1). Lineage (NCBI taxonomy): Eukaryota > Viridiplantae > Streptophyta > Magnoliopsida > Santalales > Viscaceae > Viscum > Viscum album. The sequence goes on from OY728123.1 coordinate 2,119,099,645, forward strand.
ATTTTGGAATCATATGTCCTTTTGGCTCTTGACTCTACCCATTTTGACACATAATCGACCGCCAGGAGAATGTACAAGTTACCAAAGTAATTGGGAAATGGACCCATAAATTCAATGCCCCAAACATTAAAAAATCTAATGAAAGAGAAATGTTTGTTGTAGAATTTCATTTATTTTAGATACATTCCTCATTATTTGATAACAAGGAAAATATTTTCAAAATTCATCGGCATCCCAAAAAATTATTGGACAAAATAGACCAGATTCAAGGACTTTGTGAGCAGTCTGTTGGGGACCAAAGTGGCCCCCATAATTAAGAGTGTGACAGAACCTAAGGATATACTGAAATTCACTATCAAAGACAAAATTCTTGAGTACTTGATCACTAAAGGTGTGCCAAAGGTAGGGGTCATCCTAAATTTACCAATGAGACTCATGTTTTAGATGGCCGACCTAGTTTTTTTTAAATCAGTCGGAATGAAAGATGATGCCAAAAAATTTACAATTTCAGCACACCAAGGATTAAAATCTTTAACTTAGTACATTTTCTCATTAGGAAACATGTCATTTATAGGAGTACAAGAGGATGAGTCAAAGTATGAGGATGGGGGAATCCTACTGATATGGTCAGACACCACATTCTATGTTCCTTTTTTATCTCTAATTTATAAAATGAATTCTTGAAGGAGGGTCATCTGGCGAATGAGACGTGGTTTGGTTTCTGGTTTCTTAAGAAGATACTCGGGGGCTACATGGTCTAAGAACACAATGACTTTGGACCCCAAAAGTTATGGCCTGAATTTTTCCAAGTAAAACATAATGTAAAGGAATTATTTTTCAGTTTTGGTGTAGTTTTCTTGGGCAGAGTTCAAAGTACGTGAGGCATAGGCAATGACATGTAGAGATCGATCGAACCTTTGTGATAAGATTTCCCCAACTACATAGTTTGAGGCATCACACATGAGCTCAAATGGTAAATCCCACTATGGTGGTTGGATTACTGGGGGTGATGTGAGACTCCATTTTAACTTATTAAAAGCTTCCTCACATTCATTATCAAAATAAAATTCTTTTTCTTTTTGGGGTAATCAAGAGAGGAGGAGTGCAATTTTACTAAAGTCATGAATAAAATGATGGTAAAATCTAGCATGACCTAGGAAAGACTACACATCTCGTACATTTTTAGGGAATGGTAAGGAAGAAATGACATCCAATTTTGATTTATCTACTTCGATTCTATCCCCCAAAATCAGATTCCCCAAAACTATACCTTGTCACACCATGAAATGGAATTTCTCATAATTTAATATAAGATTATTTTTAATACATCAACATAAGACTAAAGCAAGACTACTCAAACATTCATCAAAAGAGGATCCATAAATAGTGAAATCATCCATGAATACTTCCATGTAATTCTCCAGGTAATCTGAAAAAATACTAACCATACATCGTTAGAAAGTACCTGGAGCATTTCACAAACCAAATGACATCCTTCTATAGGAAAATGTGCCAAAGGGGCAAGTGAAGGTCATCTTTTCCTAGTCCTCAGGGGAAATATGGATCTAAAAGTATCCAGAATACCAATTAAGAAAACAATGGTGGGACTTACCCACTATCCTCTCTAGAATTTGGTCAATGAATAGAAAAGGTAAATGGTCCTTCATAGTGTGTTGGTTTAGTCGGCGATAGTCTATGTAGACACACAAACTATTCTGCACATGAGTTGGAACCAATTCATTGTTTTCATTTTTAATTATTGTAAGCCTAGTTTTTTTAGGAACTACTTGAATGGGACTGATCCATTGGCTGCCAAAGATGGGGTAAATGATTCCAACAGGTCATAATTTTGTTACCTCCTTTTTCAAAACTTCTAGGAGGTTTGGGTTTATTCAATGTTGGGCTTGCCTCACTGGTTTAGCCTCATCATTTAACAATATATGATGTGTACAAATTGATGGACTAGTACCAGGAATGTTAGAAAGTGTCCATCCAAAATCTTGTTTATCCCTAAAAAGTTTAAGTAGTAAAATTTCATGCTCAAGATGGAGTAAACTAGAAATTATAATGGGAAACTTGTTTCCATTCTCAGGATATGAATATTTTAAATCTTGAGGCAATTATTTCAGTTCCAATTCAAGTGGATTTTGGATTGATGGGAGTGTGTGAAAGTGAGAGGTCATTGATCTCATCTAACTTCTCAATGGTATCATCCTCAGATGAGGAATAATCTTTTGCAATCTTAACAGTATCATTAATGGTAATTGGAACCTCAGTGTTCAAGAAATTATCAATTAATAAACCTTCATGACACTTTTCTAGACCACTACAACAATAAACGCATGATTCATTGCCTAGCATTTCTATCAATTAAGAAAACTTGGAAAGGGGGTCAAGGGAATGAAATAAATTTTTTTCAAGGTAAGGGAGTACATCTATAGAATTAATAGGGAGAGAGGAATGTTCTTTTGAGGGGTGATTCATGGCATTAAGGATGTGGAAGTGGAAAATGTCACCACAAAACTCCATAGATAATGTTCCATTATAGACATTAATTATGGTTTTGTCAGTTTTCAAGAAAGGTATCCCCAATAAAATTGGGGCATGTCCATTCATCCTATCATCTTCCATTTTAATCACATAAAATCAGTAGGAAAAATTAAAATTTTCATACTCATAAGAACACCTTATAACACACAAGAAGGGTGTGTTGTACTATGATTTTCTAGATAAACGACAATTCCAGTGGGATTCAGTTCCCCGTCCTGCAATGTAGAGTAAATGGAATGAGGCATCAAATTTATAGAAGAACCTAAATCGAGCATGGAATTGTAAAATTAATACTCCCCTATGGTGCATGGAATCATGAATGTCCTAGGATCATTGAAATTGGTGGGAAGTGATGGCCTTATCAATTCTGATACGTTCCTCCTCAAGATAACCTTTCTATCTCCACAAATTCTCCTTCGGTGTGTACACATCTCCATCAAAAACATTTCATATCTTGGAATTTGTTTCACTGCATCAATAAAAGGAATGTTAACCTGCACTTTTTTGAAAGGTTTCAATATTTCCTTATCAAGTTCAGTTTCCTTTTGTTTTTTTGGTTGGGTGGCCCTTTGGGGAAATGGAAGAGGAATGGTTGGTATAGGAGATTCATTGACATACACACTCTTTCCTTTGGAAGGGCTTCTCTCAAGACAAGTATTTTATTCTCTTTGACCATTTTTAGAAATGGTTGGGATGGTGGTTTCTTTAGGATGGGATGACTCTATTGGAGGAGTCATTTGGCTTTTAAGATTAGTTCTACTCATAATGGTGATAGTACTAACATTTCCTTTATCCCTAGGGTTAACTACTAGTTGAGAGGGTAGTTTACCTGACCCATGACTTTGAATTTACCCCACTAAGTTATCTAGTTGGCCTAATTGGGTTTTTAGGTCTTTTATGGCATCTTGGGTGGTTTTTTGGAATTAGAGATTGTTATCAGCCAATTGTTTCATCATATCTTCTAGGCTACACTCAGGTTTGGGAGGGGGCGGTTGGAAAGGCCCTTGGGGTGGTTGGGGATTACTGGGTGGTGGTGGTAGATGACTACTTTTCCCTTGTTGTTTCCATGTTTGATGAGGCTAGTTTGAATACCCCCTTTCCTATAAGCTTGGTTTCCTTTCCACCCATAGTTGGATGGATAGTATGGTTCTTGCCTAAAGGGTTGGTTATAGGGGTGTCTTGGAAAGATTTCCTCACAAATCTCAGAAGTTTATCTCAATTGGGGGCATTGGTCAGAATAATGGGTGTCAGAAGACTAGATTTCACAATGGATGGGAGGAGTAGATTGATATTTCCCTTGGTAGAGAGAAATTTTTCATAAAAGAGTACTTACTTCTTCAAACTTTCTTTCCATATTCTTCTCAAATTCAGTACTTTTCACCTCATAGACACCTCTAATGGGTACACTGGAACTTGTACCGAATTGTTTAATGTCCTATGTCATGTTCTCAATCAGGTTCCTTACAGTGATTGGGGTTTTATCACCTAGTGCACCACCTACTGCAGCATCAATCATGTTTTGATCAATTGGGATTAAACCTTCATAAAAATACTGAATTTAAATTTATCACTTATTTGGTGGTGTGGAAAACATAAACATAATATTATAAATATTTCCCAATATTAATGAAGTGTTTCCCCTTGAAATTGTCTTATACCACATATTTCTTTCCTTATTTTTTCATTTTGAGAGATTGGGAAATATTTTTCAAGAAAAAGGCATTTCATGTTTGACCAACCACTTATTGGTGAATTAACATAATAAAGCCAATCTTTTACAGTGTCTTCTAATGAAAAGAGAAATTACCTAAGATTTACTTATTCTTCATACACATTTTCTAGTTTTAATGTTGAACACATAGTATGAAATTATTTTAAATGTTTATGTGGGTCTTCTCCCGTGAGTCCATGAAATCTAGGCAATAAGTGAATTAGACCAGATTTTAATTCAAAATTGGGTGCCTCGCCTTCCATTTGAATATATGTGGGTTGGATGTCAAAATCTGGTGAAATTAATTATTTTAGTGTTCTATTGTTTTCATCCATGTTATACAAGTTTATTTCAGTTTTGATGTTGGTTCCATAAGAAGAAGATGAAGGATCAAGAAGAGTGTTGTGGTCTTGTGTGTCCTCCTACAAAGGGTTCTCTTGTGTGTCTCGGGGTCACTGACTTAAGATCCTCTCTGGTTCGGGTTTGAAAGGTGGTAAATCTCCCAGATTAAAATGTTTCATGTACAAAACCTACACAATAAATAAATCATAACACAAAAATATAGGTAAAGGTATAAGATAAAATAAATAAATATTCACAAAATTTACAAAAAACTTATAAAAAATGCACTAAAAACCATAGCGCTCCCCAGAAATGATGCCAATATTTGAAGACATTGTCATGACATGTCAAATTGATTTTGATTTTAAGGTTTATTTACAGTCTATGAAAGACCTTAGGTCATTTCGCAAGGAGAGTTGGTATCTTATAGTGTGTATTTTTAATAAATATTACTAAAAGAGGGGGTGATTTAAAAAAAATAGTTTTAAGAAAATAACTTAACTCTAAGAGTTTAATAATTGACAAAGCTGGTGGATTTTCAAAAATATGAGAAAAATGGATCATTGTGATTTCACTACACACATTTCAAGTTCATTGTTAATTGAGATTCATTTAGTTTTGGAGTAATTCATTGTTTTAAATTAATTGTAATCCCGATTAATTTCTAAGATTTTATTTCAAATCTTAAAGAACTCAACCTTGACATAACAATCGTATCATCAGGGTCCAAAGCTTATGCATGGAATAATAGCTTAAAAAAAATTGAAATCTCAAGAAGGTGGGTATTAAAAGGATTCTTGATGCTGTTCAATCAGAACATCACAAGTCATGCACTCAAAACCTCGCACCGATCAGTTAGAAATTAAGATCATAACATTCACATGTATCAAAACAAGCATTAAAATATGAAATCATGTAGGGTAAATGGATTGAATTGTTTAAACACCCAAATTACTCCAAACCAGTATCTAATATATGCATTATAACTCCCTTTACATGCGTGTAGCTCCCTCACAATGAACACCCATTGTTTAGCTCGACATTGGGAGGAGGAGGAAGCACGGGTGTAACTACTTATTCATTCATGATCCCCATATGAGGATATGGGCCTCTAGAACTTCTTGTATTAGAAGATAAATCCTCTAGAACTCCAAATTTTCATAACTTCACTTGTTGGCCTAACTTACAAATGAGGTGCCCATGGTTCCTTTTTATAACCAAAATGGAACACTGTTTTGAGCACCCTTTTTTGAGATATCACTTGTGTATCCGTTTTGGAATAGTATAAAGTTTTATAACGACTTTACCAAAACAGAATAGTTGTTTTAAAGACTCTTGACTGTCTCCCTGTCAAATTGGGTGCCCATTAGACCTCTTTATTGTGAGATATGGTCAAAATACGGAACAAAACTTTTGAATTCGGGCAGATTCTGTCCCCTGGACAGAATTGTTCTTACGGGCCACTATATGGCCGAATTGAGATTAGGTTCCTTGATAAGAGTTGTATCCCGGGATGTTTTGGAGAGTACCACAAAGTTTCAGACAATTTGAATACACTAAATTCTCTTAATGATCAAAATAGTTGATAGATTTTCATGGAACCCATGCAGTTTTGGACCATTTAACTTCTGGATCATCTCTTAGGCCTCCAAATCACATTCTCATGCAATGGAATCATCAAAACAAGTAACATTGATCTTTTTAAAAGTGATAAAAATAGAATAAATTAATCAAATATGAAGTGAAATTTGTTATTTTATTTTAAATTTACAATAAAAATTCAGTTTAAAACAATGGTGTAAGGGAGAAAATGAGACAGTGAATTGCAGTATGATCAGCTTCCTATGTACCTTGTGTTGAGGATAGGGATCAAAAAACCACATAGTTTGAAGGGGTTAATTGGGGATTACACATGCCTATAGTCCCTTCACAAGAGGTTCACTCTTGGTTTAATGAGAGTGGATTGTGTGGGGCTTACACATGGTTATCTTCCCAGGGATTGTAAAGGGAAGAAATGAAGTAGATGGAATGATCTCACCAGAATGTGGTGGCCCGGGTAAGAATCAAGATGGATTTGGATGAATTGATGATGAAATGGATGGGGTGTAGAGTGTGATGGGTTTGAAACTCAGGGAGGCTTACTATGTATCCCAATGGTTGGGAATAAAAGTCCACATAGTACGAGAAGTGGGTGGTGAGTCACTTAAGTAGGAAGACCATGATAATGAACGTATGGGTAGGGACTTTAAGGAAAAGGAATATCTAGGTTAGGGAATGACCCTCCCAAGACATAGAACCCAAGGGGAAGGGTCATAATGGGAATGGATGATGGGATTGAACCTCATAGAGGCTTTCAATATACCCTATTTAGAATATAGGAATTGAATCCCATGTAGTTCGGGAATGGAGGTAGATAATCGGGGCATGCGCATGGAAAATGACCTGGAGATGTGCTAGGGGCTTACGCATGGTCAGAAGACCCTCACAAGAGGATCACTCTTTGTTATGTGGATGTGATATTGTAGGTATTACATGTGTTTAGCATCCCAGGTGGATGGATTATAACACCTTAAGGGGTGGATATGAGAGATGTGTCCCATAAATGGAAGATATCACATCAGGGGCACTTCTCTAGGAGGGATCACTTACCATTGGTTGGGATTGAACCTCAAAGAGGCTTCCTATGTACCTGAAAGGGATCAAAACCTATGTAGTTTGGATCATGAGGTTTAATGCCATGTGTTACTATTGAACCAAAGTGAAATAGACAGAACAAATGGATTATGGGGAGTGATGGTATTGATTCTCATAGAGGCTTCCTACGTACCCTGTTTAGAAGACCAGGATTAAATTCCATGTAGTTCAGTGAGTTGGGACATAGGATCTAGGCGAACCCATGGACAGTGACCCATAAACATGCTGGGGATTACTCATGGTTAGAAATTCAAAGAGGATTTCATGGTCACTATTACTCAAAGCCCACATGATTCATGATCGGTGTGAGAAACAAGAAGTAGTAGTAGACACGACAGTCGCATCACGAGAGATGCGTCATTGAGGAATGGTGTGGGGATTACGCATGGTAATTAGCCCAGGGAGATGGGGATTGAGGAAAGGATAAATGGTGCTACCTCCCGTGAGAAAGGCTAGGGGCTTACACTGGGATGGATTCCTTTCCCTGTGGGCAGAAGCTTCTCTATGAAAGGAGGATCTCATTCCATGTTAGGAAGATCTCACTCATGTGAAGATGAGTAGGCGTGAAACATGTAGGAGGTAGGGCACCCTAGATACATGGCATGGGATGAGACTACAGTTTAACATCATATACTGAGCATGATGGTGCTTGGGAATTTAACATCTTATAGCTCGGATGGTGAGGAATTGCTCCTCACCCATTTAATTTACATGACTGGAACCCTTTAACCCTTGGTGAAGGGAAGGTGACAGAAATGACGGAAAACAATGGGGAGAATGAGTGGTCGATAGTGGGGTCCACGTTAGCATATTTATGTGAAGAAGCAATAGTTATTAGCATAACTATGAAAAGAAACATGAGACACCGCACGTGGAACCATGAAATCACTTCACACAAGCCTGGAGGGATGTGTGGGAAAGGGGTTTGTGAAGCCAGGGGCTTGTTGAGAGGAGCTTCATGAAGGATAGGTGTTTCATGAAGTAAAGACACTTCATGAAGTAAAAGGTTCATCATAAAGGAAAGGTGATTCATGAAGGGAAATTTCTTTGTGAAGGGAGCGTGCTTTATAAAGGAAAGACCCTTGCAGAGCATGGCCTTGCCTTAGCATAGGACTTATTAGAAGAGTTCTTCGTGAAGGCTTAATGCTTCACGGAAACATGAAAAACCCAAAGGGGATCCCTACTTCACTATGAGTGGATGATTTCATGAAGGTAATCCCTACCATAATTAGGGTCCATGAAGAACAAAGGAATTTATGGATTGTGATGGTCAAGTACCTTAGGTGATCCATTTTTCTCTCAGGGTCGCAATGCTTAGGAGCTTCACGAAATAGGATCTCAGAAGGTGAAATATCAAGGTAACAAAAATTATTAGGGGGTTTGAGATGGATATTTATAGGCCAAAGTGTTTCACAATTATCGTGCTGCTCTGCATAAAGAAAAAAGGATGTCGTGAAGTGGCAGTGCTCCATTAGACTTTGTCGACCTTGTGAAGGTACCAACAGCTTCCTTTGTAGTCACAGTATCCATGTGCTTTTAGGGCATGCCACAAAGGAAAAAATAATGTTGTGAAGTATAAAGTCTCTATAGGACTTCATTGTAATCATGGAGGTACCATCAACTTCCTTCATGGTCATGGTGGACAGGTGCTTGTGTGGCATGTTGTGAATGAAAAAAGGATGTCATGAAGCGGTAGGGCCTCATCGGACTTCATTGAACTTGTGGAGGTACCATAAAATTGGTACTCACAGTAATTATCATGAGGGATCCTCATAAATAATCTTTTTGAAATATAATTATTTGATAAAATTTGGGTTCATTTAAGTCCAGATTAGTTTTTAACCAGCTATGACTTTGTTTGTATCCTCAATAGTGTGATTTTCATCACCAACAGATGATTCGTATTATGTTTGATGTTTCTAAGAAGTTTGTATAATGTTTTAAGTATTATGAAAATTTTATATAACATTAATTTATGCAAATTAATGGTCGTTATAATAACAATACCTGATTGGGGATTTAGCTAATTAATCAAAAGTGCATGCTACATCGACACACACATGGGAAGGATAGTAAAACAATATTACATTTTAGTTGGAGTTATTCTACATTCACCACCTATCCAAGGTAGAGAGAGACAGAGATAGCTAGATTTATCTCTTACCAGATAGAAAAAGAGGAATTTGTGATAATTGGAAAACCCATGATATCATTGCACTAGGTCTAGCCAAGCCCACTCTAGTCACTGTCTTAATAAATTTTTTAAAATTAATTAAATCAAACTTCTTTCTACTTTCAATTTCTAAAAATCAAATCAAATCAATTTTCTCAAAAAATCAAAAGTGACAAACTATTTTGTGTAAAATCCTATTCAAGAGAATACATAGGGTTAACCATTATACTATACTTAGGTAATAAAAAATTCCACTCCCAATGATATGTGTGTGTCAAACTTGGAACTGTTTTGAGAGAGGAAATGCCTCAAAGAAACCAAAAAAACATGGATGGCCCATAGTTCAACTAACCATTTAATTTATTTTTATCTATAAATTAATTGAACACTAACTCAATTACAGAAAAAAATTGAAAAAATTCTTTGAGGATATTAACCTCATATATTCAAGTGACATTATTAGTGTTCACTTTAAACAAAAAAATATGGCCGATAATATTAACCAAACACTCAAATACTTGTGTGATTATAGTTTTATAATCAATAAAAAACTTATTTTTAATATTCTAGAGAATGATTTTGAATTTCACATTAACATGATTCAAGTGCTTCCAAAGATTCATGGTCTTTTAGGTGAGTAACTAAATAGACACATCCATAAATTTACATACCTTTTCTCAAGCTTTAAACCCTAAGGAGTCACATAAGATAAAATAAAGTGGAGGGAATCCCCCTTTTCACTAGAGGGAGTTGTGAAGGAATGGTGTTTTAGCCTAAAACTAGAATAATTCAATGAATAAGAGTATATAAAAAGGTAATTCATGTATATTTTTTCCCTACATCTAGGATCATGGAAATGAGAAAGGAAATTTATGTCATCTAGTATTAGACTTGAGATAATCTCTATGAGTACTCGGATAGGTTCAAGAATTTTTTTCTCGAGCTTCCCACATCAAACCATGGAGAAACATCATGTCCTCATCTTATTCTACTAATTCCTACTTGAAAATGATTTATATATTATCGGTACCTCATATGGAGGATCCTTGATTGATAAATCACCAACAGAAGCCAGAAGATTTATTGAAAATATTGTATAGAACTTGTAACAATTTGGAACAAGAGGGATCCATGAGGTACAAATTTAAGATTCATCACTTTTACTTATAACCATATTTGAAGAAATGAAAAGTTTTTTGAGATAAATAGATATGAATCAAGTAAATAGGAAACTAAGCCTGCATTATGTAAGTGGTTTATGATCTTCACCCAATCATTTTACTGACTATTATACTGAGGTGAAGGGGATCGAAAGTTGTGTTGTGGGCTTTTAGTAACGACAATTCTAGTAAAACCAAGCTAGTTCTCTTTTCAAATTTAGTACCCACCGCAACTTCTATTCAAGATGTAGTGATATTAGAACTCACCATCATTTAAACAACCCTATAAGACACCATATCAGCAATAACAAATCCAACATCCACCTTAACAATAGAAAACATATTAACAACCATCAAAAATTTCTCAACATATCCACTAAGGAGAAAAGATTTTGGAGTTGAAAAATTTACTAAAAAGAGATAAAAAACCAAGTAGGATCTCTTATGGAATTCCTAACCAAAACCCTAGAAATATACCAGCCTAGAAAGTTTCAAATCCTTGGTAAAGAGTAAGTGTGATTACATTATGAAGTGTAAAATCACTCTGGCTACCATAATAATTCAAGGATGACAATTCAAAATAGAATTCTGAAAATAAAAGAGAAGAGAACAATAATATATAATAAGAAAGGACAAGGTTTAGGAAATAGAGACTAGATACACCCATAATAAATAGCAATGAGAGAAGAAGAACATTCCATCACCACTCCACTCTATGTTAATTCAGTTGATGAAGTTTGAATAATATCAACTTCAAATAGATATCCAATAGACCTACTAAAAAGTGTCAACCAATATTCCTCTTTTAGAATCAATTTGAAAAATCCCCAAATAAGAAATTTTCTAAAATAAATATTCACCAAGAGAATAATACTAGATGGAAATAAGAAAATCATATTAGGGAAAATCATCTCATCATTAATCACAGCATCATTACCAAAAAAATGTTAAGATATAGGGATATTATTTATTCCTTGTGCTATAAGATATTTAACTTTTTCAGAAACCTTATGTGATTGGGGTGGTATGATAAACATATTTCCTCACTCTATATTTATATCTTTGTAGATTGGAAAATTAATTCCCACCATAGTAGTGGTCCATCTCACAAATAGATCGACCATTTTTCTTATAGTAGTTTTGGAAGAATTTCTTATAAAAGTAAAAGATATACTATTCCAAGTTGACTTCTATATACTGAGCATGGAAGAATATTAGAGTTCATCACACTCGCCCATAATTTTGGGGAGACCATTATTAAAGATAGGAAAAATAATCATCATCATTCTAAAAGAAACTATTTCAATAAGCTTCGAGATAGTTGAGTGAATTTTAACATACTTAAATCCATGAAGTTTCTATGATTTTATCATTCACTAAATGAAATATCCCATAAATAATGTACAGAACCAACTGTAGAATCATGTAAGCTTCAGAAATTCTTAGACTTAGAATATCACTTTATCAGCAAAAATACCACAAAATAGGAAAGTTTCCAAAGATCTAGAGATTCTGATTTCATGATTGACGAAGAGATAAAATCTAAATTTTTAGATAGTTTATTAAAAGAACCATAAGAATAAAAATCATGATCAAATGATGAGATTGGGAAATAAAAACTTAAATAAGATGAAAATGAAATGATTATCATAGATCTTTAGAAGGAACTATATGTGAATGAAGAAGAGTTGGATGAGACATAAGCATATATCTCATTATACAGCTTGAATTGAGTTAGAGAAAATTTCAGTAAACTGAAAAGTTAAGTGGAGGATCTTATCATACCGATGAAAATAAAGGGTTATGAAAACAAGGTAATTTTTTACTCAATCAATTTTAAAAATAGGAATGTTTTATTTAATATTTAAAATAAAAAAAATGAAATATAAATTTATGTGGGTCGATAAAACTAAGGGGGAATTATACACAATGAAGGAATTTAAGGATAATCTGAGGAGGAAAAAATCCCTTAAGAAAAGTGTGTTTCATATTTCAATAAAATGATAAAAATTATCTAGAAAAATCAAGAACCAACCTAGAAAAAAATCAAGGTTTTTTCTGTTGTTGTGGTAATCATGGACACAAAGTGTATTCTTGTCGGGAAAACGTGTATTTAGCAGGAAAGAGGAAATAACCACAGGCGGTTGGTAAAGTATGCATGAAAAAACTAGAAATAGAGGTTCCCTATAGTGTGAAAGGGATGAGTTTTAAAAATAAATCCAGTAGTAATAATTTCCAAAAATAGTTCCTAGTAGTTTATCCACATCAATTGTAATTGGATAAATAATTGGAGGAAGCTGAAGGAATTGGTAAAACCAGTGGTTTAGATTACACTCTTTCAACCTAATTATTAATAAATACATGCTAGTTTATACCTTCCCGTTAAATTTGATTAAATATAGTGATTCCATTTTAAAACTAATTTCCTAAAAAATCAATTTGAATGCACTGTTTAAATTGAATCAATTATATGGGGGGATCTTGTAGTCTAAGTTTCAATAAAAAAATTATTATTTTTATTTAATCCAATGACATTAAACAAAATTTATTACAGTTAGAAACCCATATTTTTTTCTTGATTCCACTCTTCTGTTGAGTCCTATTTAAGTATTATTGAATAGTCCTACATTTTAATTTGTTTTTATTCTAATTTTTAAGGCCCATTATGAATTTGATGCAAGGTAGGAAATAAAATAAAATAGATTGTACAAATTTCACATCATAAAACACCAATTCATGTCATCAAAAAGAAACTCATACTATGCAAAGGATAATATATAATGTGAAATGATGTAGACAATAGCCATGAAATTAAAATTCACATCATGAAAATTATTCATATCACTAAATTATTGTAAAACATAACTGAAGGAACAGAACCTGTGTAACCCAACTAAATCATCATTGATAAGGGGATTTTTTTTTATTCATTATATTTTTAATTTCCAATATTTTTTAAAAAAAATATTTTAAAGCTTATAAAAAGAACATTTCATTCCCATAGTTAATGATATTGAATGTGTAAAATAGGGAATTGAATAATTATAGGGAATATTAGGATTTTCATTTTTATGAATCATGATTTAATGTAACTATTTTATTAAGGTAAATAAAATTTCCTTTCCATTTTCATACATTAATTTTTTGAAATTTATATAGATTGATTTGTTGTTATTATTGAATGTCATGAGTGATTGTAAAAAATTCATATGTTATATTCTCTATAGGATCTCTAGATCAAATAATTTTTATTTATATCTTGATAATATTTATTGAGTGATCTTGGTTCATTACACTTACTATAACTTTCAATGGATCTTATTGCAGCTATGACTGTGCAAAACCACATTTAAAATGATTGAGAAAATTTTTATCATTAGGACCTTTTCCATGGACCCACTATGAAATCATTCCTTATTTATCCTATAGAATCCATGAATGATATCACTAGGAATGATCTTCATTACAAACCATTTATATCTATTTATACCCTGCTCTGTTTATATTCCATGATATTTTAAAGTTTCAGTGTGGGGGATACAGACGTCTTGGAAGGAGAGATGTATTATGTTGTATGTAAAAAGTTTAATTGTGCATGTTATTTATTGGTATTGGTATAGGACCATGTTACATTCAGTATACTTGTAATTTTCCCATATTTAAAGAATATATATATTGAAAAAAATGGTTTTATTTTGGGAAAACAAAAAAATCACCATTTCCAAAGTGATGATATGTTGATCTTATGTGGTTAGGTGGTAGATATGGGATTTATCTCAAACATAAAATTCAAAAAATATATATAAATAGATAAAATTTTTAGAAGGGGTAATTATTTCATTATACTTACATTGATCATGACCCTACCTTGAGTTATGGGGATAGGAAGTTATCATTTCAAAGAGAAAATTTTAATGGCATTTTACTTTAGATATAATGTAGTATGATTTAGAGAAAAACCTCATTTTTAGTATTAATATTTTGAACATAAAACCTTACCACCTTAAGCCTCAGAGTCATCAAAACATTATTGTCAAATTCCTCGTGATTTTATGGAAATTTTGTCTTTACAAATTAGAGAATGTATATCATTTGCATGACTATAGAAAAATATCATGTACTCATGATAGTATTATAAATATACTTGAATTTTTATCATGAGTGATGAGAGAAAAGAATAAATTTTGAGGTAAATCGTGAATTATAATTTTTTATAATAATGAATTATTATATATGAATAAATGAGAGGAAAAGGCTCACCATTTATCAAAAGGAAAAAATTAAAATACTTGGGTTGATTAGTTTCTTTGATAATTTTGAATTTGAATTGATGTTTTATGTGATACTTGAAAGGTTAGACCCCCATTAATAACCATTTTATTTTTATTTATTTGAAATTTGAATATTGGTAACATGATATTTATATATTATTTATTTCGATATTACATACGTGAGGAAAAAAGTTCTAAGTGTGGTTGAATTGATAGAGTAATATATTTCATCCTTATTTGAATATAAATAATATTTTTATACACTTTAAATGATTAAACTTTCAATTATTTAATTTTAGTATCATTTTATGGAAGTATACAACAAAAGATCATGAATAAGATTTAAGGTGATGATTTGATCATGCAAACAACGGTCGGTGATAAAGGATAGGTCAAGAACCAAGTCTAGAACTTGAAGATAAAGATTTAGGCTGAAACAGAGTGAAATTATCTATAAAACAAAAATTCATGTCTTGAATTTCATTCACAGCATAAAAATTGATGGATTACAAGATGTGAATCAAAGCCTAAATTAAAATAGGCAACCAAGATGATGACTGTAGAAGTCATGGCATAACACATATGGTCACACCGTGAAACATGTGGGACATACCCAAAAATATTTTTGAATATGAAAATAGGTCATGGGAAGTTCACCCCTACACATTACATGTCCTGAATAGTATTCACAATGTGAAACCAACAGAACTGACCCATAAATGGCAGTTTTGATGAGATTTAATATCGTCGCTGCACTTTTATGGCCCGTGCACCCCTAGGATTGACTTTAATAACTTTTTAACCTATTTATAACACAATTTCTATCATCTCAGGTATGATAAATGCCTATAATTAAGAGTCTAAAGGGGAATAAAAGTGAGATATCAATAAGGGGTTTTTGGATGAGGAGACCCTGTTGTTACATTACTTTTCTTCTTCTTTTTCCTTTTTTTTATTTTCATTCACTATTTTTATTTATCCCCTATAAAAAATCAAATCAGCTACCCTATCCATGGAGGGTTAGTTTTTGTGAGTGATTGGGGAAGGGAGAGGTTGGACCTATTATTATTTACTTGGGTTTATGATTCAATTAAATAAAATTCTTTCTTTCTTCATCTATATGGTATCAATTTATTGTTTTCAATTTATAATACCAAATTTGGTTGTATTAGGTTAGATTATATTAAGGTTAATTACACTGTTCAATGATCCAAATCACACTCCACCCAATTATGATCTGTATATGATGGAACGTATTAGGGCTGGGTGGTGAGTTCTCAATAATCGCTAACATTTGTGCAGGATTTTAGAAGAAACTATTGGTTGTCAAGGAATAATAATACCCAATCATAGATTTCACTAATTAATAAAAATTACCCACTAAATCAACATGAACATAGGAAGTTGAGTAGATCAATAGGATATTTCAGTTAGGACTATTCTCACATTCACCACATGTCCAAGGGAGAGAGGAATCGATAGCTGAATTTCTCTCTTACCAGATAACAAAATAATAATTGGTAATAATTATAAAAAAACATGATATCATTGCACTAGGTCTAGTCAAGCCTGATCCAATCATTATCTTAATTAATTTTTTTAAATCAATTAAATAAAGATACTTTCTAATTTCATTTTCTCAAAATAAAATCAAATAAATTTTCTCAAACAAACCAAATTTGAAAAACTATTTTTTGTACAATTCTTTTCACATGACTACCTAAGGTTAACCACAAGAATATACTTAGGTAATAAAAATAATTATTTTACATTCCCCACGACAATCATGTGTCAGTAAACAATCAATGTTTTTTATGAAATAAAATAAATTGAGGATAATTGAAATTTTATTAACCATAAATTCTTCAAGAAATAAATATACTTGAAGTACGTGATCATGTTCAAGAGGAAATTTCTATAAATTTTACTAACAAAGGAATATATTGTAATTGAGTGGATACTATTGTTGATGACACATTTTTCATACAACATGGAACTTGATATTATTGATCAGGATAAAAATATAGAATAGGTGATGAATTTTGTAAGAGACTAGATTGGGATAAATGGAAAGTTTCAATCCAATATGAATTAGACAAACATTATAAACATGATTTTTTTGGGTTGATATTGAAAACCCAAGAAGGGATTAAACCCATTACTTATAAATGGATATTTTTGAGAAAGAGAAATGAAAATAATGAATTTTTTAGATATAAAGCTTGATTGTTTACTCAATTTCTATTACA
Source organism: Viscum album (assembly GCA_963277665.1). Lineage (NCBI taxonomy): Eukaryota > Viridiplantae > Streptophyta > Magnoliopsida > Santalales > Viscaceae > Viscum > Viscum album. The sequence goes on from OY728123.1 coordinate 2,119,116,795, forward strand.
AAGACTTAGGATTGATTAAGATGAAACATAATCTTATGTAATGTATATTATAGTATTTTGGTATCTCATGATGTATTTTTACAACATCTTGAATTATTCCTGATGGATGTTCTGACTGTATACTTATTTGGTAATATTTATGATAATGTTCATATGTAAATACCAAAAGGAGTTAAAATGTTGTAAACATTTTCTAGATCTTCATATCTTTATTATATTAAGTTGAATAAATCATTATGTTATTAAAGTAGTCAAGGTGTATGTTATATAACTGTTTGATTGAATATTTGATAAAATATGGTTATAAAAATAATATCATTTTTTCATGTGTCTTAATTAAGATTGTTGGATCTGAATTTTCCATTACTACAATATATGTTAATGATTTAAATATTATCGGTACTCTTGATGAAATTTCCAAGGCTATATAATATTTAAAGAAATAATTTGAAATGAGATAATTTTGAAAGAAAATGTTTTTCCTTGGATTACAAATTGAACATCTTGAATAAAGAATTTGTATTCATCGATCTATGTATACTATAAAAGACCTAAAAAGGTTTTATTTGTAAAAATACCATCTATTAAGTAAAAAAAATTGTATGGTCTATTTATAGTTATAAAGACCCTTTTAGACCATAGTAGGATAATGAAGTGTTTATTAGTCTTAAAGTACCATTTCTGAGTACTATAGAAGCATTAATATACCTTGAAAATAATATAAATCTAGATATATCATTTTATATGAATTTATTAGTTAGATATGGTTCTTATCCTACTCATTAACATTATAAAGGTATCAAACATATATTAAGATGTTTTTAATGATTTATTGATTGAGGATCATTTTATACTAAAATTCTAAAAACCAAAATTAGTTGGTTATGTTATTGCTGGATATTTATCTAATCTAAAGATACATAGATCTAAAATTGGATATTTTATCACAAATGACAGAACTTTGATTTCATGGTATTCTATAAAACAATCCATTTATGCTACTTACTTCAATCATTTTGTGTTTATTGTGGTTTATAAAGCATGTCGATAATGTGTTTGACTGGGATTAGTTATTCATTATATTAGAAATAATTGTGGATTAGATATGAATACTTATATTATTTACATGTTATATGAAAATAATATTGATTTTATATCATAATTTATGGGTGGGTATATCAAAGGTGATAAAATGAAACATATCTCACTAAAATTATTTTCCACTCATGAAATTTAAATGAATTATGAGATTAATATACAAAAAATAAGATATTGTGATAATAATGCATACTTAATCACAAAGGAATTACCAATTTTAACTTTTAATAAATTGATTTATAAAAATGGGATTCGAATAAAACTAAATTTACCATGATTTTAAGGTTTGGATTATAGAATTATACACTATTTTTTCCTTCTTTGAGTTTTCTTCCCATTGGGTTTTCCCGCTGTATGGCATGAAATTAAATTACATTTGTTTAATAATTTTTTCTAAAAAAATTAAAGTCATTATTATATGATATTTTTTAAAATTATTAAATACATGGGTGAATTATGAAATGTTTATTATATGGATATCATAATTAAAGGTTCTAGGAATAGAAAAAGGTGTTTAGGCCTGTAACATCCTCAGTTTTAAAAGGAATGTAATTTTAAGCCTCATGATGATTTAATTTGGGTTCAAGAATAGTTTCAGGTTTTTGGTGGCTAAAATAGGAGTTTTTGGAGTTTTAGGGTACACCATGTGTAGAAACACATCATGGTGTAGGACTTTTATAGCTGGAAACTACCTATGTGAAATGGGAAAGACCAAAATTCCATGGTTGGATATGGTCTCAATCATGGATTTTTGAGATTATTTCTATATAACATAGCTAAATAATCCTCTCCATTATATATTGGAAGATGTTTTGAGTCCAAAAAGTGTAGCGAATTTCTCACACACCATAGTATATTTTCATGGTGGATCTCTTGGATGTAGCATGATCGTGACCACTAAAGGCATGTTGGGCATCACTATGCCATGAAGGAATCGGTTTTAGAAATTTTAAATGGTTGAAATGGTCATTGATTTATGTGGGTTACAAGTGTTTTTAAGAGTAAACACATGTTAACTTCAATTAAGGTTGTTTAATACCCTTTGAATCGGTTTTCCTTCCTATTAATAGATTCTTCCTTCCTCTCTTATTAGTCCCTCATATCTTGATTTTTTTATGAACTTAGGGTGAAACTTTGGATGATATACCTTATTTGAATAATGGCCTAGGGTGATCCATTCCTTTAGGGGCTTGTTCATAATGATCTAGACTCATGGAGATAGTATGCTCTCGTATCTATATTTTTTTCTGGGAGGGATAGGTTCTATTTTTCAATTGAACCTGGATCCATCATTTATGGTGGTTTTAATTGGGCAGGTGATATGGTTTTACCCTCTTGGATTGATTCCCTTCTTTAACTGAATTATATAACCCTTGATATATAATATTGTAATCAGTTCTAGGGACTCTTAGTCTACATGTTTGTTTTGGTTAGTGTGTAGGTGTGATACAAGTGATGGATCTATTGATAAATCTTGATGTTGATGTCAAGATACATGAGGTAAGAATATACTTAACATATAGATCCCATTTATATGTTTGTTGCATGATATGATGGTTTTTATTGTATATTGAGTCCTATACTTGAGTTTTATCACATTCTTGTGTGTAGCTTTTGAGACACATATTTTATGTTTATCACATGTGTGATTGTGTGTGTGTCTATTGATACTCTTTATTGATTTGATATTTTGTGCCTATATTTGTTTTCCCTATTGTGTATGGATGTTTGAACATATGGGAATTTTCTTTTGGTATCAAGTGACAGGTGGTTCATTATGGCCTAGTTAACCCTTAGAGGGGGATCATGTACAACATGCGTTGATGAAGACATTGGACCGAGATACATGGTAGGGGTATTATGGACTTGTGACCTGATTTAAGGAGGTGTCAGTACATTACATACATCTGGTCTGACCTAAGGCAAAGGTAGGGGTATGATGATCTTATAGCCTAACTCAATATAGATACAAGGATTGAAGGCCTTGTGTCCTGGATAAAGAATGGTTATCCTTTTGGTTTCTTAAAGAAACATGAGGTGGCATTATGTTTGACCCTAGTTCATGACTTCCATTATGATTGTCCTTCTAGAATATAACTAAATCAAGTATGATCAATTTTCATGGAATCTTTGTTAATTAATGACCTCTAAACACATGTTTGATTATTTCTTGAGTGTGAACTTATTATCACGGTATTCACCTCTTATGCATGTGAATTTTGTTAAGGATGAATTAGCAGTTTCCTACTAGATTTATACTCACAGCCTATACAGGCATATTGATGTACAATTAGACTTCATAATCAAGAATCTAGGAAAGGGAGAGGGTCCTATGTCAAGGAGTTGAGTAGATAGAGATTGATGTTCAATTGAGGTATTGGGATAGACTTTGGAGCATTGTTGCATTGTCACTATTTACTTTACTATTGTTTATTATACTCTTTCTCGACCTGTCACCATAGGGGACCTTGGTTTATTACTTTCATGAATTGAGATACTTTCCATGTCATCTTATATATCATTATTATTATTATTTTCTAATGTGTTATTTTGAGCTATTTATTTATAATTATTTATGGGTATGATTTTTGACCTTGAATATTATGGGTATAGTCTCCCTGTTGATGGTGTTTAGACCCTCACTATTGGTCGGTGACCTCTTTCATATAGGGAGATGCACATGTGTTCATGTAAAACTTTTTCTTGATCAGGTTTATTTGGGTTGGGTAATTAAACATTGGTTTCAAAGGATAAGGTTTCCTTTCTTTTATTTTTGGGTTATGGTAGAAAAGAGATAGGTTGTGTGGAATGTGTGGGGGGGGTCATGTACCTATCCATATCATCTATAATAGATCTTTTAGTTACCATTAATGGGATTGTTATTATGGTTTTATGGGATTTGGGTGAATTCATGCACCATGAATAGGCACATAGAATAAAATTTCATATATATATATATATGTATGTATGTATGTGTGTGTGTGTGTTTGTTTGTTTGTTTGTTATGTATTATATAGTAGTTCATTAATTAAATGGGTTGATTGTGCTACCTATTGAGTGATATATCCATGTTCTCTACTTTTGTGATATATCTATATTATCATTAGTTAGTTAAACATGGGCATATTGTTATGATATATATGTGATTGTTAATAACGTGTAGGTATGGAGGAATAGGATTGATCTTTGGATAGAGCTAAGAGGGTTATACATTGTGTGTGGGTATCTACTTGGTTAGGTATTTTGGTAAAAATACCTTGCGTGTGCCTTGAAACTCCTTGATTTGTTCTTGTAAACAAGTTTTTATAGTCATTATAAGTGTGGGTTTTGAATTTTAGAAAATTTCACCTCGGATATGTCAGAATGATTCTACTGAATAGGATGCACTACTTATACCACAGGATATACAAGATGATGCACCTGAGTGTTCTCCCACATCTGCTCCAGTGATTCAGTTGGTAAATCCTCCCTAGTTTAGAGTCTTACAAATTGTGATTTCTCAAGGTGGTGGAGTGTAGTAGATGAAGTTTTATTATGATCAAGACTATCAGCTCCAGTATATACCAACATTCCAAGGCACTGGTGGTCCATAATATATTGAGGACTATATTGACATCATCAAGGTTATCTTTTACCAGGTTGAGACTCCAGCGAATTGGAGGGGGAATTTGGCGACCTTTATGCTTTAGGGACCCGATAAGAATTGGTGGGTCATTATGGGATAGGTGGTAAAGTGTAATGGCCTTAATTTGGAGACTTTCATGGAGCTATTTTTCAAGGATTTATTTTCTAATATTCTGAATATATGATGATATTAGGAGTTTATAGAGCTTTAGTAGGGGATGATGTCAGTTCTTATTTACTCTTCTCAGTTTATGGAGTTATTATGCTTTTCTCCTCTTTTGGCTGGGAATGACACAAAAAAGGATAATATGTTTGATATTAGCCTTCATCTAGATCTTAGATGCCATATTAGGGGGTTTTACCTAATGACATATACAGAGGTGATTTGTAAGGACCTGACTTTTGAAAATATTCAAGAAAAGGATAGAGTTGTAGGTTTACTTCCAACTCTTAGTGGATTAGCTGGTGAACTTTCTAGTGCTAAAACAAGTACATTTTCTGGTAGTATAAAGATAAATACTAAGTAGGTACTATAGAGTGGAATAAATTTGGAGTAGAGTAGGGTTTATTCTACCCCAGTTTTTGGGTTTTAGTTCCCCAATGTTTCAACTATATATAGAGTGGTCATTATCACAAATTTTTTCCAAGACCATAGATCAAGTTTCATGAATATTTCAATATGAGACATCTTCAACATCTTTATTTGATGTCATTGAGGATAGGATCTTATAGGGGTATAGTGAATATCCATACTATGAACTAAGGGTCTGGTTAGGGTCCTTGGTAGTATAATCTTACCCCATAGACATTGATGACCCATAAAAGTTATTCACCTCAAGGGAATTCTTGTGGAGATGAGGCAGGAAGAGTGTATATAGTAGACTAGGTTACAGTTAGCAGTAGAGAGGAAACTTCTAATGTTAGTGGTACAGTTTTTATTATCCCCAAAATATCTACTAATTTTTTTAATAAATAATTTTCCCATTATTTTTTATATTCTCAAGATATTTTTGGACTAGATTTTCATATGAAGTTGTCTTCTGATTTTCTCTCTCCTAGCACACCTTTGGGAAGGAGATTAGACTGTCAGCAATGATTTATTTAATGCTCCATAGTTATTGATGATTATGGATATCTGTGGGACTTCATGATCTTAGAAATGACTTGATTATTTGTGATATTCATAATGTACTTTTTGACTAGTTATTGAGATCATAACGACTATTAGTGGAGACGTGTCACTTTCACCACAACTAGAGGATAGAGGTTCATGTTAACTAGTGAGTGGGATGTCAGAGAAGGAAGGATAGGACTACACCTGATCTAGGTTAGAGCTATCACTATATATTACCAGGCTTGGATCTTTTAGTGGAATCAATAGTATCTCCCTTTATCTTCCCTCTAGTGGTGGATCATTATGAGGATGTTTTCCTAGATTACTTTTCATGTATTTCTATGGACAAAGGAATTTCATTTGAGATTTATATTATGCTTCGGAAAAAACAAATATCTATTCCTTTTTATTTTATAGAACCAATTGAGTTTATAGGGTTGAATGTATAGTTAGAGTAATTGGAAGCAGAGGGCCTATTTGGCCAAGCACATCCTTCTAGAGTGCTCCTGTATTGTTTTCTAAGAAGGCAGATGGTAGTCTATAGCTCTATATGGACTAAAGGAATTGGAATCAGGTAATGGTGAATAATAGGTACCACTTACCTAGGATTGAAAATCTATTTGATTAGTAATGGTGAGCCTAGTGATTTTCCAAGATTGATAAACATTGATGCTACCATCAGCTATGGATCTAGGAGGAGGATGTTCCCAAGACAATGTTTATTAGTAGATTTGAACTATATGAGTATCATGAAAAACCTTTTTGGTTGAAAAATGATATGGTGGTGTTCATGGATCCCATGAGAAGTATTTTACATCCATACTTGGACCCCTTCATCGTTTCATTCATTGATGATATCCTGATATATTTATGGACTTCAGGTATGCATGCTATGTACCTTGAAATTGTGTTGATTGAAATTTGAATGTTTTAACTTTATGATTAACTATAAAAGTTTCAATTATGGATTTAGGATGTGTGGTTTCTCAAGAATGTAATTTCAGAGATGGTAATTTCATTGGACCCAAATAAGGTAGAGGTTATGATTACTTGGACTCATCTGAGGAATGTGTTTGAGATTAGGAGTTCCCTTAGGCATGTGGGGTACTATCTATGTTTCATAAATGACATGTCCCATTTGAAAGAATTGATGATAGAGTTGAAGAAAAATGGGGAGTAAGTTTGAGTGGTCAGATCATTGTAGAGAGGATTTCCTAGATTTAAATGGTAGATTGATGACAACTCCAGTTTTGATCATTCTATAGCTTGGGATTGGATAGACGGTGTATTATGATGCCTAATATTGATTTTGGATATGTTTTGATGTATAGAGCTCAGGTGGTTGTTTATGGGTTATTCCAACTACAACCCCATGAGAAGAACTTCCTGGAGGATGGATTAGATTCATAAGTTGTGGTGTATGCTCTGAATTGTTGGTGATATTATCTCTTCAGTGAGAGGTTTATCATCTACATTGACTGAAAGAGCTTTCAATACATCTTTTATTAGTGGGATATCAATTTGAGATAGAGGAATTGGGAAGAGTATCTATATAAATTTAACTTCTATATGGCCTATAATCTGGGGAAAGGTAATTTTTTTATAGATTCTCTCAGTAGGAAAACACTATAGACAAGGAAGCTTGGAGAGTAACCTTCATAAGAGGAAATGTGTTTGATGTGTTTGATGGCCAAGTGGCTAGTATATATATATGAGGACCATGGAATTATGAAATGTGTACCTTTATTTATCACATATTATTTAGTGTACTGGGTAATTTTTATCCAAGAGTTTAATATATAGTGTGTGGTGATGCCGGAATTCTTGTTAGGGGATGATTCAATTCTAGGGTGGTCCTTGGATGATGAGAACATGATCTAAATTCATGGGAGGTTAGTACTGCTAGTTTCCTTAAGAAATGATCTATTTATAGAATCTCAATATTTGAAATTTGTAGTGCATCTAGGGGTCTATAAATATGTACCATGACATCCAATGTTAGTTTTGGTGGTCAGGTATGAAGAGATATATCACCAATTTTTGTCTCGATGACTTGTCTACCAAATGATGAAGGTTGAGAATCAACATCCCATTGGGTTGATTCAGCCAATTCTAGTTCCTATATATAAGTTGGATGATGTTTATTTGAACTTTATTAAGTGGTTACCTAAGACTCCAAGGATTTGTGATGTTTTTTGGGTGGTGGTCAATCACCTAACAAAAATCTCTCACTTCTTCCCAATTTGAGAGACTCTTTTAGTGGATGAGTTGGGAAAGTTGTATATATAGGATATTATACAAAAATATGAATATAATTTTAGAACTATATCAAAAAGATATGCATACATAATATCATGATTTTATAAGGTATTACCAAAGAATTTGGGTACTCAGTTGAAACTAAGTAAATCATATCATCCATAGACTGATAGATAGTCAGAGAGGATGATCAGGATATGAGAGGATATATTTTGGACATGTGTTCTATAATTTGGTGGAGCTTTGTATGATCACCTATAAATGATTTAGTTTTCATATTATAACATCTTTCAAGATTATATTTAGATGGAGCTGTTTGAGGCTCTTTATGTTCGGTCATGTTTCTCACCCCTGTGTTAGCTTGAGGCAGGTGAGGTTGTAGTTTTGGGGGTAATCTTAGTATAGGATACCTTTGAGATATTAAACATAATCTAGAAGTTGTTAGTTATTACTTATATTATATATCAATCATATGTACACAATATGAGGCTTCCCTTGGGCTTTTTTTGTGGGTGACTGAGTTTTCTTACTGGTGAATCCTTGATTAGTGTTGGAGTTTGTGCCATGGAAATAAATTTGTTAGTAATTTATTACCTGTTTTTCTTATTAAATTAGTTTTTTAATAACATCATAATTTTTCTTTTGCATGGTATTTTTATGTGATAATTTCTTTAGAATATATGTTTCACTAAAAGGTAAAAGGAATTCCCCACTATGATGTGAACCTAGATGTTCCACGACATTATTCTTAAACCTTATTTGAGGGCTGGATGATATTGTCTAATGGTGAATAGAAAATATAAACTATCAGGGGTAGGAGACTAATAATAAATTGATATGCCATCTCTTGGTGTTCTCCTTTTTTAATCTCTAAGATATGAGGTTATGATAATAGACCCATAAATAGGAAATCCATATTTCCATGTGTCATTGGATGTTACTATATGCAGATGTGTGTATTCATCCTTATTATTATCATTAATAGATAGGATGAATCATGAAATTTGATGTATTTATAAAAACCATGACATCATATTCTTGTAGAAAGGTAGTATATGATGGGTGTTTCATGAGTGATATTTAATTAATGGATAACACGAGAAAGAATTTATCCCCTCTATCCCTTGATGGAAGTTGATATCTCAATCCCTTTGATGGGAATGGAATTTATTACATAAATCCATGGCCATATTTTTTAGTGGGAGAGTTCATTTTTAGAAATTCAAAGAAATAGAAATAAATAATATACGTTGATGACACCCACATATAACCTATTTGATTAGAGATATCATCCTAAAGGGATTATATTACATGGTAATAATTCATGGGAGGTTGTATGTCATTATGGCATCAAATTTTTTTCTCTATGGGATCCTTGGTGTGTTTCTATATTTTAAACTTGAAATTTAGATAGTTATCTCTAATTCCACTAAGAAAGTGGCACGGAGGGTTACTCATTAAGTGTATCCACAATCTCAGTTAAATTATAGTATTGAATTTAAAAAGTTATAATAAATATGATTTATTCAGTTTGGTCGATTTCCAAAATTTAATCATAGGTAATTTGAAAGAAAAGTTGAGTTAAGTAAAAAATATAAATATTTATTTAAAATTTTTCTGAATATAATATTTATTATATTTATCATAGAATAATGTAGTCAAAATTTATTTATTAAATAGTCATTATTTAAGGATTGGTAAATGTCGATAGGGGAAAGGGGACTGAGCTTAATGGTCTGATTATAAATAATATATATGATATTTATTTATATATTTATTGTGTTTCACATTTAAAGTAATTAATAGAATTATTATTATTATTATTAATGGACATGGGTTCAACTAAGAATATTAAAGATGGTTAGGGTCTTCTATATGATTTTCCAACTCTAAACCTACCCTAATAAATATTTAATTATACCACTTTACAAAACAAAATTGGTTGTGCTTGATTGATATAGTGAGACTCTATCAACCCTAGAGAGAGATAAAGAGATATAAAGTTCTCTCCTCCCATCATATCTCAATCCATCAAGAGATAATCAAGTGTTATTTCATCGTGATAAAAATTCTGATGAGATCAATTAAAAACAACACAAACAATCAAGATCTATTGTGCTAGTATCCAGCAATTCTATGACAATGTTTAGAGATTGCGGTGCATGTTTGGATCACCACTCAATGGATTCTACACTTAAATCCTATATTGAAATGATATTTTGATGAGATCTAGTCTTTCTTATCATCAAAAAATATATATAATTACATGTTGAGGTAATTCTATATTTTCTTATAAATTAATTATAAATTACATGTGAATATCCTACTCACCTTGTTGTAGAATTTTAATCTAGTCAAGTAATCTATGTTCTTCATTGGAAATAAAATTTTTCACATATGTGTAAATGATTACACATAAATTAAGACTAATATTTGATATTTTCATACCATCAATGGAAACTATGTTTAATTTATAATTATTTATTATTCATTGATTGGTTACATTTGTTTGTTTTTTCTTTAACTTAAATTTATTCATTTTAATATCTGACATCTTCATATCTTCTCTTTCTTCATTCTTAATAACATGACTAGTAATCAGTTAATGATTAAAAATGAAGAAACATTTGATTCACACCATCTACAGGTGCCAAAGGCTCTACCTGGAAAAAACCAAAGTACACGGTTTGCACTTCTTATATACACAATGTGTACTTTTATTCTCATGTTTAGATCTCATGACAAAGTCATATAGATCTGAACCAATCAGATCTAAGATCCAACAAAAATAGATCAATGTGTAGATTTGAACAGACTGGAACACAACATGTATACCTACACATTGTGTATGTACATTACACATTGTTTAGTCCTTGTCTTCTTATGATTGAGAACATAGGGTGTCCCAGCAAGTTGTGTATCAGATACATGACATGGGGATAGACATGTCATGTAACCTGAGATTAGAAATTATGTAATTTGGACTACACATTGTGTACCTTATGTTTTTCTCAAATAAGAGGACATGCCCAGTCCCAAGGTATGTGTTGTAGACACGGGTAGAATATAGGTACACATTGTGTACTTTTTTACATTTAATATAGTATGTTTCCATTAATGTTCTCAAAATTTCAAGGAAATAAAAATTAAATATATAATTAAACATATTTATTATGTGTTCCATGTGCCATTCATTCAACATTACAATCCATGATAAAAGATTAATAATAATATATTAAATTAATTTATATATTAATTTTTTTCAAATAAAACTCGATGTTGCATCCAAGTAAACTTGTGTACTGCATTAATTTTAAATGAATTTATTTTTTAAAACATTATATATGATTGTGATTTATGTATGGTTGGATGTAATTAAGATAAATTGAATTAATTTAATTAATTATTGGTGTGTTATCTTATTTAAAGAGTGAATCTAAGTGACTGATAACTTGATTAAAAATTTATACTCATTGTTCAATGTGTGTATAATAATGATATTAGGCCATCCCTTGTATGTGATTAGTTTCTTTAAAATTATTTTTGATGGCTTGTGAGTCATACCCTACTCCTTATTATGTAAGGGCATGCACACATGTGATTTATTTTATGTAAACCCCCTTTTATCTAATACATTGTATCCCCTCACTAGTGTGTGAGTAAAAGTTTATGTAAATATGTAACTCCCAAGAAATTGGAGGTATTCCAAGTCAATTAGATGGTTCAAAACTAATTAAGGTGATACATAGGATCCATAGTGGAATACTACAATATAAACTAAGATATGATTCAAGTTTTTTCCCCTAAGGTCGAGGATTAGTTTATCATATACCAGATAAACTATCCATTAGAGAATATAATTATCATCCCACTTATATTTTATTTTTTAGCTATATAATTAACTATTTTTGTTTTTTAATATTTCACAGTCACCTAAAAATGAATTAAAAAGCATGAAAAATGGAATAAAAAATAATTAGATTATGCATAATTTTTTTATAACACATAGTTAATAACTTAAGTAAAATCCACTTAATATTAACAAGGAATTTGAAAAAATAAAATGGGATTTATGTATAAGGATAAAAATACCTCAAATTAAAATATTAAGTTGGATTATCCTTCCACTACTTAAGTTATAATTGACCACATAGTTCAAATTTCTTAACCAACCCAAGTTGGGGTACTTTCAATTATTGTGAAAATTTTAGCTAAAATTTTTTGGTTGAATTTAATTAGTTTACATCAAGGGTTGACTTGGTGTAAATAAGAGGCAAAGGTTGAAGAAATCTTAAAGTAGTATTTCAATATTGGTGAGTCCACTCAATATATCAAGGAACTATTAGTTAATGTAGTTGGCATATTATTCTTAACAAAAACCCTTCAAATAGATTTTCAAGCCCAAGTCTGGGTTAGGAGAAGGGGAATATATATCCTTTCCACTAGAATATCTAAGTGATAATATATTCCAAAACTGATGGTCAGGACTATTGGGTTTTTATAAATAGTGGGAGATTAATAAGAATTTAATTATCTCTAAATTCATTAATCTATTTTTGAAATCAAAACAAGTACTAATTATATGATCTTAATTTGTATAAATTTAAAATCAAATGACTTTGATAATATCACTATGATCTATTCTAGATAAGGATAAACTTCTCACTGGTGAAAATTTATAGAAATGGTATAGGTGCTTGTACATTATACTACACCATGAATAGAAAATATATATGCTAGAAACCCCTCTTCCTAAGTTCATTTCCAAACTAGATAATGAGTAAGAAGTTTCTATCTATTTGAAGCATGTGGATGATTATATGGATGTCCAATTTTTCATTATTTCATCCATGTATAATGATCTTCAAAAGAAATATGAGGATATGGATGTGCATAACATCATTTATCACCTTAAGGATCTCTTCCAAGAGGAGGTGATATCAGAGATATATGGGATGTCCATTTCACTCTTCACATGAAATTTTGGAAAGTCAACACCATCTAGGTAAAATTTAGTCAAAGTGATTGGATACATTGATCACCTAGACATATTGTATTTTAATATCCATGATGATCTACACACTAATCTTATTATGTCCTCAATACCTAGAAAATCCCCCATTTTTATTGTGAGTTGTGATATGATAAATAGTGAGTGGACACTTCTAGAAATTATTACACTTATTCACCAAGTTGATAAAGTCATTGTACATGACAAACCCACTATCCTTCTGGTGAATAATAAGAGGAAGAATAAGGAAAAGGGGATGAAGACTCACTCCAAGTCTAAGGATTCAGATCGCTATCCTTCCAAGAAGAAGAAGATACAAATGAAATAAAAATCATGTGGTATATTTTTCATGTGGAAAGTAGGGACACTAGAAAATGATTTTTACCTAGAAAAATAAGTAATGGGAATCTTCAGGTGTATTTTTTATTTGGTGTAATCTTTCCATATCTATAAGTTGGGTATTAGATTCTCCCTATGGGGATCAAATTTATATCCTAATATAGGAACTAATTAAATTTAGAAATATTAATAGAGATAAGATGGATTTTTGGGCTACCAATGGAGTAAGTTTGGCTTATCTACCCATTAGAGACTACCATATCACATTACTGAAAGGATTGATTTTGGTTTAAACAGCTATTATTATGTGCCTAGTGTTACCAAGAACATTATTTATGTTTCTTATATAGATATAGATGGATTTATTTTCATCTTTGAAAATAAAATTTTATACTTTTATAAATATAGAATATGTTATGTTATGGAACACTTAAATAATGGTATTTATATATTAAATTATGAAAACTAAATATTGGAAATAGATAATGAAATAAAAACATACTACTCTATTTTATAATGCTTTACTTCAGGGTCATTCATTGGGGTGGTGATGGACTATTATTTCCCTGCATTCCCACTTTCCAAGGGATAGTGGCCTCTATCACTGTGGTTGATGATGTCAGCTCCTTGATCAAAATGGGATGATGGGATGTTGGCTCTTACTTTAATTGATTCCTCCTTGGATCTCATCTCCTAGTCTGGGTCTCCCTCGTATATTTAATACATGTTTGTGAATCTCATTCTTGATGTTATCTCAATGTGGATGTTAGTTAATTACATGACTTGTTGTTACAATAGGGCAACTACTTATGTTTTGGAGTTGATAATGTTTGGGAATATTGGGCCTATTGGACATTTATAAAAGTTATTATCATTTGAATTTGAGGGTACCTCATATGCGAGGCATCTTTGGTGGAGAACCTTAGGCATATTGTATTCTCTATGAGGTGGTTTATGTCATAAAGTAAGTCATCCAAGGATCAATGCCTTAGTCATCCCATGTACTCTACATTCATTAGGGATTCTTGTGTATTTAGTGTGGTTGATCACATGTTTAAATTCTTATGCGGATAGGTAGGTCATATGTTTGATGTATCATGGGGACAAGTATGTCATAGGTTTAATGTCTTATGGGGATAGTTATTTCATAGGTTTGATGTATTTTGGGGATAGGTCGGTGGGGTTTTAGTTCATTCCAGTGGGGATGATGATCACACTTTGGAGTTTCCACCTTCCAAGGGGAATACATGCAAATTTAATGGTGGTTTGGGAGAGCTGGGATTAAATATCAAGGATATACCCTAGGAGTGTCAGGATGTTTTTATTGAACCTGATTGAGTCATCCTATGTACCCTATTATGAGACATGGATCAAAACTCGTGTAGTTAAATGACATATTTTAAGGTTTTATAGTGGGGTAATTCTAGTTTAACATCATGTTGTAAAAAATCTCGCATCAAGAAAGGAGTGACGACAAGGGATGGTGTGGGGATTATATATAAGACTACCTGAGTTTTTGATGGATTCATAACAGGTGTGGGGTTTTCATTTTAGGTGTGGGGTTTTCATTTTAGGTGTGGAGTTTCATCCCATTATGGTGTGGGGCTTAGTAATATTAGATTCCTGGTATATGATAATTATCTTGTGATTGGGAAGGATGGTGTGGGGATTACACATGTGGGATTACCATTGTATGTGTCTCATCCCATGGTGGGGAAGGATTTTTCATCCCATGATGATCCTATATGAGGAATCCTATTTTCACTACATCGGGTAGTTCTATATTTTTATATCATGTGTTTAGGATGTTGTCATGCAGTTTAACATCATATAACTATAATGTGGAGATAGGTGGTTTTATTTCATGAAGCTCGGATGTTGGTGGGTCCTACACCTATGGAGACTATTTCCATTTAGGAGAGAAGTATCTAACACTATGCCTCATCAAAGGGAAAGTCAATCTAGTTATAGTGATGGTTCCACATTTGGGGATTATTTTTTTAATGTGCATGCACCTATGGGTGATGTATGGTGGAAACACTGCCATGGTGAAGTGGAAGATGGTGATCCTAATATTTGGGTGCTTATACATAAGAGAAATAGGCATTAGGATTCTTTTTCATAGGATTAAGAGGTGATGTAACCATACAATACATGATTGAAGTAAAGAGGTTGGACATGAGTGTTAATAATACTAGTTGTGCAGGGAATCAAGGCATGAGTGAACCAGATTTGAGTAGGTATGGGTTTATCTGGCACTCAAATTTCACAAAGGTATGTATACTGAAATGATTCAACACATAGGGACCCCTGAAGTGGTTTTCATGAATGTATAGATTTCGTGATGGTCAGGGGTTTCATGAAATGTGGGTCATCCGAGACACGGTGGTTCTACCTCAGGGTAAAGTCTTAGTTCCCATGGGGTCAGTTTCATGATGGATAATTGCATCATGAAATTTTAAGAGGCTCTAAGGGATTTCCTCTATCACAATGGCCATAAACCTTCACTAAATTCATCTCTACCATGGAATTTCAGTTCAATATCTCATAGGAATTTTTTTACAAAATATAGATACTTGTAGTAATCCATGTCTTCTTTTACTCATGAAGGATGAGGTTTCATGAATTCAAATATTCTTGTAGAATTACAAAGGTCATTTCCCCCCCTAAGTTAGGGATGGAGGGAGGTATTTATAGGTGTTGAGGCATTGGTAAGGCCTTTCTTGTAAAGGTTTTCATCTTATGGATATGTTTAAGAGAGTTTTGGACTCGAGGTGGTGAAATTCGTTACTCGAAATATATTTCATGATGGTTTGAATCATTTGTGTGATAATTAATTCATAGCACCCAGAGGACCATTGTGTGGAATTATGCATTCTCTAAGGTCATAAACATTGTCAATCCATACCCTTTTGCGGGTTTTTAACTAATTTTGGCCAGGATTCACCCTGAAAAATATGTTTAGTCTTTTATATCTCTCATAATGAATTTTTTTTGGTGTCAATAAATTACCCCCTTATAATGGGAGCTGATGCAGGAGGGGAGGGTCATATTCTAAGGTGAAATAGATAAAAATCAATGATCTAAGCCCTATTCTCTCAAAACGTAGAACCACCCCAGGCCTATAAATAGGGGGATGGGGAATAAAGTGTACCACAATATTTTTGTGAAAGATAGGAATCTTTTCTCTCCTTTTTTGAAACTCAAGACGTTTATGAACATTATATGATTTCATTCCTTACTACTCATGAAACTTTATGATTTCTGTGACCAAAACATCTCTGAAGAGACCTTTTAAATTTATAAAACTAATGAAAAAGATATTTCTGAGGACCTCCTTTCACAATCTAAGGTTCAAAAATTTTCAAAGTCCTGAATATGGCCACTAAATATTCCAAGGAATGGAGTTTCATGTAAATAAAGTTTTATTGCTTCCCTTTAAGACCCATGGATTTGGAAATTGGGCCGATGTAATCCCAAGTATTTGATATGTCTCATCGCTACATAGTGTTCATGAAATTGAAATACCAAGAGCGTTAGAGTTCCACATTAGCAGTGGAAGAGAGAAGATATGTAAATTGTGTCTTCAGGGATCCGGATTGAAGAGTGAAGATAGGTTGGTTGAGGATAATCATTGATTGTGTTCAAAACACGGGTTCCAAAATTGTTCCATCAGATGTGTCCCCTCTGGTACTTATTCATAGGTGAGAGGAAAACTAATTTTGGCTATGCACCATCACCATATGAAAGGGTTAATTCATAAATGTGGAGTGGATGTCAATACAGATTAAGAGGGAACAAAGTGTGTTGATGGGGTGGCATGGTGCTCAGGAAGATTTTAAGCACTCTTGGGTATACATCATCATGTTTCAATTACATTGATGATAGCATTCCAAACCAACTAAAAGTGTATAATCTAAACGGTTGAATGTAAACATAATTTAGGAAGAAATCATGGGAGTCAAGATCAATCAAACTCTATGGAGGAGACAAATGGTTTCTCGGGTTTCTTAGCTTAAGTTCATATGACTTTGACTAAGGTTTTATACTTTTTTAAGGTCACGTAGAATGCACCAAGTGGTGTTACTCTAGAAAGGTTTGTGTGGCTCTATAGAGTTCAAAATCATATATTAATTGGGGCCAAGAAGGAACTACACCTAAAAATGATCTCAGGGTAGGTTGCACATAGTTTAAGTTCTTGTTGATTATACCAAGACACCTAGTTTATAGTGTTAGATTTTGGACCAAGGAGGACTTCCCTGGGTTGTTTTGTGTAGTGATATGAAGAGTAAAAACCTGACATGAAAAGAGGACCAAGGAGGCATCGAATAACACAAATATCCCTAAGACTTTTTGCACACAATTTAAGGTCATGAAGTGAAGAACAAGTAGGTTGGTATCTCAACCATGTGAGGGTAGTCCTACCAAGATTCTTAATCCCATGTGATCCATGATTGGTGTGGGAGATAGGGAATGGTAAGGATCCCTCCTAGACACTTGGGAGTGACCCACAAGGGTGAATATAGGGGCCAATTTGAAAGGCTCAACAATTATGACTTACTTAATCAATGTGAATGAGTTTATGTGGAGAAGTACTGGGGTTTTCAAACTTACACTAAATCAAAGGAAGGTGGAAATGAGGTAAATCATAACTTCCCATGATTTAAATCATGAGAGGGTAAAATGGGTTATGGGGACTATTTACCATGTTTGAAACATTGGTCCCACCACCATACTAGTCTTAAATGGGGTGAACAATGACAGAATTTACCATTTACCATGTTCAAAACATGGTAGCCATTGTTTATCATGAGAAATCCTTCAATGTATGGACCCCGGGATAGTGGGTGATCTAGATTGGCTAGAAACCATTGTTGTTAGGGGATCCTATATAGGATAGAGGATAATGAGGATCCAAATTGAGGTAGGATCAAAGTATCAATATGATTTGGTGAAATATTCAAGTAGGATTTCATGACCCTTTGTTTTAAACCACTATAAATTTTAGCACACTGATGTGGGCACATCAGCGAGAAAAAGTCAAACTGGTTCTTAGGGATAAAAGTGATAAGGTGGGTCGATCATTGGGATGGTCCCGGGATATAGGATATGGGAATCTCTATGTATCCTATAAAATTAAATGGGAATTAATACTTATGTATTTATTCAACATGGTTTGATATATTACTGATACCAAGAAGAGGGAGCCCATTTGGGTAGAGGCTAAAGGAATTACATAGTTTTATATAATAAAATATAGATGTGAACCATGCAATTTAAATTCATATATAAAGGAATTTCGATTCAAAGTCTAACATCTTATGGTTATGATTAGTTTTCTATAGTTTAAGGTCATATATCTTTGATCAAAATGTCATGTAGTTTCACATCATGTGACTAGAACATGGCGCCTTTCTTTTAAGGTCATTCATCTAGGACCCATGGTGTGGGTGAGGTGACTTTTTCATCCATGGAGTACCTACACCAGGTGAAATATGAGGTGAGGATACAACCATTTTTAGAACATGATTCTTGGACCAAAAGGTGGAAAACATCATGCTTAGAGACATTTGGGTGCCTCAACCACACTAGGGAAGACCCTTCCATGATTCCTAATCATGTGTGATCCATGATCAATGTAGGAAATAAAGAGTGGTAGGGAGTTCCCCCTACTATAAATTAAAGCCCAAGAAGGGTTGAAATAATATAACTTGGGTAAAATCCAATAATGTCAACTTGCTCAGTATTTTTGCACAAACACATGGAGGAATAACACCAAGGGTGTTAAAACTTCACCAAAATAGGGGAAGGTGGGGAGTAAGGTAAATCAATATTTCTCATATCCAGACCTCATATGGGGAGAAATGGATGGGAATGTTATGACTTCTAACCATGTTTTAAACACAAGTCTCATAACCATTTCAATTTAGGATGGGTAAAACAAAACGGGGTCAACTATTAACCATGTTTGAAACACGAGTACCACCAATTATTTCCAAAGAGGCCTTTGAGACATGAACCCAATAAGGAGGTGGGCCTATTTTTTCCATGAGAAATCACCATATGAAGCCCATTTAGGTGAGAGAGGATGATGAGGATCCATATTGAGGAAGACTTGTAGTTTTAAGGTGGTGATAAAGAGTTGTTTGTGGGATAGTTAATCACTCTAGGAGCTATCTCACAATGTGCTCGAATGTGCTGAATTAGCATATCAACTAGCATAGTAGATATGATCCCAAGGGGGGAATAGTAATGAAATTGGTTAATGGTGAGGTTGGTCCAAAAACAAGGTGTTCTGGAATCCCTAAGTATCCAGTGAGACCAGGAATAAATCCACACATAGTTCTAGGAGACGGTGTGGTGGGAGACCAACACTGGGAAAGGGTTCTCTCTCAATTAAAGGATAAAGGCATCACATAGTTTTATATCATGTAATTGGTATGTGAACCATGCAATTTAATTTCATGTTTAAAGGATGTTGTATGTGTAGTTTAACATATTGTGGTTAGGATGAGGTTGTTGTGGTTGAAGGTCATATAGATTTGACTAAGATGTCATGCAATTTTATGTTGTATAGCTAGAATGTGGCCATGTAGTTTTACTTCATACTAATAGGATTTTAGGAACCATAGTTTAAATTCATATAGTTGGGAATAAATTTCATCTCATATTTATCATATAAGGCATCTCGTGCATATAGAATAGAGTAAGGATATAGTTTAACATCGTGTGATGAGGATGTTGGTCATGGAGATTATGCATTGAACTTCCCATTTTGTCTTCCTCGTGTCAGGAAATGAGGCTATCTCAATCCTCTAATAGCACAAGGGAATGTGATTGGATTTTACACCCCCTGGGAGAGTGATTGGGATTAGTATAGACATATATGGGGCTTTTGAAATCATTGGTGGGTCAAATATGATTGGGGATTTCACCTGATGAGGAGGATAATAGGGGTTGTTTGGCATTATATTGAAATAATATCATGAGGAATTTTATTCTTGATGCATAAAGAATATCATGTTTTTCACATGAGGGTGTAGGTTCTAGGTGCAGTAGAAGCGTGCGATGGATGATGCCCAACATTGCTTTTTTTCAAGATTGATGAAAAATCCAAGATCCGCATGACGATAAAAACTATGAACTAAATAATTGGGTCAATGAGATCAGACAAGGGTAATCATTCCTGTAACACCCCAAGCTTCCACGATACACTTCTCATTTAATAATTCAATAGCTTGCATTGTACGAAACTTCGAGTTCTAACACACCGAGACTAATCAAAGTAGCCATTATGAATAGTAATACCCAATTTTTAAAATTATAGAAATTTTATATTTCAAAATGGACTTCATTTTTTTATTCATAATATCGAAATTATCCTATGTTAAATTTTTTGTAATTTTCTGAGAACTTCCATTTTTTATGAATAGTGAAAAATACTAAAAAACAACTTTTTTAATCAAAATAATTTATAGTGATAAATTATACTATTGAGTTGTTTTAGAGTATAATTAGAATATTTTTTTACCATTTTATCCAATGGTGGTCATTAGAATTAATTTAACTTTGAAATTGGACATAAACAATTGTCAATCTTTTGATATAAATTGTTTCTTAAAAACACGTTATTTGTTGTGACAGCGGGAATTAATTATAAAATTAATTAATGCAACTTATATGTTTGGAATTTTGTAAAATAGACATCATTTTTGAATTCGAAATATCAATTATATCTTAGGGTGAAATTTTGGCATTGTTCTGAAAAACTTCAATTTTTGATGAATAGTGAAACCACTAAGTGGTACCTATAAAAACTGATTTTTCGTTTAAATGAAATTTTACCACTTCTGTGTTTTGAATTTCAAAAATCCAACATACATGGTTTTTATTAAGAATTAAAATGTGGTTCAATGAGATTAAAATAATTTTTTGTGAATAGTAACTTTTAAGTTCTTAATCGCGATTAGAGGTAATTAGTGTAGTTTAAGGTAAAAATAATGTTTTAATAATATGAGATGAGCTTGACACATGTCCTAACCTATTTGGATGTGTCATGGCCGACCAATACAATCCATGGGTCAACTTGGGGACCCCATGGAGCCACTTTAGTTGGAAAATGACATAAATACCTTTTATTTAATGTTAAAGTAAAAAATGACACAAACATGAAATGTTTTCCTCAAACAATTTTTACATGGGGTTATACAAGTCATATTTTTGACTATAAATAGTAATTGGAAATATAAAAATATTTCCTACATTATAGTATTTTTTTTATAATTTTTAAACATTAAATAAATTAAATTATTTATGACATCATGATGATGCAGCGATGACCTCATTATTTAACGATTTAAATAAAATGAGAAGATAATGTAAAATCTAAGGCTTACACTTGTCCAAATCCTATTGGATGAGGATATTTAGAACCCTTATCACCTTATCCTCGAATTATAAAAGTGTGGGACCTTTAGAATCCGAAAAGCATTGTATAATAGAATAACATTTCATTACTTTCCAAAAGTGCCCCTCCTCTCCACTTATAAAAGGCCCCCACCACTCCCACCTTATTCACACCTTAAAGACATTTGGCTCGGCCAAACTCTACCCAAATACTCTCCCAACATCCATCACTTACTCCTAGAAGCCTCACTTTGGGCATAATTCTTCCCAAGGAAGCCTTTGTCTCAAATCAAAAAGAGTTACCCGATTTTTAGGTAATGTCTTCTCTAATGTTGTTTTGTTTTATTTAGCTTCTCCAACCCCTTAAAATTTTTTTATTCCTTTATTTTGTAACAACACCAGTATCTAAAATATACTAGAATGTTTTTATGATAATTATTTGGTTTACACTTACACACACCTACATCTAATGGTTAAATAACATACTGTTTCTTTGGATGGCGAATTTTTGCCTCACGAAACGATGATTGTTCAACACTCATATAACACCTCTAATGGTGGCCATTATGATGAAACTATTTTTATATATGATATATATTATTTTTTTGTTTTCCTTATGATTTTTTATTTTTCATTTATGGCATACCTTTATGTTTTCCATTATGGGTAAACACGATATTTTCATTTTAGGAAGTGCAGACTACCGCCCCCTCAAAGTGATTTGAATCGTTAATACCATATGTGGGATGTATAAAGGATGGAGTAAATGGTATTATACACTATATTATACTGTAATTATATTATACCTTTATATAATTATGATTTCATTCCATTAAATATGAAATAGAAATGAAAGTAGCGTTCATGCGTACGTACGGCTTACCGTCTCCATGAACGGTGCATTTCATTTCTTACCTCTAAATGTTACGTAATATTATGAATGAATATATATACTGGATATATATTATATATATGATATCTACATCATGAATATAATTCTAGATATAATGGATATTTCACCACATGAACAACTTGTAATTATAAGAAGTTTATTGTTGACTCAAGTACCAAAGATCGACAAAACGACCGTTATTAACTTAAATAATTACATAACGTTCATAACATTGTAATAAGTGATATAAAAAGGATAATGAAATTGAAAATGGTTCTTAATAAGGTAGATATTAACTCTAGTTTATTTTTCAGGAGGTTAAAGAACGGTTGAGTCAAGTCGGACACGAGGTAAGGGAATTTCTTAACCCAACTTCCATTCTTTGGGTTAATCTCCTACTTTCAAATTATTTCATGATATTATTATGTCATATTTTGTATTTTTACGTTCTTTATGTGTACCTATAGTGAATACACATAATAGATCTATTTTATTTTAAAAATGACCTTTTTAAGGACTTCGTCTCAATCTCCTTTCATTGAGGCATATTTGGTTTTATACACAATTTTCTTTTATACGGTGTATAAACCCCTTTGACTTTTACGTTTATTCAAAAGGAATCTTTTTTATACGAAGTGTTTTACTAAATGACAAAAAGGGAATGTTTTTCTTTCCGTACATATGTGGCGACAATGACTTCTCCGCCACCGTGACCATTATTTGAGTTTCAGCTTCCTCTACAAGCCATCACTTTTTTTAATGAAAAATAAATACAAAGTTTTAACTTTCTTTTATTTTGGTATTGAAAATGGTTTTGAAAGAATTTTTATTATATCAATGTGTTGTATTGAAATCTTATTATTGAAATGTGGAAATTTTATTTTTCCTTTATGCATGTTTTGTGTGATACGATTATGTTATGGTTTATGATATGTTTAAACCCATTCATATGAGGAATGCATTGGACTTAGTAAGTGATGGGTGGAGCCCGCTATAGCTCCTCGATACATCGGCAGGTCTCATGAGACAAACTAGTGTCTTGGCACGAGGCCTTGACAAAATCTTATTTGTGGTCTTGGAACGAGGCCTTGACTACGTGGTTATGATAGTCTGGCATTATGCATTCCATCATTATGAAAGTGGTTATTGATATTGCATGTGATTATTCGACCAGTAGAATATCCATGTGAGTAAGTAAATGGAATTATTTAATTTTATTTTTGCCATATTATGCTGAAGTTCAAGTATAAAAAGGCTTTTGTTTTAGTTATACATTGCCTTAAATGTTAATGTTTATTTATGAAAGCTTCCGCAATATTGTTATCCTTACTGAGCATCTGAGCTCGCCCCTTTCAATGTTTTAATATTTTCCAGGATGTGAAGAAGTATTTTAGGAATGACCTGCAGGGATAGTCAGAAGAGGATATGAGTGTGGACTATGAAGACTTTGTTATTGTAGTTTTTTTTACTTTATGATGTAATGAAAGACTTATAAATGTATCTAGTGTTTCTAAGGCTACTAAACTAATCGTTCTTTCGAGACTTGATCTTTTGTGATCATGCCAATGTTACGAAGTAATGCACCGACTCTGGGTAGCTGGGTTCGGGGCGTTACAGTTGGTATCAGAGGTAGTTTAGTACTAACCTTGGAAGCTATATTTAGATAAACTCTAATTAGAGCACATATCCCAAAGATAGACTTTGAGGATTAGTATAGAAAAACTTCCTAGAATTTTGGTATTATAGAGATTTTGTGAGTTTTTCGAGCAATACATCCCTGTCTGGATACGAGCAGGTAGAGGCGGCTCTGGCACAGATGTACCTAGGGGTAAAACCTGAAAACACCGCTTTGAGCTAGACTCGAACGGGAACTGGTGCACGACAATGGGCCTTGCTGCACTCTTGGTTACGACACTCCCGGGGGATATGCTTAGGATAATTCACATTTTCTTTACAAACCACTATGAAGGGTTATGAGTATATACTTCCTAAAAGAAAACATTTTTTATGATTGTGGATTATATCCATAAATATTTAAATTTATTATAAGTTTTTTCAAGTTTGTTATTATGTATTTTGATTCATAAACTAACCTAGTTTATGGCATTGTATAGAAATGGCGCCCAGTAGAAGGAATGTGAACTCCATCAATACGTATGATCCAAAGAGTAAGAAGGATCATATCTTTCATGGTATTAAGTCAACATTTAGAAGGTAAATATTCTCCCATGTGTTATCAACATATGAAGAAATAGTATCATGTGTTAATAAGATAAGTAGAGAATTCTCTGAGTCTTATGGATTTGAAGGGATGGAAGAGAAGAAAAGGATGGAAGAGAGAATGATGGATAAAGGGATGAGGGAAAAGAAGAATTTTCCAATATGTGATAACTGTGGGAAGAAACATCTTGGAATTTGCCTGAAGGGAATGGTAGTTTGTTATAAGTGTGGAGAAAAAGGACACCAAGTGCGTGACTGCAAGGGTAAGAAAAAGGTTTCAAATGTACAATGCTTCATCTGCAAGGAGTGGGGACACTACGCAAACCAATGTTCAAATCATCAGAGTATGCCCCAAATGATGTTATTGGATAATAATCAAGTTATGATACTACCACAGATGAGGAGGAATGATTAGAGTTCTTATGTTGTTATTAAAGAATTTTGTAATTTGAGTGTTGTATTAATGATGTACTGGTTATAATAATTATGGAGTATATAAGGATTGTACTGCAGTACTATTTCATCTAGGACTTGAGATTGTGTGGAACCAAGAAAAGTGACTCCACAGTAGGTTAAATTTTTGGAAAATATATGGTTGAGAGAAAGATAAACCATAATATGGTTCTGATACTGAGATAGTGATTTTGGAATAAGACATGATTGATTCAGATAAATTATGTTGGATATTCTTAACATCCTTGAAACTGATTAATGATTTGTATACATTTTTGGATAGAAGGAGTATATCTAGTTTTCTATAAGGAATAAGGGATCATGAATGTAATAAATAATGATTTATGGTAATTCAGTATGTTGCAGTGTTTTAAAAGAATACATGATGAAGGTGTTCACATGTTGTTACACAGAAAAAAAAAGGAGCTTCATTATGTTTACCTTCCTCATAAAATCTGGACTGTGAGTTGGACAGAAGTATTTTGGATAACTGTAAAGGTTGGAATGGATTATATTTTACATTGGATACTAATTTTAAGGTTATTTTTGGATATTTATAAAAAGGACAACACGCAGACCGAGTGACAACCCATTGCATCGGACAAATCTGTGGGAATCGAACCCACAACCATAGTGCGATTAGGATTAATTGCCTACCACTGGACTACGTGAAGTCCCTGGTTATTACAAAATAGTTTTTCTAATATAAATGGTATGTGTTAATATTTGGAACCTTATACAATTAGGATAAATAGAATATTTTTGAGTTCTATTACCTTTTAGAGTGAAAGATGGGTTTTTGGTAAAAATTTATTAAAGAATGAAAGTCTACATGAAAAGTATGTATATTCCCTTACGTTCTTAGTAAATCTCCTAAATAAATTCTTTAACTTTATAAAAGGTAACTTAAAACAAAAACGTTGTCGGTTAACTTTTCCAACTGGGGATTCAATAACGGTTTAACCAATCACAAGTTTGTGATTTTCTTATTGTTAACTTTCTCCTAATCCAGTTTTCTACAACTCTCCATCAAACCTTGATGGTTTGTTTTTCTTCCATATCCATATTTTCATAGAATCCTAGTATGGGCTATCTCGGGTGACCTTTGTACTTATCTTTCTTTCTTTTAAAGTTATATTTTTTAACCTTATTTCTGATGTGGGTTTTCTACAAAGGTATTTTCTATTTTCAACCTTTTATTTTCCAAGAAAAATTTCAAATTGCGAGGATGCAATTTATTGAAGGAGGGGAGAATGTAACACCCCGAGCTTCCACGATACACTTCTCATTCAATAATGCAATAGCTTGCATTGTATGAAACTTCGAGTTCTAACACACCGCGACTAATCAAAGTAGCTGTTATGAATAGTAATACCCACTTTTTAAAATTATAGAAATTTTATATTTCAAAATGGACTTCTTTTGGAATTGGTAATATCGAAATTATCCTATGTTAAATTTTTTGTAATTTTCTGAGAACTTCCATTTTTATGAATAGTGAAAAATACTTAAAAACAACTTTTTTAATCAAAATAATTTATAGTGATAAATTATACTATTGAGTTGTTTTAGAGTATAATTAGAATATATTTTTACCATTTTATCCAATGGTGGTCATTAGAATTAATTTCACTTTGAAATTGGACATAAACAATTGTCAATCTTTTGATATAAATTGTTTCTTAAAAACACGCTATTTGTTGTGACATCGGGAATTAATTATAAAATTAATTAATGCAACTGATATGTTTTTAATTTTTTAAAATAGACATCATTTTTGAATTTGGAATATCAATTATAGCTTAGGGTGAAATTTTGGCATTGTTCTGAAAAACTTCAATTTTTGATGAATAGTGAAACCACTAAGTGGTACTTATAAAAACTGATTTTTCGTTTAAATGAAATTTTACCACTTCTGTGTTTTTAATTTCAAAAATCCGACATACATGGTTGTCATTAAGAAGTAAAATGTGGTTCAATGATATTAAAATAATTTTTGGTGAATAGTAACTTTTAAGTTCTTAATCGCGATTAGAGATAATTAGTGTAGTTTAAGGTAAAAATAATGTTTTAATAATATGAGATGAGCTTGACACATGTCCTACCCTCATTGGATATGTCATGGCCGACTAAGACAATCCATGGGTCAACTTGGGGACCCCATGGAGCCACTTTAGTTGGAAAATGACATAAATACCTTTCATTTAATGTTAAAGTAAAAAATGACACAAACATGAAATGTTTTACTAAAACAATTTTTACATGGGGTTAAACAAGTCATATTTTTTACTATAAATAGTAATTGAGAAGCTAAAAAGATTTCCTACATTATAGTATTTTTTTTATAATTTTTAGACATTAAATAAAGTAAATTATTTATGACATCATGATGATGCAGCGATGACCTCATTATTTAATGATTTAAATAAAATGAGAAGATAATGTAAAATCCAAGGCTTAAACTTGTCCAAAGCCTATTGGATGAGGAGATTTCTAACCCTTATCACCTTATCCTCGAATTATAAAAGTGTGGGACCTTTAGAATCCGAAAAGCATTGTATAATAGAATAACATTTCATTACTTTCCAAAAGTGCCCTTCCTCTCCACTTATAAAAGGCCCCTACCACTCCCACCTTATTCACACCTTCAAGCCATTTGGATCGGCCAAAATCTGCTCAAATAATCTCCCAACATCCCTCACTTACTCCTATAAGCCTCACTTTGGGCATAATTCTTCCCAAGGAAGCCTTTGTCTCAAATCAAAAAGAGTTACCCGATTTTTAGGTAATGTCTTCTCTAATGTTGTTTTGTTTTATTTAGCTTCTCCAACCCCTTAAACTCTTTTTATTTCTTTATTTTGTAACAACACCAGTATCTAAAATATACTAGGATGTTGTTATGATAAGTATTTGGTTTACACTTACACACACCTACATCTAATGGTTAAAGAACATATTGTTTCTGTGGATGGCGAATTTTTGCCTCACGAAACGATGATTGTTCAACACTCATATAACACCTCTAATGGTGGCCATTATGATGACACTATTTTTATATATGATATATATTATGTTTTTTTTTCCTTATGATTTTTTATTTTTCATTTATGGCATACCTTTATGGTTTCCATTATGGGTAAACGCGATATTTTCATTTTAGGAAGTGCAGACTACCGCCCCCTCAAAGTGATTTGAATCGTTAATACCATATGTGGGATGTATAAAGGATGGAGTAAATGGTATTATACACTATATTATACTGGAATTATATTATACCTTTATATAATTATGATTTCATTCCATTAAATATGAAATAGAAATGAAAGTAGCGTTCATGCGTGCGTACGGCTTACCGTCTCCATGAATGGTGCATTTCATTTCTTACCTCTAAATGTTACGTAATATTATGAATGAATGTATATACTGGATATATATGATATATATGATATCTAAATCATGAATATAATTCTAGATATAATGGATATTTCACCACATGAACAACTTGTAATTATAATAAGTTTATTGTTGACTCAAGTACCAAAGATCGACAAAACGACCGTTATTAACTTAAATAATTACATAACGTTCATAACATTGTAATAAGTGATATAAAAAGGATAATGAAATTGAAAATGGTTCTTAATAAGGTAGATATTAACTCTAGTTTATTATTCAGGAGGTTAAAGAACGGTTGAGTCAAGTCGGACACGAGGTAAGGGAATTTCTTAACCCAACTTCCATTCTTTGGGTTAATCTCCTACTTTCAAATTATTTCATGATATTATTATGTCCTATTTTGTATTTTTACATTCTTTGTGTGTAACTATAGTGAATACACATAATAGATCTATTTTATTTTAAAAATGATCTTTTTAAGGACTTCGTCTCAATCTCCTTTCATTGAGACATATTTGGTTTTATACACAATTTTCTTTTATACGGTGTATAAACCCCTTTGACTTTTACGTTTATTCAAAAGGAATCTTTTTTATACGAAGCGTTTTACTAAACGAAAAAAAGGGAATGTTTTTCTTTCCGTACATATGTGGCGACAATGACTTCTCCGCCGCTGTGACCATTATTTGAGTTTCGGCTTCCTCTACATGCCATCACTTTTTTGTAATGAAAAATAAATACAAAGTTTTAACTTTCTTTTATTTTGGTATTGAAAATGGTTTTGAAAGTGTTTTTATTATATCAATGTGTTGTATTGAAATCTTGTGATTGAAATGTGGAAATGTTATGTTTCCTTTATGCATGTTTTATGTGATACGATTATGTTATGGTTTATGATATGTTTAAACTCATTCATATGAGGAATGTATTGGACTTAGTAAGTGACGGGTGGAGCCCGCTATAGCTCCTCGATGCATCGGCAGGTCTCATGAGACAAACTTGTGTCTTGGCACGAGGCCTTGACAAAATCTTATTTGTGGTCTTGGCACGAGGCCTTGGCTACGTGATTATGATAGTGTGGCATTATGCATTCCATCATTATGAAAGTGGTTATTGATATTGCATGTGATTATTCGACCAGTATAATATCCATGTGAGTAAGTAAATGGCATTATTTAATTTTATTTTTGCCATATTATGTTGAAGTTCAAGTTTAAAAAGGCTTTTGTTTTAGTTATACATTGCCTTAAATGTTAATGTTTATTTATGAAAGATTCCGCAATATTGTTATCCTTACTGAGCATCTGAGCTCACCCCTTTCAATGTTTTAATATTTTCCAAGATGTGAAGAAGTATTTTAGGAATGACCTGCAGGGATAGTCAGAAGAGGATATGAGTGTGGACTATGAATACCGTGTTATTGTAGTTTTTTTACTTTATAATATAATGAAAGACTTATGAATGTATCTAGTGTTTCTAAGGATACTAAACTAATTGGTCTTTCGAGACTTGATCTTTTGTGATCATGCCAATGTTACAAAGTAATGCACCGACTATGGGTAGCTGGGGTCGGGGCATTACAGTTCCAGAACCAGAGAAGGGATCATCACATATTATTTCTAACTAATTTAATTAAATAAATAATTACCTTTAAGGAATTCTTTCTTCATGGATGAATATAGTGACAGATCTACAGTCCACCATCATTACGTTATAGAAACCAAGTGTAGATCTCCTCTAGAGGTGATCCACATGTGTTCCATGAATCTCTAATTGTCACTAAATGAATCTTTGGGTGCTAGCACATCAAGTCCCTGCACTTGCATCATCCACCTTTGATCGCTTTGAGAACTACTTCCAAAGTGTTCTCCTTGATCCAGTAGAGGAGGATCGATCTCCATTCTTAGAAGCATTCTTGGATAAGGGAGCTCTCTAGGCTTGAGAGGATTCTTCAAATCTCTTGTGCATAACCATGACAAATGAATTGGATCTCTTGAGAAAATAACATAATTGGTTATTTATATTACTAGGGTTAAAATAAAATAATTACACAAGTTCTCTTAATTATTTATTTAATCCTAGAAAAACCCCATGTCAAATAATAAAAATAACATTATCATTTCTTGACATATGCTTAACTTTTGAATTAAAATTAAATATTATTTAATTAAATAATATTCAATATTTATTATTTCTCACCGGACCATTAAACTCGGTCCTCCATTCCTCTATAATATTTATCAGGCCTTGAATATTATTTATTTATTTATTAAATAAATATGAATTCATTATTTGAAAATAAATAAATAAATATTATATTCACTAAATATAAAATAAATATTTATTAAATATTCCACTCACATTATATTCTCTTGAATAACTGATAATGGAATATATGTGATCAAGTATACATAAATAATTATTAAACCATGACCAGAAAAAATATTTATTAAACTTGTTAAATAATAAAAAATAATATATTATTTAACTCGGATTTTGGATACACTTAGTGTGTGGACCTCTAGGACTCTTTCTCAGTGGCATTAGGAGAAGCAGCCTAAAGTCCAAGGTTAACATCTAGAAACATGCCAAGGAACCCATAGAGAAAGAGGTTAATTTCTCAATGACATGTTACCTCGTACGAATGCTTACTATGTAATATAATTCCTTTATCACGATATCTCAAATCAAGCAAGTTGGATGTTTGTGCCATCAACCTATGTGCTCAATTTTTCTTTCTTGAACTTTTTTGGAAATTGAAATTGACTATAGAACATCATGGCCATCGATTTATTTTGGTTATATCATTTCCATCAAAGATCCTAAGATATCAACTTTCATTAAATAATAGGAGGGACAAATCCTTTATCACGTTATTCATTAATGAAATATTAATCGTGACGCACCCAATGTATCCAACTTCACCGCAAACATATGTCATCATAGTTTTCATCAATGCATCAAATTATGTGACTCATAATACTCATTAATAATAATCTTAAAGTATAAGGACCAATAAACATGCCTACAGATAGAAACATCCAATAACACATATAAATATGGATTTCCTACATGCAGGTCTCATTCTCATAATATCCTACTAGATATTACCAGGTTTTTACACCATGAGAAGGTGTCTCAAATTCCTACAAGTCTCCACCCCTGATAGCCTATATCATTTGTGTCCCTAAAATGATATCATCTGTCTATATAACATATATTTAAGAATAGTTTCATATTACTTTTGGGTTCTCATCACAGTGGGGAACTATTATGACCTTTTAGTACAATAGATACTCTTGGGACATTATTACATATAATGTTACGTAGAATAAAAAACATGATTTGATAAGTACTTTAATTAATATTCAAAACATTGAATAAACGTTATTATAAAGTATATAGAAGTTGGTTCTAGGGCACCAACTCCAACAAACTCCCACTTTCACTAGAGCCAACTACTAAAAACCTTGAATCCAATAGCTCTCACATGATACTCATGTTTCTACTGAGATAATTCTTTATTCAAGGGGTCTTCCATGTTATATTTTGTGGGTACTATTCTTATTGAAACTTCACCCCTCTAATATAAATCTCTCAAGAGTTGATACTTCTAGAGTATATGATTTGTCCATTGGTGTGACCATAGCGCTTTTGAAAGAGACATCACTGCAGTATTATCACAATATAATGTGATGGGGTCTTTATTGCTAGGCACCACATCAAGCTCTTGGAAAAATTTCTGAATCTAAATGGATTCCTTGGATGCATCAGAAACCTCTATATACTCATACTCTACTATAGAATCAGTGAAAACTATCTTTTTTGAACTCTTTTAGATTACAGCACCTCTATTGAGATAGAAAACTTATCCGGCTTACAACTTCAAATCATTATGATCTATCTGAAAACAAGCATCAGTATAACTCCTGATTACCAACTCCTTGTCTCCTCCATACACTAGGAACATATCCTTAGTTCTTATTAGATACTTTAGGATAGCCTTAATAGAATTCCAATGTTTTTCTCTTGTATCTTCTTGATATCTACCTACCATTCTCAATACATAGGAAACATCAAGTATAGTACATAACATGTCATACATGATTGATCCTATCACTAAAGCGTATGGAATCTTACTCATTCTCTCTTTATCTTGTTGTGTCTGAGGATTCATTTTATTAGAAATATTTAAACCATGTGATAGTGGAACCAATCATCTATTATATTATTTAATACTAAATCTCTTTAGTATCTGGTAAATATATGTACTTTGACTTAGTCCAAGCATCCTCTTGGATCTATCGCAAATGATCTTAATCCCTATAATATAGGTTGTTTCACCTAATTCCTTCATGGATAAACACTTGTTTAACTAGTCCTTAACTGACTATAGGATTGGTATGTAATTTTTAATAAGTAATATGTCACAAACATATACTACTAGGATAACCACCACATTTCTACTAAACCTATTTTAAACACATGGCTCACATCTATTCTTAATGAAACCAAATTCTTTTATGGATTCATAAAATCAAATATTTCATGACCTGGATGCTTTCTTCAATCCATAAATGGATCTCTACAACTTCAAAATATTATTGGAATCACATGGAGTCACAAACCCTTCCGGTTGTGTCATATTAACATCTTCCTGAAGGTTTCCATTAAGGAATGTAGTTTTGACATCCATCTTCCAAATCTAATAACCATGGTAAGGTACTATAGAAAGTAGAATTTTGATGTATTTAAACATGGAAACTATCAAAAAGGTTTCATTGTAGTTAATTACTGATGTTGTTTAAACCGTTTATCCACTATCCTTTCTTTATAGGTATTTAATTTACCTTCCATGTCAATTTTCTTCTTGAATACCCATTTTTACCCAATGTTTTTTACATCAACTAGCACATTGACCAGAACCCAAACTTAGTTATGATACATGTAATCCATTTCAGAATTCATGGATTCTTTCTATCTGGCATATTCTGAGCTCTCTACTGCCTCCTTGTAGGAGATAGGTTCATCATTGTCAACCAATAATGAGTCACCATCTTTGGTGACTATAAAATCATATCTCTCTCATTCTCTTACCTCTATTACGCTCCTACATAGTACTTGTGTTTAAGGAACTACTTCTTCCATGAGGACCTGTGGAATCTGTTCCTATACTAAATCTTGGGTATATTGAGCATCAGAATCATCAAATTAAATCTTTCTCCCACTATCCTTTTTTATTATGTTATCCCTCTCAAGAAATAAATCTTTTCTAGCGATAATTAATTTCTTGTCTTTGGGGTTTTATAGGTAGTATCCCCTTATTTACTTGGAATACCCTATAAAGATACACTTCATGCCTTGAGGTGTTGGTTTGTTTCCTGACAAGGCCTTAAAAAATTCCTCACAACCCCATACACATGTATGTGACAAAATGGGTTTGTTTCCACTCTATAACTCGAAGAGAATTTTATTTGTCGCTTTATTTAGAACTTAGTTTAATGTGTATGTCACAGTTTATAATACATATCCCCAAAATTATAATGGAAGATCTATGTGAATCATCATCAAACTTACCATTTCTAACAATGTATGGTTATTCCATTCACTAAAACCATTCCACTATGGTGTATAAAATGGATTTATGTGAGATATAATCCCAAACTCCTATAAAAAGTCAATTAACTTTTGGTTAATATATTCCCCACCTCGATACAATCAAAGATTCTTTATATTCTTACCAACTTTATTCTCTAATTTATTCTTGAATTACTTGAATTTATCAAAGGATTCAAACTTATTCCTCATTAACTAGGCATATCCATATCTACTCAAGTCATCAATAAAATTTATGAAGTAAGAATATCCCCCTCTATCTTCAATTGGAAATGGTCTACACACATCAGTGTGTACCAATCCTAGATGATGTTTGTCCCTTTCACCATATCCATAAAATGGTGGTTTGGTCATTTTCCCTTGTAAACAAGCATGACATCTATCAAGTGGTTTTAGCTTATAAAAGTCCAAATAACCATCTTGATAGAGCTTTGTCAAACACTTCTTGTTTACATGACCAAGATGGTGATGTCGTAGCTGGGTGTTATATGAGTCATGTGAACATGATTAATTATTGAATTAAAAACATGGTTTTAATAATCTAATACATAAAGACCATTATTTAAATGTTCCATACCATAACATGTGCTTTCATTATAAAAGAAACAAATTTTATTTCCAAACTTGAAAATAAACCCATCTGTATCTAGGCATGATAAAAAAAATTATGTTTTTGGTAACTATAGATACATAATAACAAATTTTCAATAAAAATTTATTCTCATTTCTAATGAGAGGTAGTAGTCACTAATTTCTAGAACATCCATCCTTGTACCATTATCATCTCTCAGATCCACCTCTCCTCTAGAAATCATTCAGAATCTACTTAGTTCCTATATTTAGATACATATGTGAGCCCCATAAGTTGTATCTAATAACCAATGTGTAGATATTAAAATAATACACTCAATAATGAATGAACCTTTAGATTACCCTAGATTTTTAGTGTATTTCCTCTTCCAATGGCCAGGCTTTCCACATGCAAAACATATCATCTCCTTTTCCTTACCATGCCTCTGGATCTTCTTCTTCTTTTAAGTATGGGGCTCGAGAGCTTTAGACTATTTATAGGTATTGGGACCCTTTTCCTTTTTCTTCCTTTTCTTATTCACTATAAGGACTGTGGTTTTTTTATGACCCATGTCTTTATCCACTTGGAGAATTAAAGTAAGAAGTTCTGAAAGACTCTTCTCATTATTTATCATATTATAATTTAAAATAAATTTGGAGAAGGACTTAGAAATTAATGAAAGTATGAGATCTATATGAAAATCATCTGGGAATTTATTCCCTAAGATGTTAAGGCATTAAATTTATCAAATACGATTGACTAAATGAGGCCTAACTGGTGTAGACTCTCTAATATTAGTTGTGAACAAAGTATTTGAGATCTCACACCTCTCTTGTCTCACCTTCTCTTGATAGAGATCCCAAATATGATACATCATGCTATAGGCATCCATTTTTTCATGTTGCTTCAAAATCTCATTGGATATGGATGATAACATAAAGCATTGAACATTTTTAGCATCATTAATATGTTTCTCATAGGGAGATAGCTCTTCATCACTTGTCTCATTACCAAGCACAATAAGAAAAGTTTCTTTCAGCACATATAATTTCCTTTCCTTGTGAAGGATAACACAAAGATGTCTTTTCCACTCTTGTAAATTTGTGCCTATGAGAAGGTTTTAATTCTCAAGTATGGATATAAATGATATGTTTGATTTCATTTTAATTTTGTTTCTACAAAATAAGATAAGCATAATTTTAGTACTTTATCTGATAAAAGTTTTACAAATAAATAAATATTAAATTTATTAGTCTCCCACTATTTTATCGAAACCCAATAGCCCTCAAAATTAATTTTAGAATGTCATGTTTTTTTGGACATTCTAGTTTCAAGGTTACATATTTCTCTTCTCATTACCCCAACATGGTTTGGTCAGGAAACTTGAATGGTGTTAGGTAGGTATTCCAAATTCAAAATTCATTAACTCATAGTTCCTTGATCTACTGAGTGGATTCCCCAATCCAAAAATCCTTAAAATGGATTTCCTCAACATTTTCCTCTTAGTTACACCAATTTTTACCTTTTCAGTCAACCCTTGATGTGAACTAATTTAATTCAAACCAAAAAATCAATTTATAATTCATTGAAAAATTAAAGAATCCCAACTTGGGCTGGTCAAGCCCTTTGAACTATCATTAGATTTTAACTAAAGTAGTGGAAGGCTATACTGAAATAATATTTTGTTGAGGGATTTTATCCTTTTATGCATAAATTTAAAATTATTATCTTTATCGTGTGCTTGTTAATATTAATTGGGTTTACATAAGTGATTAACCATGTCTTAGATAATATTTATTCATAAGACAGTTTATTTTAGTTCTATATTGTATGCTCATTAATTCATTAAATTATGTGATCATGAAAATAAATCCATATTGAAATAACCATGAAACTTGAAAGAAATAAAATAATAAAGCAGTATAATCATGAGATTTACTAATGGTTAGTTTATCTAGTGATTGATAAACTAACCGCTGACCAAGGAGAAAAACACCTTGAACCAATTAAGGTTTGTGTTATAGCTTTCCACCTGTCTACCTATGTATCTCCTTGGATTGTTTTTTCCTAAGCTACGAACTTGAATCACCTCCACTAGATTGGGATATCCATCTATTACATATGCTTTTTCTCACATGCAGGTGAGGGTAAAATGGTTTAAATTAAATAAACCATGCGTACATAGGCCCTACATAATAAGAGGAGAGAAGGAATATAGTACAACAATTTCATTTAATAATAAATCAAATGAAACCAATCTCATACAAAGGTCTAGTGTATACTCATTATCATCCACAAGCATGAAACTAATTATGAATTTAGTAAAAATAGCTTTCAATTATTAATCATTCTAATTTAAGATAAATCTCACTCGAATCATTAATTATTATCTTCAATTAATCAATTATTTTATCTTAATTATTATCTGAATTTACATTAGATTATCATCCATTATAATTTTTTTTTTTTTAAAAATCATTTAAAATTAATTGTGTACATAAATGTACCTCAGAGGAAACATGGTGAATACCCATCTAATTCTAACCAACATGTATTATACTCGTATATTTTTTTACTCTTGTGACATATGACATGCATGACTTATCACATGCTTTCACAATTTGTACTTCACGGATGATTACATGAATTAAATTATTTTTCAGTCACATGTTATGCTTCAATTCCTATAGAGTAACAACTTGTAATACGACTCATACATGATATACAGATCTAAACATTACATAGATATTAATTAAACATTTAAATATTTATTTATATTAAAACCTATCACATGGAGTGTCCTATCTTTATGACCACACGCAAGTACATGTCTCAAGGTTTACATAGTAAAATAAATAAATTTTAAATCTTCATAATTTGGTATAAGTACATTGCGTGTGAATCTATGCTACACAACATGTACATATCTTACCATCTATATAAGGCACATTCCTAAGGACTCAGTGTGTAAATCATACCTCAAAAAATGGAGTACATGGCATCTACAATGGGATACATGTCGTGTGATCTCCAAATTACATGGTCACCAGTCAGGTAGGATGTGTATGGTAATGCATGGCCCATTAGTGACTCAAAGGGACTAAACACCATGTAAATGGGCTACACAGCATGTAATTTGGTTGAACATGTACCAGTATATCCTAGTTAACATGCAGTGTAAGAATTAACTATGCCACGTGTAATCAAGGCACATGGTTTGAGTAATTTATGAATTAACTCTTGGTGCATTGACCATGAGTGCATAATGTGTAATTCAGATTAAACGGTATGTACTCCTATTTTATCAATCCATAAACCTTGGCACCTATGGATGAGTTCATTTATTTTATTTTATTCATAAAATTAATCATCTCTATTATATCTATGATAAAAAAAGGAGGAAGAAACAAATCTCGTGATTTATATTAAAAGAATGATTAAACTTGAATTGAAAAAATAAATTAAAATGCGTAAATCGCCAATGATATTTAAATAATTATAAATAACTATGTGTTTGCTCTAATACCACTTGTAGGTTCCGGGTTCAGTGGAATCATGTGATGGATGGTTCCCCACATTGCGTTTTGTCATGATTGATGGCCAATTTGAGATCTACATGATGATAAATTTCATGATATATGGAATTAGATCAATGAGATTAGATAAGGGTAATCACATTGGAACCAAAGATAGAATCATCACATATTATTTATAATTAATTTAATTAAATAAAGAATTACATTTAAGGAATTATTTCATCACTGATGAATTTGGAGACAGAACTACAATATATCGTCGTTGCATTGTAGAAATCAAGTGTTGATTTCCTCTAGCGGTAATCCACATGTGTTCCATGAATCTCCAAACATCATCGAAGGAATATCTAGCTGCAAGCATGGTACATCCTTGTGCTTGTGTCATCATCCCTTAATCGCTTTGAGAACCACTTCCAAACCTCTCACCTTGATCTAGTGGAGGAGGATTGTTCTCCATTCATGGGAGCGTTCTTGGAGAAGGGAGCTCTCTAGGCTTGAGAGAATTCTCCAAATGTGTTGTGCACAAACAAGATGAATTAATTGGATCTATTGATAAAATAACATAATTTAGTATTTATATTTCTAGGGTTAAAATAAAATAATTGAAAAAGTTCCCTTAATTATTTATTCAATAATATAAAAAACCCCATGTCAAATAATAATAATAACATTATCATTTCTTAACATACACTTAACTTGAGAATTAAAATTAAATATTATTTATTATTTATTATTTTTCACTGGACCATTAAACTCATTCCAGAATTCCTCCACAATATTTATTAGGTCTTGAATGATGTCTATTTTTTTATTAAATAAATATCACTGCATTATTCGACAATAAATAAATAAACATTATATTCACTAAATAGAAAGTTAATATTTATTAAATATTCCACTCACATTATATTCTCTCAAATAAATGGTGATGAGATATATGTGATCAAGTATACATGAATAATTATTAAACCACATCTGGGAATAATATTAATTCAACTTGTTAAATAGTAAATAGTAATATACTATTTAACTGAGATTTTGGATACACTTAGTGTGTGACCATCTAGGCCTCTTTCTGAGTGGCATTAGGTGAAGTATATTAAAGTCCAAGGTTAGAATCTAGAAACATTCCAAGATACCCATATAGAAATAATTTAATGTCGCAATGAAATGTTACCTCATACGGAATCTTACCATGTAATGTAATCCCTTTATCAAGATATCTCAAATCAAGAAGGTTTCATGCGTGTGCCATCAACCTATGTGCTCGATGTTTCTTTCTTTGAATTCCTAGAAATTGAACTTTCCTATATAACACCATGTCCATGGGTTTATTTATGTTATATAATTTATATCAAAGTGCCTTAGATATCAAATTTTGTTAAAGAATAGAAAAGAAAAATCCTTTAACACATTATTCATTAATGCAATATTAATCGTGATGCACCCAGTGTATCCTACTTCTTCGTGAAAATATATCATCATGGTTTTCATAAATACATCAAATTACATGACTCATAATACTCATTAATAATAATATTAAATTTTAAGGACCAATACACACATTTTTAGATAGGAACATCCAATGAAACATATAAATGTGGATTTCCTACTGGTGGGTCTCATTCTCATAATATCCTATTGGATATTAACAAGGACGTACACATGAGAAGGTGCATCAAATTCCTATGAGTCTCCACCCCTGATAGCCTATATCATTTGTTTCCATCAAATTATATCATCTGGATATATAATATATATTTAAGAATAGTGTCGTAGAACTTTCGGTTCTCATCATAGTGGGGAACTGCTATGACCTTTTAGTGCGACAACTACTCTTGGTACATTATCACATAAAATATTACATAGAAGAATAATCATGATGTGATAATTAGTTTAATTAATATTCAAAACAATGAATACATGTTATCATAAAGTACACATAATTTGGTTCTAGGGAACCAACTCCAATAGAGTTATCCCATGCTTTTCACATAAGGAGGAGTATGTTAATGGTTGAGCCCAAAAATAAGGGGTA
The DNA here is from genome assembly GCA_963277665.1 of Viscum album. NCBI lineage: Eukaryota > Viridiplantae > Streptophyta > Magnoliopsida > Santalales > Viscaceae > Viscum > Viscum album. Next base: position 2,119,157,368 of record OY728123.1, read on the forward strand.
TGGGGATCACTATGTATCTGATAGGTTATAAATAAATCCACACATAATTATAACATAGATCTTCTCAAATTTTTCATATGAGGCATGTTTCATCTATCACATAGTGTAAGGATATATTTTAGCATCATATGTTGAGAACTTTGTTGTATAGTTTAAAGTCATATGACTAGGGTGTTGTCTTTTTAGTTTAAATTCATACAGATCGAAATTAGTAGTTGGGTCATTCATGGGATGTAACACTTGAGGAACATAGAATTAGTGGAAGGTGTAATGCGCTCTGTTTCTATGTTGATCAATGAGTATGCACCATTAGGGTATACCTTATGAATAATGTAAGACCCTTCCCATTTGGGTTCTAGTTTTGGAGGCTTCTTCTTGGGTATCATCGGTGCCCTGAGGGCCAGCACCATGTAACCCTAAATGAAGGAATGATGGAGAAATATCTTGTTTAAATCTTGTACCAACTAGTTTTGATGCCTTTCTGGGTTATTTAAAGATTGAATCATTATTTTATCAAGGGATTCCAACTCATCCAAAAAAACCTCATCTATCATTTCTGGTGTCTTCTAATCATAAATAGTCATCCATAGTGATAGTATCTGAACCTGTATATGTAAAAACACATTTGTTATATGCACCATGGAGTATGGGGTTGCCTAGGTGGAATTTTGTGTTATTGTCTGATACAGCCATAGGGTTTTGGGAAACTTATCTAATCAAATATTCTTATTCTGGCCTACCATCTTCTACAGTATGTAATAGAGGGTCTAGTTAAAGGCCTCAACCTTCCCATTTTCCTATGTGTGATAGTGGGAAGTTCGATTGGACTAGATGTTGCACTTTTTATAAAACTTATTTAGATTTTTGGATAAAAGTTTAGATTCATTTTCTATGATAATGTTTTGAGGAATCCTGAATTGGTGGATGATGTGTGACTTCAAAAACTTGATCATGGAATAAGTATTGACCTCTTTGAGAGGGATATCTTCCACCTACTCTAAGAATAATTTTATGGTAGCCAGAATGAACTTGTATTTTATAGTGGTTTTTAGTGGGTAGGGACCCACAACATATAGTCCCCATATTGAAAATGGCTAGGATTACTTGGTGGCTTGGAGAATCTCTGGTGGTTGATGCATAAAATTGGAATGGATCTATAATACATGACACCTTTTGGTGAACTCAATGAATTCATAGACCATGGTGGTCTAGAAGTATTCCATCCTTCAAAACTGGTTAGAAATATTCAATCTTGCATGATGGTCCCCACATGTACCGACATGAACCTCTTGTAGAACTTTAAGAATCTCATCCCCTTGGATAAAAAGGAAAAGGATTCCATCAAAACAATGCATATAGAGGTTCTGGTCAAGTTTAGGTCCATCATTAAGGGTATATTTCACCACACATCAGCAAATTCATTCTCTCTCATATCAGTATAACTGGAGGGTCCCATGCTATAGATACTCAACAAAGGGATTCATCCAATCAGGTGATTATTCAACTACTAGAGTCTTTGGGGGGCCTACTATAGAACTTTCAGTGGACAGTTGATTCGATTTTTGGTAATATTATCTAGGGGTGATGGGATCAATGACTCTGTTATGGGACACATGAATTAAAAAATCATATTCATTGGGTTGTGTAAGAGAATTTTCCAAACCTATTAGAGAATCAGACTGCTTATTCTGAAATTGGGGGATATGAGTCACCTTTGGTTGGGACGGGAATGGAGATATCATCTTCCATGTCTTCTTGAGTAGAGGTATGAGTTGTTGCTTTCTAATGCAGTAGTCACTCTTGATCTGGTTGATGACCAATTCTGAGTCTCCCTTTATAAGGATTCCAAGGGCTTAAATCTCAAGGGACAACTTGAGGTTAGTGATAAGATCCCGATACTGAGCCTCGTTATTGGTACATCCTTCCAAAAACATGAATGGGTACAAAAATATGTCTTGTTCAAGGGAGATAAAGAAAATACCTAGGCCCAACCTATTGAGTTTGGGGTTACTGAGAATTATCCCAGTTAGTCTGTGGGAGGAAAAATCAAAGTGAATTTTTCCAACATAGTGTAGCTTGATTGATGGAGAGGAAGGAATCATCTGTAAATTATACATACTAGGGTGATTCCTTAGGATTTGATTGGTCATCCAAGAAATATTCCAATAATTTACCTTTTATAGCATTCAAGGGGGAAAACCTGATATCGAATTATTGTAGAATTATTTCCTATCATGCCAATCGCCCTATCATCATGGGGAAATTGAGGACGTACTTCATTGGATCAACATGGGATACCGACTATACTTCATGGTGTTATAGGTAATGTCATAATTTATGAACTATGAATACCATAGCTAGTAATATCTTATCAATAAGAGAATACCTAGTCTTAGTGATGATAAACATGCGACTGGGGTAATAAATGTTTCTTTCCATTCCACCATTATTCTTCTAAGATAATAGGGAATTGAGAGACCATAATAGGGTGATCACATAAATAACTAGAGGCTTCCCATGTATGGGTGGAATCAATACTGGAGGTTACAGCAGATACAACATAATTTCCTTGAACACAATATAGAACTCTTCATCTGGCTAGTAGATGGTTCCTTTATTCATGATCCTAGATAAAGTTTTACATTTACCAACCAGGTTAGCGATGAATCAACTAATATACGATAAATAGCCTTGGATACCCCAAAATTCTTAGAGTTTGTGTGGAAGAGGCATCTGGATGATGGATCTGATATTCTCTACGTAAATCTTAATAGATCTATATCTGAAAAAAAATACAAATAACTTTCCAGAGGTAACTCTAAACACACACTTCAAGGGGTTAATTTTTAGGTTATAGGATTGTAGGAATCCAAACACATTCTAAATATCCTTGAGATAGTCCTAACATTGGTGGTATTTTACCAATAAATTATCTACAAAACAATCTACCAGTGTCTTGAGGAGCATCTTAAATATATAGTGCATGGAGCAGTGGTAGGTATCCCTATCATTCTTCAAACAAAATGTAATCACTTGGTAGAACAAGTTTCCATGAGGTTCCTTGAAGGTGGTGGACTCATCGTATTTGGGATCCATCTATATATGATTGTACTTAGAATACCCATCCATGAAGGAAAAATTTTGGAAGCTAGTTGTGGAATCGATCATCAACTCTATCACTGGGAGGGGGAAATCATCCTTAGAATAGTAGAGGCTAAGTTTTTGAAAGTTGATATAGACTCTGATCTATCCATTCTTCTTCATAACCAGGATAATGTTTTCCAACCCCTTTAGGTATTGTATTTCCCTGACAAATAAAGACTTGATCATCTAGTAAACTTTTACCTAAACCATGAAACCATGGGAAGGTTACACCTTCCTAGGAGGTTGTTTGTACCCATGGTGATCCACTAGGATTCCAAGGTGGTGGATATCCACCTGGTGATTGAATCCCGATATTTCCTTATAGTTCTAAGTGAATACATTTCATTTCCACTTACATAATATCACGTATCATTTCTATTATTCTGGGTTCATGAATGAACTAATCAATTTTGGTCATATGTCTTCCTCTATGGTAAGATTAACCTGAGTTAAAACATTTATGGGGGTAGATATTCATTCCTCAAATGTGAGAGGGGTTTCTTCTATTTATTCTTCATTATTTGAAGTCGGGGTTTCCGGGGAAAGGGACAAACCATCTAGTAGTGTAGAATGTGGTGTGATACTATTTTCTACCCTGAAAGGGGTAATATTATTAATGAAGGATTCTTATTCTATTGAGACTGTGAAAATAATGGATGACGATCCAAGTCCATAGGGTTTCTGAAAGTGTGGTCCATCTCTAATCTTGAAGCAATGATGACAAGTGGACTTCTATTGAGTCAAACCGACTCTAAAGAACATACGGTGTTTTTGTGGGTTAGTGGCCAAGGGTAATACCTCCCAATACATCATAGGATTATCCTTATTGGCGTCAATGGTTCATGTATTGTGTAGTAATAAAAGGTGATATGCAAGAATTATTTTCTTCTGGGGATGATGAAATGGTTCCCAATGTCTAGGATCTTTGGTTCCAACCGATGTACTAGTAGAACAATGTTGTCTTTCAATTATACCCAAGGATATGATAAAGTGGTTTTCAGTTCATTTGGGTAAATGATGTGTACATCCCCATCAGTCTGAACCTACTTTCATTCCCTTTTATAATAGTCAGAGTCTAGGTAGATGGATTCACAAGATTTGAAAGAAGAGGCATCACTGATGAGCACCCTTACTCAACCATTTAGGGATTACTTGAGGCACCAATGATATGAATATGGGACCACTATATGCAAGTGAATATAGACCCTTACTAATAGGGAATTGTAGGTGGTGTCTTTTGAAACAACCATGAACTCGGTTCTCACTACTTGATCACTGAATAGGGTCTCTAGTCAGATATTTCCACATGGATTTTTATAACTCGTGTAATACCCTTGAGTTGTTAGGTTGGAGGGAGTCAAATCCAATTCCATAATCCCTAATTTTTTGAGCGTGTGAGTTGGGATAAGGTTGGTCCTAGAACTAGTGTCTACCAGGAAATAAAGGATTTGCATACCATTAAATAGGCATGTGAAATATAATAGGCACGTGTTACCCTATATAACATCACCTTCATCCTCTTATGAGAATGAAATGATGTATTGGAACACTTTCTTTTCGGGCCTCAATGGAATCTACCTTGGTTTCAAACTAGATATGGATCCTTAGAGCCTTGATGAGAGATTCATGCATCTATTTTGATAGGTTAAGTGCATAGATAACAGATATTCTAGCTGTTATGATAGTGATATTATTCAGCTTATCATATTTTATAGAGAGGGGTATATTTCTTCTTTCTATAAGCCAATCTTTGGATGGGAGCACTATGGGCATGGTTAGTTGAGGCATTGGATCCCATTTAGTGCTCTATGTGTCTCACTGTTTGTCAAATGGCATAGGTTGAGCACTAGATGGATAAAGTTGAGCCTTGGTTGGATGGTATTAATCTACACAATCAACTAATATAGTTGGTTGTTTGGGTGTGTGTGATGATCTGGTGGGTGAGGAATGTGCCTTTTGTGTCCTACGTGAGACATATTTTCTAGTATCATTGGCATACACTACCCTTTACGAGGTTTCATATTGATCACTCTATTTGGTATCATGACACTTACCCCTCCCATGAAGACAACGACTAGAGGTACCCAAAGGGGTATGGGATTTTCTCTGTCACCAGATCCCATATAGTGATCTGACTACACTGATCAAGGTATATCCTTGTTCTTCATCATTGAAATATTCTGGTGCTATCCAGATTCCCAGTGCTCTCCCTAGTTCAGGGGGGAATAATTCATCGAGCATGAAAACAAACTTTGGAAATAGTAGGGGGATCTAGTTGTCTCAGTGTTGTAGATTTCTATTCCTTCATGTATTTTCAGGATGTATTATTGAAGAGGTTGTTAGATTTTTCATGTGCTACCTATATTAGGACCTCCCCTAACTCGAACAGACCATGGTCTAACTAGTCCTAAATCCAATATTTTAATATGAAACAATCTTTTATGTTGTTTTCAAAGACCCTATGTTATGATTATTAGTTGGTATGATCATTTAGGTATGACTCTTGAGGACTGTGACATTGAGGCAGCATTAGGATTTTCTTCCCTAGGGTGCAGATGAAGTACCCTAGATCTAGAGCATCCTTGAAGGAATAAATCTTATTCTTTTACTCAGTGAAAGGAACCCTAGGGACCTATCCTTTATGAGGGTGATTATTGTTCTCACAGTGAGGATTTTCTTGGAAATGTCTATCCAATAGAGGTGTCTAAAGGTTGACTGGCTCTAGGGATTGAGTTTGTATAGTGAAAACTACATATGACTTAATAGGTTTTCACACCATAGATGGAAGAGGCAGTAGGAAAGACTTCTTCTTGGTATGTTTTAAGGCTTCTTACAAATGTTGATCCCTTTTAGTTAATTCTTAGAATCCACATAGATACAACATGGAAATGAGAGTGGGAACTAGCTCATCCTAAAAATTCTCCATGTGAATCATCAATAACTTCTCTTGGGAAAGATACATATTAAGATATTATTTTTGTCCTTTATATCATAAAATGAAATCAATAACTCTCTTATCAATACTATTATTATATTAAAGAGGTTAGTGATGTTGGTTTTAAGAATGGTGGAGCTAAGATGGGAGAGAAACTAGATGTTGAGATCTTCCTAGCTAGCTATAGATCCTAGGGGAAGGAGAATATACTACAATAAATAAGTTCCTTCCAGAGTTTGGATGAAGAAATAAATTTTGGATTTTTTTTTCTCTGGAGTTCACAACATTAAACCAACCCATTAAGCAAAGTGATCAAGATGCAGTAACAGATTTATGATCCCATTAAATGAGATAAATCTTGAATTTTTGAATTATGGATGTGGGTGGGTCTAGTCTAGCCATATTTTATATGGCTTCCCATATGGTGGGATCATAGCCTATTGTGTATCCAAGGCCTTATGGTTGGTGGTGATAGTGGCTATTATATTATCCTAGTTATAGTTGATAGTCACCAGGGATTTGACCGTCCTTCTAGCTTGTGAGGTGAAGTGATCATTATTTGAAGGATAGAAATAACCCAATTCAAGTAGTACGAGAAAGTCATACCTTGGTATTTTATTATGTCCAATTGAATATACCCTAATCAGAACTGTAGGGATTCCCACCTCAAAATTGGGAACATAAATGAGAATAACTGGCTACTCTGATAGATGGGGAATAGGTTACCCTAGAAAATTACCTCACTCTAGGAATTTATTGGTGATGAGTTCAGTGGTGACCCTCTTGTAGACCTCAAGATCTAGGAGCAAAGCAGTAATTATAGAATTTTCCTTCGGATCTAACACAATTTAAGATGGGACGATAGGGTTAGTGATTCCTTTTCCCTTGTCTAAATGTCAATGGGCTTATGGAAATGGGTCCTCTGAGGATTTCCAATTCCCAGTGTATGTCTCTGATGATGGTTGTGGAAACTTACCAAAAGGTCTTTTTATTTATTTTTTCCACATCATGGAAGATCTTATTCATGCCCTATGTCACCATATTTATTTCTCTAATCACCCAAAAGGTTTTATTTTGACAAAATTCATGAAAAAAATGGATGATGGGCATCCTCTATTAGTAGGTAGGTTATCTTGATGGTTCTTCTATTGTCATGAATAAGGGATAAATTTTAGGGTAGTATACTACCCTATCCTTTGATATACACATGGGGAGACACTTATTATATGATTCTCCAGAGAGTGATAAGGATATTTACATAGGTATACTGGAAAGTCAGGAGGTATCCATATGAATCAGGTCATTGATCTTTTTGGAGTGCCATAATTTTAACCCTCCAACATTAATGATGAACAGACTTGAGGTTCTCCTCACTCCCATGATAGGTTAGGTGGTCATCCTAGAGGTAGTCTGATGTCACCCATATATTTTGGTAGTGACATACTATATGTTCCTCAGTGAGGGACTTTGGGATTAAAAACTATAGTTCTATAATCAGCTATTATAGTAATATTAGATATTCATTATCTATAATCTATCATAGGATTTCTTCCTATAGTCCATTGTTTTAAGGTTCATCCTACACTTGATCACCCAGGGCCCTAATTGGTGATGGCCACAAAATTGGGGGTGACAGCGATGAGGATCTTCTCTATTGTGGATGCTTAGATAGAGGTAGCATCATACATGAAAATAGTCCCTAGAATGAAAAAATGTATTCCAAATGCGAGACATCTTCATGACTATGTCTATATAGGATGGTTTTTTCAGTATCCATCTATTTGGGGAGGTTATCTTGTATATGCCCCTATGGATTGGAAGAATGATCACCTTCATCTAAGGGTGTTGAACTAGAACCAAACTTCTCCCCAACATCAAAGGTGGAAGAAGAGATTAGTGAAGCCAATAGATTCAAGGATGGATATACATAGAGTTATTAAATGGAATCTAAGACATTCTCTTCCTATAGTTACCTACGGAGATACATGGGGTCCTTTTGGATCTCTATATTAGGGATTATTAGTTTAAACTGATGAGATACTACCCCATGCTCTTGCGCTAAGTGTGGGGGGTTTTGTTGATTCATATGGAATCTTAGGATCTAAGAGTTCGATTATAATGAAGTGTGTCCCTCAACCCTACCTCTATCCACATGGGAGTTCCCCAGGCATGATCCCCTCATGGTCATGGGAGTTTATTCTATGTGTTTCATGGTTGACTCCATAGGCATGGACTCCATGGTGGTTATCTTCCCTCCTACACTAGCATGGATCTTCAAGTTAGGGGAAATATTCACCATGTAGAGGATCTTAGGGTCAGATAACAGCATCATAGGGAGGGCCTTCGTGATAAAATTATTTGGCATGGGGTGGCCCATGTTGGGTTTTTCTAGTTCCTAAAGTGGAGAGAGTCAATCCAACCAGCCTAATAGGTGGTTGGGGTCTTGATCCCTACCTAGTAATAATGTTCCCTTGTATTCTATTCTTGATGGTAGGAGTTACTTCGATGGTGGAAAGGGCCACTGGAGCTATCACATAGGCCTCTTGGGGGATAGGGTTAGTAGCTTTCCCTCAGTTCTATCATCAGGTGTCTCAAATGGGGGCTGATGTAATAGGAATGTGAGAAATCTTTTTTTCATCCTATGGGGTCGCTCTGCGTTTTAAATGGAGTTGAATGGTGGGATCCCTTTGGGTCATCCATCGAGTGGTAGTTTTAGTAGGTGTGTCAAATGAGTCCTCTACCTTTTCAGTATAAGGGAAGGTGTTTTCCGAATATTTCAGGGAAATGATCCAAAAACAATTTTCCACAATTAAGAGGGGATATTTCCCCCTACATGGCCCTTTTTGGTGGTGGAAATGTCATAGAACTATAGCTTCAAGGTTATCAAGGGCCATATCCCAAGTTGGCATGACCCCTTATAATGTGGTAATTGATAACCCTTCATTGGAAAATCTCTAAGAAAGAGATAGAGTGAGGTTTCCTAGGATTCATGGGAGCGGTGGCCACTGGCATAAGTGTAATAATGTGGTTCTGCCACACTATCAATTATTTATCCCCCACACTTGTTGGTGGTGTTGGATCATTAATTTTTTACTTCATCTTGAGTCTTATTGGAATATATAATGACAATAATCGATACATGTACGATGAAATTGATTCCAAATATACCCAACACTAGTCATTCTCTATGGAGGAAGGAAAATGGATCCACACTAATGATGTATTAGAATCGGTGATTCCCAATGTTCGTCATCTTCCACCAGTTGCAGGAGAAAATTTTCACATCAGGTTCACTGTTTTGTTTTCTGATGCTTTCCATCAGGGTCGCGCATCGAGGTGGTGACACACTATTATTACCCTGAATTACCTCTTTCCAAATTTGGTAGGACTCTATCACCATGGTTGGTGATGTAGGCTCCCGGAATGAAACAATATGATGAAATATCAACTCTTACTTCCTTTGGTTCCTTCCCATAGTTCATCTCTAAGTCTGGGTCTCCCTCACAAATTTATGACATGTTCATAAATCTCATTTGATGCCATATCAAGGTGGATTATGGTTAATTATACTTATATTTATCACAATATGGAAACTACCTTCAGTTTGGAGCATATAATGGTTTAGAATATTGGGTATGTGGTACATATTTAAAAACATTCCTCATTCAAAGTTGAGGGCATCTCGTATGTGAGGCATCTTGGGTATAGAACCTGAGGCATCCCGTATCCACTATGGGGTGACTTATGTTATAAACATAAGGAATCCAAGTATTAATGATTTAGGAATCACATGTATATTGTATGGGGTAGGGATTTTTGTTTATTTGGGGGGGTGATCATAGGTTTAAAGTCATATGGGGATACGTAGGTCATAGGTTTATGGTCTGGTGGGGATGGGTAGGTCACATGTTTAATGTATTATGGTGAAAGGTGGGTCATATTTTTAATGTCTTTTGAGGATAGGTTGGTGGGGTTTCAATGTGTTCCCATGGGGAATATGTTCATACTTTGTATTTTCCACCTTCTAGGGGGGAGACATATAAATTTAATGGTGGTGTAAAAGAGCCACGATTGAATCTCAGGGAGATATCCTAGATGTATCAATATGTTGGGATTGAACCACATGTAGAAACCCTACATATAATGTTAGGATATAGGGAACCCCACGTACTTTGATGCCACAGTTTAATGTCATATAACGGGACCAGTCCATGCATTTTAACATCATGTAGTGAGGATTATCGCATCATGGAAGGAGAGATAGCAAGAGATGGATTGTGACTTACATATAGCACTTCATGGTTATTTTGGAGATTCATCTCAGGTGTGGGGGTTTCATTCCAGGTGTTTATTTTCATACTACAATGGCGTAGCTCTTAAAAATATGGGATTCATGGAGTAGGAGTATCATCACATGATTAGGAATGATGGTGTGGGGCATATGCATGTGGGCTTCCCATTGTAGGAGTATCATCCCATGGTGAGGAAGGAGGTGTCATCCCATGATGATCATATATGGGGAATCCAATGTTCACTGTACATGTTAGGGACATAGTTTTACATCATGCATTGAGAATTTTTACTTGTAGTTTAATGTCGTATGACTAGGACATGGATCTAGGTAGATTTACATCATGCAGCTCAAACATTGACAAGGACTACACCCAGGGAGACCATTTCCTAGTAGGAGAGAAGGATCTATAACTAGGCCTTATCAAATGGAAATTATATTAATTTTCCTTGATGATTCCACCTTTGGGACTTACATGTTTACCATGCATACACCTCTATGTGGAACATGGCGTAAACACTACCATGGTGAAGTGGAAAATAGGGATCCTAATGTTAGGGTGACTGTACTTATAATCAAGAAGAATTAGGGTTCCTATTCTTAGTAGCAAGAGGTAATGAAACCCTCTAGGTCATTCTTGATGTAAATAGGATATATGTGAGGTTTGATGATATCATTTGTGTGGGGGATTGAGGCACAATTGAACTGAGTTTGAGTAGGTACAAGGATTTTAGGCCCTCAACATTCATGAAGGTATGTATGCTAAAAGGAGGCAACACGTAAGGACCCCTGAAGTGTTTTTCATGAAGGTATGGGTTTCGTTAATGTCAAGAGTTTCATGAAATGTGGGCCATCATGAGACAAGTTGGTTCTACCTTGGGGTGATTTCTTGGTTCCCATGGGGTTGGTTTCATGAAGGATAGGTATATCACAAAACCCTAAGAGGTTCTAGTGGATTTCCACTATCACGAAGGCCATAAACCTTTTCAAAATTCATCTCTACCATGGTATTTGAGTTTCAAGATCTCATGGGAGGATTTTCATGAAAATGGATACCTATAACAATCCATTTATCCTTTTACTCATAAATAATGAAGTTTCACAAATTTAGATATTCTTATGTAAGTCCAAAGGTCACCCCCTAAGTGAGTGGTGAAGGAAGGTATTTATTGGAGTTACAATATCATGAATCTCTTTGTGAAAAGTTTTTCCTATCATAGAAGCGTTTCATAGGGGTTTGGACTTGATGTGGTGACCTTTTCGATTTGAAAAAAAAATCAGGAAGGTTTGCTTCATTAGTATAAGAATTTATTTGTGGTGCCTAGAGGACCTTTGGGTGGAACTTTTCATTAATGAATGTAATAACCTTAATTAATCCATCACATTTGGTGTATTTTTAACCTATTTCAGATCATATTCACCCTGATCCATTCATGTAGCCTTTGAAATCTCTTGTAATGAACATTTTTTAGTGTTAAATATCTCATATAATACCTAGTTATGGCATCATTATCTTATTCATGTAAATGAGAATAATTTGAAAAATATTTAACAAGATGGTTACTTAAACTCCTTTGAGCATAATCCACTTGAGAGATGTCATGATTGTTTACAAATTAAGATGACCAAACCACCATCTGATGATCAAGGTGGGAGGGATGCATATCTTCTATATTTGGTACACACTTATGTGTGAATACATTTTAAATTAGAGGCTATAGGTGTATTCTCAGGCTTAATTACTTTTACCAAAAACTTTATAATGTTCGGTTATATCTACTTAATGAGGTATAAGTCTAAATAATTTGAGGAGTTCAAATATTTTAGGAATTATGCTGAGAATCATCTTGGTAATAAGATAAAGAAACTTCAATTTGAATAAGGTTATGACTATCTTAACCAAGACTCTATTAACTTTCTATGGGATTATGGGATTTTATCTCAACTTACCCCACCTTATACACCACAATGGAATGGTGTTAGTGAAAGAAGTAATCGTACATTGTTATACATGGTAAGTTTAATGATGAGTTATGAAATCCTTTTATTATCATTTTGGGGATATTAATTCCATATGGAATTATACTTACTAAACTAAGTACCAACTAAATCGTAAAATGGCATTCCCTTAAAGTTATGGATTAGAAACAAAGTTATTTTTTCACATGTTCATGCATGGGGTTGCAAGTAATTTGGTAAGTCTATATCAAGGAAAAAAAATAGCACCCTAAGTCATGAAGTGTATCTTTATAGGATATCCTAAGGAAATAATGGTATATTATCTACAAAGCCCTTAAAACAAGAATGTAACTATTGTAAGACATGCCATTTTTATTGATAGGTATCACATACTCAAGGAGGATAGTTGGAGAAATATTAACTTTGAAGAATTTGATGCTCAAGATACATAATAGTTGGTATAGGAACTGATTCCACAGGTTTCCATGGAAGAATTTATTCCTAAAATACAATTGTTGTATAGGAGTGAAAGAGAGGTGAGAGAACTAGGGAGATATGGTTTTATAGTCACTAATTATGGTGAATAGTTATTGGTTGAAAATAATGATCCTCTCTCCTATAAGGAGGCAGTAGAGAGCTTAGAAACTGTAATATGGAAAGAATCCATGGATTATGAGATATATTACATGTATAAAAACCATGTATGGGTTATGATCAATCTTCTAGTTTATGTAAATCATTTTGGGTGTAAATGGGTATTCAAAATAAATATAGACATTGAAGGTAAAGTGAATACTTATAAAGAATGGATTTTTTCTTAAGGGTTTAGAAAATGTAAAGGAATTTACTATAATAAAACCATTTCTCCAATTTCCATGTTTAAATCCATTATAATTGTGTCTTCCATAGAATCTTACCATAACTATTTGATTTGTAAAATGGATGTCAACACTGCATTCCTTAATAGTAACCTTCAAGAGGATGTGCATATGATACAAACATAAGTGTTTGTAACTCTAGGTAATTCTAAAAAGGTATAAAATTTTTAGAGATCCATTTATGGATTAAAAAAAGCATCCATATCATGGAATATTTGGTTCGATGAAGCCATAAAAGAATTTGGTTTCATTAAGAATGAATGTGAGCTATGTGTTTGCAAATGGTTTAATAAGATTATATTTATTTTCATAGTAGTGTATTTTGATGACATATTACTAATTGGAAATGAAATACCATCCTTACAAGAGGATAAGGCATGGTTTAGTAAGTGCTTCTACATGAAGGACTTAGGTGAAACAACCAACATTCTAGGGATCAAGATCATGTGTGATAGATCCAATAGGATTCTTAGATTAAGTCAAGGTATATACATTGACCATATACTAAAGAGGTTCATTATGGAACAATCCAAGAGGGGGATGGTTCCAGTGTCACATGGTATACATCTTTCTAAGAAAATGTGTCCTCAAACTATAGAGGAAAGAGAGAGAATGAGTAAGATCTCATATTCGTATATGATAGGATATATCATGTATTCCATGTTATGTACAAGTATTAATTTTTCCTATGATTTCATCATGTTAGGTAGGTATTAATTAGATATTGATGAACAATATTAGACTACTGTTAATATTATCCTTATGTATCAGAGAAAAATTAAGGATATTTTCCTCATGTATAGTGTAGATTAAGATCTAGTCATTGGTGTTTATACAGATTCTAGAATTCAGATGGATCATAATGAATTATATTCACATTTAGGATATATATTTGGTCTCAACTGAGGAGTTGTGAGCTGGAAGAGTTCAAATCAGTTGGTTGTTACTGATTCTATAGTAGAGTACGAGTATATTGAGGCTTTAGATATAGCCATGGAAGTAATTTGGATTCATAACTTTGTCCAAGATCTTGATGTGGTTCCTAATAGTAAATATCATATCACAATTTACTGTCATAACACTGTAGTGGTGGCTCTCTTCAAAGAGACAAGGTCACACTAATGGATAAAGAACATACTTTAGAAGTTTCATCTCTTGATGGATTTTTCTAAATGAGGTGAAGTTGCAGTGAGAAGAGTATGAATGGAGGAAAACATGGTGAACTCCTTAATAAATAATTTATATCATCATAATCATGAGTATCTGTAATAGATAGTGGATTGAAAGTTTTTCTCGTTTGGATATAGTGCAAGTGGGATTCTATTATAGTTGGTTCCCTAGAACCTACTTTCTTTGTACTTGATTATATGTTTTTCTTTTAAAATAAGTTTTATAATCACATCATGATTATTCTTATTCATGATATTTGTATGTGATAATTTCCTTAGAATATATGTTTCACTAAAAGGTCATTTTAATTCCACTCTTTGATGAGAATCTTGAGATTCCACACCATTATTCTTAAACCTTTTTCTATATATGGATGATATTTTCTAATGAAACATATATGATATAGTATATCTAGTTTAGGAGGCTCATAAGACATTGATTCACCCTATAATGGTGTTCTCCTTTAGTAATATCCAAGATAGAAGGTTGTGAGTGTTGGGTTTGGTGCCCTAGAACCAACATGTTTAGTACTTTATTACATGTTTTCATTATTAATGAAGTTTACTTATCAAATTATTATTGTTCATTTTCATGAAAATCTATGTCATAATTTTCTAAGAATGTATGTCACACTAAAGGTCATATAATTTGACTATTATGATGAGAACCTGGAGGTTCCGCGACATTATTCTTGAACCTTATTCTATGGTCAAATGATATTTCCTGATGGGACACAAACAATATAGGTTTCCAGGGGTAGGATGCTCATAATACATTGATGCACACTCTCATGGTGTTCTTCTTTGGTAATTGCTAATATAAGAGGTTATGATATCATACCTGTTAATAGGAAATCAACATTTTCATGTGTCATTGGACATTCCTATCTGAAGATGTGTATATTTATCCTTAGACTTTAAAATTATCATTAATGGATATCATTAATTGAATACTTTGATGTATTGATGAAAAAAATTGTGAAATGTTTTCACAGTGAAGTAAGATATGTTGGGTGTGTCATGGGTGATATTGCATTAATGGATAATGTGAGAAAAGATTTATGCCTTCTATCCCTAGATAGAAGTTGATATCTCAGGCCCTTTGATGGGAATGGAAATTCTTACATAAATACATGACCATAGTGTTCGGTGGGTGATTTCATTTATGGAAATACAAATAAAGAGACATCAAGCATATAGGTTCATGGCAATGGCATGAAACCTGGTTGATTAGAGATATCATGATAAATAGATTATATTACATGGCAAAAATTCATAGGAGGTTGGAAATTATTGTGATGTTCAATTAATTCTCTATGGATTCATTTTCATGTTTCTAGATGTTAACCATAGATTTTAAATGGTTATGCCTAATGCCACTAAGAAATAGGACTAGTGGTTCACACACTTAGTGTTTTTGTAATCTCATTTAAATTCTATAAATGAATTTAACAAGTTAGAATAAATGAGATTTATTCACTTTTTTTATCATCATAATTTAATCATGAGTTATTCAAAAGAACAAGTGAACTAACTAATAATAATAAATTTTTATTTTCAGGTTTGGTGAATATAATATTTATAATATTTATCATATAATAATTCAATAACATTTATTTATTAAATAGTTATTATTCAAGGATTGGTAAATGTCGATGAGGGAAAGAAAATCGAGTATAATGGTCTGATTGGAAATAATATAAATGATATTTATTTATATATACTTAAATGTTTTACACATGTAAAGTGATGAATAATAATAATAATAATATTATTATTATTATCAAACATGTGGTCAATAAATAATTATAAAAATGGAATGGGTTTAGTGTGCAATTTTCCAACCCTAAACTAGACATAATAAATATCTTATTGTATCACTTTCCTAAAAACAATTGGTATAGAAAATGGATATATTTAGACAATATCAATCCCTAAATATAGATAAAGATATCTAGAGTTCTCTCCTCCCCTCATCTCTCAATCCAATGAGAGATCATCAAGAGTTAGTCCTCTCTCGAGAAGAATTTTTCTAGGATAAACCATGAATGATGCAAGTGACTAGGATCAATCATGCTAGTTCCTGGTGATTATAAGGCATTGTTTAGTGATTTTGGTGCATGTGTGGATCACCGCTATAGGGATTCTATACTTGGATCATACAGGAGACAGTGTGATAAGATATATTCCATCTAATCATCAATGAAAGTAGAATTAGAAGTTGAGGTAATTTTATATCTGATTATAAATTAACTATAAATTACATGTTAATATCATTCTCTTTTGGTTTCATTATTTTAATCTAGTCAATTAATATACTATTTTCATTGGACATTATTTTTTTATATGTGAAGCAAAAATTACACGTGATTTATGACTAAAATATGAAATAGTAATACCATTAAAGGATGCTTCTGCAACACCTAAAACCTACAAGTGGTATTATAGAGGTTACTTGTTTAATTTATAATTATTTATTATTCATTGATTGGATTCATGAGTTTTAATTTTCTTTTACTTATATCAATTTTTTTAATATTTTACATCATCATATCTTCTCTTTCTTTATTCTCACTAATATAACATTCAATTAGTTAAGAATTAAAAATGAAGAAACATCTGAAAATCGTCATCTAGAGGTGAAAAAGGTTTCGCCTGGACAAAAATGGAGTTCATGGCATGTACATACCAAGTACACAACATGTATTATGTTTTCCCATCTGTGTCTCTTTTCTCTCAGGTCAGATCTAAAAAAATGTATCTAATTTCCAAATAGATTAGATCAGCATGTAGATCCAGATTGGTTGAAACATATAATGAATAACTACATTACATGTAACCATTGTGCATCATGTTTAGCCCCCATGATCTCTTGTTCAAGTACACGGGGTGTCCCAAGTGTTCCATGTATCAGATACATGACACTGGGACTAACATGAGATAAAACAAGGTCATATTCCATGTATGTTAGACTATGTGGCATGTACCTTAAGGTTGTCTGCAGTAGAGAACACGACCATACCCAAAGTGTGTGTTGTGAACACAGGAAGAATAAAATTATACACCATGTGCTTTTTTACACTGTTTATAGTCTACTTCCAATAGTATTCTCAAATTTACATGGAAAAAAACAATTGAATATATAATTAATCCTATTGTTTATGTGTTTCAGGTGTCATTCATTCGACAGTACATGCCATGTCATAGGATTAACAATTATATATTAAATCAATTTCTATGTTAAATTTTTTGAAGAATGCATGAGGTTGACTCTAAATACACTTGTTTACTAAATTAATTTTAAGTTAAGTTCATTTTGTTTAAAATTATAGATTATGGTGAGTTAATGATGGTGGGATAAAATTAAGATAAATTGAATTAATTCTATTAATTCATGTTGAATTATCTTAATTAAAGAACAAATTGAAGTAATTGTTAATTGTATTTAAAATGTATGTTTATTTATTGATGTCTGATGGTCATGAGATTATAACATCCCATGTATGTGATTAGTAAAATTATTATTGATGGCCTACATGTTATCCCCTCCATTTTATTATGTAATGGCTTGTGTTCCCATTGTTTCTTTTATGTAAACCCCCTTTATCCAATCCATTGGATCACATCACCTATGTGTGAGTGAAATCTTATGTAAGGATGGAGCTCCCAGACAAGTGGAGGCAGTCCGATTCAATGATTTAGGTGAAACCAATCGAGGTGATACATAGGAGCCAAGGTGGAATACTAAAACAAAAATTAAGCTATGGTTCAAGTTGTTTTACTCTAGGGTCAGGGGCTAGTTCATCATCCACTAGATAAACTAACCATTATAGAAACTCATAATCAGAACACTTATATTTTATTTCTGTTAGTTTCCCAGTTAATTATTTACGTATATTGATTTTGTGTGATCACATAATAAATTAATTAATAAACATGCAAGATGGAATAAAATATAACTGGGTATATATAAATGTTTTATCTGACATGTTTAATAACTCAATTAAAATCAAATTATTATTAACAATACATGTGAAAAGATAAAAATTTATTTACACATAAATACAAAAATATATCAAACTAAAATATTAAGTCATCTTAGCCTTCCACTACTTAAGTTAGAATCAAACTCATAGTTCAAAGTGATTGACCTACCCAAGTTGGTGTGATTTCAATTATCATGGATATTTTAGCTTGAATTTTTGTATTGACTTGTTTCCATCAAGGTTTGAATGCCCAATAAGGACTTGTTTTAACCGAGAGGAAAAGGTTAAAGAAATCATAAAATAGGATTTTGGGATTGGGTAATCCACTAAAAACATCAAAGAACTATGAGTTAATTTAGTTGAAAAGTTACGCTTATCTAAAACCCTTCAAATATCTTTTTAGGTCCAAGTTTGGGTTACAAGAATGGGTATATAGATCCTTTCCACTAAAATATCTAAGATACATGATATTCCAAAACTAATGGTGAGGGATATTGGGTTTTGAAAAATAGTGGGATGTTAATAAGAATTTAATTAATTTTAAATTTTTTAATCTAATTTTGTAATAAAAAAATACTAATTATTTCTCTTAATTTGTAGAAATTTATAATCAAATGAATTGGAAAATATCACTATGATCAATGCTTGAGAAGGATAAACTTATCACTATCATGAGTTTCTAGCATGAGGATATGGATGTGTTAGCATCATTTATCACCTTAAGGATCTCTATCAAGAGAAAGCGATATCAGAGAGATATGAGACTTCCAATACACAATTTATGTGAAATCTTGGAGATTCAATGCTAGATGGGATACATGTAGTCAAGATTATTAGCTTTATTGAGTGCCTGGACATATTGGGTTTTAATATCCATAATTATCTATGCAAAGATCTCATTCTGTACTCACTACCTAAACACTTTTCTAGTTTTATTGAGATTTTTAATATGAGCAATAGTGATAATACACTTTCATAACTTCTTACACTTATTTTTAAAGTTGATAAAAACATGGTTCATGAAAAAATCATTATATTTATGGTGAATAAGAAGAATAAGAACAAGGTAAAGGAGACCAATATGATATCTCGGACCCAATTCACTCATAAGTAACTGGAACTAGTTCTCTATACAGCCTCAAGTACACATCCCCATACGCTAGAGGTTTTCAACAAGTAGTGGGGGTTTGTGATGGTACAGTGGGGAGAATATACCCTCATATATCAGAGTGGTAGTACAGTAGAATAATGAGTAAATGAATAGAGTAATCATAATAAATATAGGAATTGTAGAAGGTGAATCATACAAATATAATAATAACTAGTAGGACAATATCATCATCAGTAATTTTATCCATTACTAGTAGCATATAAAAAATATGACTTTTCATGATTCTATACAAAAAGTGAAATAAAATGTATATAGAGCAATAGGAATAAACAATATTCTATGAAAAAATGAACAAAAACCAAAATCTATATTCAATATAATCAAGAGTATAATCTTAGTCCTCTGCACCCATAATCTATCCTAGTACTGGGAATCAAGAATACATAGTTGGATTGTTGCCTTTGTCCCAACCTACAACCAAGAAGTCTGTCTGGGTACCAATCAACAGCCCAAACAGGGTGTGAGATATACTCAATAGGCCACCACCAATGGAATCTAGTATGATCCATCCAGTTCATATAAAATAAGTAGTTTGCGAGTATAACAATATAAAGAAAAAATATAGATTGTAACCAAGTTAGTTCAAGTTCCTAAAGGATACCCTACTGACTCTAACTACACCGGTTTAAGCTGGGATATCTCTGAATATGTGCCACCATGTATATAGAAATATATATATATATATATGTGTGTGTGTGTGTGTGTGTGTGTGTGTATGTATGTATGTATACACTATATGTATGATGACATTTATAGTCATATATATAGATACCTATTACTATCCAGGGCTTGAGTTATAACTCAAGAATCCTTGCATGATCATAAGATTCTCGTTCTATAAATAAGAGTACCGGACCATGCATTCGATCAAGGATATAGATGTAATCATATCTTCTAACCCAATGATTGAAGTGAAATTTCATGTCCAAAAACCTCCAAGGGAATGTGAAACATCATGCCCATTATTCAATAAATGATGTGAGATGTCATGATCAACATCACACGTCAAGGGTGCATGAAGCCTCATGTCTAACACTAGCCTTAATCATGTATCATTGTCAATTATACATGGGAGAGAAATAATAATAATAATAATCCATCATTTATGTAATGATTTAACATAATCTAGGAGATGGTTTCCCATCATTTAATATTTAATTAGCCAAGGGTGTAATCCAGTATTTATAGAAAGGGATGTGACATGGTCATAGCATTCACTTCCATTTAATTAAATTAATACATTTCAATTTAATTATAAATACAACCCCACTTAGAGGGTGGGTTGGTCACATAATCTATTCTAATGTCAAATTCATTTTTTAAGCACACCTCAAGATGTGGTACTAGTCGAAGGGAATGTCCTATGACAATGATAAGGGGTGTGGGGAATTTATAATAAGGCTAAAAAATTGAATTATAAGAAATTTTAATTTTAAGATAATGTGTGGAAAGGTCCAGTGTTTCGAACTTTAGGTATAAATACTAAACCACCTACCTTATGGTGTTATATGATTCTTCATCAATTTTTTCCTCTAATCTGGGATAGAATGGGAGAAATCAAAAGAATGGATGAATACCCTGAAAATAGGGAATGTTAGATCACACAAATCTAGCATTCCATATGATGAGATAAATGAATACAGGATTCAAGAGGATTTAATATCTTATTAATGGTTATCCAACATGATAAAAAATGAGTGATTTGGATGTCTTATGATGGAGGAGGATCAAAGACTATGGAATATTAAGGAAGAAATCGAATGACTGTGAGAGGCATTTCATGTAAAGGGAGAAGAAAAATGGAGAGGAAATTTAAATAGATGGAAGGGTAAAAGGTTTTTTTGAACTTATTTTAAATTTCTCTTGGTTTAGATGCATGGTTAGTCAAACCTTGTTCCAACCATGCACTAGAATTGTACTGTGTGTTACTCCTCACATGGGTTAAGCGCACAATTTGACAAACCATGTGTAGCCTTTGTGGTTCCCTATGAAATTTTCTACACCACCACCTCATGGATGTGTTTCCTATCTCACACAGTTTTTTTAACCGTGAACCACCTCCTTAGATCTTCATAGTTGAGCCACATGAATACTACTAACCATGTGCTAATTGTGCGCCTCATTTGATTTCTCAAAAAACCAGAGCTTCAGGAACCAAAAAAGCCCCAGAAGCTATCAAATCATTCTTAAAACCCTTATGCACTCCCATATAGATAAAAATAAAGGTTTAAATTAGAAATTAAAGTATCCATACCACATGGTAAAAACCAAGATCTTACAATCTCCCCTCCTTAAAATAAATCATCCCTGATATTCCCTTCTAAGGTTGGTTGATCATTATCTAAGAATAACTCTGTCCACTGAGCACGTACATAAGTATCTCTCACCCAAGAGTCATCATGTATGAATCCATACTCCCATAGAACCAGTAATAGAGGAAATATTCTTCCTCAGATACCCTTCATGTCATGATCAATGATCTGAATATGATACTCCTAAAAAGAAGCATTGGCTTCTAATTCAATACCCTCATGATCAAAAGAATGATGTAGGAATGAATAGTAATGGTGAAGCATAGATACATGGAATACATTGTGCATGGACCCTTACCTTTGAGGAATATATATATCTAATAGGCTATCAACAAAACTCTATCTAATATATTAAAAGGCCCAACATAATGCGGTGATAGCTTTCCTTATCTATGAATCCATCTATAACCCAACCTAGGAAAAACACACACGAAGACCTAATGTCCCACCTCAAACTCCAACAATCTATAGTGACTATTGGCATAATAATTTTTCCTAGATTAAGATGTGACCATACATTTTCTGATAATTATCACCTATTATGAAGTATCCTAAATGAGATCAGTTTCTAATAGTGCTTCCTCTCCTACCTCTAACCAGCACAGGGGTGATCAGCATGACCTACTAAAAAGGCCTCATAAGGATCCATATATATAGTTTCCTAAAAGATATTATTATATGAAAACTCAATGAGAGATAATTGTTTATCCCAAGAACCTCTAAAATCAAGGACACATTCTCAAACCGTTTCCTCTGATATCTAAATCATACACTGAGATTAACCATCGGTCTGTGGGTGATAGGTTGTGCTAAAAAGTACCTGTGAACCAGGATGCTTCTACAACCCTTGACAAAACTATGATGTAAACCTGGAATCTCTATATAATACAATATTACATGTATATCTATAAAGTTTTATGATGTTATTGACATATATCCTTCCTAGCTCATCCACTGAGAATGTATCTCTAATTAGAAAAACGTGGGCAACCTTTGTCAGCCTATAAATGATCACCTATACTATGTCATAAACTCAAGGTGACCTAAGTATACTCATTACAAAATCTATAGTGACCTCATCCAGTTTCCACTTTGAAATGGGAAATGGCTATAAAATCCCTACAAGTCACTTTTGTTCTGAATTCACCAGCTAACAGGTGAAACACTAAGAGATAAAACCTAAAACCTACTTCTTCATCATCATCCACCAATATTGGTGGTGTAAGTCAAGATAAATCTTGGTAATATCATGATATAATACCCAAGAGGAGGTGTGATACTCTCAAATCAACTCCTCTCACACATCGGTAGGAACCCAAATACATACCTGAATGTCCAAGATCTTATCCTCATCAATAACCCAACAAGGAGGTGATTCTTTTCCTAAAACACTCTCCCTTAAGACTAATCCCTAAAGATCAAAAAGTTGTCTCCTATTTAATTGATCTAGAAGAGAATATTTTACTACCAGGGTTATAATAATAGGATTCCCATAGAACTCCTAAATATCTAAATTCATTTGAGGATATTTTGATCCTCGTATACAAAAAATTGCTCCATGAATAGATAATTACTCCAAAAACATAAGGTTTGAACCACATATACTATCTAGAGATAATAAAATGGGAGTTTCTGGTCATGATGTCTTATCTGAAGAGACTAGTATGTCATAGCGCACTTAACCTATATCAGAACTATTCTTATCCCAATACCCGATGCACCACAATAAACCATATAGGCTCTACCTAACTCTGGTAAAATTAGGATCGTCACTACGTCTGATCTTCCTTTCATCTTCTAAAAGGCTTTATCATAAGATTTCAACCACGTAAACTAGAAACCATTTTTGGTCAAGCCTATGAGTGGTGTTTTAAGGCATGAGAAATCCTATATAAATCACTAATAATATTCATCCTTCCCTATGAAACTTTGTATGTCAAAGACCTTCTTGGATTTATCCTAGGACACCATGACTCTAACCTTATCTAGGTCAACATATACTCCAATATTTGAGATAATGTGACCCAAGAAGTGAAATTTATCAATATAAAAGTGGTATTTTTTGATATTATCATATAGTTGGTTCCCTCTCCATATATTTGTATGATCTCAAGATATGTTTCATGTTCATGTTGAGTTCTATAATGCATTAAGTTTTCTTCCATGAAGACCACCACAAATGAATACAAATACTTGTAGAAAACTCGATTAATTAGAGCCATGAAAACTTTTGGTGTGTTCGTGATATTGAATGGAATGATCAGATACTCATACAATCAATATCTACTATGGAATTTTTTACACATTATATCTGATAGTTTGACATGCACCTGATGATAGCTTGGCATTAGATTGATTTTTTAGAAGACACTTTCTCCTCAAATTTGGTTGAATAGGTCATATATACAAGGTAAAGGATAACATTTCTTATCCATAAGTTGGTTCAATTAGAGATATTAAACACAAAGCCTAGGGGTCCCATCCAAGTTCTTTCTAAAAAGAATAAGAGAATCTGATGGAAAAGTATGGGTTCATATAAACCCCTTAGCTTCCAGATCCTATAACTCTCTCTTAAGATTCTACAAGTCAGTAGTAGCCATAATATAAGGAGGAATTAATACTGGTGTCACTCTTGGAACTAAATCAATAGTAAACTTCACCTCTCTCTTAGAAGGTAACCCAAAAAATAATTTGTAAAAACATCTCTGAAATGATCCATATAGGAGGGAAATATGTATGATGTATCCCCCGATCATCTAGATATAGACCAGTAATCTGGACTATCACTTCGCCCAACCCATGAAGATCAGGTCCAAATCAACTCACCTAGACATCCCATTATCCCTTATGAGTATAACCACTACCCTATGGTTATGTAAAAGACACCATTAGGTGATAGCAATAAATTTGATCATGATGAGGCACTAAACAATCCATCCTAAGAATGATGTCAAAACCTATAATCTTGATCATATAGAGGTTCCACAAGAAATAAAATCTACTAATCTCAAGGGGTAGAACCTTTCATCTGTTTACTCTCTCTGGTCACATTCCCAATGGAGTATCCAAAGTCATTACTTCATATTATCACTCAATTCAAGGCCTAAGCATTCCACAATGGTCATAGAGATAAAATAATGTGAAGAACATATTTCAAATAAAGAAAATATTAATGTAGAGTCTACTAAAATCATAACTCGAACTATTGAAGGACCATCACTCTTATCCTCTGGTAAAGTTTATACTACATGTGGTTGGCTAGGTCCACAACCCTAAGCTACATCCTAACTACCCTAATAATGCCAACTCTGGTGGCATTACATCTCATAAGACTAGTTCCCACTGCCACATACACCTCCTCAACTTGGTTGTCTAGTAGTATTCCAGCTTCCTGACTAATGTGAAGCTGATGATATAGCTTCAAAACACATAGTTTTCATAGATACCTTCTCACTAGGTGCTAGAGGAAAGGTTCAACAAAAATTCTGAAGGTTGACCATTTTTTCACAGGATCGACATTTAACCGGGTCCCTACTAAATTAGGGCTTCATATAACTTGGTTTTACACATCTATGAAATATCACATGACAATCAGTATGTTATTTATGACTAACACTACTCCCATGAGTAGACTCATGAAAACACTTTTATCCTTTAGATGAGTTGCTTCCCTATCTCAATGTTGAACTACCCTAGCCCACACCATTATTGTCCCTCAAGTTCTTCTCAATGATGAGGGACTAGTTTTCTATCTCTAAAATGTTAGTCAAATAAAAGATATTTACCTAAGATTAGATGTCATATATTATCTTATCCTCAAACCATATCACTTTCTTTAGCTCTTCATTAGTGAGATTTTGTGTGAAATGATTGAGCTCTATGAAACGAGCAGAATACTCCATCACTGACATAACACCCTAGTGAAGGTGCATAAATTATCCATCTCGCTCAGCTCTAAATGTTTGAGGGGAAAATTAATCATATAATTCCATCCATAAATCCTTCTAGACTATATCCTGATGTTGACTAGATAGTGTGACAATATCCCACCATCTCTTGTTGGAGTCACGTAGCATGTAGGTTATGAGCTTGATCTTCCTTTCTAAAGGTGTATCCAAGTGCTTGAATATAGATAGCATGGCCTCCAACCATGGATCAACCACCTAGGTGCCATCATCCCATGAGAACATAGGTGGATACTAATAATGGAACTATAGAATCAATTTTTACATAGAATAGGAAGATCGCAGATCTCCCTACACAGACTATATAAACCATAGGAAACTCGCTCATAATTAAGAATCAGTGCCCATCTATGGTACAACTGGAGGCATAACAAGAGGTTCTATAGGTGGCACTACTGGAAGGTTTGGTCCCACCACTTTAGGAGTGTGGTCATCACCACCTTCCTAGCACTTGACCTGAGGTCGTCATGGTTTCATATTTATATAATTTCAAGATGCATGCCTCATAAAAAAATTTATAAAAGAAAAGATCATAGATAAAGGAGTAGGATAGGTACATCACCTTCCTATAAAAGATCCAACACCCATTTTCCTACTCCTAAAGTTGGTTACAGGTAATTTTAGAAGATAATTAGAGCCATAAGTGATACTCCCTATTTCCCACTACCAAGGTTGGGTCAGATTCAAGGTCTCATATCATATAACAAAGGTCATGATATATGGAGCATCAATTTCATGGTATATAGGAAAACACCCTTCATGTTTCAATTGGAATCCCCATTTAATGGTAACCACTATTTAAAAGTTTAAAAATTCATCTTGTTCATTTTCATATATATATATTATCCCAGTGTAGTAAAATTAGTCTTCCATTCCCAATTTATAAAGTCTTACACTTTATAATTTTCAATTTGGTACTTCATGTAACTTCCACCATTCTTTATCATGGTTTAATTATATAAATCATCATTCCCAATTTATAGAGGCCCATACACTCTATAAATTTCAATTGGCATTCATTTAATTTCAACCACTATAATTTTAGTCCATGTGACCAATGGTCCATGGCTCTAACATGCCATAATTGGTTAGTTAGAGTGCCACCATCAAGCTATATGATAAAACACCATTTAGGTTGAAGAAGACACTTTAAATAACCAATTATTTATCTCCCTACATGAAATGTTAGTGCAATTTGAATATAACTATCAAGGAATTTATAGTAACCATATGAAATATAGGTAATTCAAGTAATGAGATACACCTATATTTCATGGAATAATGCATGACATGTAAATTTTTATGTGCCTATGATGCATGTACAATACTTCATTACCATACCGTCCAAGGGTAAAATATAACCTTATGATAGTAATAAATACCAAAAACCATGTGCATCACCCAATGGTGAAATCCATACAAATATAACAAGTGAAAGTCAGAACAAAATGTACCATCCCAAGAAACTTGGATCTTTCCCTGTATATGGGTTAGCTAGTCTCAAACACAAGCTCATTTCCAAATTTCGATACATTATTAGTCTCTCATCTACCAACCCAAAATAGTAGGACAAAGGGAAAAGAAGCTTTGATTTTACTTTTTGATTCCCTAGAACTAGTTCACTCATAATTAACCAGTATACCAGAGGCCACTGAATAGTATTGAGGGTACACGATGGTATGGTGGGGATACTATACCAACATATATCATAGTGAAAGTATAGTTAAATAATGAGTAAATTAACATAGGAATCATAATAAATAAAGGAATATTGGAAGTTGAATCATCCAAATATAATAATAACCAGCAAGACAATATCATCATCGGTAATTTGATCTGTAACCAGTAACATATACAAAATATGTCATGTCATGATTATATACAAAAAGAGAAATACATGGGATATAGATCAATAGGCATAAAAAAAATGCTTTACAGAAATGAACAAAAAAACAAATTTTATCTCTAATATCATCATGAGAATAAGCTCAGTCCTCTTCACCCATACTCCATCCAAGTACTAAGAATCAAGCATTCATTTCCAGGCCCTTGACTTTGTCCCTATCTGCAACCAGGAAGTCTACTTGAGTACCAATCGGTGGTCGAAATAGTGTGTGAGATATACTTAGTAGGCCACCACCAATAACCTCTAGTATAATCCATCCAATACATATAAAATGAGTAGTGTCTAGGTATAGAATATAAATCAAAAATGTAAATTTTAACCAAGTTATCTCAGGTTACAAAAGGACATCTGACTAACTCTACCTACTTACTCCTAAGTCAGAATATCTCTGAATATGTTCCACCATGTATGTATATATATAAGTATGTATATGTATACACTATATTCATGATAACATATATAGTCATATATATATATATACACACACATTGAACTGTCCAGGACCTGAGGAGTAACTCGGGCATCCTTACATAATCATAAGAGTTGTGTGCTATAGATAAGGGCACCAACCCAAGCATTCAATCGGGGATATCGATGTCATCATATCCATAAATCCAATGATTTAAGTGTAACTTCATGTCCAAAAAACTCTAGGGTAATGTGAAACATCACATCCAATGTTTAATAAATTATGTGATATGTCATTCCCAACATCACATGTTAAGGGATCGTTAAGCATCATGTCTAACACTAGCCTTAATCATGTCTCAACTTCTATTATAAATGGGAAATAAATAATAATAATCTATCATTCATGCAATTCTTTAACATAATCTAAGTGATGGATTCCCATTATTTAACATTTAATTATCTAATGGTACAATCCATTGTTTATAAAAAGTCACATGACATGGTCGTACCATTCACTTTCATTTAATTAAATTAAGACATTTTAATTTAATTATCAATCCAACCCCACTTAGAGGGTGGGTTGGTCAAATAATTAATTCCAAGGTCAAAGTCATTTAATAAGCATGCATCAAGGGGTGGCACTAGTTGAAGGGGTCATCCTCCAACAATGAAAATGTGTGTGGGGAATTTCTACCATGGTTAACAAATTTAATTGGAAGAAATTATGATTTTAAGGAAATTCTTTGAAAGGTATGGAATTGTGGAATAAAAACCCATGATATATAGAAAAAATAATTTAGGGATAAATACTGGACCATGTACCTTATGGCGGTAGATGATTCCTTGTCCAGTGTTGTCCTCTAATACAAGATATAATGGGAGAAATAAAAATAATAAATGAATACCCATAAAATAGGGCATGTTAGCTCACATGGATTTATCATTCCAAATGGAGAGATAAAAAAATTAAGTATTCAATATGATTTAAGATCTTATTGATAATGATAAAATTCAATAGCTGGTGAGTGATTCGAACATCATATGAGGGAGGAGGATAAAATCCTATGGAAGGATAAGGAGGAACTTAAGTGGCTGTGGGAGGTGCTACACAAGAAGGGAGAATAAAAATGGAGAGAGAAGTTAAATAGATGGAGGGGAAAATGTTAATTTCCTCTTATTTTAAAGGGCATGTGGTTTGGTCATAGGTTTGGCCAAAACATGCACCAACCATGTACCATTAATGTTTGGGGTGTCACCCCCCACACAGTCTAGGAACACTATTTGGAAAACTATGCACAACTCGTGTGGTCCCCTCTATAATTTTTGGTAGCACCCTCACATGGTCGCACAACCTATCTCGCATGGTTTCTCTAACCATGCACCACCTTCTTGGGGCTACATGGTTGAGTCACATGGTTACTAATAACCATGTTCCAACTGTGTGCCTCATCTGTTTTCTCTAAAAACTAGAGCTATGGGATTTGAACAAACCTTAAATGCTCCCAAAACCATCCTAAAACCCTTAATTACTTATATATAGATAAAAAACGTTAAAAATAGAAATTAAAAGATTCTTAACTCCTGAAAAAAATCATAATCATACATTGAATACTTATTCCAAGTATGAGGCTCCAAAGTATTATCCTTCAAAGAATAATAAGATCCAAATACAAGGAAATGAATATGATGTGGTATATTTTTCATGTGTCAAGAAAAGACATTGGAAGAGGAAATTTCACCCGACCAAAGAATCAAAAAGAAGATTTAGGTGCATTCATTATTGAGTGTGATATTTCCATATCTAAAAACTAGATATTAGATACTACCTATACTGATTATATTTGTATCCAAATACAGAAACCAAGTATATTTCAGAGGATTACCAAAGATGAGGTTGGTATATGGGTTAAAAATAGAGAGAGTTTGGCTTCTCTGTCCATTTGATACGACCATCTCACATTTCAGAAAATATTTATTTTATTTTTAAAGAATTTTTATTATGTCCCAATTATTTCTAGGAACATTATTTATATTTATTTTTTAGATATGGATGGATTTATTTTTAGGTTTGTAAATAAAGGATGATACTTTTATAAAGATAGCATATGTTATGGTATGGAACAATTGAATAATGTTATTTATGTATTGAATTTAAAAAAACAAATATTATTAATCGATAATGAAACAAATATGTGTGACTCATATAAAACCCAATAATGGCATCACTATCTTGGTCACGTAAATGAGAATCATTTGATAAAGCTTTATTATGATGGTTACTTAAACTATTTTTATCTTAATCCACTTGAAACATGTCATTATTATTTATAAGGTAAGATGACCAAATAACTATTTAGGGTTAAATATTAAAGGGCCATAGATCTTTTAGAATTAGTACACACCAATGTGTGTGTAAATTTTCAAGTAGGATCTAGAGGTGGATACTCATACTTTATTACTTTTACCGACAACTTGAGTAGGTATGGATATATCTTCTTAATGAGGTGCAAGTCTATATCCTTTGATAAGTTAAAAGATTTTAGAAATGATTTTGATAATAATATTGGAAAGAATATAAAGAAACTTCAATCAAATTGAGATGTTGAATACCTTAACCAGGACTTTATCAACTTTCTATGGGATTGTGGTATTTTATCTCTACTCACTCCACCTTATACACCACATAGTAGCGGTGTTAGTGAAAAGAAATACCATAACTTGTTGGAAATAGTAAGGTCTATTATGAGTCACACAAGCCTTATAATATCATTTTATGGGTATTCATTAGAAACATCATTATACATACTAAACCGAGTACCAACTAAAGAGGAAAATGATATTCAATTTTGAGTTATGAAGTGGAAAGAACCCTATTTTTTCACATATTAGAGTATGGGGTTGTGATGAATTTTTTAAAGATATATAAATAAAAAAACTAGAATCATAAGGCATGAATTGTATCCTTATAGGTTTTCCTATGAAAAAAAGGGATTCTACCTATAAAACCCCTCAGAAAAGAAAATATTTATTGCAAGATAGATAATTTTTCTTGAGAGGGAGCACATAATCAAGGAATATAGAGGGAAAAAGATTTAATTATATTAATTTTATGCTCAAGATACACAAAATTTGGTATAGTAACTGATTCTATAGGTCCCCAAAGAATAATATGCTCCTGAAACACAAGTTTTTTGTAGGAGTGCAAGAGAGGGGAGAGAACTATAGAGATATGGTTTTATAGTCATTGATGATGGCGACTCATTATTGGTTAACAATGATGATTATATCTCCTAAAATGAGGTGATAGAGAGCTCATAATCTTCAATATATAAATGATCTATGAATTCTTAGATGAATTCCATGTATCAAAACCAGGTTTAGGTTCTGATCGATCCACCAGTTGATGTAAATTATTTTGGGTGTAAATGAGTATTCAAGAGAAATATAGACATTTAAGTTAAATTGAATACCTATAAATCATTTATGGTGGATAAATGGTTTATAAAACATCAATTCATTGACTATAATTAAAAAAATTCTTTGGTTTCCATGTTTAAGTCAACTATAATTTTACTTTCAATAGTAGTTTACCGTGAATATGAAATTTTGAAAACAGATGTCAAAAATGTATTACTTAATGGTAACCTTAAATTATATGTGTATATGACACAACTATAAGGGTTTATGACTCCATGAAGTTATAAAAGGTATGAAAGTTTTATATATCCATTTTTGGATCAAAAAAAGTATCCAATTCATGGAATATTAAATTTGATGAATCGATAAAAGAATTTAGTTTCATTAAGAATGAATGTGAGTTATGTGTTCACAAGTAGATTAGTGGGAGTAAATTTTTTTCATAGTAGTATATGTTGATGAGATACTACTAGTTGGAAATTATATACCAACCTTATAAGAGGATAAATAATGGTTGAGAAAGTTCTTCTCCATAAAGCACTTTAGTGAAGCAACCAACATTCCAGAGATCAAGATCATACATGATAGATACAAGAGGATACTTGGACTAAGTTAAGGTATATACATTGACCAGATACCAAATAGGTTCATTATGGAACAATCCAATAGGGTATTGGTTCAAGTATCACATGGTATACATCTTTACAAGAAAAATGTGTCATCAGATATAATAAGAAAGAGGGATAATTAGTAGGATCCCATACGGTTCTATGATAGGATATATCATGTATTCCATGTTATGTATGAGTATTGATGTTTCCTATTCTTTGATAATGGTAGGAAGATATGAAGTAGATCCATGTGAACAACATTGGACCATTTACAAGGATATCCTTAAGTATCTAAGGTGAACTAAGGATATATTCCTAGTGTTTATAGAAGATAAAGAGCTAGTAATCGAGGGATATATAGATGTTATCTATTAGATAGATAAAAATGATTTTAATTCATAGTTTGGATATATATTTTGTCTCAATATAGGAGTCGTGATCTAGAATAGTTAAAAGCATCCAATTATTGTCGATTCTACAACTGATTCCAAGTATATTGTAGCTTCTATTGCAGCCAAGTAAGCAGTATGGATTCACAAGTTTTTTCAAGATCTTGATGTGGTTCCTAGAAGTAAAAACCCTAGCACATTTTACTATGATAACACTACAGCAATATCTCTCTCTAAGAAGCCAAGGTCACACAAAAGGAAAAAACACATACTTTGGAAGTTTCATCTCTTGAGGGATTTTCTTAATGATGTGAAGTTGTGGTGGTAATAGTATCTACATAGGAAAACATGTTAAACCCCTTGAACAATGATTTATCTCAGTGGAGGCATGAGTATCATGTAATATCTAGTGTACTAAAAATTATTGTCAGTTGGCTCTAGTGCAAGTGGGAGTCTATTCAAGTTAGTTCCCTAGAACCAACTTGTTTAGTACTTGATTACATGTTTTCATTATTAATTAAGATTAATTACCACATTATTATTATTAATTTACATGAAATTTGTATGTGATAATGTCCTAATAATGTATATTGTTTTAAAGGTCATGGTATTCATCTAATATGATGAGAACCTAGAGGTTACACGACATCATTCTTGAACCTTATTCTATAGTCAGATGAATATTGTCTGATGGGACATAGAAAATATAGGCTATTATGAGTATTAGTCTCATAAGAAATTGAGAAACCATCTTATAGTTTTCTCCTAAGGTAATCTCCATGATAGGATTTTATGAGAACAAGTCTATTAATAGAAATTTTTATTTCTATGTGTCATTAGATGTTTATATATACTGACATGTGTATTGATCCCTATACTTTAAAATATAAGTCATGGATATCATGACTCACATAATTGATGTATTGATGAAAACCATGATGAAATATGTTCATTGAAAAGTAGGATATGTTGGGTGCATCATGAGTGATATTGCATTAATGAATAATGTGAGAAAGGATTTAACCCTTATATCCCAAGATAGAAGTTGATATCCAAGGACCTTTGATGGGAATAAAACCATCTGTATAATACGATGGGAAAGTTCATTTCTATAAATTCAATGAAAGATACATCGGTCATATAGGTTGATAGTATTGACATGAATCCTTCTTTATTAGAGATATCATGATAAATGGATTATATTAGATGGTAAATGTTTGTTGGGGTGAGATGTTGTTATAAAATTAAATTATTTCTCTATAGATGCCTTGGTGTGTTGTTAGATGTTAACCTTTTACTTTAATAAATTATTCCTAATGCCACTAAGAAATAGGACTAGAGGGTTACATAGTTGATGTATCCATAATCTTAGTTAAATTCAAGTAATTAATTTAACAAATTAGAATAAATGAGATTTATTTGGTTTGGTTGATCACCACAATTTAATAAAAATTTATTCAAAAAAATAAGTGAATTAAATAATAATAATAATAAATATTTGTTTTCAAGTTTTGAGAATATAATATTTATTATATTTATCATATAATAATTCAGTGACATTTATTTTTTAAATATTCATTAATCGAGGATCGGTAAATGTAGATAAGGGAAAACAAATGGAGTCTAATGGTCTGATTGGAAATAATATACATGATATTTATTTATATATTATTTAAGGTATTTCACATTTCAAGTGATTAATATTATTATTATTATTATTATTATTATTATTAAACATAAGTTCAATTAAGAATTATAAAAATGGAAAGGGTATAGTGTTCAATTTGGAAACCCTCAAGCTGCCATAATAAATACCTTATTATATCACTTTCATAAAACATAATTGGTGTGGACAATTGATAGAGTGAGACTCTATCAATCCTTAGATAGAGATCAATATATCTAGATTTCTCTTATCCCCTCCTCTCTCAACCCAACAATATATCAACAATATTTCTTCCTCTCTTGAATGTTTCAGTCAACCACAGACAATACAAGCAATCAGGATCGGTCATGCTAGCACCCAATGATTCTATGATGTTGTTTAGAGATTATAGTGCTTGTTTGGATCAATCCTAAAGGTATTTTTCACTTTTATCATATAATTTAATGATAGTGTGACAATATCTGTTCCATTTTATCATCAATGAAATCATAATTACAAGTTTAGTTAAATATATATTAGCTTATAAATTAATTATAAATTATATGTAAAGATCCTTCACTTCTAGTTCCAACATTTTAATATAGTAAAGTAATATACTATTTTTTTGGACATGATGTTTCAATATTGTAAATAAATGATTACATGTGATTTATTACTAAAATATGATATGGTCATACCATCAAATAACACTTTTGTTGCACCTGGAACCTATATTGAGAATAGAACCATCAATAGTAAATACAAATTTCCATGTGTTGTTGTATGTTCTTATATTTGGATGTGTGTGTTTATATTTAGAATTTAATATTATCAATAATGGATATCATGACTCACTTGATTTTATATATTAAAGAAAATCATGACCTCATATGGTCATAGAGAGGTAATATATGTTGGGTGTATCATGAGTGATATTGCATTAATGGATAATGTGAGAAATGGTTTATCCCTATCACTTGATGGAAGTTGATATCTCAGGCCCTTTGATAGTAATGGAACTGCCTGCATAAATCCATAGCCCTGGTGTTTAGTGGGAAAGTTCATTTTCAGAAAGTCAAAGCAAGAGAAATTGAGCATATAGGTTGATGGAACCAGCATACAACCTACTTAATTAGAGATATCAGGATTAAGGGATTATATTACATAGTAATCATTCACAGGAGGGTATATGTAATTGAGAATTTAATTTTTTTTCTATATGAAAACCTTTGCATGTTTCTAGATTCTAACATTGGACTTTAAGTGTTAATGCCTAATGATAATGAGAAATAGTCTTAGAGGGTCACAAACTAAGTGTATCTGTAATCCCAATTAAATTCTAGTATTGAATTTTACAAGTTATATTAAATAAAATTTATTTAGTTTGGTTGATTGCCACAATTTAATCATGAGTTATTAAAAAAATTAATTCAGTTAAATAATAATAATAAATATTTATTTACAAGTTTAGTTAATATAATATTTATTATATTTATCTTAGAATAATGCAGTGACATTTATTTATAAAACAGTATTTATTCAGGGATCCGTAAATATCGACAAGGGAAATGGGTCTGAGCTTAATAGTTCAATTAGAAATAGTATAAATGATATATATTTATATTATTAATGTTTTTCACATGTCAAATGATTAATATTATTATTATTATTATTATGAATGTACATGGGGTCAAATAATAATATTAAATATGGTTAAGGGCATGTATGTGATTTTCCAACCCTAAGCCTACCATAATAAATATCTAATTATATCACTTTTAAAAACACAATTGGTTGTGCACAATAGATATAGAGAGACTCTCTCGATACCTAGAGAGAGATCAATAGATATCGATTTATCTCCTCACATCCTCTCTCAATCCATTGAGAGATTATCAAGAGTTCTTTCTACTTAAGAATAATGCTGCTGTTATCAACCATGAAAAATGAAAGCAATTGGGATCTGTTATGCTACCACCCAGTGATTCTATGATGATGTTAATAAATTTTGGTTCATTTTTGGATCACTGATATAGGATTTTACACTTGAATACTATATATTAATGATAATTCGATGATATCCCATCATCTCGATCATCAATGAAGAGAAAATTATGTATTAAGGTGATTCTATATCTTCTCATAAATTAATTATAAATCATATGTGAAGATCCTTATCATCTGGTTTTGAAATTTAAATATGTTCAAGTAATATATGTTATTTATTGGACATGATGTTTTTATCATGTGAAAAAATGATTACACATAAATTAAGACTAAAATATGAGATGTTCATACCATCAAAGGACTCTTATGCTGCACCCAGAACCAATAACTAGGGCATCTATAATTGTGGAGGAAAGGGAATTTAGTGCCAAAATTTGTTGGACCATTAGATATTATCACTTTTGTTGGGATAGTGGCCTAACATTTGGATATTCCTCCATGATACCAAAGTATACATGATGTGTTCTATGTATCACACCTTTGTTGGTACATGCCTAATTCTGCACATGTGATCTATTGTAAAGACCTTGAACTCAATCATGATGCATCATTTATAGAGAACCCCACATGGATCATAGTCCAAAGTGGGAAAGTGTTGTGATGGAATATTTCATCACTTTCTAGAGTCCTATGGTAGTATGGATGGATCCAAGAGGAGGTTTGGGAGCATGAGTTTGATGTTCAGGCATAATGTCCAAAGTTGTTTGAGTCGGACTACTAGATGCACTTCTCAAGGACTAAAATTCATTAGATAGGGAGATTTGTAACATCCTTAATTTTAAAAGGATTATTATTTTGATCCTTCTGATGGTTTAATTTGGGTTCTATAATTGTTTGAGGTTCTTGGTGTCTAAAATAGGGTTTTTGGTAATTTTAGGGTACACCAAAAGCAAGAACATGTCATGGTGTAGGCCATTTTATACTTAGAAACCACCTCTGTGAAATGGGAAATACCAATAGGCACTAGTTGGGAATGGTCTCAAGTGTGGATCATTGGGAGCCTTTCTATGGACCATGGCTAGAGTGGCCTCTCCATGCTATAGTGGAATATGTGGTAAGTCCTAAATGGGTAGGGTATTTCTCTTACATTATAGTAGCTTCTTGTAATGGTGCTCTTGGTTTCAGTGTAATTGAGGCCACCACGGGCATGGTGGGATTCATTATGCCATGTTATCACCAATTTTAGAAATTTTATATGGTTGAAATGGTTGTCGATCTTTTTGAGTTCCAATAATTTTGAAGAGGAAACATGTTTGATCTTCAATAATGGATGATTAATTCACTTTGACTCAATTTCCCCCTTTATTAATAAATTCATACTTCCTCTATTATGAGTTCATCAAATCCATAAAATTATAAATGAACCTATAGTGAAACTTGTAATGATCTACCTTATTTGATCAATGGATAAGGGTGGTCCCTTCCTTCAAGGGCTTATTCATGATGATCTAGACTCATGGTTATATTGGGATCTCTTCTCTAATCATTATTCTAGGAGTGAAAAGTTATCTTTTTTGACCATTACTAGGTCCACCATTGATGGTGGTTTTAATTGGTTAAGTTATATGGTTCTACCCTCTTATCTTGATTCTATTCTTGAACCCCATTCTAAAATCCTTATTATCTTATATTGGAATTGGTTCTATGAACCCTTGACATGAGGGTCTATTAAAGTTGTTTTGAGGGTGTGATATGGGTGATGAATCACTTGATGAATCTTGGAATCGGTATTAAAATTATTGAGGTATAAATATCCTTACCATATAGATCCCTTATATATGTTTATTGGCATGATATGATGGTTTGTGATTATGCATTTATACCCATGCTTGAGTTTGATCCCATGTGTGTGTGTGTGTCCCGTGAGACCCATGTTTGATTTTGATCACATGTTTGTGTATGTTTGTGGCTATTGATACTCATGATTGATTTATTATGTTGTGCCCATATGTGTTATGCCATGTCATGTATGGATATATGGCCTTTGGAGGATTTACTTCTAGTAGTAAGTGACAGGTGGACTATTGTGGCATGGTTAACCCATAGAGGGGGGTCATGTATGACATATGATGATAACAGAAATGGACTGAGACACCAGTTATGGGTAAAATGGCCTTATGGCCTCACTCAAGGCAATTTCGAGACAAGACGACCATGTGGCATGCTCGAGGTGGAGGCAGGGGTATGACGGTCTAGTGGCTTAACCTAATATAGAGATGTGTCTTGGAAACCTTGTGGCCTAACCTATGACTCATTATCCTTGTGCATTATTAGAGATACATGAAATTACCTTTTCATTTACCCTAGTTTGTAAATTTTATTATAATTTTCCTTCTAGCATGGAACTGAAGCACGTATAGTCATCGTTCATGGCGGCTTGGTCAGTGCATGATCAGTCATCACATTTTTTTATTGTTTCTTGATTATGAAATTCATTATTATCATAGAATACACATCTTATGCATGTTCACTTATGTTAAGGAATCATTAGAGGTTTCCTATTAGTTTTATTCTCACACCCTTCATGAGAATCTCAATGCACATGTAGAATTCATGATTAGGGATCTAAGAAAGGGTGAGGGTCCTATGAAAGGAATCTAAGGAGATGGATCTTAATATTTGGAGGTGGTACCAGGATAGACACGAGAGTTTTGTCACAGTATCTCTATTTACTTTACTTCTATTTCATATACTCTGTTTAGACCTATAGCCATGGGGGTCATTGGCTTATTACTTGCATGACTTGAGATACATTCCATGTTATCTGATATAGAATTTTATTATTCTTTTTGATGAATTATTATAGTTTTTTTATTTATAATTTTTTTTTGTTATGATTTTTGACCTTGGATACCAAGGTTATATTCTCCCCACTGAAAACATTTTTTATATCCCAGTGTTTCTTTCAAGTACTTAATTTCCTTTACTTAGACCATATTTCTTTTAGGTATTATCTCATATTAATTTGGGTGAGTTTAGATATTTTTATAGCTTTATAGGCCTATGTATATTTGGTACATGGTTAGAGTAAACTATGTTGGTCTACCCAAGAAACCATGCACTTTGAGTTAGAGTTCCATAGGAGAGTGCATGGTTAGGCACACGGTTAGTATAAACTATAAATCCTTCCCTCCAAAGTTTGTGACCCAAGATAGAGTTATATTGAACAGTCGGTGCGCTATTTTTCTAACCATGTGGATCTTCCAATATTCCATAAAGGGGTGCATGATTGGTTCACGATTTGTTAAATTGTGTAGACAAACTATGTGATGAGAATTGATTTCTATAAATTTTAATTTTAAGACCCAAAACTCATATTTTTTTCTTATTTCTATTTTTTTGTAATAAGATCTCAATCAAGGAGGTTCCTCTTTGAGATTTTGGAAATTAATTGCCTCTCAGTGATCATTTTTTAAGGATACTTGGGTACAAGACCTGGTTTTTCAAAGGTATGTGCTCGTTCTTGGTCGTTATTCATGGTTCTTCTAGATTTGCTCTTATATCCTTGAAAAAAAAATTATAATGAGGATATTGATGCTATATTTAAGGTTTTAATCTTGATTTAATTTGGTTTCTTATATATTTATAAATAATTGGGTTCCATTGTCGAATCTTCATTAATCAGTGTGCTTTCTTCAAGAATCATTAAGGTAAGTTGATTCTCTCTCTCCTATTATTAAATAAATGAATAATTGGATATTATTATATCAAAATGCTTGATTTAGGATTCCTTAATGATTTCTAAGACCCCCATATCATCTTTTCTTGTTGTGTACTTATGGGAATTTATATTCTAATTATTTCAAGGTAGGTTGTTTCATGATTCATCTTTATTATACAAACCTTGATTTATTTCTCTTTTAATTTGTTTCTAAAATGGTTAGAAAATATGTTTTATGAAAATATAATGGAAATTTCATTTTAAATGGTTTTAAATTCATAATAAATGTTTTGAAAAAATGTGTTAGATTTGGCATTACTTGATCAATACAGTTGTTTTATAAAATTGTTAAGAAATGGGTTTACCCTTGATATTTATTGATGAAATTTGATTTAAAATAATGTTTTATTTTAATTAAATGTAATTTCAAAACATGGTATGTGAATTTAATTTACCTCATAAAAGGTAGATCACATGGGAAATTGAGGTATCTAGAAGGGGGTGGACTTGGGATAAAACACTAACTAATATTGTTGAGGTAGGTATCCATCCTCAGGGATGAACTATTTCCCCCTAAAACTATTATACTAGGGTAATGTGTGTATCAGGTTTCCTAAGTTGTCGCAAGGAGCTACTCTCAAAAGCATAGTATTTCCCCCTAGGATTGTTCTTCTAGGGAAATGTGTATACCAGGTAGCTAATTGGTCATGATATTGTTATGAGGATCATCATTAATATATAATTGTTGATATCATGGGATTTCTATCTCTACTTATAATATTTGAAATGTTTTCTTGGAATGATTGTGGAAATGCTTTGAAAATCGATTCATTGGTATACTTTACTAAATTGAGAAAGGGGTGATTTATCCTTGTTTCATATTGAATTGTGTAAAACTGTATCTCATGCCTTATCTTTGATTACTTTAGAATAATTGGTTTATTTTTTAAATTATACTTATTCACTTAGTGGGATCCTACTAGGATATTTTTCTCACACCCTAAATAAACCATTTGGTGTATATAGATCTTGTTTTATCTAATGTGGGTAAGGGAAAGTCATAGTAGGGTGGTGGTAGGTTTGTTCATTAGCATGGTGTGGAATTATAAATATGATTCCAGGTCACATGGATTTGGGACTTAGTAGTTTTTAATTACTTTGGTTGTTTTATGTATCTTGAAACTTTTTTCCCTAGAGTTTTTTTCTTTTCTGTTTTTGTATTTTTTTGAATACTGACATTATTCTGTATCTTTTACCAACTTTTTACAAGTTTCTTATGGATAAATCATTTAGAAATAGTTTTTTTTATACCCAAGAGCTAGTCACCAGCCAGTGGGGATGACGAATTCCCTTCGGGCCATGTTAGGACTGGTTCCGTTTATGAATAATAGGGTAATCCAAGTTGGTTCATGAAAATTGGTATCAAGGGGAGGTTTTCCTCTTTTGTTGTCATTATTAATTTTAGGACATATTGGTAGACCCGATATAGGAATGTGGGCACTTGAGGGGAATTTTGTGAGTGATTTTCTATCCATATCTCATTATAATGAGCCTTAAGTTACCACAAGTTGTTGGGAAATGTATCTTTTGGGATTTGGAAAGTTTTAATCACGATCATTATTTTGTATGTTTCTTGATAATTCCATATGACTTATGTTATTTTAAACTATAATTGATTCATGTATCTCATGTTCGTGTGTCTCTTTATCTGTTTATATGAAGTAAAACACCCCCATATGAGTTCTAGCAATTTTTTAGGAGGGTGATACCAATGAACCATGGTAGGTAAAGCCTCTAGTTAATCATAATATGATTGAAGCAATTTTAATCATGGAATGAGCTATGGAAAAATGTATGGAACCTACCTCTATTCAAGCTAGGTATGTGGAACCTCAAA
Organism: Viscum album; assembly: GCA_963277665.1. Taxonomy (NCBI): domain Eukaryota; kingdom Viridiplantae; phylum Streptophyta; class Magnoliopsida; order Santalales; family Viscaceae; genus Viscum; species Viscum album. The sequence goes on from OY728123.1 coordinate 2,119,199,122, forward strand.
GGGATGAGGATAGGAATTGAGCCTAGAAATTTCTTTTCCAGAAACCACCATCTTTTCAAGGGATTAATGATCCTCATGAGGTGGTGGATTAGTTGGTAAATATTGAGAGGCTTTTCAAATAATTAGATACTCATGACTCAATCAAGGTTAAGTGTGTCTACTTCAAGCTTAAAGATCTGAGTGGAAGGTGTTGGGACTCATTTTTCATAGCTAAGAAGCATAAGTGCTTGGAGTGGAATGACTTCAAGGACATATTTATCAAGAGTTTATATCTAAAATATATAATCATGTATAAATACATAGGGTTTATAAAACCTGATCAAGGGAATCGATCAGTGATAAAATACACTAATCACTTCACTAATCTCTCTGTGTTTTTATATAAGGTTGTATCTAATGAGAAGATAAAGGATCAAATGTTTTACATGGGTCTTTGTTCTGATATTCAGTCATGGTTATTTATTTCAAAGCTAAACACCTATTCTAAGGTGGTAGATAGAGCGTTAATTGAAAATCTAAACCTAGTGGGTAAATCAGGATTGACCAGAGTTCATATTTCCTCTAGTGGTGGATCTAGTCCTTCATTAAAGGTAAAGTGAAAGTAGTGAAAATTGCATGGGGGGGAAAGTGGTGGTGTTTCTAATAGGTATCTTCCTACACCATCATCAATGGATAGTATCATGACATGTTACCAATGTGGCTATATCAGACACACAAAATGCTTTTTACCTGTGCATCTAAAGTTTTGAAACTCATGTGGGTGTTTGGGTCACTTGCCAAATTTTTGTTGGGATCTATCTTTCACATTTTCTGGGAAAGTATCATCAAAACTTATAGGATAAATGGTGGATATATATGCTTCACTAACTATAGGGTTACAGCCATAGGCCTCTAGAATGAAGCAGTTACACACATTTGGGGAGTTTCCAGTAGAAGTTAGTGTGGGTCCTATAACTTTGAGAGGTACCATTTATATTTCTTATGCCTTAATGACTACTTTATTTGAAATTAGTGCCTCTCTCTCCTTTTTGTTGACCCATATAGTGGATCTTCTAAAAATTTCAATAGAACTCATGCCATTCATTATGGAATTAGTGATGTATATAGAAAACAAGAGATAGTAAGGTTTTTTATGACCCTCATGCTCTTTCTTTTTGTGCAATGTAGAGTTGGTTTGGGATTTCCTAGTTCCCAAATTGGACCTATTCTATTTGATTATTGGGATAGATTGGTTGATCACTCACAAGGCTTGGATTGATTTTTAGCATCAGTGGGTGTTCTTTACCACTTCTGATGGGAGATATTATGTGTTTTGGGGAGAATGGGACCTAAGGTCTAGTTGGTTAAGGCCATATCTTCTAGAGATTAGTAAGTTGATCTTTTTTTCTACAGTTAGGTTGGAATAGTAATCCATCAATGGTATAATTTATTCAATAGTCAACAAGTTTCCAGAAGTATTTTTGAATGACTTCTCAAGTTTTCCTCTGGAGAGGGAGGTGGAGTTCTTGATTGGATTAGTTCATGAAACTCAGCCGATATCAATTTCATTTTACCATATGGATCCATCAAAATTTAAAGTGATGAAAATTCAATTGGATTATTTTAGAGACAATGGATTTATATTCCCAAGTGTTTTAGCTTTGGTAGACCCCATGCTTTTTTCCAAGAAGACTTATGGAACTCTTAACTTTTATATTGATTATCACAAGCTCATTTGAGTAATGGTCAAGAAAAATTATTCTTTGCCTCAATTTGTTAATTTCATCATCTCATTGAAAGGGGAAAATCATTTTTCTAAAATTTATCTTCATTTGGGATATTGGAGGTTCTAGATGCAGTAGAAGCGCCTTTTGATGAATAACCATTAAGGTTTTTCCATATTTAATGGATCATTCACCAATTTTTCAAGATGTAAACTTCATGGCCAAAAACAATTCCATAAAATATTGACATAAAAATCATGGGAACTAGAGACAACCTTTTTATGTTAAATGTTTAATTAATTTAATCAGATCTAAAGAAATAATACCTTACCTTAGGATCTTTCTTTGTTGATGTTGATCCTCCAAACCCATTTTCCTATTACCATCATTACATAGGAAGGAACCAAAGTAGAGAACCTCTAGAGAATATACTCATGTATTCCTTTGATCTTTGGATGACACCAATGGAATGTCAGGTTCTAGCATGGAATATCGATCATCTTATGTTATTTTTCTTCATTATTTCTATTTCCTTAAGGCTTGAAGGATTATCTCTTGTTATTATCATTCTTGAGTGGATAAGATAAGGATGAATCTAGAGATGGGTATCTATTGTATGCAATTATTCTCAATTCTCAATTAATCCTATATAATATACATAAAAATATATTTATAGAATTAGGGTTTAGGTTAAAATATTATTTAGTTACACATCAACTCTTAAATAATATAATAAACCTTATCTAACCCCATTCCATTTAACAATAATAATATTATTTTTCTAGTTTTTTATCTAGCGTAACGATAAATATTATTTTACCAGCTTGAAAAATAATATTTATCATTAAACTCAATATTTTTCTTCTCATCCACGTCAAAATTTATTGAATACCTAAATAAATATTTATTAAATATTTATTCAAAAATAAATATTCTATTCAAAGTCTGGAAAATAAATATTAATTAAATATTTAATAAATAAAATAAATATTATATCCATAACCTAATGGATAAATATTTATTTCTTATTCTTATAATTAAATAAATTATTTATTAGTTAATAAATAATTATTTATTTCCATGAAAATATTTACGATCGATAAATCCTAAATAAAATTATTCCTCAGTCTTGATAATAATATTTATTCCAATAATTAAATTAAAATATAATTTAATTAAGATCAATGAAAACACTTAGTGTGTGACCCTCTAGAATTTTATCTCATTGTAATTAGCCGAATTTGACTAAAGTCCAATATTACTATCATGCAATGGGTTAAGGTACCCAAGATAAAGAAGTTAATATTGCAGTGTTAACAACCACACATTAATTCTTACTATATAATATAATCCCTTTGTCATGATATCTAATCAAGAAGGTTGCACATCTATGTATCAAACTATATGCTTGATACATCATTCTTTGGTTATCTAAAATAAACTCGTCATTACACCATGAACATGGAATTTAAGGTGATAATTCCATTTCAATCAAATGGATAAGATGTAAACATCCATAAATATGGAAGGGAAAAATCCGTCCTATACCTATCCATTAATTACATTTCATTCATGATGCAACCAACATACTCTACTACCCACGAACATATGGTGTCATGGTTTTGTTTAGTAAATCTAAGTTCATTAGTCATGACATGCACTAATAATAATCTTAAAGTCTAAGGATCATTAGATATTCACAAAGACATGAATATACAACAACACATAAACATATAGAATTCCTATTGGCAGATATATTCTAATAATCTGCCATATTGGAGATTATCACGTGTGAAATTCATGAGAAGAATTCTGATCTACTTATGATTACTCACACCTAATAGTTAACATTCTATGTGTCCCATCATAGTATGTTATCTGAACATATAACTATATTTAAAAATATCATCATAGAATTTCAAGGTTCTTATCATAGTAGGTAACTGTTATGACCTTATCAATGTGATAGATACTCTAGGACATTATTACATTAAAGTCATGAATAATAATGAACAATAAGTAATAATATGTTTTATTAATATTCAAGTATTTGAATATACATGTAATCTAGAGTAAAAATAGTAATTTCTTGAACACTAACTCTAAAAAACTCCCAATTGGACTAGAGACAATTGCCTATGATTTTTAGTCTATTAAACCCCATATGATGATCATGTTTTTGTTGAGTTATGGCTTTGGTCAAGGGATCCACCATGTTTTCTGCCATGGAAATTATAATCACTACAACTTCACTTATTTTAGAAAAAAACCCTCAAGAGATGATACTTATAAAGTATATGCTTAGTCTACTGATATGACCTTAGATCCTTTGAAAGGTTCACTGATACAATATTATCACAATAGTGTGTGGTAGGATCTTTACTACTAGGTACCATGTCAAGATCTTGTATGAATTTGTGTATCCAAACTGGTTATTAGGAAACCTCAGAAGCCACAATATACTTAGACTCTACTATAGAATCTATGAACATATATTTATTTAATCTCTTTTATCTCACAACACCTCCATTGAGAGTGAATATATATCTCATTTTTTATTTCAGATCATCTCAATCTATTTGGAAACTAGCATATGCATATCCTATGATGACTAGTTGATCATCTCCTCTATAGACCATGAATATATCCTTAGTATGCCTCAGATACTTAAGGATAGTCTTGAATTCCATCCAATGGCATTCACCTAGTTCATATTGATATCTTCCTACCATACTTAAGGCATAGGTGACACCTATCCTAGTACATAGCATAACATACATTATTTAACCAATCTCTGATGTGTATAGAATCCTTGTCATCATTTGTCTTTCCTCATGTGGTTGAGGACACATTTTCCTGGAAAGATAAATGTCATGTGACATTAAAAACAATCCACTCTTATATTTTTCCATACCGAATCTCTTCAATATCATATCAATATATTTACCTTGACTTAGATCGAGAAACATCTTGGGTATATCATGATATATCTTGATTTGAGGAGTATATGATGCTTCACCTAAGTCCTTCATGGAGAATCATTTATTCAATTAGTCATTAACATATTGTAAGACTAGTATTTTGTTTCCAATAAGTATAATTTCATCAGAATAAACTATTAAAATTTTGACTACACTTTCACTAAATTTTTTATAGACACATGGCTTGAATTCTTTATTTATGAAACCAAATTTTGTTATGTATTCATCAAACCAAATGTCCCATGTCCTAAATACTTGTTTTAATCCATAAATGGGTATTTTTAATTTTCATAACTTTTTGGCATCCTTTTAAGTCACAAACCCTTTAGGTTGTTTCATATAGACATATTAAAAAAAATTCCCATTATTAAAGCCTATTTTGACATCCATTTTAAAAATATAGTAGTCATGTTAAGACATAATGGAAAGTATAATTCTGATGTGTTTCAATATAGAAACTGGTGAAAAGGTTTCATTGAAATCTATGCCTCGACATTGTTTGAACCCTTTTGCAACCATTATTTACTTATTATTACTGAATTGTCCATCCATGCCCATTTTATTCTTGAATACCCATTTACAGACAATAGGCTTTACATCCATCGTAGGATATAATAAAATCCATAGTTGGTTTTGGTACATGGAATCCATTTCAAAATTTATAAATTATTACCTCTTAACAACATTTGTCCCACTTACTGCTTCCTTGTAGGTTAAAGGATCATTATTATCAACTAATAATAAGTCACTATCCTCAGTGACTAGAAAATCATACCATTATGGTTCTCTAACCTCTCTTATACTCATAAGTAGTACTTGTGTCTTTGGAACTTCTTCTTACACTAGGATTTATGAAATTTGTTTATATGCCAACTCTTGTATACCTTGATCCTAAACATCATCAAAGTATATATGACTCCAACTTTCTCTTTTATATATGTTCTCCTTATCAAGTAATATGGAGTTTCTTTCCATTATTACCTTTTTTCAAGAGGTCATATAGATAATACCCCCTTAATTTCTTGGGGTATCCTATTATGGTAAACTTTGGGACTCAGGGTGTAAGTTTGTTTCCTAAAGAGACCTTAATAAATTCATCACAACCCCACACATGTAAGTATGACAATATGTGTTTGTTTTAACTCCAAAATTAGTATAGAATACCATTTTTCACTTTAGTTGGCACCTAGTTTAGTATTTTTCTACTGTCCATAATGTGTGTCTTTAAAAGGAAAATGGAATACTCACATGAATCATCATTGATCTCACTGTATATAACAATTTTTTATTCCTCTATTCGCTCACACCATTCCATTGAGGTGTATAAGGAGGAGTGAGTTGGGATATAATCCCAAACACCTATAAATAATCAATAAAGTATTTATTAAGATATTATCTACTATTATCTAAGATGACTTTCTTAATATTCTTACCAAGATGGTTCTCAACTTAATTCTTAAATTATTTCAATCTGTAAAAAGAATATGACTTATACCACATTAACTATACATATCCATATCTACTAAAATCATTATTAAAAGTTTTGATGCATGACTTTCTACCCCTTACTTAAATTGGAAATAGTATACACGCATTAGTATTAACTAATTCAAGAATATCCTTATCCTTTTCACCTTTTCCACTAAATGGGGCTTTGGTTATTTTTTCTTTTAAACATGCATGACATGAACCAAGTGGTTTTAGTTGAAAGGAATCTAAATATCCATCTTGTTGTAATTTTTTCAAATTCTTTTCATTTACATGACCTCGCCTATGATTCCATAGTTGGGTGTGGTGTGATTCATGTGAAGTATTTTATTTATCAATTTAAATTACTTGGTTCATGTAATCTAACACATAAATATTTTTATTTAAATATTCCTTACCATAACATATAATTTCTTTATAAAAGAAACAATATTTATTCCCAAATTTGAAAATAAATCCATCTACATCAATCCTGGATGTATAAATAATGTTTATGGTAACATATGAAAAATAAAAAAAATGTAAAACCATGATCATTCTCATAAATGACATAAGGTGGTATCTCCCAATAACCATGGTAGTAAGTTTGGATTTGTTGGATGATCTTAAATATAACTCCCCTCAGTTAATCTTACAGAATATACTTGGTTCCTTCATTTGAATACATATTTGAGCACCATATGTTGTATCTAATACCCAATTCTTAGAAATAGATAGATTTCACTTGATAACAAAGGCACATAAATCTTCCCCTTTCTTCTTTTACTAGGCCTAATTTTTCTTCCAGTGGCCCTTCTTGCTACATGAGAAATATATATCATCATGTTATATTTCTTGTTCCTTGGTATTTATCTTCTTGGAAGGGAATTGTGGAGAATGCTTGGACTTATAACTCTTCACCTCACCTTTCCTTTTATTCACTATAAGTATGGAAGTATTTCCATGATTCGTTTCCTTATAAACTTGGAAAATAAATATGATAATATCTTCAAGATACTTCTCTATGTTTTTCATATTGAAATTAACAATAAAACTAGATAATCACTATGTAAGTGATGCAAGAATGAGATTGGTTCGTAGTTATTTGGGAAATTTAAACCCTAGAACCCTAGGTTCTCAATTTAGCCAATGATTATGACTATATGAGGTCCAGCTAGCGCACTTTCTCTAAGATTACTTTGAAAAAGTTCCTTGGATGTCTCAAATCATTCATATCTAGAAATTTCTTAATATAGAACATGGAGATTCTAGATCATTCTATAAGCATCCATATCTTCATGTGACTTTATGAGTTTATTGGACATAGATGAAATCATTGTAAACTAAATTTCAACTGTATCACTCAAGTTTTTATCATAGAAAATAAACTCTTCATCACTCACCTATTTGCAGGAAGACCAAGCAGTGAGGATTCTAGCATGTAAGAATTTCGTTCATGGTGTAACATAACTTGTAGGTATCTAAACCATTCCTAGAAGTTACTACCAGTAAGGATATGGTCTTTCCATAAATTTTATCATAGGGATAATTTGATTGATGAACTTGTAAATATTATACAATTATAAAATAGAAAATTATTAGTACTTCACTTGGTTAGAATTTATGTGAGGCATAATGAATTTATTTTATTAAGTCTCCCATTATTTTATCAGGTCTCAATATCCCTCACCATTGAACTTGGAATGTCTATTTTATAAGACATTATAGTTTCAAGGGTCTATATACCCCTTCTCATAACCCAAGAAAGGTCTTGGTAAATTACTCAAATGTATTTAGGTAGGAAGGTATTTTCTAACTCTAGGTTTGTGGCTCCTTGATCCATTGAGTGGACTCCCCAATCTAGAAATCATGACTCGGATTTCCTAAAAACCTACTTCCAAGTTACATAAATTCTAACAAAGTCTACTTCTCTTAATGTAAATTGTTTAAGTCAACTAAAAACATTCATAAGAACTCCATGATAAAATTATGTGTCCTAATGAGGTTTGTTCAAACACTTAGTTCTATGGATATTATTCCTATGCAAGTAATGGAAGGCTTAATCGTAATTAATCTTAAGTTGAGGGGTTTTATTTATTATATGTAAAAAAATTGTTTTATACTTTATATTTCTTGTTAATATTGAGTGGATTTTACTTAAGTGATTAACCATGTTTTGATAAAACATTTTTACATAATACATTTATTTAAATTCCATATTTTCATATTATTCCATTTATTTATGTGATCTTGGTCTTGAATCCATAAAATAAATAATTAATATGCTAAAAATAAATAAATGAATAATCTAATCATGAGCTTATATAATGGTTTATTTAATTAGTAGACAATAAATTTACCTATGACCCTAGGAGAAAACTCCTTGTAGCAGTCTTAGCACGAGTTACCATATTCCACCTATCCTCCAATACATAACCTGGGTTGGTTTCATCTCAGTTCTATCTTAAACCACCTCCATGTTCCTTGAGATACTCATTTTATTACATATGATTATAACTCACATGTTGGTTAGGGTAACCAATGGATTGGTTAAGGTGAAGGACATAAAAAATCATGGACGCACAAGTCCTACATAATAAAAGTGAGAGGGATGAAATGTAGAGCATAATTTTTTTAATTTAATATTAAATAATTTCACAACCCATGTAATAGATTAAATTAAATTAAATTAACATATACATAGGTCTGGTAAAACATCATGATCAGTTATACACATGTAATGAATACGCAAAAGTACATTGGATAGCATTCATTTCAATTCATACTTTATTAATAAGATAAATTCCCTTGTATTAATTAATTGATTAATTAATTAATTAATTCTATTTATCTTAATGATAATATGGAGTCTCTTGAAGATACCCAACATAAATGCATTCATGGAAAATAAACAGCATTACTAATAATTATTGATAAATACAATAAATTAATTGAGTATTTATTAATTATTAAAAGCCTTTATTACGTAGTCAAACAAATCTTATGTCAGTAATATAATTAGGTTTTAATTTTACAATTAATTATTTTAATGTAATTGAATTCTATACTTTATTAGGAGATAATATGGTGTGTTCTCATGAGCTATACATCGTGTTCCTCACTTATTGTGTATCTGGTGTAAACGTTTGAGGATTCAAGGTGTATCTCAACCAAAATGTATGGTGTTTATTAACCATCTATACACAATGTATTATACTTGTTGTGTGATCAAAAAACCTGATTATTAAATCGGGATATTCTTCAGATGTGGAACCACACAATGTGTAATTTGGATATAATTTGTTTGTTTCATCCATCGTGTGTCTATATAACTCACTGATTGACTCAGCATGTTCTTTAGACATGAGAATCAATGAGTTACATGTCATGTATGTCGGATACACAATATGTGTTTCATTAATTATCCATACAATTCGTATCATGTAGTTAGAAACCATGTATTTTACCACCTGATTAACATGAATTTTTCCATTATACCATGTAGACTACATGATGTGTATGCCCATTACACACCATGTAATTCGAAAAAAAACTGTGTGCCAAACTACCTAGTCAACAAGTAGTGTACATTAAATGTAGTGCATATTATTACTTATTGGCTCATAGTTTATCGCATGACATGTCCTGTAACACCCTTAGATTTTATAATATATTTCTCTTAAAATAAATTTAATTTATTCGATATCTTTTGATACACATAACCTTAAGTCTAAATAAATCGTAATATAGTATTTCATTATATCCTAGACATTAAATTAACGGTGTGAATAAGAATAACCACATTAAAGAAATTTATAAAAGTCTTATATAATGAAAATATATTTATAAATAAGTACTCAATTTTTTAAAATTTATTATATGCTTTAAAAATATATTTTTCCTCAAAATGGTTTTTATTAATTTTTATGAGAAAAATAATATAATTAATTTTGACCAATTCTATAAAATTTATTTGAAAAAATGAACTTCATTTTTGAAATCAAAATTTCAAATTTACCTTTTAGTTAATTGTTTGGAATTTTCGGAAAAGATTTAATTTTCAATGAATAGTGGAAATACTGATTTTTATTGAAAGTTTTATTATCATTTAAAAAATTTACAAGGTCAAATATTATTTTAAAATTATTTTAAAAGTAAAATTAGTTCATTTTTATCATGAATAATTCAATTCTAGTCATTATAATTAATTTTATGTTGGATTTTGGTATAAAATCTTTCTATACTTAAGAAAACATTTTTTCCATAAAACTGATTTTCGTCAGGTTTTTCAGGTTTAATTTTAAGTTAATTTCTAAAAATTATATGAATTAAATTTGATAAAATATTTTAAATATTTTAAATCAACATGACAAAAAAAATTTAATGAGGTTACTTTTATTTTTTTCATAATTAATAGTAAAATAGTAAAAATTTATCATTGTGGTTAAGGTTATAAGAGGTTTAACGCGGAGTTAATAAAAAAAATATAAGGGTTGCAATGACCAAAACACTTTATTAAATTCCATTGGTTGGTTTTATTTCAATATTAAACTTATAAAATTTGAATATAAGTCATTTTTATCCATTACCAAGATAGTGACTTAATAATATTTCAAAACTTTGAAAAATTACAAGTTTGTTGCTCACCTCAATTATAGAAGGGCCCCACCTCCCCTCACTTATTCAAACATTTTTTGAAATTTATCTAAACAAAATCTATAAAAAATAATTCAAAAACATCATTATCCATGTTATAGAGGTTCTGTTCTTCCCTAAAGACCAACCCTAGGGTCCTTAATAGGGGATCTAAAGGGGTTCTTTCAAAGAAGAGGTAATTACCTTAATCGATCACTTTATTTTTTTACTTCTTCTTTTACCTACTCTATATTTATGGTATTTATAATAAATTAATAAATTTAACATAATAAATAAGCTTAAATTTTATTATGATTATTAAAACATTATTATCCATCATCTTTTCCTTCAAATGGGAAGTAAAAGGATCGATCATGCATATATGTGGATTGTCGCCTCCACGTAGCGATACAATTAATTTTCCATAACCATCTTTCATGAATGGTTATTATTATCGGTTTAATATTTATATATATTATTTATTAAATAATTATGATATTTTAATTATAATATTATATCAACCTTCTTACATTCTCATCCATTGAAAAATGATAATGTCATTCATGCGCATATGTGGACTACCACCTTCACAAAGCAATGTGATTCATTTTTCATTTCTTATTTACATGGAAAATGATAAGGATAGATTTAATAAATATATTATATATTAATTATATAATAATGATTCTTTAAAGGTGATTTATTATTTAAATTTCTTTTGTTACATTTTTTGAAAAGTGAAAGTAACGTTCATGTGTACGTATGACCTACCGTCTCTATGAACGATTTAATTCTTTTTTCTATATCTACCTTTTTTAGATGATTATAAATATATATAATGAATATGTATGATATTTATATCATTATTAACATTATGGATATAATTTTCTTGATTCAAAAGTTTCTCTTGTGAATTTTTTCATACCTTTTGTTTTGGAAATCATAAATATCCTATTTCTTTATTAACTTACTTGTTCAATATGTTTTATAATGTTTTTATAAGAAAATATAACCTTTTTATCTTTCTTAGAATAAGATTTTAAGAGTTATGAAAATATAATTTTTCATTATGATTATCATAATGAGACTGGATATAATAATTATCGTACTCATCTTTATCATATTGAATATAAGATCTCTTGTTTTTATTTTATACTAACATCTTAATATTTAGACTGATTAAGGTTTCAATTAAAATTATACTCATACTCAAAGAATTTATCATAACTTTTTATTTTATTGTTTGTGAAACTATTTTAAGTTTATTTAAATACTCATAAAATATTAATTCTAATATAAGAAATATGTTTTACACTACAAATGGTGCACATAAAAATGAAATCGGACATTCTATTATAATATAGTCGTTGAAGTGTCAGGTTTCTAAGTCATCATTAAAAACATAGAGACATATGACCATTGGAAAAAATAAATATGACCGTTGAATATCTACCTATAAATACCACATCATTCAAAGATTTTAAAGCATAGTGCTGATTAATTGAGTTTGAAAAATCTCAGTGTGCGAGAGCTCTAAAGATTACAAGAGTGAACTACTTGTTCTTTGTACTTATAACATTTTTTAGTTCATATTTTTAATCATAATGAGTGAACGTGTGAATATGATCAAGTGCCTTCTATGGATAGTCAGACAGAGAATCTAATCGTCATATTAAGGGTAGTTGTGGATAGGTAGATAGATAATCTAATCATTGTATCAAGGGCTCACGGGGATAGTGAGATAGTTTGATCATCGTATCGAGGGCTTTCTCTCATAAGGTAAAGATAAAGTTTCTTATAATTATAAAATAAGGTACCTTTATCCTAGGATATCGGATACCCTACTCTTTAGGATAAAAGAAGTGTATTCTTTTATATTACTTGTTTTATTAAAAGTCTTTTATTTCCACTGGATATAATAGAAAGTGGTGCTTTTATATTCATATTTCTATTTGTATCCTGTTTGTTGTAATAGCTTTGATTACGAAATAGTTTTTTTACTCAGATTAAAATTCTATACGATTTAAGATATAATCAATAATTTTTTTATTACTCTAATATATCATAACCATTGTGATTATGATTCTTTTTGTATTACTCTGATATATCGTAACCATTGTAATTGTGATTCTTTTTGTATTCATTTTCTACTATGAATATTATTAAACTCTAATTACATTACCACTGATTACTGATTATAATTCTATACATTGTGATGGTAGAATAAATTTCTCATTATGACCTATGACTTACATATCGGAATCTACTTGATTACAATATTTTTATTATCAGACCCAAGGGCCAAGTCCAATCACCATTTAAATATTTAAGAGGTTCTATTAATATTCTTTGTTTATCCTTATTAAAAAAGTTTCTTTCAAGGTTAAAAATGAAAGTTTTTTAAACCTACAATTCACCCCCTATATTTAGCCATCTTTATATACATTACAATCCAATAATTGGTATTAGAGTAGGATTCCACTGCTCAAATACTTTGTGATTATTTATTTCTTTACTATTTCAAGTTAGTCTAAATTTTTTTATAAAATTTTTGTTTATAAATATTTTTTTCACTAACTCATATTGTGGAAAGAATTTTTTAAAAAGTTGGTAGGATTAAATTTCAGATCTATTAATAATCACAATCCCATTACACTGCTAATTTTTTATGGTACTTATTATCAATACTGGAGATTATAAAATTCCTGATAAAGAATTCAGAACTTTTAACAATCACGAAAATCGGGAATATCAATTGAACTACAAGGTAAGGAATACTTTATTCTGATATATGATAAGAAACACATATATCCATATTTATTCTTGTGAATTAAATAATATTATCTATAAAAAGTTAGAGATTACTCATTTTTTAACTTCAAAAGTTGTTGAAACTAGAATAGAAATTCTTCGATCCAACTATCAAGCATTTGAATTTCCTTTTGGTGGACCTGTTGTAAAGGTACAAGAAACATTTTTGAAAATTGTCAATAGTCTACAATCTATGGTAGATAATGGATAAGAAGATGAAATTCTTATTGGAAAAATAATTAATATCATACCCAATGAATGGGAATCTAATAAAATAGTTATTAATGAATCAAGGAAGATAAAAAAATGTCACTCTTAAGGATTTATTTGGAACCCTTTTGAAATATGAGAATAGGATAAAAAGTGATGCATAGAAAGATAATAAGAAAAATGGTGGTGTTTCTTTCAACATTACTATAGATCCTACAGAAATTCAGACTCTGTAAAAAGTGGTTAAGTCATCCAAAAATAAAAATGTTATTGTTCAATCAGATTCAAGTGATTCTAAACATTTTGAAAATTAATTGGATAATCTTTCTCAAATGATGAACAAGATTATAGGTAAAAATGACTTTTAGTATCATTACAATAATGTTAATAAGGAAATAAGTGAAAATAAAGATTATGAAGTTACTTGTTATGAGTTTAAAAAGAGTTTTTTATATAAGACCAGACTGTGCCAAGTTGAAAAGAAAAGATAGGAAAGAAATATATTCTGATAGGAATTAGAGAAAGTATTATAAGTCAAAAAACAAGAAATTACTTAAAGAAAATGATTCCTGGAGTGAAAGTGGAGGATACTCTTCGCATAACTCTTCTGATCAAGAGTGTTCTAAACATAGGAACATAGGTCTTCTAGCCAAATTTCTAAACAAAAATATTTTTCTAATGGCCAAGGTATGCACCGATCAAAATCTTATAAATCTATCTTTAAGTGAAAATTATCCTGATTCCAATGGTGAAATAAATTATAAATTTTTTATTAAAGAATCTTCCTCAGTAGAGGATAATACTCTTCCTTATTATGAAGAAGTATCTTGTCTTGTAAAACTACTTTAAAATGAAAATTACAAAGTTAGAAAAAACTTGATAAGGAAAGTTCAAGGATTAATATTTTTATAAAATAAGTATCATATCCTTCTAAAGATGTTGATAAAAATATTTTTGAAAAATATACTATTCAAAAATATTTAGAAAAATTAATTTATGAAAATAATTATTTACAAACTAGTTTTGAACAACTCACTTCTGAAAAAAATACTTGTGAGGATAAGGATTTAGTTATTAAACTAAAATATGTAATATCTTATTTAAATAAACTCTTTTCAAACTATACTAATGGAAAAGAAAATTTTAATAAGACGTATCAACTAATATATCCTCATGGTACTAGTTTTGGAATGGGAAATACCTATAAAAAATCAATTTTTAGCAACAATTTATTTTTTCCAAAAAAATCCACCTTTTGTACAAAATTAAAAATTTGAGGACATCAGAAAAAAGAATTGTTCCCTTAATAAATTTTAATCCTTAGGTTTCCAAAAATCCTATTTTTCAAAACAAATATGGATTCCTAAAAAAATTTCTGAAATTTACAGAACCAAAAATATTTGGGTGTCGAAACCCTAATGTTTTTATTTTGAAGAAAATAAAGGAGGTACCAAAAACAATAATACTTGGTACATGGATAGTGGGTGTTCCAAACATATGACTAGACACAAATATTTCTTTGAAAATATTATCTATATGAAAGGTAAAAAGGTTACTTTCAAAGATAATTCTTAAGGAGAGATTATCAATATAGGTAATATTATTCTTCTTGGAAAATATTGAATTTCAAATGTTTTGTTTCTTAAAGATTTTAAACACAACCTTATAATTATAAGTAAAATATGTGATGAAGGTTATCTTATGAATTTTAGTAATGATAAATGTGTAGTACACAGTTCCAAGGATGAATTCATTCTTTCTACCCATGGGAATGAGAATATATACACACTAAACTTAGAATACCTTAGGGTCCAAGACTTACCCTACCTTAGTGAAATGGAAGATCAATCTTGGTAATTGAATAGAAGGTTAGGACACTATAACCTTAGAAACTTATGTAAATTGACTAAGAAAATACTTGCTAAGAATATATTGGAACTTAGATTTGATTCTTCAAAAGTTTTTAACCCTTGTTAATAGGATAAGAAACATAAGTCAATATTTAAATATATTAGTGAAGTCTCAACTTTTTATGGTTTATAGTTAGTGTGCATATATTTATTAGGTCCTATAAAAACTGGAGGTATTGGAGGAAAATACTATGTATACGTCTTTCTTGATGATTATACTAGATACACGTGGTTCTATTTTCTAGAAAATAAATCTGAATCCTTTTATTATTTCAAAACTTTTATATCCAAAGTTAAAAAGAAAAAAGAAAAACCTTCCCTTGATAACTATTTGTAGTGATCATGGTGGAGGTTTCTTATATTCTAATTTTGAAACTTTTTGTAGTAAAAATGGAAATATGTTTAACTTTTCAACTCCTAGAAATCCTCATAAAAATAGTGTTGTTGAAAGAAGAAATTTTATTCTTCAATAAATAACAAGAACCATGTTGAGTGAATACTCAATTGATAAAAAAATTTGGGCTGAATTCATTATTACTTCTTTTTATAGTATAAATTGAGTTTTAATCAGAACTTTTATTAATAAAACTTCATATGATTTGTGTATGGGATGAAAACAAAACATTTCTTACTTAAAATTACTTGGATGAAAAGTATTCATCTTGAATATGAAAGATAATTTACACAAATTCACACCCAAATATAATGAAGGTATTTTCTTAGATTATTCCACTACTTCAAAGGTATATAGAGTTTTTAATAAAAAATCCTACACTATTGAGGAAATAATACATGTTAAGTTTGATGAAACTAATCATTTTTTTAAAAAACAATCGATATCCTCATATGTGTTCTCCAAAACTAATTTTCAACCTTTAATATAAGATTATTCTAATAAGGAAGATACTCAATAAATATTTTCTGAAGTATTTATTCAGGAAGATTTTCTACCTTATGTTGATGACCAAGTTTTACAAGATCCAAATTCTATTTTTTATTATGAATAGTCCTAGTGATAGTATCATTGGTTATTTTAATCAACTAGTTAGACTGGAATTTCCTTAATAAATGAAGTAGAAACAAAAATCAATAGAACTATTCACCACTAAAGCCAAATATGTGGCAGCTGGAAGTTGTTGTGCTCAAGTGTTGTGGATGCAACACACACTCATTGATTATTTCATGATTTTTACTAAAAATAAAATATTATGTGACAAAAATAGTGTCATTACTTTAAGCAAAAACCATTCACATCACTCTCATGAAAAATTCATAGATATTAGGTATCATTTTCTTATGGATCACATGCATAAAAGAGATATCATTTTACAATTTATCATAACACAATAAAAACTTACTGAAATTTTTACAAAACCATTACCTTCTGATAGATTGGAATACATTAAAAATAATCTATTAGTGATCAACATAAATAATTCATTCACATTTACTTCTTGTTAAACTATCTCCTTATAATAAGATACTCCTTTTAAAAGTGGTAATACATATGATTGTTTTCATTTTTTATCTCAAAAATTTTGCGCACCCAAAAAAAGATTCATACCCAAAAAAATTTCGTACTCAAAAATTTTCATACTCAAAAAAAATTCATACTTAAAACAATTCTTATACAAATTTTTCTATACATAAATTTTTTCATACTCGGAAATTTTTCATACTCAAAAAAATTTCATACTCAAAAATTTTGATACTTAAATTTTTTTTCATACTCAAATTTTTTCATACTCAAAAATTTCTTCATATTATTTTAAAAAAATAATAAGAACTAGTTACCAACAACGATAAAAACGTCAAAATCCAAAAGTTAAAATTTCTTACTTTCTACCTTTTACACTATTTTCATTATGCTTCTATTATTATTGTTGATATTCTTTAACTTTTTAAATTTTTGCAAAATCTTTCCAAAAATTTTATCAAATTCACTGAATACGAGAAAAATCCTTCCTTAAAAAACATGAAGTGTTCAATTTTTTTAAAAAAAATTATTCTTCAAATTATTTACAACTGTCATATCAGAAGACTATAAATCTCCACTATAGAAGTTGAATCAACACCCTAGGCCACCTAAAAAGGGGACCCCCCCCCCCCCCCGTGTGTGTATCACACCAATATTCTCCATTTTTATGCCTCGAGGTGCTGCAACCCTTCAAATTCCCAAGTATAATTTTTTCCAATATGAAAAGTCTTCATGTCAGAATCTTCAGTATCATCTCCAAATTCAATGCCTTCAAATTATTTTAGTAATATGGTGATTTTTCCTAAAATTTTAGTAAATAAAACCTTTTATGATAAATATGATTCTTCCCTAAAAATAATTATAAATTTTTAAGTTTGGGAATTCGTATCAGTTGAGAAATCTAATAGCGATCAAGATCTGGTATTTGAAGATGATATTAAAGAATTTTATACTTCTATTATTTTTTCTTGAAAAATGAGGAAAGGAAATTATCTTTTAAAATTTATGGAAAGGAGTATAATATGTTTATTACATAATATTCTAGCCTTGTTGGTGTTCCTTCAAAAAGAGAGGCGTATTTTCCTTCTCATAGACTTCCTAAAAACCATGGATATCTTAATAGAAAAATAGTTAAGGATTCATCATTTGAATCTTATGAAAGAAAAAGGAATGTTTTTCACTTAATTATTGACAATCATCTAAAATAATTGTGGATGCGAGACTTTTTAATACCAATAAATAGTGATAGGTATGTTCTTAAGGTCATAGATGTTTTCATTTTAGATTACTTAGTAAACATTAGAAAAATCAATCTAATGGATTTCAGCTTTCTCATTATCAAAAATATCAAGACTGGTTCCATAAAATCCAAGATTATTATGTATCCAATAATCTTAAGTAATTTTTTGATTAATCATATGGATTCCTTCAATATTATAATAAAATCAACCAAAAAGAAGATAATGATTCCTTATATTAGTGATGATACAATCAAAAGGTTGAAATATCATTTTGATAATGAATTGAATAATTTTTTTGAAAAGTTCCTAAAGTCGGACCATCTAACAAAGATGAAAAACGTATTGAGAAGACTTTAAAAGAAGTTGAAAATGATTTTCAATAAAATAGAATAATATTTGAGTCTGTTTCTCCTAAAATAAACAAAAATCATAAGAAAGTTAATGATGATTTTTTTGAATATTGGATGAAGAAAAAGAAAAAAAAGGAAGGCAAGAGATCCATCTTATAGTCTTGACCCTACTGAATCCATAACAATAAAACTTCATGGTTTTGATGCTCTAAAAAAAGAGACAAATAAAAATAAGATGAAGAAAATATTATTATAAGCTCTAGTCCTTGATAGTTTTAGGGAAGATATTTAAAAGGAATCAACTAAACTTAATTTACCTTCTGTATAGACCATTAAATAGTAGCTAAGTAAAAAAAATTGTTCTTAAAGAAACAATAGTTGTTAGTACAATTTTTTCTTCTATTAAATATAAGGAAAATGAAAAATAAGTTGTTCAAGATGAATATGAAGATGTTAAAAATCAATAAATTTCAAATGTTAAAGAATATGAAGCTGAAAAAACCCATTCCGATAAATTTTCTCTAAGAAACTCAGAAGTAACATATTAAAATATACCTTCTCAATAAGTTCAAAAAGATAAATCAAAAAGTAAAATAAATAATCACATTTATCATTAGAAGTTCAATCATATTCTCAAAAATTCAAGGTTGACGAAGCTAAAAAATCCAACACTAATAAAGCTGTTGTGTCATGTAGTGAAAATAAAGATGTTTATTTAGTCAAAAAAGATACTTATAGAGAAAAATAAATAAAAGTTAATGGTAATAGTTCTAAACCCCCCCCAAAAAAAACATTCAATCAGAATTATAATGACTCAATATTATCATAGCTTAGGGCTCAACTATATCTTCCATACCTTGAACATATCAAAGAAAAAAATTCCTTACTTTCCCAGACTAGAAACCAGGGTTGAATTGATTGCTGAAAATTAACATGAAAAAATAGACTCAGTGAAATATTTAATACACAGATTGATATGCTTAGAGGAATATTTCAAAATCTTTTAAGAAAGTGTTGAGGCTCATAAGAAATCTTACAACAAGATGGTCAAATGGTCTCATGTTGTTTATAATGATATCAAAATTCATGATGATAATTTTGAACATTTTAAGAAGTATTTGAATGAAATGGGATATTTAATTAGTATTACTTCCAAATATATAGCCAATAGAGTAAAATTATTTTATGAGTTTAGAAATAAAACTTAAAAACAGACTCAAGATGTTATAAATTTGAAGGGGGGTTAAAGTATCTGTAGCATGAGATATCAAGGATGAAGTTCTATAAAGA
This sequence comes from Viscum album, assembly GCA_963277665.1. Classification (NCBI taxonomy): domain Eukaryota; kingdom Viridiplantae; phylum Streptophyta; class Magnoliopsida; order Santalales; family Viscaceae; genus Viscum; species Viscum album. The sequence goes on from OY728123.1 coordinate 2,119,219,197, forward strand.
TGAAATTGTTTCTTTAAAGAATCAGAATGATGTATTCTTAGATATAATTAAATTTTAGGAAGAAAAGAATAATATTCTCTAAGAAAATATTCATTCTTAGGAAGAAAAAGTCTGGTCTCAAGATGAAAATATTACAAAACTTTTGGAAGATTAAAATGAGTTCAAAAATATGAGGACCATTGTCAAAGCAATTATGCCCAAGAAAGAATAATTTTTTTACTCTTGTTGTATTTTTTTCTCTAAATAATTGAATTCACTTTTCATCATATTGTTTTTTATTTTGTTTCTCTAACCCTTTTTTAGGAATATCAAAATCTATTTCCCATTCCTTTTTGAAAATCACAAAAGGGGAGGTGTTTTAATTAAGGAGGATAAATTTTATTTTAGGAGAGAATACGATCCTTAGGGGGGTTTATCCTAAGGTGGAGTTAGTCATATTAATCACTATATTCATATGAGTTATAAACTTAGGGGGAGATAAGTATAATTGTTATTTCTTAACATGATCTAAATTTTCCTATTCGTTTAAATTTTTTGGTTTGTGCTTTATAAAAAGGGGAATAATGTTGAGTCAAAAGTTTCTATTATGAATTTTTTCATACCTTTTGTTTTGGAAATCACAAATATCTTATTTATTTATTAACTTAATTATTAAATATGTTTCATAATGTTTTTATGATAAAACATAATATTTTTACCTTTCTTAGAACAATATTTAACAAGTTATGAAAATATAAATTTTCATTATGATTATCGTAATGTGACCGGTTATGATAATTATCATACTCATATTTATTTGATCAAATATAAGATTTCTTTTTTTTTCTTTCATACTAAAATCTTAATATTCAGATTGATGAAGGTTTCAATTAAAATCATACTTATACTCAAAGAATTTATTGTAATGACTTTTTATTTTGTTGTCTGTCAAAATATTTTAATTTTACTAACATGCTCAGAAAATATTATTTCTAATATAAGAAATAAGTTTTACACTAAAAATAGTGTACATCAAAATGAAATTTGACATTCTATTATAATATATCTATTGAAGTGTCAGGTGTCCAATTCATCATGAAAAACTCATATAAATATGATTGTTAAAAAAATCAAGATGACAGTTGAAGATCTACCTATAAATACCCCATCATTCAAATAGTCTGAAGTGTAGTGATAATCAATTTAATTTGAAAAATATCAGTGTATGATACCTCTGAATATTACAAGAGTGAACTAATTTTTCTTTGTACTTGTAACCTTTTTGAGTTAATATTTGTAATCTTAACGACCGGTTGTGTGAATACGATTGAGATCCTTATATGGATAGGTAGAAAAAGAATATTATCATCATATTGAGGTATGTTATAGATAGGTAGATAGAAAATCTGATCATCATATCGAGGGATCATGGGGATAGTGAGATGGTTTGATCATTGTATCGAGGGCTTTCCCTAGTAAGGGAAAGATATAATTTATTTTAAGTATAAAACAAGGGACCTTTATCCAAAGTTAATAGATACCCTACTCTTTGGTATAAAAGAAGTGTATTCATTTTTATTTCTTTTTTATTACCATTATTTCATTTTCTTTACATATAATAGTAAGTGATACTTTTATATTCATCTTTCTATTTGTATCTTGTTTATCAGGATAGATTTGATTATGATACAATTATTTTTACTCTGATTATGATTCTATACGCTTTAAGATAGGATCACTAATTTTTTTATTACTCTAGTTTATCATAACCATTATTATTATGATTCATTCTATATTACTCTGATATATCATAACCATTATTATTATGATTCTTTTTGTATTCTATTTCTACTATGAATATGATTAAACTATGATTATATTACCACTGCTTACTAATTATGATTCTATATGCTATGAAGGTATAATAAATTTCTCATTACGACATGTGACTTACATATTGGAATCTACTTGATTATGATATTTTTATTATCAGACCCAAGTTCTAAGTATGATCACCATTTAAATACTTAATAGGTTTTGTGAATACTATTTGTTTAAAATTGTTAAACAAAGTTTCTCTCAAGGTTAAAAATGAAAGTTTTTTAAACCTACAATTCACCCCCCCCCCCCCCTCATGTATTTATCCATATTAATATACATTATGATCCAAAAAAATGTAGCCATGATCAATATATAAGAACAAAAACTATCAAACCAAGACATAAATGAAAAACAAAGTACTTATCACCCAGAACAATTATTTTAATAAATAATTGTTAATAAATAGGCGATAAAAGGTTATAAGTAAATAATATATGGTATGATATATATGTGTATGGTTCTAGACTAGATTTATAATAAATATATATTTATTATACAGGAAGTTATAACACATATGAAGGAAGTCTTCCTTGAGGTAATGGTTTATTTCACTATATCATCATTATTCTGGATTGTTTATGTTTAAGTCTACACTAGGAGAAACATTTGATCTTTATATATTATATCCAATCTATTTTATTATATGTTATTTTTTTTAAATTAATATTTTTTTCTTTCATTTTCCACTCTTTAAGTACTCAATATACCGAAATAATTTTTTTAATGAAAACTGACTTTATTTTTCTACTTGGTCATGAATCTTTTTTTTCATGTCTATATTTTCCATAAAATGTTTTAAATAATGTTTTTAATTAGATATAATTATTTATTAATTATATTTTTACACATCTTTGGGTTATTATAAAATTATTTAAAAATAATATTCTTGTCATTTTCTTAATGAGGTACTTTTTTACTTTTTACCAAAAATATAAAAGGAATATTTGTTTTATCGTACATATCATGAATAGAATTTTCCACCATCATAATGACCTATAGGGAGTCATTAATTTCCTGTGAGGCTGAAAAAATTTAATAATTTATAAAACTCAGAAAAAATACTAAATATTACTTGGAAAGTTTGAGTATCAAACCCACAGGGTAGATCTATATGTTCTAAAATAATTAATGAAATCAAAAGTCAAATTATTTTATTAGTTGGAGAAAAGAGAAATACAATAGCAAATATTTGGTTGAAATATCAAGAGAGGGGCATGTAAAGTATAGTTATTTTTAGGTTCATGCACTAGGGACTCAATTTATAATGGATTTATTTAGGTTTGGTGTTGGAATTAGGCTTGTGGGTATCCTTGGTCTAGGAACCTTGCACTTAATCCAATGATTGCACTATTGGAATTATCATCTACTAAATGCAATCAAAAAACTGGGCAACCCAAAACCCTATTTAAACATCATTAACCTAGATTTTATAATGTTCATACACAAAACAAGTCAATTAATTGATGGAATGAAATGATAATCCTCAGAATGCAGAAATGGTCATGCAATATGAATAGAAAGATATTTGGAATTGATAAACAATGTTTTAGAAATCCAAAATAAGAATAGAAAATAGAAATAAACCCAAACATTGCATCCAATACAATCACATCACCCTGCATAAAGAAAACTAGTCACTCATGCTAGGCATGATGATAATGAGCAGCATGGGTACCTTGGGAAGAATAACGGTGATGAATGGTGGTGAATTAGGGCTCCAGATCATCACTCTATGAGTGCATCTCATCTTTCGGCGTCGCTATCCTCCTATGATCGTGGATAATCACTGCTATGCAACTGAGGCATGAATAAATAAGTATTTTCTTCAAAACCTTATCCTACAAGATCATTATTTTCTTGTTCCTCAAAACTTTTACGATGTGTAATATTTTACATGATGTGTAATCCTTATTAGTAGCGGCGTTTTCTTATCAGTCCTTCCTTGAACATTTATGATGTGTATTCATAAATACAATTTCTAACTTCTTTTACAGCATGTCATCTTCACAACTATCATTGGGTGGAATCAACTTATTTAATGAGGATATAATCTAATGATACCATACTCTATATTTCTCTTTATGGTTTATGATTAGTTTTACTGGGGAAAGTATTGAAATTTTTTGTGCTAGTTCTTCCAATAGGTATATTTATTGATTTTTAAGTCATGGTGATTAAGTTTTAATATTTATTCATTTAATGAATGAATTGGACTAATTAAGTGGTGGCTAGGGACCAAAATTTCAAATCTACTTGATTTATTGATAGTTATCATGATACAAAATGGGTTGGGTAATCAGCTGAGGCCTTACCCATTTACGTAGATGTCTTGGCAGGAGACCTCGATGGTAAGTTTAAGATGTTTATCATTATGTATTCCATAATTATGAAATTAGTTATTGATTTACATGTGATTATTTTAATAGTTATGATATCCATGGATAATTTTCAACCTTATGTGATTATTTATATAACAATATTTGATAATTTTTTTCCTTCTATATTATTCATGCATTATTTTTTCCATCATAGCTTATGTTGTATGCGTACCCTTAATGGGCATATGAGCTCACAAATTTCTTATGTTTCATTTCTATAGGATTCCGTAAAGTGTATTATGATTGATATATAGGGATATTATATAGGCAATAATTATGTTCTTAAATAATATTCTATGTTTTATTTTATGTTTTCAAATTCAATGTGATATTTAAGTATGTATATGGTTTTTCAAGACTAATAAACTATTCAGTCCTTTGGGATGTGATCGCTTGTATCTAGTAACAATGTAATAAAGTAACCACTAGCTCTAGGATACTAGTTTTGGGGTATTTATAGTTGGTATCATTGGAATTTTGGTATGAACCTTGGGAACTAGATTTAGGAAAAAATAGATTAGTTAGTATAACCCTATGACTGGCTTTGAGGATAAGTCTAAGTATAGAATAGCATCCTAAAGTTTTTTTATGGTATAGATTATGTTTTTTTCCTAGAAATATATCTCTGTCTATATAATACAAGTGGATGTGGTTTTGACACAGATACATCTAGGGGTAATAACCCTAAAAAGAGTTGTTCGAGTATATCTCAGCCATTATTCAGGTGCACAATGAGTGTGCCCTAGCTACACACCTAGTTTGAAACCCTATGGGATATTCTTGGATTAATTAAAATTTTATTTAGAAATAATTAAGAAATAAATAAAAATATTTTTATGATTTTATAATATTCCCAAATAAACCAAGTTTATGATTCTGGGATTAGGTATGAATAAATTATCAATTTAGGTTAATTGTTTCACTTGTTTCAAAATTATACATTATGATTCATAATGTTGTGATCTAATATAGTGTATACCATTGTTTAGAAATGGTTCCTAGTGAAATGAATGTAAACCCTATCAATTCACGTAATCTATGTGTGGATTTCCATCCTGAGCAAGATAATGAAGCTGGAGCTGGAGTTAGAGCTAGAAGTGAACAAATTATAAATATATTAGGGCATATGACTCAGGTTATGACCAATTAACTTGAACATATGGAAAATCCTACTAATATATAATGTTATGTAACAATGTTATACCATTTTATATGACAATAACCTCCATCATTCATTATAACGACAAATCTATTTGTAGCTAAGAAATGGATAAGTTCCTTAGAAAAGATATTTCTCACTTTGGGAAGTAATAAAAGGGAGAAGTTTTTCATGGTGGTTTATTATCACATGGGATATATGGATCAATGGTGGTGTGACACAGCAATATTTTATAGTATTTCTCTTTTTAAAGTTAATCTTTATGAAAGCTTACATGGCACAAAAATCCAAGCTTAAACAAAGAAAGAAATAAAATTATAACCTAGCTGTTAAATTAAAGAGAATGAATAGTATTAATCACAATATGAAATTTATATATTATATATTAAATTTAATTTTTAACATTCATCTTATCTATTTTCTATACATGATATAAAAATAAATCCACTTTCACACATAAAAAGCAATATTTTTCTAAACATAGTTTTTCATCCTTTTAATGGAGCACTTATTTTAAAACAAAATTTTTATAATTTTATAAATTAGATTTAAAAAAATAAAATTATTCTTTGAAATTATAATATCAAAATTTACTTTGGTTTAATTTTTGGTATTTTTCTGATAAGTTCAAGTTTTGATGAACACTAAAAAATACTAGATTTTAATTAAAAACGGGTTTTTCATCTAAATAATTTATATAGTTAAATTATATTTTCAATTGGTTTTAAAATATAATTAAATAAATTTTATATCATTTAATCTAATTCAGTTCATTGGAATCAATTTCACATTGACTTTGGATATAAAAACATTTAAATCTTTAGAATGTTTTTCACTTTAAATTTTTTTTCTCGTTCCATCAACAGGATTAATTTTAAATTAATTTTATCCATTTATGAGTTTTGAATTTTTAAAAATGGATTAAATATTTAGAATAAAAAGGTCCAAATTTTTTAAATATTCCCTTTTTATTTTTTTTCAAAATTAATAGTAATTTTGGATATTTTTATTACCACAGTTAAGGGTAAATCGGGTAATAAAGGGTAAAAATAATATTAAAAATATTAGAAAATTACCCTAAAACTTGTCCTAATTTTATTGGATGGATGATTTTAGACCAAAATAATCCTTGGGACGATTCTATTGTCTCTTTGATCCACTTTTCTAACTTTAAGACATTTACAATATTTTATTTTAAGGAAAAGTCAAAGATTTCATACTTTTGTTTTTAACAAGTTAAATATCTTAATATGGGGTTACCTAGGAGATATATTCGACTATAAATAGTCTTTGAAAATCTAAAATTTTCATCTTAATAATGATAATTTATTTTTAATTTTTAGGAAATAATTGACTTAATCTTTCAGAATGATGATGCAATAGTTGTTTAATTAATGGAAATATCTAATAAACAATATTAAAAATATTAAAATAAATATGATTTTAGATAATTAGTGTCATCCACAAATTTTTTATGTTCCTTCTATATATTTGGTATATATTAAAAAAATTGAATATATATTGTTATTATGATATTTTTAAAAAGTCAAGTAATGACTAGTGTCAAAATTGACATTAATGACATTTTAAAATAAATAATATTTTATTAAATGATATAAAATTCATAAAAATGTAAAATTAGGCCATAGGATTTGGATAAAGTTTAAAATGTAATAAATGATCCATATATGGTTCATTTTTCATTTTATAGTAACTTTATTAACCCTTAAAGAGTAAAAACACATGTTGTCATGGTAAGAGTTAAAGGGATTAAATAAAGGTTAAAGCCAAAAGATAAGGGTAATAATGTGATCTAAAATTATCTAAAAATTATTGGTTGAGAGGATTGAAAATCATAATCATATTATCTTCTAAAAACTCACTTTTATCCATTTTAAATTGAAAATTAATTTATATTAATTTAATATTTTGAGAGTTTCTAAAAGTGCCTCTCACCTCAATTATAAAAGGGCATCTCCTCCCTCACTTATTCACACCACTTTTAGCCTTCTATATTGACAAAACCCTACTGATTTTTCTTCCCAACATCCTTATAAAAGTTTTGAATATATTTTTCTTCCAAAAATACCAACCCTAGATCCCTTAAGAATAGATCTAAAGGAAGTCCATCGAAGAAGAGGTAATAATTTTTACCAACTCATCCAAGTTCATTTCTTCTTCTACTTCCTCTTGGTGTGATTTTCCATAACAAAGTAAAAAATATAGTATCATATATTTTTTATATTTTATTATGATTATGTTACAACTATATTCTACTTTTTATCCTTCCTACGAAAAATGAAAACACCATGTGTACATACGTACGACTTACCATCTCCACGTCGTGGTGTAATTTGTTGTTCATCACCACATTACTTGGATGGGTATAATGATGGAAATAATAAATATATATTATAATTATTATATGTTATTTATTCTATAAAATTTAATATATCATTCACTTCCTTACCCTTTCACCATTAAGGGAATCATATTGTCGCTTGTGTGTACGTACGGCCAACCATCTCCTCGATGAGATGTGATTCATTTTTCATGTTAACCATTCAAGAATGATTATAAAAATGTATTTAATGATTAAATAGGATATTTATAACATTAATATAATTTTATAAATATTTTATCTATATATTATGTAAAATAAATGATACATTCATGACAAAACATGCATAGAAAAATGAAGCAGTTAACACCCGAAACAAGGGTAATAACAAAATATTATCAAAAAGAGAGTGATAAGATAATATAAGAAGATTATATATGATATCATAAATATGAATAATGTTATGATATAAGTTAATAATATGCTTAAAACAATTATACATTAGTTTAAAGAATGTTTTACTAGAGTAATCATAAGGTAAGGGACTTTGTCTTAATCTCCTTTATTGAGTCATAGTTTAATGTTATACACCCACCTTATTTTATGAGGTGTGTATACATACCCTTTGAATTATCATGCCATTAATTTATTTATTATCATATTATTTAATGTTTTTTTAAATTTTATTCTTTCATGTGGATTATTATTTTCATGTTCAAAGTGGTATGACACACCTTGAATGTTTAAAGATTTAAGTCTCACATATTTTTTATGTATATCAATATTCTTGATAATATTTTACATATTTATTTATATGGATATAGAATTATTATAAATGAAATTTTATATATATATTTAATTTTATTCAAAGGTTTTCAAAGAAATATCTTTACATGTTTTATATGGAACATTTTTAAAAACAATAAAATGAATGTTATATTTTTAATATACACAGAAACAATGATTTTCCTGACACTTTGACTATTAATTATAGATTAAATTGAAATCTTACATATTTTCTTAAATTAAAAACCATATTCCCTTATTTTTTTGATATTTGGTATTTAAATTGGTTGTTTTTAAATGAAAATTGTATTTTTATATGAAATTTTTTCCATATGGGTTTAATAAGAGTGCTTACTGAATAAAATTTTCAATGATTTTATTATAGTATTTTCATCTATGTCAACACCCTTTTTTGAATATTATGATTAATTGTGTTTGATCTCTTATGATATCATTTAATATATTTTATTAAATGGTTGTGTATGTGCTATTTTGATACCATTCTTGGTTTATGGTTAAAATATTCACATTTTGTATGCTTGTTTTTAATGTGAATATTTATGTTGTTTATGTTTCACCCCATTCAAATGAGGAATTAATTGGACTTATTAAGTGATGGGTGGGGCCTATTATAGCCCCTCGATTCATTATTAGGTCTCATGAGACAAACTATATATGGAATTGGCTAAGCCATTTCCCATTTATTTTCATATATGGATTTGGTTGAGGAATTAACCATTTATTTTTAAAAGTATTAGTAGAGGCATTGATGATATGTTTCAGATGTCCAACATTATTCATTCCATCATTATGAATTCAGTTATTGATATTCCATGTGATTATTCGACTAATAGAATATCCATGGTTAAGTTTCCTAGGTCATGTGATTATTTAAATGGAAATTGTTTCAGTCATTTACCTTTCCATATTATTTATACCATATTTAATCATAGATTATGCTATATGTATAGCCTAACTAAGGATCTGAGCTCACCCCTTTCTTATTTTTTATTTTTTTCCCACGATTCCATCAAGTTTATTATGACTAATATGCAGGGTTACATAAAGGGTGAATAATGGAAAACTCAATGAAATTCTTTTTGTATTTTATGTTTTAAAATGTAATGTGGATTTCAAGTATGTATCTAGTTTACCAAGACTACTAAACTATTTGAACATTTGGTTTGTGATTGCTTTTACCTAGTACCAATTTAATAAATTAAAGCATCAACTCTGAGCTACTGGGGTCGATCTCTTTATAGATGGTATCAGATCAAGTTTTGTAGAAACCTTGGGAACTAGATTTAGGAAATAATGGATTAGAAAACATAAAATTATGATGGAATTTGAGGATAATTATAAGTATAGGATATACTCCTAAAGATTTGGTAACACCATGGATAACCTAGGTTAAATATAAGGATTCATATATTGATAAGGTTTATTGTTTTAGACATCCTATAAATGATTCTTCATGACTATATCACTATGATTAGTGTTTATCACATTGTGCTTTAGTTTTTGGTCAATGATTAGAATCAGAAAGGTTATACAAGTAATGGTTACACTACGGATGATAAAGATACTATAAAAAATTAAAGGAAAGATGTATTAAGGAATAAGATGATGAAGTGTAGTTAATGGTTTATAAATTAAGTGGAATTATTAAAGTGATTGTGAACTTGGATTCAAGAATTATTTTATAAATTATTTTAAAGACCCAGAATTTCCATGTAATTTTTTTTAAATATATAGGAATTTTATGAATCCGTGAAAATTGACAGCGCGTGATTCTGAGGCTCAGTGTTCCCGAAATGAATTTTTGAAAAAAAAAATTGGGTATGTTTAGTAAACGTATGAGTGGGTTTTTGTAACATTTTAACCGGTGCTCGGAATTGAAATCTTAGGGCACCGTTGAACTCACATCACCGGTATTTGCTTAAAGAGACCTTCACCTCGATCACAGTGGGTTAAGAGTGAAAGATAGTTTTTGTGTTTTTCATGAAAGAATGAAATAAATAAAAAAATTAACATTTTTATTTTATTTTTTGAAACTCCTCAACATGGGTTATGGTGGTGGGGACCACCTGAGCCCTCAAAACCTCCCAATTTTGAATTTAGGGGTGGGGACCACCCGAACCCTTTTAATGGGGGAGAAACCTCTCAGCTCCCCATTAATCCTTTTCCTCCCATTAATTGGAGCCAATTAATTTTTCCAACGTGGTACAATTAATTGATCCAAACTTTTAATTTGATAAACTTAAATTAAAAAGGGGGATATTTTAACATTTTGGTGGAATTGGGAGAGGAGAACCTTATGGAGGATTACTCTCTCCAACTAAGAATGCGCTCCCCAATGAAGAATGCTCACGCCAACGAGGAACGTCTTCAACAACAACGAACTGACGATCAAGGAAACGCCAATGTCACCGATGTCCATCTATCCCCAACAACTTCATCTCTTTCCTCGTGACCTCCATCGAAAAATCTATGAGGTAGGGGTTTAGTTGGGTATGATTATATATTCCCATGTTCTTCCCTTCTAAAACAAAGAATGCGGATCAACTCTCTTACTATTTGATCCGTAGATGATTTATTTTGCGGGTTTGGGAATAATCATTATGGGAGGTTGTATGGTATGACGTTCTTTATTCAATATTTTGTTGATCCGCTTTCTACTACTCTAACACGGAGGGTGCGGGCCAAACAAACATGGCCTGACCTCTCCGCAAATCTTGTGTTTAATTTTTGTGTTCTTCGCGATGGAGGAGGATGGAAACCAGCCTCAGTGGGGCACGAGAACGGCGGTCGGCACCACGGTCGGCCACGAAAAAGGCAACCGCACAACAGCGTCGTCCCGCAGCTACCAGGCCGCCCTCAGCCTCTGCCACCCGTGGCCCCCACCACCCCACGGCCTCCGCCGTCTGCGGCCACCGCCAGCCTGCGGCCTCTGCCGTTCGCGGCCATTGCCACCCCTCGGCCCTCTGTGCCACCCCATGGCCACCAATTCTATGCGGCCTTCGCCACCTCGTGGCCCTCTGCGCCACCCCACAGCCTTGTTGCCTAGTGGCCCTCCGCACCACCCCGTTATCTCACCGCCTTACGGCCCTCTACACCGCCCCATGGCCTCACCGCCTCACAGCCCTCCACGCTGCCCTGCGGCCATGCCACCTCGCATCCCTTGCAGCCCCCCGCGGCCTCATGCCTCCCTTGAGGCCCCCACGGCCTCGCCGCCCCACAGCCTCGAGGCCCCAGCGGCCTCACTGCCCTGCAGCCCTCGCGGCCCCCCTCACAACCTCGCACTACCCTCGTGTCCTCTACATCACCCAGTGTGTGCCGGGCCGCCCAAATCAGCTAGCCCGGACCCAACGGACTGCGCCGGACCAGACCCATTGGGCCGGGTCAACCCGAATCAGGTCGGGTTGGACTAGACCTAGGACAACATTGAACTTTTCGCTCTACCGGCCATAACTTTAGCATCGGGCGTCTGATTGACGAACCGTCAGCGGTACTGGAAACTTTGGAAAGAGACGGTACCTTTGAGTATACCCCACTAGAGATTTGGATAAATTTGGAGTATGGTCGGGTTTTATTGAGAACGAATCCAATCGGGCCCTTGAAACTAAAAGGCTAATAACTCACAGACCGGGCGTCTGATTGACGCACCATCTGTTGCGTTGAAACCCCTATGACGTGGTGGTCCTTTGAGATACTTCTTCATGAGACTTAGTTGTAGTTGGAGTATCGACTAGAGGATTGTGGAGTGGACCCTTCCGGAGACAAATGAGCATATTGTGGGAACCCTGTAGCTGGTTGTGATGTGAAGAATGAATAATGATCATGTGTGGGTCAGCACCTTGCGATCCTATGAGGGTCAGCATCGAGTGATCCTGTGGGGGTCAGCACCAAGCGATCCTGTGTGGGTCAGCACCTAGCAATCTTATGTGGGTCAGCACTGAACGATCTTGTGTGGGTCAGTATCAGTGTCTAATAACATAATAAGATGATTCAGTAGTTGCATCTAATCATCTCTACTACTGTAATTAAGTTATACCTATTGTGAGCTGAGTTCATACCTAAGTGGTACTTTCCTTTGTGGAAATACCTTGGTGGTATTCTTCTGTGTGGAGTACCTGAGTGGTACTTACCATCATGGTACTCTTTCCTATGTGGAACAATTGATCTTGGGCTTTTGATTTGGACTCTGTGTTTCCTCATGATTGAGATGGGTATACTTGATAACTTAGGTATATGTATGGGCATATACCTAAGTAGGGTTGTCAGTTGATTTCATGCTTTGTGGTTTATTCTTTGTGGATTTTGTGAGACCTTGAGGGTCTCGGGATCCTTACTAAGTATCATTATATTCACCCCTACATGGATTATGCCTGCACTTCGTTGTGTTTGGTGAAAACAACGGACAGCGTTAACTGAGGATGAGAGTACCAGGACTGGAGGTAGCTCGGAGGTGGACGTTAGATGAGGTGTACCGCAAAGATAACCGATCGAGAGCTGTACCTACTATTCAGGTAGGATCCTTGGCAGGTGTTCACAGGAGCTGTTATAGTTTACTTGTACTTTTAGTTTCTTGTACTTTCCAATTGGGCTTGTATTATGGCCCCTTTTACTTACTGCACTCACTCTGTTTACTATTCAGTTTACTTGAGTTCGTATCTTGTTGTGTGCTTGGTTGTGTGTGCTTACAGGTTATAAAGGAAATGTCTTCTCAGTTTTAGGGAATACGCCTTCGGTGCGAGTCGCCAGCCCCTAACCTATGGAAGGCGGGCTTGGGGTAGTCACGGCATGGGCCCTAGGAGACGGGTCATGACAATTTGGTATTAGAGGAGTCAGTTCTACCATTGAACATAAGACTCTAATCTTTCTTTTTAATGGAAATAGTGTAACGTGTAGTGAGTGTGGTTATCAGTTTAGGGAATCCAGTGTTGGTGTGGTGGCCGACGTATCCATACACCAGGACCCTGACTTTTGATTTCTAACTCAGTGCACAAAAACACTAAATATGTGTGTGTTTTGAAGAGTTTTCTTTGTGATCACTTTGAGTCATCTCACTAGGTATAACTTTCTGACCATGGCGCACCTGTTTATTTTCAGGATGCCTCCACGTAGATAGCCAGCTAGGGTTCCAGATATAGTACGTATTGATATCCCACCGAGCGATGAGGCCTCGGTGCAGGGCCCTCTTCTAGTAGAGGCACCAGCGGAGGCACTAGCGGTACCATTACCCATTGGGCCACCGATGCCACCAACCCCAATAGCAGAGGGTGAACGTCGCTTGAGTGCATTGCATGAGTAATAGTGCTAGAGGCCACCCAGGTTCAGGGGAGAGACAGACCCACAGGTGGCTGAGGATTGGATGGAGGCTGTAGTGAGAGTATTTTGACTAGTAGGGACACCAGCTGATCTCATGGTGATCCTTGTCGCCAGCCTTCTACAGGCAGCAGTAGGAAGATAGTGGAGCTTGATGCTCCAAGTTCATGATGAGGTGACACTTATCTAGGAAGACTTAGAGAGAATGTTTTGGGCAGAGTTTATTCTAGCGAATCTTCGTGCAATGTGCATACAGGAGCTTCTTCATCTGCAGCAGGGCAGCATGAATGTGGCTCAGTACTCAGTGAGGTTCACTGAACTCTCACGCTACTCCACTAATATGGTGCGAGACCCATTCTTTAGGGCCCGGACCTTCAAGCAAGGACTCAGGTGAGAGATCAGGTCTTCGTTGATTTCTCTTAGCATCCTGATGTAGGTGGGGGTGTTAGAGAGAGCCCTATTAGTGGAGAGTTTTCTTGCTGAGTAGTCACCAGTAGTGAGACCCACCACCAGTCGTCACGTATCGGAGTCTTATGCAGCTAGAAGTAGACAGATGTCATAGAGGTCCAAGAGGACCAGACCTACAGGTGGACGACCATAGGATTTAGGGTCGGTTGTGCGGGGAACCTGAGGTAGAGCCAGTCATGCAAGGAGCGGGTAGTGTTACGAATGCGGTGGGTAGGGTCACATAGCTCGTGACTATCTGACCCACCGTACGGATGATCATCAGATGGTCGAAGGACCGCCCAGGCAGAGACAAAGGTTCGACCGAGGTGGTCCGCAGGGTGCAGGCAGACATGGCAGAGGAGATGGTTGTGCAGCTGGTGGTGGGCGACGATTCGAGATGTTACTACCACCACCACCAGGTGGTCCACCCAGACTATAGGGAGCAGAAAAACAGGGGCGAGCTCAGTTCCAGGCAGCTAAGGCCTATGACTACGGTGCTTAGGAGATTATACAAGGTATGATCTGTGTCTACTCCACCTAGTTACAGTACTTATAGACATAAGTGCTAGTCATTGTTTTATTTCCACTGCCCTCGTTCAGAGCTCGGAGATTCTGACAGAGTCATTGACTCGATCCTTACGTCTAGAGACTCCTATGAGAGCGTATTTGATGATTACACACTGGTTCCGGCAGTGCGAGCTTACTCTAGGAGGCGAGATCTTCAGCCGGGATCTCCTAGTGGTGGTGTCGAGGCCTTACGATTTCATCTTGGGTATGGACTGGTTATCTACAGTCCATGCTCATATTGACTGTATTAGGCACAAATTGTAGTGTATCCGCACAGATGGGACCAAGTTTACCTTAACCAGTGAGAAGGGAGCCTTTGAAGCACATGATGGACTTACCTGGAGGAGAGTGCAGCTGATCACTCATCAGTTGGCTGGCCTTATCCTCAGAGAAGTTGATGTGGAGAGTCTGAGTTATCCTATAGTGGTGTACTAGTATGAAGATGTCTTCCCTGATGATGTTTCGGGTCTACCTCTTTATAGAGAGGTGGACTTTTACATTGACTTGTACCCCAGGACCACATAGATATTTACACCAGTGTATCGGATGGCTCTCGCGGAGCTTTGTGATCTGCAGGTACAGTTGGAGGAATTACAAGGGAAAGGGTTCATTCGGCCCAGTGTTTCTCCTTAGGCAGCCCCAATTTTGTTCGCCAATAAGGCAGATGGGATATTGAGACTTTTTTTCGACTATCGGTGCCTGAACCAGGTGACCGTGAAGAACAAGTACCCACTTCTAAGGATTGAAGACCTCTTTGATCAGCTGAAAGGAGCACGGTGGTTCTCGAAGATAGACCTCAGATCAAGCTATCACTAGCTCAGAGTATGAGATGAGGATGTGCATAAGACGGCTTTCAGATGTCAGTACAGCCACTATGAGTTCTTGGTTATTCCATTCGGTGTAACCAATTCTCTAGTAGTGTTCATGGGACTCATGAATAGGATCTTTCAGCCATACCTTGATTGCTTTTTAGTAGTCTTCATCGAAGACAATTTGATCTACTCGATTACTCAGGAGAAGCATGCCTATCATTTGTAAGTAGTACTAGACACACTCCAAGAGCACCATCCTTATGGTAAGATCTCGAAGTTCCGGTTTTGGATCCGAGAGGTACACTTTTTGGGACATGTCATATCGAAGGCTAGATTTTCAGTAGATCTAATTAATATTTAGGAGGTACTTGCTTAGGATCCACCCAGGAGTGTGATGGAGGTATGGATTTTTCTGGGTTTGGATGGATACTACCAGAGGTTTGTACCAAATTTCTCTAGAGTTGCAGCACCTTTATCATCGTTGAAAAAGAAGGGACAACCCTTCGTGTGGTCGGAGAGATGTTAGCATAGTTTTCAAGAGCTAAGGCAGAGGCTGTCTAGTGCCCCCATCTTGAGGCTTCTAGAGGAGGGTGTAGGGTACGTAGTCTATTGCGACGCATCAGGGACAGGGCTCAAATGTGTCCTGATACAGGAGTGAGTAGTGATAACATATGTTTCTCGACAGCTGAGACAACATGAGCAAAAATACACTACCCATGACCTAGAGTTAGCAGCAGTGGTCTTCGCCTGGAAGATGTGGAAACACTGTCTGATGGGTGAATGCTTTACAATCTACTCGGATCACAAGATTCTCATGTATATATTCTCTCAGAAGGACCTAAACCTGAGACAGTGAAGTTGGCTTGAGTTCCTCCAGGACTATGACTTCGAGATAGTCTATACTCATCAGAAGGGGAATGTTGTAGCATATGCACTCAGTATAAGGTCTGGTATATAGTTGTTAGGTGAGGCAACGGAGCAGCTAGCTGCTTTGCAGATATCCTTTGTGGATCGGAATGGAGCAACTTTTCTTCAGTCACTTACAGTCACTCCTCCGCTTCTTTAGCGATCCCAGGAGGCACATCATGGGGACACTGACTGTGAGGCTTGACGTGCTCAGATATCCACAGGATAGGCACCTAATGGATTTTTTGAAGGTAGGGAGCATGTCATCCTCTTCAAAGGACATACCATGGTACGAGTATCACTTCAAGAGGAAGTATTGAGGGAGTTCCATACATCCCCTCTAGAAGTACATCCAAAAGTGGCAAAGATGTACCAGGACCTCTGACAACAGCACTGGTGGCCAGGAATAAAGAAAGCAGTAGCAGATTTTGTCTCTTGGTGCCTCACTTTCCAGCAAGTGAAGGTGGAGCATCAGGTACCAGCAGGCTTAGTTCATCCTTTAGAGGTCCTAGAGTGGAAGTGGGATGGGATATCCATGGACTTCATGATAGGACTTCCACGTATATCCAGAGTTCATGATTCTATCTGGGTGATCATCGACTGACTCACCATGTCGTCCCACTTCCTACCGATCAAAGAGCAGGGTTCAGTAAAGAAATTGGGACACCTTTATGTATAGGGGATTGTGTGGTTAACTAGAGTACCCTCGAAAATTTTCTTTTATCGTGATATGTGTTTTACTTCTGTGCTATGGAAGGGGTTGCGGGAGGCTTTCAGGACGCATCTTTGTTTGAGCACCGCCTTACATGCTCAGATGGATGGCCAGACTGAGCGGACCATTCAGACTCTCGAGGACATGTTGCGTGCTTGTATCCTCGACTTAGGTATCAACTGTGAGGATCACTTTCCTTTGGTGGAGTTTTCATAGAACAATAGCTATCACTCCACCATTGGGATGGTGCCTTTTGAGGTGTTGTACAAGTGACCTTGCATATCACCTTTGTGTTGGACATACCTAGGGGAGTCAGCACTAGTGGGACCAGAGATGGTATGGGCTACCACAGAGAAGGTGCAGATCATCCAGGAGTAGATGAAGACTACACAGATCAGGCATAAGTCTTATTCTGATAGGAGACAGAGACCTCTAGATTTTGAGGATGGATACCACGTCTTTTTATGGGTCTCACCTCGATGAGGTTTGTAGAGATTTGGCCAAGGTGGCAAGTTATCTCCAAGGATCATTGGACCCTTCCAGGTCCTTAGCAAAGTTGGTGACGTGGCTTACCACTTAGCTATTCCACTTTAGTTTCATTGGGTGCATGACGTCTTCCACGTATCCTAGTTGAGGAGATACGTGCATGACCCTTCTAATGTCATCGATGACGGAGATATAGACATCGACGATGGGGAGACGTTTTTGGAGCTTCCAGTGGATATTGAGGATCGACAGGTGCTGGTCATTCATGGGTGGTTGATACCTCTGGTACGCATTCGCTGGCAGCATGGGAACCTCCAGGAGAGCACATGGGAGTGGTAGTCTCAGATGCGTGCTCAATACCCTCACTTTTTCCCTTAGTTTGAGTAGTGGATTATGGGGATGCAAATACCTGAGGTGGGGAGAATGTAAAGACCTGGAATATCCATGTAATGTTTTTTAAATATATGGGAATTTTATGAGTCCGTGAAAATTGGCGGTGCATGATTCTGAGGCCCAGTGTACCCGAAATGAATTTTTGAACTTTTTTTCGGGTACGTTCAGTAAACATACGAGTGGGTTTTTGTACCTTTTGAACCAGTGCTTGAAATTGAAATCTGAGGGCACCGTTGAACTCGCAGTGCCAGTATTTTCTTAAAGAGACCTTCACCTTGACCGTAGTGGGTCAAGAGTGAAAGATAGTTTTTGTGTTTTTCATGAAAGAATGAAATAAATAAAAATGTTAACATTTTTATTTTATTTTTTGAAACTCCTCAACATGGGTTATGGTGGTGGGGACCACCCAAGCCCTCAAAACCTCCCAATTTTGAATTTAGGAGTGGGGACCACCCGACCCCTCTTAATGGAGGAGAAACCTCTCAACTCCCCATTAATCCTTTCCTCCCATTAATTAGAGCCAATTAATTTTTCCAACATGGTACAATTAATTATGCCAATAATTAATTGTGCCAACCTTTTAATTTGATAAAGTTAAATTAACAAGGGGGATATTTTTACATTTTGGTGGAATTGGGAGAGGAGAAACTTTTGGAGGATTACTCTCTCCAATGAAGAATGTGCTCCCCAATGAAGAATGATCATGCCGATGATTGTAGAGACCTGAATCTTAACGTACAAGGACATTACATTACTTTTTCGAAATACTTATTACATAAAAAAACACAAACACAAGGACCATAATAGTTTAGTGTCTCTGGAAACTCGAAACGTAATCTTCTAATCATGGTGAAAGATCTTCAACATCTCCCATAAAGATCTTCCCTTTTTTTCTTACCTAAAACCTTTCTTTATATCCTGGGGAAAAGAAAACATAAAAGGGTGAGCTCAAATGCTCAGTAAGGGTAAACAAAAGAAAAATCAATCACATCATATTCATAAGAACATAACATTTTGGAAATCTTAACCTGCAAAAGAGATCATAATATCATAACATGGGATAAATCATAGTAGTGAAATGAAATCCCAATAATCATAACTTAAAACATGAAACTTTTCGGAATACATACATAATCATAGAGAATCATATCTTATTAGTCAAAACTCATTTCCAAGACT
Organism: Viscum album; assembly: GCA_963277665.1. NCBI lineage: Eukaryota > Viridiplantae > Streptophyta > Magnoliopsida > Santalales > Viscaceae > Viscum > Viscum album. The sequence goes on from OY728123.1 coordinate 2,119,238,551, forward strand.
ATCTTAGTGGACAAAGTCCATTTCTGAACCGAGTCACCCTCGTTTCAGTCCTGTTTCACTGAACCGGTATAACATACCGTTCCAGCCATGTCTATCTCATGAGATATAAAATCTTTACCCAATGCATTGGATGGAGATATAGGTCCCACCCATCTCATAATGATACCATTCTTATGTGTGCCACAAAATCATAAACCATACATCATTGCATAACCCATGTAATAAAAATGGGAATCTTAAACATCATGACATCATAAAACAATTCATATACGATAAAGGAATTCATAAAAATAATTCCATCACAACATAATCAAATCAATGTAATAATAGGGATAAAAATAGAACCCTTTATTATCTTATATGGAAAATAATTTTGATAAAACACTTGAACTTCATTCTTGAGGAAAATATCCTTTCTACTTCAAAAACACTTTTCCTTTCTTAACATGTCATACAATTTTAAACTAAAAGAAGTTGATTAAAATAAACTTGAAAACTTGTAAAGTAATCTTTTTGGAAATAATGTTTTAAAAATCCATTCATGCCGTATAAGTTAAAAAAAAACATTCTTCGTACTTTTGTCAGAAAAGTCAAAAAAAAAGTACCTCGTACGAAAAACGACAAAAGATTCCTTTCATATCTTTTACTAAAACTCACCGAAGGGTAAAATAGGATTGAAACAATTGTAGGTGAATGGAAATAATATTACATATTGAGGAAACATGTATGTGGATGATAAAATACACCCCAGTAAATGCCAAAGTATAAACAATCTCGAATAAAAATGAGATTGTGATATTTCCTTTACCTTATGTCTGATATGATTTATACGTATCCGAAACTCCTGTATAATGATTTAAATAATGTCATTAACTTATTATAGAATCATATTCATTTTTATGATATCATATATGGTTCACTTATGACTTTATATTACCCATTCTTTTGTAAATTCCATGTTAAAGAAGCGTTTTGGGTAAAATCGTTTCATTTATCGTAGGTTTTTGGACTTGTTGTTCTTGACATTATTATTACTTATATCATAATTTACTTACTTCCAGAATATAAAATATGATTTATATATCATATATATTCATTATATATACATATATAATAGATAGATAAATGAAATGAAACACACCGTTCATAGAGACGGCAGTCCGTACGTACGCATGAACGTTGTTTTCCTTTCCTTATTGTCTTGAATGGAAGTAAGTAGATGACATATATATATACATAAATCCATTAGATTTACCATGTCATATATTTCATTATTATTCATTATATATACTTTATAATCATTCTGGAATGGTTAACATGGATAATGAATCTAATCACGTCGTGGAGACGGTAGTCCGTACGTACGCACGAGCGATGATATCATTCCCATGGTCGTGTAATTGTGTTGAAGTGTATTTATACTATTTCAGTATCAATATCACTTTATAATAATCATATATAGTTACTAATTACACCATTATAACCATCCAATTAAGGTGGTGGCGGAAAATAGATTACACCACGGCGTGGAGACGGTATTCCGTACGTATGCACGCGCGGTGATTTAATTTTTCCGTAGGATGGATAGAAGGTTAATTAGAGTTGTTTCATATTTATAATAACATATTAGTATATAATAAATACTTATGTTATTACTTTATCATGAAACAACTAAAGAAGAAGAAGTTGAAGAAGAAAGAAATTGAAAAAGATCGGTAATGGATATTACCTCTTTTTGACGCGCCTTCACTTAACCTCCACTTAAAGAACTAAGGATGGTCTTTGAAGAAGACCAGGACATCTAGGATGATACTAGGGAAGTGGAGAAGAGATTTTTTCAGGGTTTGGACGAGCTTTAATGCTCAAATTGGTGTGAGGAGGAGAGGGAGGAGGTGCCCTTTTATAAGGGAGGAGAGGGGCACCTTAGGAAAATCTCAAAATATTATTTTATATTAAGGTCAAATTCGGTTTATAATGGTTCCAAAGGGTCTTATTTCGAAGATAAAGTGGGGATGGGTCTAAAGCCTCTCATAGAATATGATTTAGACAAGTTTAGGTTATTATTTTAACCTTATCAATTAGATTTAACTCTATGTTAAATAATTTAACTTTTACCGTGTCTTTTTGTTTTCTTACACTATATGGTTAATAAACCTACCATAATAAGCCAAAACAACCCCAAGTTGTTTATTATTAATATATCTATCCTTATCTAAGTCATTTGTCCGAACCTTAGATTTTTAGGAATTAAATAACAATTAATAATATAATATTTGTTTTAAAAACTAATTTATGTCAATTTTGACACTATTTGGTACATGATTTTTATGAAATTCATAACAGATATATAAGTTCAAACCAAGTTACTTATATCAACAATAACATGTCATAGTAACCTATAAAAGTAATTTAAGTCATAAAAAGTCTCAAATTACATTTATTTGGGCATTTATAACATCAATTATGTCAATATTTCATTAATAAGACAATTACTGCATCATCTTTGTGTCATAATAAATGATAATTATTTAATCCCTAAAAATTAAAAATAAATTCCCATGATGTATATAATTGTATTAGATTTCTGGAGACTATTCATGTTCTAAGTTTCATTAAGTTTATCACTAAATTAAAATTATTATACTTATAAGATTTAAGAAAGTGACATGTTGTCACATTCTTTGGTTTTAATAATAATTAAATTATTTTCATGGACAAAAGTCCATAAAATGAATCTAATCCGACCCTTAGGTTATATGGGTCTACTTTTATCCATCCAATAGAATTTTTACAAGTGTTAGGGTAATTTTATAATCTTATATTTACCCTTAATTACCCGATTTACCATTAACTATAGTAAATAAAATTTACCGTAGTTACTATTCACATTCCCAAAAATAAAAAGTAGCTTATTAACATAATTTGGACCCACTGATTCCAAATATGGAATCCATTTTTCCAAATTCAATACACAAAAGATGCAGAAATTAAATTAAAATTAATCCCGTTGTCGAAAGAAAACAGGTTTTTCTTTAAAACATTGCAAAAGATTGAATTGATTTAACCTACGAATTCAAGGTAAAATCAATGCTAATGACATACATTATATTAAGTGGTAAAAATATATTCTATTTATACTTTAAAACCATTCAATATTATAATTTAACCACATAATATATTACGATGAAAAAAGTTGTCTTTAATTAAAATATAGCGTGTTTTTACTATTCATTAAAATATGAAAGTTATCGGAAAAATATCAAAACTTTATCTAATATAAATTTTTATATCCTAATTAAAAAGAAGAATTTTATTTTTTCAAATTGAACTTATAAACATGTCAAAAACTAGATTTAAAGTGGGTGCGCCATCAAAAGGCGGCAAAACTGCATTTTTTGAAAAATACTTATTTTACCCGAAAAATTTATTTTGTTCTTTTACCATGTTTTAGAAAATTTGTAAGATGAATAATAATGTTATAAGATTCAAAATTTAGTTAATACTATTCATAAAGGCTAGTTCATAATAATATTATAATAATATATCGTTGTTTAGTAAAACCCGGTACTGTGTACAACACACGCTATCGAGGAAGGTCGTGATTGCGTGTAATGCAAGCCAAGTCAGGGTTGTGTGATGTGAAAGAATCCTTCATTGTTTTGTATAACATAATCCAACCATATTTCATTTATACATTGAATATATATATATATATACTCAATGTTGCGTAGAATAACTATTATCAAAATTGTGTGTAACACGATCCAAGAATAGTGTTGCGTATACTGAAAGCTAATAAGGTGTTGCATATTGCGCAAGGTAATCTTGGTGTAGCTTACAACACAATACATTAATGAAATTAAAAGAATATTTTTCATAAAATCTAGGGGTGTTACATTCTACCCCCCTTAAAATGAATTTCGCCCTCGAAATTCGTCGGGGTTATAAATGGTATACTATTCAAAAGTTTCTTTAATAGAAACCCACATCGTAAAAAGGAATACCAAAATCAATCTTTAAAAACAAAATTATGAAACTTAACGGTTACCCAAATAAACTAATCACTGGGTTTCCACATAGGTGAAAATATAGATATGGAAGAGAAATCTAACCATCATGTTCTGATGGAGAGTGGTAGAGAACATGGCTATGGAAAAGCCAGCAATCACAAAGCCATAAATTTGTGATGATCTAAGGTACCATCTGATTCATCATATATAAGAGCACTAGGACAACATTTTTGGTTTTCAAGATCATTTCCCTAAAGTTGATGAAATTGGAATTAGAAGAAATATTTTCATGATTTTGGTATAGTCTAACTGTTTGTCATTATTTGGACAATTTCCACTTCATCTCTTAAAGAAATGAAGTTGAATTTGTCATTCGTGATGTGTTAGTAGATCATGTGATAGAATGATGGGTCATTCCATCTGTCTCAAACAAAAGGTTAGAAAAGTTATCAAAAAAATACATAAGTCCATCTATAGTGAGATTAATCATATATGGTTCCTAAAATGAACTTATACTTCATATATCATATCGCTTAATAAAATAAAACTAGTTTCTACTAACCAGGGACTTCCTGTAGGCCAGTGGTAGGCGATAAAGGCCAGTCGCACTTCGGTTGTGGGATTGATTCCTACGACCTTGTCCGACGCGATGGGCTGTCGCCCGTCCTGCAGGTTGTCCTTTTTCTAAAACTATATTACTATAACATCCCATCAATAATATCGAAAAAAAACTTCTATCCTTAAACAATATTAACTTATGTCCAACATAATCCATTCCAATCTTTAGGATTATCCATAATACTACAGTCCATTCTCATAATATAGTGAAAATGATTACCAGAGATTTAATACCATCGTTGATCCCCATATATCATAAGATATGTCTTGTTGGTCACATTCCAAACATTCAAAGGCCTTAATCATGTATTCTCTTGAATACCCATTGAACCTTAGTGAAAACATGAATGTTGTTAAAAGTTAACACTTTACACATACCAAAATCCTCAAAATTCTATATACTCAAACCATGATATCACTTAGTCCTTATATCAATCATGAGCTCATGAATACTATCAAACATATTAGATTCTCTTTATCCCTTCATTATGTGCATATCATCTGATTTCCAAAAATATTTCAATCACTTTTCATGGTTACCGATGCCATAAAATTATTGAAAACCACAATAGACCAAAACATAAATATTCCAATATTCCACGATATTATATACAACATTATTTTGGAATCCCATTACATAAACAGTTAATCATTCCACCACATCGTTGTCATATTCAACATCGTCAATGGTGATCGCATGTGACTTCCCTTTGTCCTTTTCCTTAAGTGGTTGCTCATGTCGATCATCACTAACCCTTGGATTTGGTCATTTATTAGCATAATGCCCCATTTCCTTGCACTTGAAGCATTGAAGTGTAGTAGGTTCATTCTGTGTATCCCTTCCTTTGTTTGCATCATTAAACATCTTCTTCCCATCATTACAGAATTCAAATGCCCGATGACCTTCCTTTCCACATTTGAAACATTTACTTGTCCCTTTAAGACAATCTCCACCATGCTTCTTTCCACACTTTGAGCATAAGGAAACATTCATCTTCTTTTCACCATTATTCTGAGATTTCTCCTTGAACTCCATCTTTCATTTCTTGTCAAAACTATGAGATGGATAAGTAACACCAACTTCCATTTCTACCTTGATAGCACAACGCACAATTTCTTCATAGCTATTTAAGTCTCTTATAGCTAATGCCCTTCGAAGATTTGGTTTTAAGCCACTGAAGAATTGATCAACTTTACTTTCAGGTTGGATGATAAATCCAGATGCATACCTTGCAAGCCTTGTAAAATTCTCTTCGTATATACCAACAGATTCATCATCCTTTTGCTTTAGTTCAAGAAACTCCTTCTCCATCTTTGTTCGAAGAATATGAGGGAAGTACTTATTGAAAAATAAGTTCTTGAACTCGTCCCATTCCATGGACTCAATTTCAACTCTTTGCCTCATATTCTTGATAAGATTCCACCATTGATCGGCTTCACCTTCCAAATGATATACTGCTAAGATGACTTTATCATGTTCAGAACATTGAAGAACTGAAAATATCTTTTCAATGGTACTGATCCATTGTTCAGCAACAAGTGGATCAGAAGACCCACTGAAAGAAGGTGGACGTTGCCTCATGAAGGACTCAATAGAATATTGTTCCCTTCTATGCTCATTTGGAAGTCCAAAATGATTCATAGATTGTGTAAGTATAGCAATAATATTTTTCAATCCATCTCCCATAACATTTGTTTGTTCAGGAGGACAATCATTGCATTGTCCATTACATTGATCAACACGGTTCCTTCGGGTTCCAGCCATCGTCTAAAACCCAAAAAGAATAGTATGAGAGGCAAAAATCATGATAGGGAAAACAACATAATAAAGGGGGAGTACCTTCAATATCTAACATCTTAGGTTTAATTCTATGATCGTTAGCGTAATTCTAGTACTATAACCTATACGTATACTTAACCTTAGGGACATCCCTAGACCTACCTTAGAAATATCTCTAGGGATCTCACTAACATTTTCGCATCCTAGTTTCCAAAGGTTGACTAAACCTTTCCTCTGATACCAACTGTAGAGACCCGAATCTTAACGTACAAGGACATTACATTACTTTTGAGGAATACTTATTACATAACAAAAACACACACATAAGGACCATAATAGTTTAGTGTCTTTGGAAACTCAGAACGTAATCTTCTAATCATGGTGAAAGATCTTCAACATCTCCCATAAAGATCTTCCCTTTTTTTCTTACCTAAAACCTTTCTTTATATCCTGGGGAAAAGAAAACATAAAAGGGTGAGCTCAAATGCTCAGTAAGGGTAAACAAAAGAAAAATCAATCACATCATATTCATAAGAACATAACATTTTGGAAATCTTAACCTACAAAAGAGATAATAATATCATAACATGGGATAAATCATAGTAGTGAAATAAAATCCCAATAATCATAACTTAAAACATGAAACTTTGTGGCATACACACATAATCATATAGAATCATATCTTATTAGTCAAGACTCATTTCCAAGACTATCTTAGTAGACAAAGTCCATTTCTGAACCGAGTCACCCTCGTTTCAGTCCTGTTTCACTGAACCGGTATAACCTATCGTTCCATCCATGTCTATCTCATGAGATATAAAATCTTTACCCAATTCATTGGAGGGAGATATAGGTCCCACCCATCTCATAATGATACCATTCTTATGTGTGCCACAAAATCATAAACCATACATCATTGCATAACCCATGTAATAAAAATGGGAATCTTAAACATCATGACATCATAAAACAATTCATATACGATAAAGGAATTCATAAAAATAATTACATCACAACATAATCAAATCAATGTAATAATAGGGATAAAAACATAACCCTTTATTATCTTAGATGGAAAATAATTTTGATAAAACACTTGAACTTCATTCTTGAGGAAAATATCCTTTCTACTTCAAAAACACTTTTCCTTTCTTAACATGTCATACAATTTTAAACTAAAAGAAGTTGATTAAAAATAAACTTGAAAACTTGTAAAGGAATCTTTTTGGAAATAATGTTTTAAAAATCCATTCATGCCGTATAAGTTAAAAAAACATTCTTCGTACTTTTGTCGGAAAAGTCAAAAAAAGTACCTCATACGAAAAACGAAAAAAGATTCCTTTCATATATTTTACTAAAAACTCACCGAAGGGTAAAATAAGATTTAAAAAATTGTATTTTAATATAAATAATATTACATATTGAGGAAACATGGATTTGGATGATAAAATACACCCCAGTAAATGCCAAAGTATAAACAATCTCGAATAAAAATGAGATTGTGATATTTCCCTTACCTTATGTCTGATATGCTTTATACGTATCCGAACCTCCTGTATAATGATTTAAATAATGTCATTAACTTATTAAAGAAACATATTCATTGTTATGATATCATATATGGTTCACTTATGACATTATATTACCCGTTCTTTTGTAAATTCCATGATAAAGAAGCGTTTTGGGTAAAATCGTTTCATTTATCATAGGTTTTTGGACTTGTTGTTCTTGACATTATTATTACTTATATCATGATTTAATTACTTCAAGAATATAAAATATGATTTATATATCATATATATTCAGTATATATACATATATAATAGATAGATAAATGAAATGAAACACACCGTTCATGGAGACGGTAGTCCGTACGTACGCATGAACGTTGTTTTCCTTTCCTTATTGTCTTGAATGGAAGTAAGTAGATGACATATATATATACATAAATCCATTAGATTTACCATGTCATATATTTCATTATTATTCATTATATATACTTTATAATCATTCTGTAATGGTTAACATGGATAATGAATCTCATTGCGTCGTGGAGACGGTAATCCGTACGTACACACGAGCGATGATATCGTTCCCATGGTCGTGTAATTGTGTTGAAGTGTATGTATACTATTTAATTATCAATATCACTTTATAATAATCATATATAGTTACTCATTACACCATTATACCCATCCAATTAAGGTAGTGGCGGAAAATAGATTACACCACGGCGTGGAGACGGTATTCTGTACGTACGCACGCGCGGTGATTTCCTTTTTCCGTAGGATGGATAGAAGGTTAATTAGAGTTGTTTCATATTTATAATAACATATCAGTATATAATAAATACTGATGTTATTACTTTATCATGAAACAAATAAAGAAGAAGAAGTTGAAGAAGAAAGAAATTGAAAAAGAACGGTAATGGATATTACCTCTTTTTGACGCGCCTTCACTTAACCTCCACTTAAAGAACTAAGGATGGTCTTTTAAGAATACCAGGACCTCTAGGATGATACTAGGGAAGTGGAGAAGAGATTTTGTCAGGGTTTGTCCAAGCTTGAATGCTCAAATTGGTGTGAGGAGGAGAGGGAGGAGGTGCCCTTTTATAAGGGAGGAGAGGGGCACCTTTGGAAAATCTCAGAATATTATTTTATATTAAGGTCAAATTCGGTTTATAATGGTTAACAAGGGTCTTATTTAGAAGATAAAGTGGGTATGGGTCGAAATCCTCTCATCCAATAGGATTTAGACAAGTTTAGGTTATTATTTTAACCTTATCAATTAGATTTAACTCTATGTTAAATAATTTAACTTTTACCGTGTCTTTTTGTTTTCTTACACTATATGGTTAATAAACTTACCATAACAAGCCAAACGAATCCAAAGTTGTTTATTATTAATATATCTATCCTTATATAAGTCATTTGGCCGAACCTTAGATTTTTAGGAATTAAATAACAATTAATAATATAATATTTGTTTTAAAAACTAATTTATGTCAATTTTGATACTATTTGGTACATGGTTTTTATGAAATTCATAACAGAATGATAAGTTAGAACCAAGTTACTTATATCAACAATAACATGTCATATTAACCTAGAAAATTAATTTAAGTCATAAAAAGTCTCAAATTACATTTATTTGGGCATTTATAACATCAATTATGTCAATATTTCATTAATAAGCCAATTACTGCATCATCTTTGTGTCATAATAAATGATAATTATTTAATCCCTAAAAATTCTAAATAAATTCCTATGATGTAGATAATTCTATTAGATTTATGGATACTATTCATGTTTGAAGTTTCATGAAGTTTATCACTAAATTAAAATTATTATACTTATAAGATTTAAGAAAGTGACATGTTGTCACATTCTTTGGTTTTAATAATAATTAAATTATTTTCATGGAAAAAAGTCCATAAAATGAATCTAATCCGACCCTTAGGTTATATGGGTCTACTTTTATCCATCCAATAAGATTTTTCCAAGTGTTAGGGTAATTTTATAATCTTATATTTACCCTTAATTACCCGATTTACCTTTAACTATAGTAAATAAAATTTACCGAAGTTACTATTCACAATGCCCAAAAATAAAAAGTAGCTTATTAACATAATTTGGACCCACTGATTCCAAATATGGAATCCATTTTTCAAAATTTAATACACAAAATATGCAGAAATTAAATCAAAATTAATCCTGTTGTCGAAAGAAAACGGGTTTTTCTTTAAAACATTGCAAAAGATTGAATTGATTTAACCTATGAATTCAAGGTAAAATCAATGCTAATGACATAAATTATATTAAATGGTAAAAATATATTCTATTTATACTTTAAAACCATTCAATATTATAATTTAACCACATAAGATATTACGATGAAAAAAGTTGTTTTTAATTAAAATATAGCGTGTTTTTACTATTCGTTAAAATATGAAAGTTATCGGAAAAATATCAAAACTTTATCTAATATAAATTTTTATATCCTGATTCAAAATAAGAATTTTATTTTGTCAAATTGAACTTATAAACATGTCAAAAACTAGATTTAAAGTGGGTGCGCCATCAAAAGGCGGTAAAACTGCATTTTTTTAAAAATACTTATTTTACCCAAAAAATTTATTTTGTTCTTATACCATGTTTTAGAAAATATTTAAGACGAATAATAATGTTATAAGATTCAAAATTTATTTAATACTATTCATAACGGCTAGTTCATAATAATATTATAATAATATATCGTTGTTTAGTAAAACCCGGTATTGCGTAAAACACACGCTATCGAGGAAGGTCGCGATTGCGTGTAATGCAAGCCAAGTCAGGGTTGCGTGTTGTGAAAGAATCCTTTGTTGTTTTTTATAACATAATCCAACCATATTTCATTTATACATTGAATATATATATATATATATACTCAATGTTGGGTAGAATAACTATTATCAAAATTGTGTGTAACACGATCCAAGAATAGTGTTGCGTATACTGCAAGCTAGTAAGGTGTTGCGTATAGCGCAAGGTAATCTTGGTGTATCTTAAAACACAAGACATTAATGAAATTATAAGAATATTTTTCATAAAATCTCGGGGTGTTACAATGATGAACGTCTTCAATGACAACATACCGATGATCAAGGAAATACTGACGTCACCAACGTCCATCTATCCCCCAATAACTTCGTCTCTTTCCTCGTGACCTCCGTCAAAAAATCTCCGAGGTAGGGGTTTAGTTGTGTATGATTATATATTACCATGTTCTTCCCTTCTAATAAAAATAATGTGGATCAACCCTCTAACTAGTTGATCTGTGGATGATTTCTTTTGTGGGTTTGGGAATAATCATTGTGGGAGGTTGTAAGGTTTGACGTTCTTCATTCAAGATTTTGTTGAGCCACTTGTTACCGCTCTAACGTGGAGGGTTCGGGCCAAAAAAACATGGCCCAACCACTCTAAAAATATTGTGTTTAATTGTTGTGTTCTTTGTGATGTAGGAGGATGGAAACCAACCTCAGTGGGGCATGAGAACGGCGGCCAGCACCACCGCTGGCCATAACGACGGCGACAGTGCAACAGTGCTGCCCCGCAGCCATCGCGTTGCCTGCGGCCTCCGCCGCCCGCAGCCTCCGTCATTCGTGGCCACTGGCACCCCTCGGCCTCCGCTTTCTGTGGCCACCACCATCGTGTGGCCCTCTACGCAGCCCTGCAGCCCTCTGCTCCTCCCTGTGGCCTCGTTGTCCGGTAGCCCTCCGCGCCACCCTGTGGCCTCGCCGCCTCGCGGCCCTCTGCGCCGCCCCGCGGCCTCACCATCATGCGGCCCTCCACACCGCCCCATGTCCTTGATACCCCGTGACCCTCCCCCCCCCCCCCCTTATGGCCTTGCGCCGCCCTCGTGGCCCCTACGGCCTCACTGCCCCCGCAACCTCACGGCCTGCGGCTTCACCGCCCTACGGCCCCCCTCGCGGCCTCGCACCACCCTCGCGGCCTCTATTCCACCCAGTGCAGGTCGGGACGCCTAGCGTGGCTGGGCTAGACTAGACCCATCAGGCCGGTTCGACCTGAATCGGGTTGGGTTGGCCCAGGCCGGGTCGGGCTGGGTCGGCCGAGTGGGTTTGACCAGACCCGGGCCAACTTCGAACTTTTCACTCTACCGGCTATAACTTTGGCATCGGGCATCCGATTGATGAACCATCAGTAGTGATTGAAACCTTGGAGAGAGAAGGTACCTTTGAGTATACCCCACTAGAGATTTGGATAAATTTGGAGTACGGTCGGGTTAGATCATGCACGAATCCAACCAGACCCTTAGGACTAAAAGGCTAATAACTCACAGACTGGGCGTCTGATTGATGCACTGTCTATTGCATTGAGACCCCTATGATGTGATGGTCCTTTGAGATACTTCTTCATAAGACTTCATGGAAGTTAGAGTATCAACTAGAGGATTGTGGAGCAGACCCATCTGGAGACAAGCGAGCATAGTTCGGGAACCCTATAGCCGGCTGTGACATAAAGAATGACAAGAAATCCTGTGTGGGTCAGCACCTAGCGATCCTGTGTGGATCAGCATCGAGCGATCCTATGTGGGTCTGCCCTGATCTATCCTGTGTGGGTCATCACCGAGCGATCCAATGTGGGTCAGCACCGAGCGATCCTGTGTGGGTTAGCACCGAGCGATCCTGTGTGAGTCAGAAACATTGCCTCATAACAAAGTAATATGATTTAGTAGTTACATATAATCATCTCTACTATTGTACTTAAGTTATACCTTGTGTGAGTTGAGTTCGTACCTGAGCGGTACTTTCCTTTGTGGTAATACCTTGTTGGTATTCTTCTGTATGGCGTACCTGAGTGGTACTTACCATCATGGTACTTCTTCCTTTGTGGAACAGTTGAGCTTGGGATTTTGAGTTGGACGCTGTGTTTCCTCATGATTGAGATGGGCATACTTGATAACTTAGGTATATGTATGGGCATATACCTAAGTAGGGTTGTCATTTGATTTCATGATTTTTGGTTTATCCTTTGTCGATTTTGTGAGACCTTGAGGGTCTTTGGGTCCCTACTGAGTATTGTTATACTCACCCCTACATGGGTTATGCCCACACTTCGTTGTGTTTGTTGCAGATGATGGACAGCGCTGACTGAGGATGAGAGTACCAAGACTGGAGGTAGCTCGGAGGTAGAATTAGATGAGGCGTACCATAGAGATGACCGATCGAGAGCTGTACCTACCCTTCAGGTAGGATCCTTGGCGAGTGTTCACAAGAGCTGTTATAGTTTACTTACACTTTCAGTTTCTTGTACCTTCCGGTTGGGATTGTATTCTAGACCCTTTTACTTACTACACTCACTCTATTTACTATTCAGTTTACTTGAGTTCATATCTTACTGTGTGCTTGGTTTTGTGTGGTTACAGGTTATAAAGGCAACACCTTCCCAGTTTTAGGGAATATGCCTTTGGTGCTAGTCTTCAGCCCCTAGCCTATGGAAGGCGGGCTTGGGGTAGTCATGGCATGGGCCCCAGGGGATGGGTCGTGACAATTATGATCTGGATATAAAATTATTGTATTGTATTACTTCTTCTTTAAGTATCTGGAAGCACATGATGAGTAGTACCAATAACCAAGAGAAGTGATTTTGTAGAAAGTTGATCATTTGGAAAACACATGATTGAGGGAAGATAACCCTTAATAATTTCTTGATGTTGAGATAATAATGATAAAGATATGTTTATGGTATAGTATTGATGATTATTAATGTGGTTAGTGATTCAATGGTTTATGTAATCTTTGTTGGGGTTATTAGATGTTAGGATTTAAGGAAGATATTCAATAACCTGAGAATATATTTTTGGAATCATCGTGTTTTCATTAAGGTTTTAAGGTGATCAAGGTATTAATATATTTGGTATGTGACAATAAGAGCTACATTAAATGGTTTTGGGAATCTAATTTTAAGTTTATTCTCAAAAATTAGTGACCTTACTTCTAAATTTTTTGGACTTTGAAATTGGACTATAGTATTTTGAATTAGTCTTAAGGTAACTACTTATGGAATGGATTTAGTTAAACTTTGAATATTATTGTTTGAGGTTAAAGTATGATTTATTGGATAGTGTGTGATAACCTTTTTTATTTTAGTAAAAATTTATAGGATGAAATAATTACTTGTGGACCTTATGATTCATTTAAATTCTTTAGGCATAAAAATTCATCTTGAATATCTATCTCCAGATATATGAAATTAATTCAAAATAGATAAAAACAAAACCAAAGAATGGATTATGCTCATGACATGGAAAATAATCAAGTTTATTATCTCAAGTGATTATCTAAATAGTAAAATATTCCCTAAACTCTAGGAAAAACATTTTGGAACAAAAACATTATCTGTTTACTTTTCTTTTTGAGAAATCAGTGATCTTTTAACTGATCAAAAATTCATGGTTTTGTGATGGTTAACTTTCTAATGAAAGTGTTATCTACCACTCTCCATCAGAACATTATAGTTATATTTATCTTCCATGTTCATGTTTTCACTTTTTAATAATGTTATACTATTTTAAAGTCTGATTTTGTGGTGACCTTTTCATTTCCATTTCCCTTTTATTAAGAGGATATTTTATTAACCCAGTTTCTGGTGTGGGTTTCCCACAAAGAAATTTTCAAGTACGAACCTTTGATTTTTGAAGTGTAGTTTTAAATTATGAGGACACAATTCATTGAAATATGGGATAATGTTATACCTAAATATTTTATGTTATGTCTCTTTTTAAAGTTAATATCTTCGAAAGCTTAAGTTGCATACAACACCAAACTTAAACAAATAAAGAAATATTATTATAACCTAGACGTTAAATTGGAGGCAATGAATAGTATTAACCACATTATAAAATTTATATATTATATTCTCAATATAAATTTTAACATTCCTATTATGTGTTTTCTAGACATGAAATAAAAATAAATCCACTTTTACACATAAAAAATATTTTTTTCTAAAGGAAATTTTGTCGTTTTCGATATCATACTACTTATTTTAAAACTAAATTTTGACACTTTTATGAATTATATTTGAAAAATTAAAATTCTTATTTTAAATAAGAATATAAAAAATTACTTTGGTTGAGTTTTTGGTATTTTTTCTCATAAGTTTCATGTTTCGATGAATAGTGAGAAATGTTGGATTTTAATGGAAAATAGTTTTTTGATCTAAATAATTTATATTATTAAATTATATTTTTTATTGGTTTTAAAATATAATTAGATAAATTTAATATCATTTAATCTAATTTATTCCATTGTAATCAATTTTACATTGACTTTGGATATAAAAATATTTCAATTTTTTGAACATTTTCACTATAAAAACTCGTCTTCTCGTTCCGTCAATGGGATTAATTTTAAATTAATTTTATCCATTTATGTGTTTTTAATTTTGAATAATGGATTAAATTTTTACAATTATAATTTCTAAATTTATTAAATATTCCTCTTTAGTTTTGGACAATATTAATAGTAACTTTGGTAATTTTTATTACCACAGTTAAGGGTAAATCAGGTAATTAAGGGTAAAAATAATATTAAAAAAATTAAAAAAAATTCTAAAAAACATGTCTTAATTTTATTTTATAAGTGATTGTTGAAAAAAAAATCATCCTTGGTCTGATTTTATGAGCTCTTGGATCCACTTGGATGAATTTAAGATATTTATAGTATTTTATTTTAATGAAAAGTCAAAGATATCATACTTTTGTTTTTAACAAGTTAAATATTTTAATATGGGGTTACCTAAGTGATGTATTAGACTATAAATAATATTTGAAAATATAAAATTTTTATCATTATAATTCATTTTAAATTTTTAGGAAATAAATAATTAACTTAAAATCTTGCACTATAATGATGTTGTAATTGTTTAATTAATGGAAATACCAAATAAATGATATCAAAAATATTAAAATAAATATGATTTGAGATAATTAGTGTAATTAACAAATTTTATATATTAATTTGACATATTTTAGATATTTTAAAAGAGTTTTTTCTAAGATATCTTGTTGTTATGGTATTTTTAAAAAGTTTAGTAATGAATAGTGTCAAAATTGACACTAATGACATTTTAAAATAAATAATATTTTATTAAATGGTATAAAATTCATAAAAATATAAAATTATGTAAAATTAATTTTATAAGGTTTAAAATTTTATCAATGATCTATTTATGGTTATTTTTTCATTTTATAGTAACTATATTAACCCTTAAAGAGTGTAAACACATGTTATCACGGTAAGAGTTAAAGGGATTTAATAGGGGTTAAATCCAAACGATAAGGGTAATAGTGTGACCTAAACTTGTATAAAAATTAT
Organism: Viscum album; assembly: GCA_963277665.1. Lineage (NCBI taxonomy): Eukaryota > Viridiplantae > Streptophyta > Magnoliopsida > Santalales > Viscaceae > Viscum > Viscum album. The sequence continues at coordinate 2,119,254,840 of OY728123.1, forward strand.
TTTTTTAGAGTATTTAGACCCATCCTCATATTATCGTATAAATAACTTAATTTGTGATCCATTTTGAGTTGAAAATTAATTTATAGTAATTTAATATTTTGAGAGTTTCCAAAAGTGCCCCTCACCTCAATTATAAAGGGGACCTCCTCTCTCACTTCTTAACACTACATTGAGCATTATATCTCTAACAAACCCTAAAAATTTTACTTCCAAACATCCTTATACTAGTTATGGAGATCATGGTTTTCCAAATAGACCAATCACATATCCCTTAAGAAGAGATCTAAAGGAACTCTTCCAAAGAAGAGGTAATCGTTTTTACCAACTCATCCAAGTTAATTTATTTTTATACATCCTATTAATGTGTTGTTTCAATGATAAAGTAATAAATATAGTATAATATATATTATAAAATTTTATTTTGATGATGGGACAACCACATTAAACCTTTTATTCATCCTACAAAAAATAAAAACACAGCACGTTCGTAGGTACGACAAATCATCTCCATGTCATGGTGTAATCTATTTTTCATCACCATTTTAATTTGATGGGTATAATGATTTAAATAATAGATATATATATATATATATGATAATTATTACATGATATTTATTCTTTAAAAATTAATATACCATCCACTTTCTTACCCTTTCACCATTAAGAGAGTGATACTGTCGTTTGTGCGTACGTACGACATACCGTCTCCATGATGCAATGTGATTCATTTTCCATGTTAACCATTCAATAATGATTATAAAAATTTATATAATGATTAAATATTATATTCATTACATTAATTTAATTCTATAAATTTTTTATCTATATCATATTCAAAATAACTGAGACATTCATGACAAAACATGCATAGGAAAATAAAGCAGTTAACACCCAAAAAAAAGGTAATAACAAAATATTATCAACAAATGAGTGATAAAATAATATAATAAGATCATATATGATATCATAAATATGGATAAGGTTCTTATATATGTTAATAAAATTATTAAAACCATTATAAAAAAGGTTAAATCACATTCGACTAAAGGAATCATAAGGTAAAAGACTGCATCTCAATCTCCTTTCAATAAGGCATAGTTTGATGTTATACACCCACCTTCTTTTATGAGGTGTATATATATCCCCTTTAACTTATCATGTCATTAATTTAATTATTATCATTTTATTTAATGTTTTTTAAATGTTATTATTTCATGGGGCTTATGATTTAAATGTTCAAAGTGGTATGGGAAACCTTGAATGTTTAAAGATTTAATTATCACATTTTTTCTCCATGTCAATATTCTTGACATTATTTTACATATTTATTTATATGGATATAAAAAAATTATAAAGGAAATTTTATTTCTATTTTTAAACTCATTCAAATATTTTCAAATTAATATTTTTACAAGTTTTATATGTAACATTTTGAAAAAACGACAAAAGGAATGATCTATTTTTAATGTACACGGCGACAATGACTTTCCTGCCACTATGAATATTATTTTTAAATTCCATTATAAACTTACATATTTTCTTAAATTATAACACTATTCCATTATTTTTTGTATATTTTGTATTGAAAATTTTTATTTTTAAAATAAAAGGGTATTTTTATACAAAAGTGTTTTTATATGGGTTTAATAAGAGTTTTTCCTCGATAAGTTTTCAATGATGTTATTATATATTTTCATTTATGCCAACACTCTTTTTCATTATTATTATTAATTGAGGTTGACATATTATTATATCATCTACCATATTATATTGAATGTTTTATGATCAGTTTTACTATGGATGTGCTATTTTGATACTATTCTTGGTTTATGGTTGAAATATTCACATTTTATATGCTAGTTTTTAATAAGAATGTTTATGTTGTTTATGTTTCACCCCATTAATATGAGTAAATAATTGGAATTGGTAAGTGATGGGTAGGTCCCACTATATCCCCACGATGCATCATTAGGTCTGATGATACAAACCATATATTGACTTGGCTGAGGCCTTGTCCATTTATTTTTATATATTTATTTTGCTGAGGCCTTAACTATTTATTTTTAGATGTCTTGGACAAGGCCTCAATGGTATGTTTCAAATGTCCAGTATTATTCAATTCCATTATTATGAATTTATTTATTGATATTCCTTGTGATTTTTCAACTAGTATAATATCCATTGTTAAGTTTCCTTGGTCATGTGATTATTTAAATGGAATGTATTTCAGTTATTTATCTTGAAATTTTGTTTGTGTCATATTTTGTCATGACCTGTCCCAGTGGGTCCCACACCGCGACTCCCCAAGCCTGCCTCCAATAGGCCACGGGCTTGTGACTAGCATTGAGTAGGAATATTACTAACATGGGAGGCATTGCCTAACTACCTGTACACATGCACACATATTCAATCCCACAAATACTGAAATGAAAAACAAATATTAAGGAACAAAATGCATGCATACAACTAATCCCAACCAATAGAGTACGACAAAAGATAAAGTACTGAAAGTAAATTGGGCCAGAATAAAAGCCCACCAAAACAAGAGTCTGAAAAACTATAAAGTCCAACTTGTGATCACAAAAAAGTATTGGGACTGTTGCTCATAGTTGTAGGAATGCCTCGGCCTGTAGGGAGCTCAGAAAGCTCAGTCCTATCGTGGTCTGCCCTGGACTCTGTCAAAAGGCTACTCGTCTGCACCAGATAAGACATGTGAGTGAAAATCCCGTGCAAAGGTGAGTATATAAATACTCAGTAGAGGAACCTGAAAACCACAATGTAGTACACAAATTAAGTTACAGTCAGCTATGTACAACATATGTCTACAAAACATATAGCAAGGGAAACACAAACCAGATATACTCAAAACCCAGACCCACGGTCTTGAGACAAGTCGCACAACCGCATACCCCCACTAGGGGTTCAGTTCGAAGATTACACGAAGCACTCGTTCTGGGAGAACACACTCCACGATTCTTATAGCTCTGATGACATCTATCTGAGAAGTACTGTTCATCAGGAAGCGTCACAAGAGGTAGTTACACTCATTACGGGAGACATACTCCTGAGTGAGAAGGTTACGATAGATAGATGCACTCATTATGGGAGACACACTCCTGAGTGGGAAAGATCACGATACATAGATGAGGATCACTGTCAGGGCCATGGAAGATATCGGGACTCATCCAGAATTCACCTACTAGGTAGAGGATCGACACTCGGTGGAGTTGGTCACATCAATGCCTGACTCTACCTAGGGTCAAGAATGGATAGAGGATCTCGATCTGGGCCTCTCGGATGGATTCCTAACTTTATCACAGAAAGTCCTGCTGAAGGGATCATACTCTTGTAGGAGGAAATGATGCCTGACCTTTAAGGGAACAAGAAGAAGGGGCACTAACCCAAATTAAAGATGTCCAAGATACAGTGAACAAGAGGACCATGTCATTTTCCAAAAAGTACACAGTGTGTAGAAAAGTTACACGCCATGTTGTCTGACCCCAGGTACTACCCATGTACAACGGCTCGTGTTGTAAGGTTGGATGTGTATAGAAGCAAGCACATGACATGTAGTACAGTGTACACGCCATGTCTGAGTGATTGGGGTTGGATCTGTGTATGCTGGCCATGTGCTTGTACATGGTCATCAACCCGTGTACTCCAACCCGTGTAATTGGTACATGGGGTGACCAACGTTACTGGCCTCGCCTGGCCGTGTGATGGAGTACACAGTCATGTATTCCATCTCATGTCCATGTATCCCCTGGATACACACTGAGTCCTACGTAGCCATCTCTTCCATGTCGTACACGCCGTGTTCTGAAGTTGTGTAGATCATCCCGTGTCCGGGTACTTCCCAAAATACAGGTCGAGCTTTGGGGAAATTCTAACACACCGTGTGATTCCTCTCTGACCCCCGAAACCCAATCCACTTCCTCTAGTAATACATGCCATGTTCTTTGGAATTACACGCCGTGTATTCTGGAAATTTCTAGAAACACGGACCTCCGCCATCGCGCTCCCGGTGATGCCCCGTTCGTCGATCTGGTCATCTGATCGCCACGAAACTCCCAGGTTTAGGTTGCCCCGACACCACGAAGCTGCCTCCATTGTTTTCGGACCTCTAATCAGATCCAAAAACATGTTTTTATCTTCCCATGTGAATAACACTTGAAGAATGAACTCTTCTGATCTGATTCGATTCATCATTTGTCATGGTCATCATACCTCCGCAGGGTCATTGTGATGTCGGATCTCCATTTTGGGATCTTTTCATTGCAAGACAGGCACGCAATGATCTGTTTTTTTTTTGCCCCGTGAAGAACACAAAGAAAACGAAGAATGCACGTGAAGGAAAGGGGAAAGAAAATCAATAGAAAAAATTTGAGGAACGAACCTCCACCATCATTTATCACGGCATTGATCCACTGCTGTTAATAGTCTTAAATGGAGAAGAAAACAACACAAATAATCAACATGGACTAATTCCCCATAATCATCCCAAAGAAATACCTCCTTCAAGAACGTATGAATCCACGGATCAACATGTTCGTGGTTGATCTACGTTCGTAGTTTAAATTTAAAAATGGGGAAAAAAGAAAGAAATAACAACCACTGCCTTTAAAAAGGGATCAATCATTGAAGAAAGGGTCGCGCTGACATCATCGTTGAGGTCCTTCAAATTCATTGGCACAGTGACTCTCAACTTCGATCTGTCATCATTTGTCACTGAGAATTTACTCCAACTCTCCGTGGATTCTCCAGAGATTTTTCTCAATCATCACCAACGAGTAAAAATTTGATCATCCTAATAAAAAGGGGAAATGTGTTTGAAATCCCATCACACTATGGCATTAATGAGTCAGCGTTGTTGTTTCTGAGTCATTATGAAATGACATTAATGGCTGGAATAGCTTCCTCATCGCTATGCTGCAGCGGATATTTCCAAAAATAAATAAAATAAACTTTGCAAATTTATTTTATTTTATTTTACTTAAAACGTCCGAAAATTAACTTTTTCCCTCAACTCACACTGGTCAATGTTAGACTCATTCTTAGTTAAAGTCGCCGTCTCGGATGCAACGGTACCCTCAGATTTTTAATTTGGGCATCCATTTGGAAACCGCCATAACTGTGCACAAGTGCTGACTCACTTAACTTAAAAAAAAGTTTGGACCACCATTCTGGGATCACTGGACCTCATAATGACATGTCTCCTCTACGCCTGGTCTCGTAATAATTCCATATAATACTTAAAAATAATAAACAAAAAAAACCAAGACATTAAATTCTCCCCACCTTGGGGCTTTACGTCCCTGAAAATCCAAAACAAAGGCTACTCAAAAAGATGTGGGTACTGGGCATGGATCTGGGCCTCCCGCTCCCATGTAATCTCCTGAAGATTCTCATGCTGCCACCGGATGTGCACCAAGGGAATTGATCACCCACGAAGGATCCTCTCCTGCTGATCCTCGATCTCCACCAAGTACTCAGCAAAGGTCACTCCATCCTCAATGTTTAGCTCTCCCCAGTCGATGACGTGTGATGGGTCATGCATGTACCTCCTCATCTGCGACACATGGAAGAAATCATGTACCTGATGAAACTGTGGCGGTAGAGCTAGGCATTACACCACCTCACCAACTCTACACAGTATCTGGAAAGTTCTGATGAACCTCGGAGATAGCTTTACGCCTTGGCCAAATCTCTGTAACCCTCATCAAGGTGAGACCAGAAGAAAGACGTGGTATCCCTCTTCGAACTCCAGAGGTCTCCATCGTCTATCAGCATAAGACTTATGCCAGCTCTTTGCAGTCTTCATCTTCTCTCGGATGATCTGCACCTTCTCGGTGGTAGCTCGCACCAACTCTGGACCCATGAGTGATGACTCTCTGGGGTCGGTCCAGCAAAGTGGTGACTGGCAGGGTCTACCATACAAGGCCTCAAACGGTTTCATACCAATGGTGGAGTGGTAGATATTGTTGTACGCAAACTCTACTAGTTTTAGGTGGTCCTCCCAACTTCGACCAAAGTCCAAGATACAGGCTCGCAACATGTCCTCTAGAACCTGAATGGTTCTCTCCATCTGACCATCAGTCTGGGGATGAAACGTTGTGCTCAAGCATAGCTGTGTCCCAAAGGCCTCCTACAATCCCTTCCACAATTGGGATGTGAAACGGTCATCTCACTTTGAGACTATCATTGGGGGGAATCCATGAATCCGAACTATCTCCTGCACATAGAGGCATCCCAAGCTCTCTACGGAACTATGCTCCTTGATAGCTAGGAAGTGGGCTGACTTGGTAAGTCCATCAACAACCACCCAGATGGAATCATTCCCCTTGGACGTTCGTGGTAAGCCTGTCACAAAGTCCATCGATATTCCATCCCACTTCCACTCTAGAACTTCCAGGGGTGAGCTAATCCTGTTGGAACCTGGTGCTCGGCCTTCACCTTCTAGTATGTATGGCATCGAGAAACAAACTATGCAACTACCTTCTTTATTCCTGACCACCAGAACTGTCGTCAGAGATCTTGGTACATCTTTGACACTCTAGGATGTACCTTCAAGGGGGATGTATGAAACTCCCTCATGACCTCCTCCTGTAATTCCACCGGTATAATAGTGCATCCTCTAAAAAGAATTACATGCTCCCCACCTTGAGAATATCAATCAGAATCATGTCCCATGGATAACTGAGCACGTAAGGCCACACAGTCAACATCTCCTAGTTGCGCCTCCCTAACCCGTTGTAAGAGTGGAGGGGCGACAACCATCGACTTTAGGTAAGATGTATCCTCCCCATCCATGAAGGATAACTACAACGTGGCTAATTGATTTATTTCCTCACTCAAAATCTATGAGATCGACCTTATTCTAAGAGCATCTTCCACCGTTTTCCCCTTCCCAAGAGTATAGATGATCTCAAAATCATAATCCTGTAGTAACTCTAGACAACACCTCTACCTCAAGTTTAGATCCTTCTATGAGAAGATGTACTTGAGGATCTTGTGGTCAGAGTAGATGATAAACCGCTTTCCCATAAGGTAGTGTTTCCACATATTCAATGCGAAGATTGCCACTGCCAATTTGAGATCATTAGTCGCATAGTTCTGCTCATGTGTCCTGAGCTGGTGTGAACCATAAGCAATCACTACCCTGCCTCTGCATCAGGACACTGCCAAGCCCGATCCCTGATGCGTCGCAGAAAACTATGTACTCGACACCCTCCTTCGGCAATCTCAAGAATGGGGTGCTTGTCAAACTCTGTCTCAACTGCTTGAAATCCTTCTGGAACTTCTCCATCCACACGAAGGGTTGCCCCTTCCTAGTCAAGTCCTTTATTAGTACTGATATCCAGGAGAAATCAATAATGAATCTTCGGTAATATCCTGCCAACCCAAGGATGCTTCGCACCTCCATCATGCTCCGAGTTGTCTTCCATGCTAACACAGCCTCCACCATGGCTGATTCTACAGCCACTCCATCTGATGAGATGACATATTCTAGAAAGTGGACCTCTTGAATCCATAACTGGCACTTTGAGAGCTTCCCATAAAGTTGATGCTCCTGAAGTATGTCTCGAACCATCTGTAGGTGTCTCTCATGCTCCTCTTCTGATGTCAAGTACGCAAGGATGTCGTCAATGAAGACCACTATGAACTGGTCCAAGTACGGTTGGAAGATCCAGTTCATCAGTCCCATGAATACTGTGGGGGAATTCATCATGCTGAAAGGCATCACCAAGTACTCATAGTGACCATAGCGGCATCTGAAGTTTGTCTTAGGTATATCCTTGTCCCGTACTCATAATTGGTGATAACCTAATTGAAGGTCAACCTTCGATAACCATTGTGCCCCTCTCAGCTGGTCGAAGAGGTCGTTGATTCTCAGGAGTGGGTACTTATTCTTTACTGTCACCTATTTCAGGCACTGGTAATCCATGCACAACCTCAGACTCCCATCTTCCTTCTTGACAAACAAGAATGGGTCCGCCCAGGGTGAAACGTTGGGTCTCACGAAACCCTTACTCTGCAAATCCTCCAACTTCACCCTCAGCTCGCGAAGCTCTGTGGGAGCCATCTGATATGATGCTGAGAAAATCGGTGTCGTCCCGGGGTGTAAGTCGATGCAGAAGTCGATTTCTTGGCAGGGAGATAACCCTAGAACATCTTTGGGAAATACGTCCTCATACTCCGCCACTACTGCTGGGAACTAGGATCTCACAACATCCACTACTCAGAGGGAAAGGCTAGACAACTCATGAGCGATTGGATGCACCCTCCTATGCATAAGACCATTCTTCACTTCCTGGGCTTCCCTTTCTCCAAAAAAGGAAAACCTCATCCCATCACTACAGACACACTGAACTCTTCACCTAAAACAGTCAATCTGGGCATGAACCAAAGATAACTAATCCATACCGAGAATGATGTCGTAAGGCCTCTACGCTACCACCAAGAGGTTCCAACCGAAACTCTCACCTCCAAGGGTAATATCATACTATCTTCAAAGGTGTGTGATCATCGAGTATCCTCCCGTAGGTGTCTCCAAGCATAAGGATCTAGTCAATGGTTCTACCAGAATCTCGAGGTTTCATACAAGACATGTGGATATAAAGGAATGACTAGAACCTGTGTATATAAGTATGAAAACTAAGGTATAAAAGACACAGATCGTACCTTGAATCATCCCTAGAGCCCCTGGGTCGTATGCCTCGACCGCATGCAGCTATCCCTACCCCTATCCCGCAGCTCCCTGAGCCTGGTGCGGACCTCCTGGGGGTGGTGGTGGAAGTAGGTCGAAGTTTCTGCCACTACCCGCAGCTCTCCCTACTCCTCTGCCACGTCCACTGCCCGGCGGGTCTATCTGCTCCATTCTCTGCCACTGCCTCAGTGGTCCATCCACCGCTTCCCTGTCAGCAGCTCAATAGGTCGGACAATCTCTAACGAGATGTCCCCTACCATCGTACACATAGCATCGCTTCTCCCTAGACTGACTGGATCCAGCCTGAGAGCCATGGACTATTGATCCTCCGTCCTGGGTCCTCCTATGACGTTTCCCACATCCAGATCCCCATGCCTAACATTGACTCCCTGATGTCGGGGTCTCTGCACCTGTCTGCTTGTTGTTGACTGTCGTTGGCTACCTCTGCTCCACCAAGAAGCTCTCGATCACCAAGGCCCGCTCGAGCACTCCAGCATAGGTCAAAATGTATAGAGGCATGACACTTGCTTGGATGTCTCGCTGTAGACCTCGCTCAAAGGTCTGAGCTCTGAAGTACTAATCCCTGACCATATCCATCGAGTACCAGGTGAGGTTGGTAAACCTCGATGAATAGTCAGCTACTGTCATATTGCCTTGCTAGAGCTGAAGAAGCTCCTAGATGTGTACTGATCTCAGTGTAACTGGAGATAACTTCTCCCTGAAGAGTCACTCAAACTCCGTCCATGAAAGGGTCTCCTCATCGTGAGTCTATATGGTCAGACTCCACCATCATCCTGCCGAACCCTGAAGAAGGATTGCTCCTAGGATCACCATATGGTCTATTGGTGTCCTCACTAGACGGAAAACTCTTGTCACCACCTCAAGCCAGTCCTTAGACACCTGAGGTTCGGGCTCACCTCGTAACCTGAGAGGTCTCTGTCTTTGGAACTCATGGAGCATGCTAAGTCCACACCCCTCATCGGTCGGTACTGCAGGTACCATGGGCTACTCCGCTGGTGGTGGCATAGCAGGTGCACCACCTGGTGTCAATGCCTGGGGAACTGGTCCCTGTATTGAATCCTTGTCACTGAGGGGGTCATCCTCATTATTGCGCTGCTGAATCCAAGTGGGTATGCGTCACAGAGGCATCCCATAAGGAAACAATATGTAGTATGAGTATATCTGGATACTTGACTCAAAGGGCATGGAAAACACAACCCATTCCTATATGATGCATGTACCTTTATTTTATTTCCCTACAACCAGTGTTTTTGTGTACCAAGTCGAAAATCAGGTTATCAGAGTCCTGGTGTATAGATACGTCAGCCGCCACACCAACACTGGAGTATCTAGCCTGAAAGCCAAGCTCGAAACACTTAACACTGTTTCCTCAAACCCATATCATAGACTCTTGGTCCTAAGTTAGAACCGACCACCTCTGATACCACTCTGTCATGACCCGTCCCAGTGGGGCTCATGCCATGACTCCCCAAGCCCGCCTTCAATAGGCCAGGGGCTGGTGACTAGCACCGAGTATCCATATTACTAACATGGGAGGCATTGCCTAAGTACCTGTACACACGCACACATCTCCAAGCCCACAAATACTGAAATGAAAATCAAACACTATGGAACAAAATGCATGCATACAACTAATCCCAACCAACAGAGTATGATGAAAGGTAAAGTACTTAAAGTAAATTGGGCCAGAATACAAGCCCACTAAACCAAGAGTCTGAAAAACTACAAATTTCAACCTGTGATCACAAAAAGGTACTGGGACTGCTGCTTGTAGTTGTAGGAATGCCTCATCCTGTAGGGATATCAGAAAGATCATCATGTCCTAGTCCACCCTGGACTCTGTCAAAAGGTTGCTCGTTTGCATAAGACACGACACGTGCGGGCAAAGCCCGTGTAGGGGTGAGTATAACAATACTCAGTAAAGGACCTCAAAAACCAAAAAGTAGTAGAAAAAGTAAAGGTACAGTCATCTATGTACAGTATATGTATACAGAACATATAGAAAAGGAAACACAAACTAGATATACTCAAAACCCAGACCAGCGGTCTTGAGACAAGTCGCACAACCGCATACCCCCACTAGGGGTTCAGTTCGAAGATTCCACGAAGCACTCATTCTGGGAGAACACACTCCATGAGTCTTATAGCCCTGATGACATATATCTAAGAATTACTGTTCATTAGGAAGCATCATGAGAGGTAGTTACACTCATTACGGGAGACACACTCCAGAGTGGGAAGGTTATGATAGATAGATGCACTCATTACGGGAGACACACTCCTGAGTGGGAGAGATCACGATACACTGATGAGGATCACTTCCAGGGCCATGGAGGATACCGTGACTCATCCAGAATTCACCTGCTAGGTAGAGGATCGACGCTCGGTGGAGTTGGTCACATTGATGTCTGACTCTACCTAGGTTCAATAATGGATAGAGGATCTCGATCTGGGACACTCTGATGGATGCCTGACTCTGTCACAAAAATTCCTGCTGAAGGGATCATACTCCTGTAGGAGGAAACAATGCCTGACCTTTAGTGGAATGAGAAGAAGGGTAACTAACCCAAATTAAAGATGTCCAACATACGGTGAACAAGAGGACCATGTCATTTTCCAAAAAGTACACATTGTGTTGTCTGACCCTGGGTACTGCCCGTGTATAACAGCCTATGTCGTAAGGTTATTTGTGTATAGAAGAGAGTAAACAGCATGTAGTACGGTGTACACGCCATGTATGAGTAACTAGGGTTGGCTTCGTGTACGCTGGCCATGTGCCCGTACATGGTCATCAACCCGTGTACTCCAACCCTTATAATCCGTACATGGGGTGACCCATGTTACCAGCCTCGCTTGGTTGTGTGATGGAGTACACGGTCGTTTATTCCATCATGTGTCTGTGTATCCCTAGGATACATGCCGAGTCCCGCATAACTGCATGTGCCATGCCGTACACGCCGTGTTCTGAAGCTTTTTAGATCATCCCGTGTCCGTGTACTTCCCAAAATACATGCTGAGCTTCAGGTAAATTCCAACACACCATGTGACTAGGGTCACACGCCGTGTGATTCCTCTATGACCCCCAAAACCCTATCCACCGCCGCTAGTACTACACGGCATGTTCTTCGGAATTACACATCGTGTATTCTGGAAATTTCCAGAAATGCGGACCTCTGCTGCTGCGCTCTAGGTGATGCCCCATTCGTCGATCTGGTCGTCCGATTACCACGAAACTCCTAGGTTTAGGTCGCCTCGACACCACAAAGCTACCTCCATTTTTTTCGGACCTCCGATCGGCTCTAAAAAAATGTTTTGATCTTCCGATGAGAAGAATGATCAAAGAACAACCTCTTCCGATCTGAGCCAATTCACCATCCTTCGTGGCCGTTACACCTCCACAGGGTCGTTACAATGTTGTATCTCTAGTTTGGGATCATTGCATTGCAAGATGGGCATGCAAAGATCCGTTGTTCGTCGCCCCATGAGGAATGCGAAGAATGCGAAGAACACACGTGAAGGAAAGGGGAAATAAAATCAATAGAAAAAATTTGAGGAATGAACCTCCACCTTCGTTCATCGCGACATTGATCCACTCCCATTAATAGGCTTAAACAGATCATAAAACAACAAAAATAATCAACATGTACTAATTCCCCATAATCATCCCAAAGAAATACCTCCCGCAAGAATGTATGAATCCACGAATCAACATGTTTATGGTTGATCCGTGTTCGTCACTTAAATTTAAAAATGGGGTAAGAAGAAAGAAATAACAACCCCTACCTTTAAGAAGGGATCGATCTTTGATGAAAGGGTCACGCTGCTGTCGTCATTGAGGTCCTTCAACTTCGTGGGTGCAGTGACTCTCAACTTCGATCTGTCGTTGTTCGTCGCTGAGAATTTACTCCAACGCTCTGTGGATTCTCCAGATATTTTTCCCAATCGTCACCAATAAGAAAAAATTCGATTATCCTAATAAAAAGGGGAAATGTATTTGACATCCCATCACACTGCGGCATTAATGAATCAACATTTCTGTTTCTGAGTCATTATGACATGACATTAATGACTAGAACAGATGCTCTGTCGCTGCGCTATAACAGATATTTCCAAAAATAAATAAAATAAACTTTGAAAATTTATTTTATTTTATTTTACATAAAACGTCCAAAAATTAACTTTTTCCCTCTACCCGCTCCAGTCAAGGTTAGACTCATTATTAGGTAAAGTTGTTGCCCCGGACGCAACGGTTTCCTCATATTTTTAATCTGGGCATCCCTTTGGAAACTGCCACAACCGTGCACAAGTGCCAACTCACTTAACTTAGAAAAAAGTTTGGACCACCATTCTGGGATCACCAAGCCTTGGAATTATGTGCCGCCTCTATGCCTGGTCTCGTAATAATTCCATATAAGACTTAAAAATAATGCACGAAAAATCTGAGACATTAAATATTTACTCATAGATTTTATTGTATGTATAACCTTACTAAGTATCTGAGGTCACCCCTTTTTATGTTTTATTTTTTTATAAGATGCCAAGAAGTTTATTATGACTCATATACAGGGTTACACAAAGGGTGGATAATGGAAGAATCAATGAAATTATTTGTGTATTTTATGTTTTAAAGTGTAATGTTGATTTCAAATATGTATCTAGTTTACCAAGACTAATAAACTATACGGTACTTTGGGATTTGGTCATTTGTACCTAGTACAAATGTAATAAATTATGGAACTGTCTATAAACTACTGGGGTTGGGGTCTTTATAGGTGTTTATTGATTCAAAACATTAAGGATGAGGAGGAAATAGTAAGCATGGAGTGGAAGTATTTTTAGGTACTTTTCATAGAAAAATATTTTCCTTGTGAACAAAGAGAAGATATAGAGATACAATTCCTCAGTCTAAGACAAAATTGAGAGGAAAAAGTTGCAAAGTATAAATATAACTTTACAAGGTTAGCAAGGAATACTACAAACTATGTATATAATCCAAATAAAAATATTGACTATTTATTTTATGGGACTAATATAATCCTTTGATGGGAACTAGTCTCCCAAAAATTCTCACTATATGAGGATATAGTATCATGTTCTATCAAGATAGAGAAATAATTCTCCAAGTCTTATAGATTTAAAGGAAAACATGAGAATAATAGGATAACAAATAAAAAATGTATAAGGTGAAGAAGAGAAAGGAGAATTTTTCAAAATGTGATACTTTTGGAAGGAAACACCTTGTTACATGATTAAAAGGAAAAGGAGTTTGCTTGAAGTGTAGATAAAAAGGCCATCCTTCTCATGAATGCAACGATAATGGATAATTCATTAATGCATAGTGCTTTAACTGTAATTATATGGTTCATTATTCCCAAAATTCCCCAAACATCAGGGAAACTTACCACAAAAGAATACAAGGGATGAAGGCCAAACTTATGTAATTACTATAGCTGAAGTTTAAGTTCCTATAAATGTGGTGAAAGGCATGCTTATCATCCACTCCAAGATTGAATATATTTTATTTGATTTTGGTTCTATCCATTCTTTTTTATCTGAATAATTTTCTAAGGGTGTCACATCACCACATAAAAAATTAGATGTTGAGTTGGTGGTGAAAACTCTTAATGGTAGGATGGACACATCTCAAGTCTATATCTCCTCTTCGATAGAATTTAGTGGGAATATTCTTCCTTTGAATATTTTTATTCTTCCTCTAGTTGAATTTGAGGTAATTTTGGGTATGGATTGGCTCTCTCAGTATAAATCCCATATCAATTTTCAAGGAAGGAAAGTTACATTTGATATTCCAAATAAACATTCAATTTTCTATCAATGTGAGGATAAACCTAAACACATACTAGAAATTACATATGTTATATGGGTTTTTCTACCTATTCATGAGGTATATTTATCTCAAATGGTTGGTAAGAAATTCAAAATTGAAAATGTACCCATTCTTTGGGAATATGTTGATGTATTTACTGATGACTTCCCTAATCTTCTCATGAACCATGAAGTTGAGTTTTTAATAGAACTCATACCTACTGCTAGACCTATTTCAAATACTCAATATATAATGGACCAGATTGAGTTATAATAATTAAAGAAGCAACTATAGAAGAATATAGATAAGGTATTTATTCGGCCTAGTACTTCTTTATGGGGCACACCTGTTCTTTTTGTCAAGAATAGAGATTGGTCATTGTAACTTTACATTGATTGTCGAGAAATTAACAAGATCTCTATTAGGAACAAGTATCATTTATAGTGTAGCGATGATTTATTTAATAAATTATGAGGAGTTTTATATTTTTTGAACACTAAACTTTGATCTATATATCATCATTTAAGGATCAAGGAGGAGAATATACCTAAGATATCCTTCTATAAAAGGTATGGTTATTATGAATTTATAGTAATTCCATTTTTACTTTAATTATACACTGAATGAGTATAATATTCATTGTTAATATATATAATATTCAGTACTGTATTATTCATAAACACTATTTTAGTGCATTTTACACTTTGAACATCATTTCACATTATGAATGTAAGTCCTTCTTAAAATGCACTATTATATGGTACAATTTTGAACACCATATAAAATACCCAATGGTATTGATTTTATTTTAATATTTAATTTTCATGTTTCTCAATACATTGGGAACAATTCATAATTTTTTGAGTACTTGAAGATTTACATTGGAAGACCACCAAAATGGGATTTCATGGAAACACATTCTAGGAAAAGTAAACTGGACAGTAGCCCAATAAAGAGACTGTAGAGGCCAGGATACAAGCCCAATGATTCTTAACATTTAAATTAAGATATAGGAAATAATTTTTAAAATTTCATACAATAGTTAAAAGAGCTAATTCTGATGTTTTAAGGGAGTTCCAGGAAGCCCAAGTTGGAGATAAAATTATAGCCCAGATTCTGCAGCCCAGAAAAACATCCCACCATTTATATAATATCTCGCAAACCAAAATTACATTTGGGATGAAATGTTACATATGGTTAGGATAAATCTGGGTATCTATTTTCTTATTCTATGTCACACTCTAATTCATCCATATAGAAGGTCATTTTGACGCCTCTGTTCCGTGGATGCAAGTTGGCTTCCACTTCGGGTCAAGAGTGGAAAAGTCTAAGTTCCACAAGCTTCCCACAATCCTAAGCCTTCCATACTCAAGTGGGATGACTTTCACTATTGTAGGATCGAACCAAGGCTCCCAAAATTACTATTTAAGGTAGTAGTGTTATAGGATTTATGGATCTTTGGTGCTTTCATTCATTGTAATGTTATGCTGCATTTTTGTTGTCTCAAGTTTGTCTTTCACATGTAAGTTGTTCTAATTCATCTTAGTTTCTTAATAAAAGTTCTTCTTCTCTTATTATTCTATTATTATTCATTATCACATTCATAACATTGGTGTGAATTTATTCACACCAAACCTTGTGAAATTATCACACAGTGGTTGAGTGATCGTTATTTCATTGTCTTTTTTTTTACTTCTCCATTTCCTCCCTCATGAGTCTACTTCCAGCTTCCATTGAAGCCATATAATAAATGAAGGGATAACCCTCTTATGGTTTGATCCAAGGGAGTATCAAGGGGATGGATTGGATTTTATTTCTTACTCCATTAATTTCTAATCACTTATTTTAATTGAGAATTTTTTTCGACGGTCTTTAAACTCCTTCGTCCTTGTTGAATTTAAGGTCACACACTTCAAGTGCTAATACGAACCTCTACCTTGGAGTACTAAAAACTTTGATCCTCTAAGTGTATAGGTGATTATTATTAGGGTTCATGGGAATTAAACTAGTAAGTGATGATTTTTTTTTGATCTCATTAAATAAACCCATCTCAAATATAAGAAATTGAAATAATTGAAAAAGGAATTCATCCAATCCACCCCGAGAAATAACCTAGGATCAAATCATTATCTTAATTTTAATTAACTTAGATCTATTATTTATCCTTTAAACCCATATAAAATCAACCCAAAGTTGTAAAATTTATAGCAAAAAACAATACATAGAATGTACGTGTTTGTATGTTACTTCTTAGGTCTCTGAGGATTCGACAACCCAAGCTAAACTACAAGCGACTGCTTAACCCTAAAATCTTGGGTAAATTTGGGTGAGACAAAATTTTGGAACCTTTTATGGGGACCCAAGTAATTAATCTCAACACCCATTCTATTATCCCTCATTTCTTCTATTCTCATCCAAATTCTCTTATATTTTCCCTTTCTCATTTTTTTCTCTTGGCGTATGTCTACCTACACTTGTGACCAATCAAACCATCTAGTTAGGGTGGATAGTCTTGGGGTTGGGGAGTCAAGTACATAAAGGGAACTTTTTTCATTAGATCCCAATCTTTATAATACTCCAAAGTTAAAAATTTATCCCATTTTAATGGAATTTATTCAATGAAACCAACTCATAAACCTGAGTGGGAACCAAAATGAAAATCCAAATGAGGCAGTCCCAAACTTGGGAAATGCAGTTAATCAAACCATGAATGATTACCTCACACCTACCTAGACCAATTCCCCCTCATTCATTAGAAACCATTAAAAAGGATATTCCAAATACATATTTAAACCCCACTTCCTAAACCACCATCCCACATTCCAGGGAATAGTGTTTGAGATGCCAAACCTTCACATTAAGGAGTTCAATGACATTGTAGAAACCATGTGTCCCCCACATCAACTAGAATCATCTAAGATGAGTCTCTTTCCTTTTTCTTTAAAGGATCAAGCTAAAAATTATCTAAACAATTTTAAACCATTATCCATCAACTCTTGGGACCAATTACAAAGAGAATTCTATAAAAAATACTTTCCCTTCCACAAAACAATTTCACTTAAAAATAGAAACCAAAACTTTTTTGAAAAAGAGGGAGAGTCATTCTATAAAACATGGGAGATATTAAAAGAAACCCTAAACATGGTTCCACACCATGGTTTTTCTATTCCTAAACAATTGAGAATTTTCTATAAAGTTTTGGGCCTGGGGAACAAATAATTCATTGACATGATGTGTAATGGGACCTTTAAAAACAAATCCCCAAATGATGCTTACGAGTATCTAGAAATCCTTTCTAAATAAAAACAAACATGGGGAAAATCACCTTATTTTTAAAAGACACAAAGAAATACTAGAATTCATACACTTAGAGAAGAGGAAATCCTTAGGGCTAAACTCGCAGCACTCAGTAGGAATGTTGAAGAGATAGACCTTAGAAAAATCAATGAAATCCAAAATATAGACCTTGTTTGCACAATTTGTAAAAAAACCACAAAATAGAAAATTTCCCAACCATTCCATCCATAAAGGATGTTCTAATAGGAGGAACACTTTCTTAATTCAATGCCCTAAACTTCCAAAAGACCTAATATCAAAACACATTCAACCCAAGGTACAATGATCATCCAGGATTCCGTTGGAAAGATAACCAACAACCCAACCGACAACCTAGTAATCCACAAGGACCAAACCCCTACCCTCCACAAAATTTTCAAAACCATAACCAGTTCCAAACACAACCATTCCAATACCAACACCCTATTATCCAATACCAACAACCCATCCATCAACCCATTCAACAACCAATCCAACAACCAAAGTATCCTCCTGGGATAAACCAACCAGCACAATACCCTACTCAATTTGTCCCTCTACCAATCCTTGAATAGTTGTGTAAACAAATGCAGAAACTCAAATTAGAAGTCCCATCCCTTAAACATGAACTAAAACCCAAAAAAACCAATAATTCACTCATGCCTACTGAGGTGGTATCATCCCCAACTTTAATGGGAGATTCAAGTTTCACTCAAACAAATCATGAAAAACTAAAGGTTGTGACAGTTTTAAGAAGTGGGAAATCAATTGAGAAACTTGAACAAATAATTTAAAAACCATATGAAGCTTCAAATTCTAATGAAAATTCAAATGAACCACTTGATCAAACTAAAAAAACTAATAACAATGTGAAAGAAACAACTCTTCAACAAACAATCCCACAACTTGCACCATTTCCTCAATGCGTGGGGGGAAAACCAAGCTTGAATTGATTGAAACATTGAGGTAAATATTATCACAAGAAAATTTTAACATTCCACTCCTCTATTCCATTCAAAACATTCCTTCATACTCAAAATACCTTAAGGAACTCTACACATTTAAAAGTATATTCTAACATAAGAACCAAGTCCTTCTTGCAGCAAATGTTAGCACAACAATCCAAGGAACCCTTCCACCAAAGATGAAAGACCTAGGATGTATTTACATAAATTTTGAACTAGGAGATAAAAAAGTTGTCAAATCCTTGTGTGACCTAGGTGTCAGTGTCAATCTCATTCCCTATGTTGTGTACTACTAGTTAGGCCTAGAAGAGCTCCAACCCAAATCTGTCACACTTAAACTTAATGATAATAGCATTAGGTTTCCAAAGGGGATTTTAAATGATGTTCAGGTAAAAGTATAAAACTTCATCTACCCTGCTTACTTCATTGTCCTTGACAACAATCTAAACTTAGTAAACAAGGAAAAAACTCCAATTATCCTTGGTCGTCCCTTCCTCGCAACAATCAACTCTATTATCTGAGTTTGAAATGGGAACATGACCACCACCTTTGGAAACATGAGTCTAGACTTGAACATCTATAATGAAAGCTCGCAAATAGAGGATGATGAGGATATTTATGAAGTAAACATGATACGAACTGTTGATGATGAATCCATAGAACATCAAGTAATGTTTGAGGAATGTTTAAGTCAGTGAAAGATTAATTTTCTTTATTCACATGAAGTAAGTATATCTCCTTGGATAGAATCACTTTTAGATTGATCCTATGATGAAATATTAAGGCCAACAATCAGTGAAATATTTTAGGAAACCACATTCATGGAGACCACTCCAACTCCCTTCCCTAATATTGATCAAACCAATCTAGTAACTGAAAATCCTACACATGGGGAATAAATCCTACCTGAATCTCTTAAAAAAGAAATTTATCTTGATCCAATGTCTCAATATTCTACTAAAATTTTTAACCAACCTGATGTTGAATTGAAAGAACTTCTACTGCACTTAAGTATGGATTACTAGGAGAAAACAGACCACACGCTATTGTCATTTATTCTTCTCTTCAAGCCGATCATGAGAGGATGCTTCTAGATGTCCTTAGGGGACATAAGAAAGCCATTGGATGGACCCTATCTAATATTCCTAGGATAATCCCACTTATTGGGACTCATAGGATTGTTATGGAATCTGATTCAAAGCCATGTCATTAACCTCAGCAGTGACTCAATCCTAATCTCATGGAAGTATTGAGAAAAGAACTTATAAAATTTTTAAAAGCTAGGATCATCTATCCCATAGCTGAGAGTGAGTAGGTCATACCAATCCATGTGATTCCTAAGAAGTCTAAAATCATAGTGATAACCAATAAGAATGGATATATTCTTCCAACTAGGTTGAGTAGTGGCTAGAGAGTCTGCATCAACTATAGGAAGATAAACTCATTTACCAAGAAGGACTATTTCCCCTTACCATTAATTGACCAAGTCCTTGATAGAGTGGTAGGTCATAACTTCTACTATTTCTTAGATGGGTACTTGGGGTACAATCAGATTGAGGTATCCCTAGAGGATCAAGGGAAGACTGCATTCACCTATCCATTCGGCACCTCCCTAGAGGACCAAGGGAAGACTGCATTCACCTATCCATTTCGCACTTTTTCCTTCAAACACATTCCCTTAGGGTTATGCAATTCCCCTGGAACCTTGTAGCGGTGCATGATGGGAATCTTCTCAAACATGGTAGGGGATTTTCTATAGGTCTTCATGGATGACTTCTCCGTGTTTGGGGATACATTTTAGGGATGTCTAAGGAATGTGGAGAGAGTTTTTTCAATATTTAAAGAAAATAATCTGATCCTAAATTGGTAAAAATTCCATTTCATGGTTAAAGAGGGACTAGTCCTTAGACATTCAGTCTCAGGAAGGGGGATTGAAGTTGATAAATCTAAGGTTGACATCATTATTCACATTCCATCACCCAAAACTATCCATGAAGTTATCTATTTCTTAGGACATGCTGGTTTCTATAGAAGATTCATTATGAACTTTAGTTTAATCGCTCATCCCCTTTGTGGTATTTTAGTAAAGGATTCTCCATTTGTTTGGAAAAAAAGTTGTGAGGGTTCATTCTCAACCCTCAAATCATGTCTCACCTCTCCTCCCATCATGAAATCCCCAAATTGTAACCTTCCTTTCAAACTCATGTGTGATGCCAGTGAATTTTCTTTAAGAGTTGTGTTAGGAAAACATTGTGATAAAACTCCTTATGTAATTGCTTATACAAGAAAATCGTTAAATGGTGACCAAATTAACTACACCACAACTGATAAGGAGTTACTTCTATTGTGTTTTTCTTATAAAATTTTTGGTCCTTCCTCTTAGGATACCCCATAACTATGTTCACTGACCATTATGCACTGAAATACCTCTTCCAGAAACAAGATGCTAAGGCTATACTGATTAGGTGGGTCCTTCCCTTACAAGAATTTGACCTCACAATCAAATAAAAAAAAGGTTTTGAAAATGTTGTAGTTGATCATCTATATAGGATAGAATTTAATGAAAAATTATCTCACCTTTATATGTCTGATTCATTCACTAATGAACACCTATAATCTGTGAGTGAATGCCCTTGGTATATCGATATAGCCAACTTATTAGTTACAGGAGTCATTACAAAATTCTTAGGGACTCAAGCTCAAAGTAAATTCCTTTATGATGCTAGGAAATATGTGTTTGATAATCCATACCTCTATAAGTTTTGCCCTAACCAAGTAATTAGGAGGTGTGTCCTAGAATCTGAACAAGAGTCCATCCTTAAATTCTATCATAGTGAGGCATGTAGATGTCACTTTTCCTCTAAGAAAACTTCTTCTAAGGTTCTTCAGTGTGGTATCTTATGTCCCAACCTCTCAAGGGACTCCTAAAAGTTTTTTCAAAGTTGTCCTAGGTGTCAACAAGTAGGTTCCATCACCAAAAGGAATCAAATTACACTCACTCCCATATTAGTGATTGAAATTTTTGACTACTGGGGAATAGATTTCATGGGACCCTTTCCAAACTCTAGGGGATATTTGTACATCCTTTTAGTTGTCAATTATGTCTCCAAATGGGTTGAGGACATTATTAAAAAATACAATGATCATCAAATTGTGATTATATTTCTCAAGGAAAACATCCTCACTAGATTTGGAATTCCTAGGGCTATCATTAGTGATTGTGGAACTCATTTTTGAAATCTTCCATTCTCAGCACTCATGGTAAAGATGGAATTTTTTACAAAGTGTCCACTTCTTACCACCCACAAACCAATGGTCAAGCTGATTTAGCTAATCGAGAAATCAAAAAACTTGAGAAAACTGTTAATCCATCTAGTAAATATTGGTCGAGAAAACTCTTAGATTATCTTTGGCCCTATCGAACCACATATAAAACTATTTTAGTAATTTCCCCATATAGGTTGGTTTATAGAAAATCATGCCATTTACCAGTTGAAATTGAACATAAGTATTTTTTGGAAATTAAGAAAATGAATTATGACCTCTCATTGGCTAGAACAAAAAGGAAATTATATCTCAATGAACTTTAGGAACTTAAGATGGAGGCTTATGAAAATTCAAGGATAAATAAAGCTAGAGTTAAAGCCTAACAATCTCGAAATCTTAAAATCAAACACATTTTACTAGGTAAACCTATTCTTTTTTATAGATCTAAAATTCATTTACACTGGGGAAAGTTGATTTCTAGATGGTGGATCCATACATAGTGAATATGGTGTACCCCTATGGGGCCGTAGAAATTCAAGACCCAGCCAATGGTCAAACCTTTAAATTTAACGGTCATAGAGTCAAACCATTCATTGAACCATTCCAAAAACATGAAGTTGATGAATAATTGTGTGAACCAACCTTAGATGAGGAAAATAATTAAAAAATTAGGGGTCTAAATATAGCTAGCGACATTAAGAAAAAGTGATGCACGAGAGGCAACCCGTGGTTTTAATGTTTCCAATATCTATGAATCATCTTTATTTTAAAATAGGATTAATGAATCATTTTTAAATTTAAAAAAAATACTTAATAAATCAACTCTAAATATGATAGTAACTTAGACTATTGAAATTTTCTTCTATTATGAGTATAGATGGGTATGAAAGGGGAGCATCATATTCATCCATGTCACGAGGTGTGATCCCTGAGTAATACCTTACCTAGAAATTTAAAAAGAAGACAATGTATCATCAGTTTATTTTATGTTATTTTTATGGGTTTTTAGGTTAAAATAAAAATACAAAAAAAAATAATAATTGAAAAAATATAAAAGGACGCATCATAGGTCATGGGGAAAACCCTGTCACAACCGACGAAGCCACAGGGACTCAAACCCAGGACCAAAGGGAGACAGGGGCACACTCTTACCACTGACTTATGACTTATAGTGCTTCCTTATTCTATAATTTTTTATATATACTTATATTTTAATTTTTTTTATAATATGAATAAATATATATATATATATATATTTGTTTTTTTGTTTTTTTTGTTTTTTCCTTTTTCCACTAGAGAACTCTACAAGTGACATGGATATCAAAGAACTAAATTGGAGCAGCAAGAACTTCAATTTCAACCATCAGGTGACTTCATTCTATTATCCTCATATTTAAAATTCCTTTTTTAACTCCTATAATCTACCTATACCCCCTTCTAAATGTTATTTTCCTTAAACACTAGGGATGGTTTTATTCTAAGTTGGGGGGTTAAAATAATGAAATAATAATAATTAATTTTGTGTGCATAAAAAATGTGTGAAAGGAAAATTTACTTTAACCTGGAACATGATAATACACATTGCACACTTTGAAATTGAATATAAAATAATTTATCATGCCCTGATTCTGATTTCAATTCTTGTATAATTTCATGAGCATAGATTTTGGAAAGTGTGGTCATTTAATGTGATATTTCATCCTTTATTTTTTCAACCAAATAAAAAATCACAATGCACGTCCTTTGGATAGTGGGTTATTAGTTTGAGTTCATGGGATCCCCAAATTAAATAGCATGGGTTTTGTGATCATTTTAGTTTTAGTATGAGTATTCAAAAAAATCAAAAAAAAATAAAAAAAACAATAAATTTGTGCATAGAGCAATGAAATGGCCTAATGTGTGGCTTTCGACACTTGGGGATCGTGACTCCATAGTTGTTTGACCCAGAGTTAGTAATTTTATCTCTATTTTTGGTAATTTGACTTTATTTTTGACTTAGTTAACTCAATATGATGCCCGAGTATGTGGGCTTCACATGGTGGCCCTAAGGTCTTTGAGCCTAGGAGTCATCGGCAAAGTCTCGCTACATGGGTTGACTCTATTGAGTGCAATTTCAATTACCATGGAAAAATTTAAAAAATACAACAAAATGCATATATATATATATAATTTGAATAATCATCTTAATATTGAAATTTGGTTACACTTAGCACTTCCATAATTTCCCCCTTGAATAAAGATAAATCCCCATGTTTATTGTGACACAAAACACATCGTCATGCTTAATTGATATTGGATGAAATATGATGATGAATTTGAACAACGTAATGGGTTTAGGATTGGAATATTATTATGAAACTATCTTGTATTAAAATATTTTTATGGGTTTCATGATTGTTTGGTATAAGGGTTATTGGTGATCAATGTGTATTAAAAAGTTTTTTGAAAAGGGAATTCAAATTTCATATGTTTGAGATATATTTTGCTCAGGACTATCAAAACTCAAGTTGGGGGTGTGATTATCCACTAAATTAGGCTAATATTAATTGTTAATATATATAATATTCATGTGATTTATTATTCATAAACACCATTTTAGTGCATTTTACACTTTAAACATCATTTCACATTATGATTGTAAGTCCTTAAAATGCACTATTACATGGTACATTTTTTAACATCATATAAAATACCCAATGGTATTGATTTTATTTTAATATTTTATTTTAAGGTTTCTCATGACATTGGGAACAATTCATACTTTTGGAGTACATGAATATTCACATTGAAAGACCACCAAAATGGGCTTTCATGGCAACACATTCTGGGCAAAGTAAACTGGACAACAACCCAATAAAGAGACTATATCGGCCAGGATCCAAGACCAATGATTCTCAAAATTTAAATAAATATAGAGGATATAATTTTTAACATTTCATCCAACATTGAAAAGATATATTTAATAATGTTTTAAGGGAGTCACGGGTGGCCCAAGTTGGAGATAAAATCTTGTCCAGATTCGGTGGCCCAAAAAAACATCTCACAATTTGGATAATATCTCACAAACAAAAATTTTATTTGTGCTGAAATTTTACAGGCATTTGTTAGACATCTGAGGATCCATTTTTTTCTTAAATGTACCACTCTAATTCGTCCATCTAAAAGGTCATTTTGACGCCTCTATTTAGTGTATTCAAGTTGGATTCCACTTCGGGTCAAGAGTGGAAAAGTCTAAGTTACACAAGCTTTCCATCACCCTAAGCCTACCATACTCAAGTGGGATTACTTTCACTATTTGAGGCTCGACCCAAGGCTCCCAAAATTCCTATTTAAGGCAGTGTTGTTGGAGTATTTATGGATCTTTGGTTCCTTCTTTCATTGTAATGTTATGATGCATTTTTGTTGTCTCAAGTTTGTCTTTCACATGTAAGTTGTTCTAATTCATCTTAGTTTCTTAATAAAAGTTCTTCTTCTCCTCTTATTATGTTATTATTTATATCAGATTGATACCATTGGCTTAGGGTATGAATTTATTCACACCAAACCTTGTGAAATTGTCACACAATGGTGGAGTGATCATTATTTCATTGTCTTTTTTTTACTTCTTCATTCCCTCCCTCATGAGTCTAATTCACACTTCCATTGAAAGCATAGAATCAATGTACGGATAACCCACTTATGGGTTGATTAAAGGGAGTATAAATGGGATGTATTGGATGTTATTTATTACTCTATTAATGTCTAATCACTTCTTTTAATTGATAATTTTGTTTGGCGATCTTTAAACTCCTTCATCCTTGTTGAATTTAAGGTCACACACTTCAAGTGCTAATACGAAAATTTACCTTGGAGTGCTCAAAACATTTATCCTAAAAGTGTATAGGTGATTAGTATTAGGGTGTATAGGAATTAAACTAGTAGGTGATGATTTTGTTTGATCTCCTTAAATGAACTCAACTCAAATATAAGAAATTGAAATAATTGAAAAAGGAATTCATCTAATCCACCCTGAGTGATAACCTAGGATCAACTCATTATCTTAATTTGAATTAACTTAGATCTGTTAGTGATCCTATAAACACATATAAAATCAAACCAAAGTTGTAAACTTCATATCCAAAAATAATCCATAGAATTTACATGTTTTTAGGTTACTTATTAGGTCTCTAAGGATTCGACAACCCAAGCTAAACTACAAGCGACTGATTAACCCTAAAATCTTGGGTAAATTTGGGTGAGACCAGACTTACCAATTCTCCTGTTATCTTCATGGATTTTTTGAATAGGGTATTTAAATATTACCTTGATCAATTTTTAGTGGTTTTTATAGATGATATTCTTATATATTTTAAGTGAAAGGAAGATCATGAAGAAAATTTGAGAATTTTGTTAAATACCCTGAAGAATTAAGTTATATGATAAATTTACTAAGTGTGAGTTTTTTATTCATAAAGTTTCATTCTTGGGTCATATAATCTCAAGTGAGGATATATTGGTGGGTACTTCAAAGACTAAAGTTATTAACTAAAGTCCTAGACTAACCACGGTAACCAAGATATGTAGTTTCCTTGGTTTGGCTAGATATTATCGACGCTTTGTGGGATATTTCTCACAAATATCTAATCCACTCACCAAGTTTACTCAAAATGGGGTTAAGTTATTATGGATAGATAAATATTAATAGAATTTAAAAGAACTGAAGAGAAGGTTGGCCAGCATACTTGTACTTACATTACCCTATAATAGAGAAGGGTTTGTGATCTATAGTGATTTATCAAAGAAGTGAATGTGATGTGCCCTCATGAAGAATGACATAGTGATAGAATATTCCTATCTCTAATTAAAAAATCATGATAAAAATTACTCGACTTGTGATTTGGATTTGGAAGTGGTAATGTTTTCATTTAAGATATGGATAAATTATCTATATGGTGAAATTTGTGATATATATACTTATCATAAAATCTTGAAGTGCATATTTACACAGAAAGAGTTGAATATGAAATAAATAAGATGGTTGGAGTTGATCAAAGATTATGATTACTAAACATATTACCTCCCTGGGAAGGAAAACAATGTGGCTGATACTCTAAGTCGGAAAGACCATGCTAGTTTTTTAATGATAAGGATTGAAAGAGATTCAATATTTATGGATTTTCAGAAGATGGATATTGAAATCAAGAGGAATGGGGGAATGTCTTATCTTTATCAGATGAATGTTCAACCATCCTTCCATAATAGGATTAATAAGGTATAGAAGGAATATATAGAATTAGGGAAGAATATGAGGAATGTTCCTAAGTTTAACCATGATAATGTTGGAGTGATAAGGTTCAGGAATCGAGTATGTGTCCCATAAATACTATACTTGAATAAGGAGTTGTTGGATGAATGTAATAGTTCATAATTATCTATTCATCATGGAAGTATCAAGATGTATAGATATCTAAAAGATTATTTATGGTGGTATAATATGAAAATAGATATTTCAGAGTATATATCTTAGTGTCTGGTATGTAAAAAAGTTAAGGCTAAGAGACTAATGTCTAAGGGTATGTTACAATCATTACCCATACCAAAATAGAAATGGAAAAACATCAACATAGATTTTTTTTCAAAATCCCCAAAATATAAAAAGGTCATAATGTTATTTGGGTTATAGTTGATCAGCTTATGAAGTCAGCAAACTTCATTAATATTAGAGAATATTTCTCTCTTGATCGACTTTCCAGAATATACATTAAGGAAGTGGTAAGGTTTCATGGAATACCACATTCTATTGTATCTAATTAGGATATGAGGTTTACCTTGAATTTATAGTGAAATATTTAGAAAGATCTAGATACATAGTTGAGTTTCATCATTTTTTTCATCCTTATATAAATGTTCATTCTAAGAGGACCATTCAAACTCTATAAAACATGTTGACATCTTGTTCTATGTATTTCAAATATGGTTGGTATCAACACCTTACTTTGGTGGAATTTTCTTACAATAATATATTTCACTCGAGTATTCAGATGTCTCCTTATGATTCCCTATATAGAAAGAAGTGTAGAACTCCAATGTGCTAGAATTAAGTTTGATAAATAAATCTATTAGGACCCGATATAGATTAGGAAATGGCATAGAAGGTTAGTGTCATTCAATAGAACATAAGGGATCAAGGTGAAAAAAAAAAGCTATACTAAAAATTTTCAGTGAGATATAGAGTTTGAATTTGTTGAGAAAGTATTTCTATGAATTTCCATATAGAATAAGGTGGTGAGATTCAAGAATAAGGTAAATTTGATCCCTAGTTATATTGGCCCTTACGAAATTTTTAATCATATCAATATAGTAGATTATTGATTATCCCTTCTACCAAATCTATATGAAGTTTAAGATGTGTTCTATGTATCTCTCCAAATGAAGTACATAATTGATCCATCACATGTACTGAACTTAGAGGTCATACCACTGGATAAATATCTCTATTATGATGAATAACTTGTGGAGATTCTAAATCATTGAGAAAGTACTATGAAACATGAACACTCACCTGGAGAAAGTTTTGTGGTGAAACCATAAATTTAAGGAAGAAACATAGAAACCTAAGAATGTAATGAGGTAGAAGTATTATTAATTTTTTTGTATTATAGTTGTGAAGTTTTTGGTGTTAAATTAATTTTAAGGGGGGTATAATGTGACATCCTGAAATTGTATGATATATTTCTCTTCAAATAATTTTAATTTCTTCGATATCTTGTGATACACTCAACCTAAAGTCTAAATAAACTAAAATATTGTATAACATTATATCATACATATTAAATTTATGGTATTAATAAGAATAAGAACAGTTAAAATAATGTATAAATTTTTTATATAATGAAAACATTTTGATAAATAAGTACACAATTTTTTAAAGTCATTATGTGCTTTAAAAATACATTTTTCCTCAAAATGGTTTTTATTGATTTTTGTGAGAAAATAATATAATTAATATATATTAATTTTATAAAATTTATTCAAAAAAATTATCATGTCAAAATTATCTTATAGTGAATTTTTTGAAATTTTTTGAAAATATATATTTTTCGATGAATGATGAAGAATACTGATTTTTATTGAAAATTGTATTTTAATTTAAAACATTTAAAAGGTTAAATTTTGTTTTAAAAGTAACATTAGTTCATTTATATTATTAATAATTAATTTAGTTTCTTTATAACTAATTTTATGTAGGATTTTGGTATAAAAACGTTTTATACTTAAGAAAAAAAATTCTAGAAAACTGATTTCATCACATTTTATAGGTTTGTATTTAAATTAAATTATAAAAAATCAATGAATTTAATTTGATAAAATGGATTCCATATTTTAATAATAATTTAAAAATAATAATGAGTCCACTTTTATTTTTTGTTATAATGAATAGTAAAAATAGTAAAAATTTGTCACTATGATTAAAGTTAAAATAGGTTTACTGGGGGATAATCAAAAAATATAATAATTAAAATGACATAAATACTAACTTAAACCACATTGGTTGATTTTATTTATAAATAAACCTTATAAACTTAGAATATGAGTCATTTTGGATCCATTTTTTCAAGATAGTGACTTAATAATATTGTAAAACTTTGAAAAATTACAAGTGTACCACTCACCTCAATTATAAAAGGGAACCTCCTCCCCTCACTTATTCACACTTTTTGAGCCATTTATCATGACAAAAACCAACCAAAATACTTCCCCAAAATCATTATCCATGTTATAGAGGTTATGGTATTCCCAAAAGACCAACCCTAGGGTCCTTAAAAGGAGTTCTTCCAAGAAAAGGTAACCACATTTACTGATCACGTTCTTTTTTACCTATTTTTTTATCTCCTCTAAATATGTGTTATTTATCATAAAATAATAACTTTAGTATTATAAATATACTAAAATGTTGTTTTTATTATGAAACTACCATTATTCACCTTCTTTTCCATCAAATGGGAAGAAAAATTATCGCTCGTGCGTACATGTGGACTACCGCCTCCATGAAGTGATACAATCCATTTTCCATCACCATATTTCATGCATGGTTATTATGATGGGTTTAATATTTATATGTAATATTTATTACATAATTATACATCTGAAATTATAATATCATATATACCTTGTAACGCATCAATTTTTTATGGACTTTTTTTCGAATAAATTAAATTTTCATTTATGTATTGAAATGCACTAAGTCAAACATTCTTTCCACACAGCACTAACTTCGCGTAAATTACATAGAACCAACACATAATATGATACATGGAACATATAATTGTCATATGTTACACACAACATCAACTTGGTGTATGTTACATGCAACACCGATGTTTCTATGAAACATAATTTTATTGTTATAATTATTTAAATGAAATAATTATAACCAAGCCATTAAAATTAGTAATATAAATATTAATAAATACTTTTAAAATATTTTTTATAAATTTTTTATATAAATAAAACATATTGATAATGAAAGATGTAATTTTTGATTAAGTCCTTATATGTTTAAAAATATTGTTTTCTCAAATAAACTACTTCTCATGTCCTTTGGTGAAAAATAAAAAAAAATCGACATATTTAGAAATTCAATTTAATAAAATAAAATTTATTTTTGAATTTATAATGTCAAAATTAACTTAGGGATATTTTTTGGATTTTTAGAGAAATTCATTTTTGGATGAATAGTGAAAATACCGGATTTTAATTCAAAACTACCTTTTCATCTAATTTATTTATAATGTTAAATTATATTTTAAATTGTTTTTAAAGTTTAATTAGATAATATTTTTATAAATTAATCAAATTTGGTTAATTGTAACCAATTTTACATTGTAATTGGATATAAAAACTTAGCAAACTTTTGATCTTTTTTACTTTAAAAACTCGCATTGTCAAACCGACTGTGGTATTAATTTTAAATTAATTTCTACCATTTATGTGTTTGAAATTTAGAAAAATATATTCCATATTTTTAATCATAATAATTTATAATTTATAATAATACAAACTTAGTTTTTTACCAAAAATATTAGTGAAAGTAATTAAAATTAATTACATTGATTGAGATAAAATTAAGTTTAACTAAGGACTAAACCTTAAATTTAAGACCCAAAAAGACCTATAAACTTGTCTATCATCCATTTTATAGCCATATTTCTACCCTATAATCACTTTTATTGACTATGTACCATTACTGGATCCACTTTCAGCATGAAAAACGTGGGTGGAATTCTCTCTTCAAAAATTTACAAGAGTGCCACTCCTCCTCCACTATAAAAAGGGATCATTTCCTCCCAATTACTCACACATATCAAGCCCCTTGTCCCAGAAAAACTCTGATAATATAAGATCCCAAATTCCCTCCCTTCCTCCTTTAATCCTCTCTTTGGGCATAAATTCTTCCAAGTAATCCTTTTAGCACAAACCAAAATGAGTTACTCGATTAAGAGGTAACGTCTTCTTTCAAGTCCTTTGTTTTATTTTCCTTTCCACCCCTCCACTATATTTAATCAATTATTGTATAAAAAAACCAGTATTCTAAATATACTAGGATTTTTTTATTCTAAAGTTTCAAAAAACACTTACGCACACATTCATCTAATGGGTAGTGAACATAATGTTAATGTGTACGGAAAACTACCGCCTCACTAAACGATGATTGTTCCATTTTCATTATTGCCTCTCATGGTGGAAATTATGATGGGAACTATATTTATATATGTTATATATTATATTTATTATTTATTTAATATTATTTATTCCTTTTACAACACATATCTTTTTACTTTTTATTTGGTGTTAATATAATAATTTCGTTTGAGGAAGTGTGGACTACCGCCCCCACAAAGCGATGTGACTCGTTCACACACTACATGGAATGTATAAAGGATGGGTTTAGTGAAATTATATGATATATATGATATAATAATTCTACTAGAATAATTATATATATATATACATATATATATACATATTTCAATTAACTTCTTTCATCCAATACGATAATAAAAATGGAAACAACATTCATGCGTACATGCGACTTACCGTCTTCATGAACAGTGTATTGAATTTTCATAATTATATATTTTATATACTATTATAATAAAAATATACTGGATATAAATTATATTTATATCATTTTTTATATTATCAAATCAGGATATAAGTCTAAGGACCAAAAAATAACAAATTAATACACATGTGAAGAACAAAGCAAATATTACCCGAAGTGAAACCTTAACATAGGATTCTTAACAAGAGGTTAATATAAGGTCATAATAAAACCATATGTGGTGTTATATATAATAATATAGTTCTTTAAAAAAATTAACATGTGGTTTGAATGAGTATGATGAAATTCAAGACACAAGGTAAGGGGATTTCATCTCACTTTTTATTTTCATTAGATACATGCTATGTTTGCCACTCTTTCCTTTTGTGTGATGTATGTAGTTCCCATGATTGTATCTATGTATCTTATAATTAAATTTTTTGGTATTCACATATCCATTATATGATCTTTCTTTCATGGGGTTTAAGTTTCAAAAGTTACCAAATCAGTAAAATAGATTTGTCTTAATTTTCCTTCTTTGAGACTCATGTTTTGTTATGCACATAAATTATCATTTGAGATGTATATACTTCCATTTTATATGTTATATCATAAATTTAATTCTTTTCATGATATTTTAAGCTTTATGTAATTTCTTTTTCATACATGGAGAGTATGAACCTAAGTTACCAAGTTATAAGAGGTTATTTGGACAATCTCATCGCTTTTCGAGATTATTTATGTTTATGATTACTTTAATGAAATATTATGATCCGTCTCTAAAGAAAACTTGTTAGTTACCTTAACCTTAATTTATTCAAGATTTATCCATGCATGGAGAGTATGAACCTAAGTTACCAAGTTATAAGAGGTTATTTGGACAATCTCATCGCTTTTCGAGATTATTTATGTTTATGATTCCTTTAATGAAATATTATGATCCATCTCTCAAGAGAACTAATTAGTTACCTTAAACTTTTTTTATTCAAAATTTATCTATGTATTAGCAATATTTTTCCACTATTTGGTGCTTAGGAAAACATTTTTAAGTAAAATCTAACAGTCTCTCTCTTCGGTCAGAAATCTATTGTATTCAAAAACCATGTTTTCAAAATTATTTTCAATAATGTTTTCAAAAATGTTTTCAATAATGTTTTCAAAATATATTTGAAGACCATTTTCAAGGAAAAATAATTTTAAAAACGTTTTATGGTTTTTGATGTTTCCTTTATAAGTTTTCAAAGTTGTTTTCAAAGAAAAATGTTTTCAAAAGGTTTTATGTTTTAAAAAGAATTTTTCAATGTAGAA
This sequence comes from Viscum album, assembly GCA_963277665.1. NCBI lineage: Eukaryota > Viridiplantae > Streptophyta > Magnoliopsida > Santalales > Viscaceae > Viscum > Viscum album. The sequence goes on from OY728123.1 coordinate 2,119,288,331, forward strand.
AGGATATTTTCCTTAATAAATGTTTTTAGAAGTTCTTTAAAATTTATTTTCCATCTAAGATAACATTCATTGGTGTAACTAATTACTTTATAGGTAAATCATTCAATGTTTTTATTCATATTCTTTCCCTGAATGGACTATTTTTTGATGGAATGATGTTGATTAAACATGTTTCTCTTTCACTGGTTATATGCTTTTGAAACCTAATTCTTTTCATGGGTTATGTTTATGATTATGAAACCTGTCTTTTTCCATAGTTTGTGATATGATTACATGTTTATAATACCCATTTCATTTCATGGGTTATGATATGATTATTTATGATCTTGTGGACCATGTATGTATGATTTCATTATGAGATAGATGGGACCTATATCTCTCTCCAATGAATTGGGTAAATATTTATATCTCATGAAATAGACTAAGATGGTCTTGGGAATGAACCTTGACTACTAAGATGGTCATGGGAGTGAACCATGGCTACCAAGATGGTATTATGAGTAAACTAATGCTACTAAGATGTCCATGGGAGTGAACCGTGACTACCAATATGGTATGGGTAGTGAACCCATACTACCAAGATGGTCCTGGCAGTGATTCCTTGAATACTATGGAAATCATATTATATGATTATGTGTCTGCCAAAATTACATGTTTTATTCCTATGTTATGATTTCATGGATTATGTTCTTTATTTCCTTATGATTCATGTCTTAGAACTGACAATATTTATGCCACGATTCATGTTTATGATCTTTGATATGCAAGGTATGATCTTATATTTTCTTAATCATGTTCTCATACCAATATACTCATTATTATTCTTACATATCTCCCTTGTTTACCCTTACCAAGCATCTAATCTCACCCCTTTTTATGTTTCGTTTTCCCCAGGTTATGAAGATAGGAATTATATTTTATGAGTCTAAGAAGGGTGATGATATACATGAAGAACCTAGTGGAAGATAATGTATCTCGCTTACGTACCGGTTTTTATGTTTCCATGTTTCCAAAGGTACTAGACTAGTATGGTCTTCGTGTGTATGTCTGTGTAATGTTTTATGTATTCTACAAAATTTATGTAATGTTAATGTATGTCATGACTAAATCACTATATTTGGTACCATAGGAAATTTTTAGTTAACCATTGGAATCTAGGATGGGAAAACCTTCATGAAAACCCTAAGGACACATCTAGGGATAAGTATAAGGATAAGAAAAAGTATAGGAAAATGTCCTAGAATTTGGGTGAATGATAGAGTTATTGGTTTCCTATAAATGCATATATTTCTGGATAATATAAGTAGATGTGGATCTAGAAAAAATGTACCTAGGGGTAACAACTCTGACAAGATGTTTTGGGACTAACTCAGGGTAATCTAGTACATGACAACGGGTCTTGTTGCACACCTGGTTTGACACTTCTGGGGGATATGATTTGGAAATTCACAAAATCTTCACGAACCAACATGAAGGATTTAGAAATAAGTTGGGTATGAATAACCAAGTATAAACCTAAGGTGTCATAGATTAAGTAAGATGTCATAACTTAGAAATCATGTAGGTGACTTTCATGATTATGTGGTTCTTCATTATGATAATTATTTCTTACTTTATTCTTTTGGTTTTAGTCAATGGTTGGAACCTAAAATAACTGTGTTAATGGTGATTGTGATGGATAATGCAATGATTTTCCTCCTGAGAAACCAAATTCTATGGGAGATAGAATGAAAAAACTCATTGCTATGCTCACACATCTTTCTCAAGATGTTAATCATTGTGAACTTCCAAATAAGAAAAGTAGGGAACAACATTCTGTTGAGTCATTCATGAGGAAACTTCCACCTTCTTTTAGAGGTTCTTCTAATCCAATTATTGCTGAAAAATGGATAAATACTACTGAAAAGATATTCTACATTATCCAATGTTCAGAACATGAAAACTTCATTCTGGCTGTCTATCGGTTAGAAGGTGAAGAAAACCAGTGGTGGAATCTAATAAAGAATACAAGGCAATAAGATTATATTGAATCCATGGAATTGGATGAGTTCAAGAACTTGTTTTCAATAAGTAATTTCCTAAAATTATTCATACTAATATGGATAAAGATTTCCTTGAGTTGAAGAAAAGGTATGATGAATCTGTTGGTACCGACGAGGCTAATTTCATGAGACTTGTAAAGTACGCTTCAGGAATTATCATCCAACCCTAAAGTAAAGTTGATAGGTTCTTCAATGAATTAAATCCAAGTCTCTTAAATGTGTTGTACATAAGAAACTTTATTATTTATGAAAAGATTTTGAGTTTTTCAATCAAGTTTTAAATGTAGGTTGGAGTCATGTATCAATCTCATCGTTTTGACAAGAAGAGGAAAATAGAGTTTAAAGGAAAATATAAAAACCATGAAGAGAAGAAGACGATCTTATCTTTATTCTCTAAGTGTAGAAAAAGCATGGAGGAAATTTTATTAAGGGGTATAATAAATGTTTTAAGTGTGTAATGGAAGGACATTAGGAATTTTATTGTCAAAGTGATGGGAATAAGTTAGATAACGTTGTGAATGGGGAAAAAGAGTCACAAAATACACCTCCTTTTATTTAGTGATACAAGTGTAAGAAGAATAGGAATTATTCTAACCACTTCTAAAACCCAAGGTCTAGTGATGATGATCAACGTAAGTAGCCTATTAATCCAAGGGACAAGGGGAAATATCATCCAATCATTGTTTCTGATAAGGGCTGTGATAAATATGTGATGAAAGTTACACTTACCATCCACTCTAGAACTACTAATGTCATATTTGATTATATATCTACCCACTCTTTCATATCTAAATAATTTTATAAGGGTGTTAAGATTCCACTAAAATAATCAGATGTGTAATTAGTAATGCAAAAAACTAATGGTGTTATGATTTCATCTCAAGTCTATGATTCCTCTCTGATTGAAGTTTGTGGGAATGTGCTTCCATCAAATCTTTTCATTCTTACTTTGGTTGAATTTGATGTCATCATAGGCATGGATTGGCTTTCTCTACATAAATCCCACATCAATTTTCAAGGAAGGTAAGTTACTTTTGATATTTCAAACCCTTCTATAATCATCCATCCATGTGATGATAAGTATGAAATTCCTAAGGATATTACATCTAGTGTATGGGTCCTAATTCCCATTCAAAAGGGTTGTTTATCTCAAATGTTTGGGGAGAGAATTAACATCAATGATATGCCTATTGTTCAGGATTTTTTGGATGTCTTTCTAGAAGATCTTCCTAGTCTTATACAAAAATATGAAGCTGAGTTCTCAATAGAACTTATACCTAGTTCCACACCAATATCAAAGTCTCCTTATAGAATAGTTTCAATTGAGTTGGAGGAATTGAAGAAGAAACTCCAAGAAAACCTTGATAAGGGATTCATCCATCCAAGCGTGTCACCTTGGCATGCACTGGTTCTTTTTTTGAAAAATAAATATGGATAAATGTGACTTTTAATTGATTATCAGGAGTTGAAAAATATCACAATCAAGAAAAAGTATCCTCTTCTCCATATTGATGACTTGTTTGATCAATTGTACAAAGCTCAATACTTTTCCAAGATTGAACTTCATTCTGGATATCATCAATTGAGGGTCAAGAAGAAGGGTTATACCAAAGACAACATTCCATATAATTTATGAAAACTATGAATATATAGTTATGCCTTTTGGTCTTACTAATTCCCCTACTATCTTAATGGATTTAATGAATAGAGTCTTTAGAGATTACCTCAATAAGTTTGTGGTGGTATTTATAGATGATATTCTTATCTATTCAAATAGAAAGGGAGATCATAAAGATCACTTGAGAATAAAGACCCTAAGTAATAAGAATCTGTATGAAAAAATTACAAAGTGTGAATTTTGGCTGCAAAAGTTTTCATTTTTGGGTCACAAAATCTTAAGAGATGGTATAATAGTAGATACATCAAAGATAGAGGCTATTAAATTCTGGTCTAGACCAACCATGGTGATTGTGATCCATAGATTTATCAGTCTAGCTAGATATTATCTATAGTTTGTGGAGAATTTCTCATTCCTCTGACCAAGTTAACATGGAAGGGTGTCAAGTTCCTCTGCATAGATTAATGTGAGGAAAATTTCAAGGAAATAAAGAGAAGGTTAGTCATTACACCAGTTCTTACATTACCCTATTGTGGATAAGGGTTTGTAATCTTTATATATGCATACAATAAGGGATTGGTATGTATTCTTATGCATAATAACATGGTTATCGCTTATGACTCTCCGAAGTTGAATATTCATGAGAAAATTTACCCAAATAATTATTTGGAGTTAGTAGTGATAATTTTTGCATTAAATATATATAGGCATTATCTTTATGGAGAAAATGTGTTATATATACTGATCATAAAAGTCTGAAATATATATTCACATGGAATGAGTTGAACATGTGTCAGAGAATATGGTTGGAACTAATAAAGGATTATGACTTCTTAATACATTACCACCCTATGAAAGAGAAAAAGGTGGATGATGTTTTGAGTTGAAAGTATTATGCTAGCTTATCAATGATGAGAATCACAAAAGATCCAATATTTCTATATTTTCAAAGGATAAAGCTAGAAATCCTAAAGGAAGGGGAAAATTGTATCTTTCTCTAATGAACGTCCAACCCTCTATCCAAGTGATGATTAAGGAGGCACAGAAGGAAGATAAAGAGCTACAAAACAAAGTTCGGAATATTCTTGATTTTAAACTTGATGGGATGGAATGATAAGGTTTAGGAACTGTGTATGTTTTCCTTCCATACCAGATTTGAAGAAGGAGATGTTAGAGGAATCTCATAGTTCTTCATTCTATATTCATCATGTAAGTAAGAAGATGTATAGGGACTTGAAAGAATACTTCTAGTGGGATGGGGTTAAGAGATATATCGTAGAGTTTGTATCTCAGTTGTTGATATTCCAATAAGTTAAAGATGAAAGACAAAATTTTAAAGGGATGTTGTAACCATTACCCATACCAAAATGGAAATGGGAAAACATCACTATAGATTTTTTCATTGGACTACCCAAAGCCTATAAAGGGTTTAATACTATTTGGGCAGTATTCGATCACCTTACTAAGTCAACACACTACATCACTATTAGGGAATACTTATCTTTGGATTATCTTTCCATGATATATATTAAGGAAGTGTTAAGGTTGCATGGATTACCACATTACATCATATCTGATTGGGATCCAAGGTTTACCTCAAAGTTCTGGAAAAGTCTTCAGTAAGAACTTGATACAGAATTGAGTTTCATCACTACTTATCATCCTCGGATATATGTTCATTCTAAAAGAACAATTCAAACCCTAAAGGATATATTGAGTTCTTATTCTTTTGATTTCAAAGGTGGTTGGCATAAACACCTTACTCTAGTTGAGTTTTCTTGCAACAAGAGCTTTCAATATGGTATTCATATGGCACCTTATGAATCCCTTTATGGTAATAAATGTAGAGCTCCAACATGTTGGGATGAAGTTGGAGAAATAAAGTTATTGTGGCCTAAGATTACTGAAGAAATGGTCAATAAGGTTAGAACCATTTAGCAGCATATCAACGCAGCTTAAAGTTGGTAGAAAAGTTACGTTGATAACTGTCGATACGATCTGGAATTTGAAGTTAGTGAAAATATGTTTCTATGAATCTAACCCTAGAATAAGGTTATGAGATTTGGTAATAAAGGGAAACTAAGCCCTAGGTATATCTATCCCTTAGAGATTCTTGATCATATCAGGACAGTAGCCTATCGCTTTGCAATTCATCCAAATCTCTATCAAGTACATGATGTGTTCCATGTATCTCTCATGAGGAAGTACATACCTAACCATTCACATGTACTGAACTTAGAGGTTGTATTGATAGAGTAGGATCTTTCTTATAAGGAGTAACCTGTTGAAATTTTGGATCATATAGAGAAAGTTCTATGAAACAAGACCACTCACCTCGTCAAAGTTTTATAGAGAAATTTCCAGTTATAGGAAGCTATATGGGAACTTTAGGATATGATGAAGAAAAATTATCCTCATTTGTTTTACCCAAGTAATGAATTTTGAGAATGAAATTCAATTTTAAGGGGGCAGAATGTAACACCATGAGTTTTTATAGACCTTTTTTGGAATAAATTAAATTTTTATTTATGTCTTAAAATGCACTAAGTCAAACATTCCTTTCACATGGAACAAACTTGGTATACATTACAAAGAACCAACTCAGTGTACGATACACGGAACATTGACTCATCGTATGTTGCATGCAACATCGACTTCGTGTATGTTACATGCAACACCAATGTTTCTACGAAACATCATTTTATTGTTATAATTATTTAAATGAGATAATTATAACCTAGCCATTAAACTTAGTAATATGAATAGTAATAAATAATTTTAAAATATTTTTTATAATTTTTTTATATAAATAAAACATATTGATATTGAAAGATATAATTTTGGGTTAGGTCCTTATATACTTAAAAATATTGTTTTCCCAAATAAACTACTTTTAATTTCTTTCTGTAAAAAATAATAAAATTAATTTTAGATAAATTTAGAAATTTAATTTTATAAAATAAACTTCATTTTTTAATTTATAATTTTTAAATTATCTTAGGGTGAATTTTTGGGATTTTTATGAGAAACTTAATTTTTGATGAATAGTGAAAATATCAGATTTTAATTCAAAACTACTTTTTCAACTAATCTATTTATAATGTTAAATTATTTTTTAAATTATTTTTAAAGTTTAATTAGATAATATTTTTATCAATTAATATAATTTGGGTAATTGGAATCAATTTTATATTGAAATTGGATATTAAAACTTAGCAAACTTTTGATCTTTTTTACTTTAAAAACTCACATTATCGACCCAACTACGGAATTAATTTTAAATTAATTTATGACACTTATGTATTTAGAATTTTTAAAATTGGATTCCATATTTGGAATAATCATAATGAATAATTTATAATAAGTTCAACTTAGTTTTTTACCAAAAATATTAGTGAATGTAATTAAAATTAATTACATCGATTAAGGTAAAATTAAGCTTAACTAAGGACTAAACCTTAAATTTAAGACCCAAAACGACCTATAAACTTATAAAACACCCATTGTATGGCCATATTTCGACACTATCATAACTTATATCGACTTTGTACCATCATTGGATCAACTTAAAACATGAAAAACATGGGTGGAATTCTCTCTTCAAAAATTTACAAGAGTGTCACTCCTTCTCCACTATAAAAAGGGATCATTTCATTTTGATTCCTCGCACCTATCAAGGCCCTTGTCTCACCCAAAATATGTTCAAATAATTTCCAAACTTACCACCCTTACTTCTTTAATCCTACCTTTGGGTATAAATTCTTCCAAGGAAGTCTTTTGGCACAACCAAAAGGAGTTACCCGATTAAGAGGTAATGTCTTCTCTCAAGTCCTTTATTTTATTTTCCTTCTCCAAACCTCCTCTCTATTTATTCCATTATTATATGAAAAAAAATTATTCTCAATATAATAGGATTTTTTATGCTAAATTTTCAAACTACACTTATACACACCTCCATCTAATAGATAACGAACATAATTTTTATGTGTATGGTGAACTACCGCCTCACTAAATGATGATTGTTCAATTTTCATTATTTCCTCTCATGGTAGACATTATGATGGGAAATATGATTTTAAATTTTATATATTATATTTATTATTTATTTAATATTATTTATTCCTTTTACAACACATATCATTTTTACTTTCCATTTGGTGTTAATACGATAAATTTGTTTGAGGAAGTGTGGACTATCGCCCCCTCAAAGTGATGTGTCTTGTTCACACAGTACATGAAATGTATTAAGGATTGGTTTAGTGAACTAATATAATATATATGATATAATAATTCTGATTAAATAATATATATATATATATATATTTTATTTACCTTCTTTCTTTCAATACGACAATAAAAACGGAAACAGCGTTCATGTCTACATACGGCTTATTGTCTCCATAAACAGTGTATTCTATTTTCATACTTCTATATTTTATAGATTATTATAATATAAATATACTGAATATAAATGATATTTATATCATTTTTTACATTATGGAATTATGATATAAGTATAATGACCAAAGATATAACAAATTAAGATACATGCGAAGAACAAAGCGAATATTACCCGAAGTGAAACCTTAACATAGGATTATTAACAAGAGGGTAATATAAGGTCATAATAAAACCATATATGGTATTAGATATAAGAATATAGTTATGTAAAATATTTATAATAAATTTACATTTATTATATATGTGTTTTGAATTAGTACGAGGAAATTCAAGACACAAGGTAAGGGGATTTCATCTCACTTTTTATTTCTATGAGATATAGGCTATGTTCGTCACTCATTACTTCTGAGTGGTGTATGCACTACCCATGATTTTATTTTATGCATATTATAATTAAATTTTTGGTTATTAAAATATCCATTCTATGTTATTTATTTCATGTGGTTTAAGTTTCAAAAGTTACCAAATCAGTAAAATAGTTTTGTCTCAAATTGCCTTCTTTGAGACTCGTGTTTTTTTATGCACCTAAATTCTCTTTCAAGGTGTATATAATTCCATTTTATATGTTATATAATTAATTTAATTCTTTTAATTATATTTTAATCTTAATTTAATTTCCATTTCTTACATGGATGGTATGATCCCAAGTTACTAAATTATAAGAGGTTATTGATACAATCTCATCGCTTTTTGAGATTGTTTATGTTTATGCTTCCTTTGATGAAATCCTATGATACATATCTCAAGAAACCTCTTGAGTTTATTTCACCTTTGTTTATTCATGATTTATCCATGTATTAGTACAATTTTTTTCACTCTTTGGTACTTAAGATAACATTTTTAAGTAAAATATGATCAACTCTCTCTCCGATCAGAAATTTATTGTATTCAAAAAAAGTGTTTTCAAAAAAGTTTTCAAAATTTTTTTCAAATTTTTTTTCAAAATATATTTGAAACCCATTTTCAAGTAAAAAGTATTTTAAAAACGTTTTATGGTTTTCGATATTTCCTTTATAATTTTTCAAATCTTTTTTCAAATAAAAAGGTTTTCAAAATATTTTAGGCTTTAAAAATAATTTTTCAATGCAAAAAGGATATTTTCCTCAAGAAATTTTTTTAAAAGTTCTTTCAAAATAATTTACTATCTATGATAAAATCCATTGGTGTTACTCATTCCTTTATGGGTAAATCATTAAATGTTTACATTCATATTATTTCTCTGAACTGACTATGTTTTCATGTCATGATGTTGATGAAACTCATTTCTCTTTCAGGGATTATATACTTTTGAAACCCGCTTCTTTTAATAGGTTATGTTTATGATTATGAAACTTGTCTTTTTATACAGGTTATGATATGATTACATGTTTATAATACCCATTTCATTTCATGGTTTATGATATGACTAATTATGATCTTGTGGTACATGTATGTATGATTTCATTATGGGATGGGTGGGACCTATATCTCCCTCCAATGCATTGGGTAAAGATTTATATCTCATGAGATAGACTAATATGGTCTTGGGAATGAACCTTGACCACTAAGATGGTCATGGGAGTGAACCATGACTACTAAGATGATATGAGGAGTGAAATCATGCTACTAAGATGGTCATGGGATTGAACCCTGACTACCAAGATAGTATAAGGAGTGAACCCATACTACCAAGATGGTCTTGGAAGCGATGCCTTGGTTACTATGGAAATCATATTATATGCTTATCTATCTACCACAATTACATGTTTTATTCATATGTTATGATTTAATGGATTATGTTCTTTATTTCCTTATGCTTCATGTCTTATGAACTGTCAATATTCATGCCATAATTCATGTTTATGATCTTTGATATTAAGGGTATGATTATATATTTTCTTGATCATGTTATCATAACCTTATTCTCATGATTATGATTAAATGCCTCCCTTTTTTACCCTTAATGAGCATCTGAGATCACCCCTTTTATGTTTCCTTTACCCCCGGTTATGAAGATAGGTATTATTTTTCATTTTTCTGAGAAGGGTTCTAGTCATGAAGAACCTAGTGGGTGATAATGTAGCTCGCTTATGTACCAGTGTTTATGTTTGCATGTTTCCAAAGGCACTAGACTAGTACAGTATTCACACGTCTAATTTTTTAATGTTTTATGTATTCTTAAAATTTTATATAATGTTAATTTATATCAATACTGTGTTTCTATATACCTTATTACTTTCCCATTCATTGAAAAATGATCATTTCACTCGTGCATACGTGTGGACTACCACCTCCACAAAGCAATGTGATTCGTTTCTTAGCTCCAATTTACATGGATGGTAATAAGTATGGATTTAAATATTATATATGATATAATAATAATTCTAGAAATGTGAATTATTATTTAACTTTCTTTCATTCCATCCGTCAAAAAGTGAAAACAACATTCAGGCATACATACGACTTATTGTCTCCATGAACAATGTCATTAATTTTGCTATCTATAATTTTTATAGATGATTATAAATATATGTAATTAATATATATGATATTTATATAATTATTAACATTTTTTATATGATGGAACAATGATCAAAGTAAAAGGACTAAAACTCCTGAACCAAAACATACATGAAAAACGAAGCAGTTATCACCCTGAATAATGATTTTAATAAATAATTGTTAATAAATAGGTGATAAAAGGTTAGTAAATAATATATGGTATTATATATATTATTTTTTATTGGTAATATATTTATAATAAATCTATATTTATTATACAATATTTTAGAGTGCATATGAAGGAATTAAAACCTGAGGTAATGGTTTATTTCATAATCTCATCATTACTTAGGATTTTTTATGTTTAAGTCTCCACTAGGATAATTATTTGATATTTATATATTAAAAATAATATATTTTATTCTTCTATAGTAAATTATATAAATTAAAATTTTTCCTTTCATTTTACTCTCTTTAATTACTCAATATATTAAAATTATGTTTTTAAAGAAAATCGACTTTTTTTCTACTCGGTTGGGAGTATTCTTCTTCCACATTCATATTTTCCTTAAAATGTTTTAAATAATTTTTTCACTATTCTATAATGATTTATTAATTATATTTTTACCCATGTTTTAATTTTTTAAAAATAGTTTCAATATGGATCTTTTTATCATTTTCTGAATGAGGTACTTTTGACTTTTTACCGAAAATGTGAAAAGAATATTTGTTTTTAACATATATGGAATGAAAGGAATTTCCCACCATAATGACCACCCAATTATTTGAAGATTAATTTAAAATTTTACAAGTTTCCTTTCAAATAAAATTTTTCCCTTAATATTTTGGAAATTTTTAGATTTAAAATAATTGATTTTAAATTAAAAAGGGTATTTTCCTCAAGAAATTTTCTAGTTATATTTTTGGAGTATTTTTATCTATGTCAAAATCCTTTGATGAATATTATACTTTAATAAGTATATAATCAAATGGGACCATCTAAAATATTTATTTTTTTGGTTTATCATAAATTTGACTGAGGAAATTATTAACATTTTGTATGCTAGCTCTTCTAATATGGACAATTATTGATTTTTAAGGCATATTGATTAAGTTTTATTGTTTATTCATATAATGAATGAATTTGACTTATTAAGAGATAGGTGGGTCCTGGAATTAAATATCCCCTTGATACATCAATAGATCTCATGAGACAAAATTGGTTGGGTATTTAGTTGTGGGCTTACCCATTTATGTGTATGTATTGGAATGAGGCCTCAACGGTAAGTTTAAGATGTCCAAAATTATAAATTCAATCATTATAAAATCAATTATTTATTTCCATTTAATTATTTTAATAGTTATGAAATCCATGGATAAGTTTCAAGCTCGTGTGATTATTTATGTGGAATTATTTTGTCATCATTTTCCTACCATATTATTCATGCCTTATTTATTCCATGTCAGCTTCTGATGTACACATACCCTTACTAGACATCTGAGATCACCCCTTTATTATGTATCCTTTCCCTATGATTCTAGGAAGTATATTATGATTGATATGAAAGGATATTCTAGATTTAATAATAATGTTCTCAAAGAAGATACTATGTTGTATTTTATTTTTTTCAAATGTAATTCCATATTTAAGTATGTATCTATTTTTCCAAGACTATTAAAATATTCAGTTCTTTAGGATGTGATAGATTCTATCTGGTACCAATGTAATAAAGTAATTAGTGACTATGGGCTACTAGGTTCAAGGTCTTTACAAGTCCAGGTGTGGTGTACTTGGGAACACGACATGTACTCTAGCTACACAACGTGTAACCCGGTCTACCGACCATAATCCTTGACACTTTTATATGGAGTCTCTAATTATTCTTCAGATACTCTTAGTTTTTAATAAAATTAGGGATCTTAAATGATAAATATTAAAAGTTTTAAATAATGTTAATTAAACTTCGTATTAAATATTGAATAAACTAGAAATGAAAGATATAACCACTATTGTTCATTATCGATAAACAATAAAATAAATAATTATAAATTTCAACATGACCACTATGATACCACTTGAAGATTTTGGATGCAACCTAAATGTCTTTTGAGTGAATAACCATTAAGGTTTTTTCAGATTCAATGGATCATTCACCGATTTTTCAAGACATAAATGCCATGAACAGTGAAATTTTTCCATAGAATATTATCATAGAAAGATCAAAACCCAGAGGGAATATTTTTCATGTTAAATTCAAATTAATTTAATCAGATCTGAAGAAATAACACCTCATCTTAGTCTCTTTATTTTTTTATATTGATCATACAAAACCCTTTTTGGATTACCGTCATTGTATAGGAAGAAACCAAAGTAAATCCCCTCCAGTGGTGATCCACATGTGGTCCTTTAATCTTTGAATGACACTAATGGAATACAAGGTGCTAACGCAGCAGATTCATCATCTTGTGTTTTTCATCTCGATCACTTATAGTTCCTATAGACTTACAGAATTATCTATTTTTCTTTTGATTTTTGAGAGGATAAGAGGAGGAATCTATAGAGAAATCTTTTGTGCACAATGATTCTCAAATATCGACTGAAAATACACAATAGAAATAGTAATCTATTTTTAGAGTTGGGGTTTAGGATAAAATATTATTTCATTTCATAATGGATCATAAATAATATAATAAACCTTATCAAACCATATACTATATAATATTATTATTATTATTTCATGGCATGCACTATCTGGCATAATGATAAATATTATTTTTTCAGCTTGAAAAATAATATTTACCACTAACCACGATTTTGGTCTGATCGTCCTCCATAACATTTATCTAATGCCTAAATAAATAATTATTAAATATTTAGTCACAAATAAATATTATATTCTCAATCCAGTGAATAAATATTTATTGAATATTCAATAAATAAAATAAATATTTTATCCACAGTGTGGTGAATAAATATTTATTTCTTATTCATGTAATTAAATAAATTATTTATTAATGAATAAATAATTATTTATTATCTTGAAAATATTTGTGATTAATAGAACCTAAATAAAATTAGTCCTTGGTCTTGAGAATAATATTTATTTCAATAATTAAATTCAAATAGAATTTAATTGAGATCAACAAAAACACTTAGTGTGTGACCATTTGGGATTCTTTCTCGTTGGCATTAGATAGACTTGTGTAAAACACAAGATTACTATCTAGAAATGGGTTAAGGTACCCAAGAGAAATAAGTTTATGTCACAACATTGACAAGAAAACATGAATTATTACTTTGTAATATAATCCCTTTTTTATAATATCTCATCAAGCAGGTTGCACATCTGTTTCATCAACCTATATACTTGATACGTCTTTCTTTGACTATATAAAATAATCACATCATTACATCATGGTCATAGAATTTAAGGTGAAAATTACATTTAAATCTAAGGTTTGAGATATCAACTTCCATAAATATGTAAGGAATAAATCCTTCCTCAACTTATCCATTAAAAATATGTCATTCATAATGCACTCGATGTACCCTGCTTCCTGCAATCATATGGCATCGTAGTTTGGTTAGTAAATTGAATTGTGTTAGTCATGAAATGAATTAATAATATTATTAAAGTCTAAGTACAATTACACATGCTTGCAGATAGGAATATCTTATGACACATAAACATGTGGAATTCCTACTGGTGATTATATGCTCATAATCTTCTATCTTGGAGATTACCAAGTGAAAACATTATGAGAATAAGTCTCATGTTCTTAGAAGTACTCGCACCTAATAGTCAAAATTATATGTGTCCCATGATTTTATGTTATTAAACCATAGAACTATATTTAAAAATATTTTCATGGAATTTCAAGGTTCTCATCATGGCAGGTGTAAGATCCTAAATCTTTGACAAGGTACATTTCAATTTAATTTTTTTTTAACTCCCTTGAATATGTTTAATGATATTTTTCTCAAGAGTTGGGAAGGTTTTGGAAGGTTCTTGGGGGTTTGGGGCATAAAAAGGAGGGGAAATGGGACTTAAAATTCATGGAGCATGACTGGAGCATAGTTAGTGTAAATCGTACTCTATGACAGTGTAGCCTAAAGGAGGAGGGATCATGGTTTTCAAACCATGCGAGGTGGCCCAAGATACCATGTGGCTTGAGGATCCATTTGGACAGAGGGGAACACATGGTGTTCACATGATTTATCAAACAGTGCAGGTGGAAAAAGAAACCGTGTGGCTTGGTTTCTCTTTAGGAAAATGAGACCACACGGGTGGAGCACGGTTTGTAAAACTATATGACCAAAATATTCCCCTCATTAAGAGTGGTAAAATTTCATTTTTTCCCTCCCAACCCTTATATTATTTCACATGATTTTCCACTTCATTTCTTCTCCAGCATCCTAGGTTATGAACCAAGACCTCCCCTCTCTTCCATGAATCATTCTCCTTCAATTATTAGGTGGTTTAGATGACTTTTAGTTTGAATTTAAGCTCTATTTAAGTCTCCATATCCATTTATTTTTATTTTATAGAAGATTAATTTCATGGATGTTTCTCTTATTTTGAAGCTTATGAACCCTATTTACAAGGAGTTATTATCCTTGGTGTTTGAGGCAATTATAATTCAAATTAAGGGTTGTTTTTTAATGAGTGGTTGTGTAATATCAAAAGATTGGTGGGATGTAAGCTTTTTCCTATAGTCTTAATGTTATTATTATGTATGTGGTTGTGCCAATGAACTACCTTATTGTGTTTTTATGTATTTGACTAATAAAAGTAATTTAGGAATAAAATTGATGTGTGAGACCCTTCACGAACACCATTGGGTATATTTATGATTTGATACCGGGCTTAGGGATATCCATGGGGTATTAAAATCTTTTGAAAGTGGTGTAATGAAATTATAAATGATATTATAAAGAATTTATAAGAGTAAATGGGTTAGAATTTTTATTTGGTATGTTTTCATGGTTAATGGATACTTAGTATAATTTTGTGGGTAAGTGTTTATGTTTTTTTAATATGATTTTTTGAAATGTTTTATGTGGTAGCCCATGTGAAATGCGTATGAGTATTTTGAAATGGTTTAAAGTGTGTGATTTGTAATTTGATCTAGTTGTGGTTTTCAATGAAGGAAAATTATATTTTAAAGTGGATGATGTTTTGAAATAAGGTGTTGAAATCTAAATGATTTTAATGGGTTTTAAAATGGGTCTTAAATTTTTATTTTAAATGAGGGCATAGTTTCCCTTTTGGTGAAAATTCCTTAATGGATCTTTGAGTGGTTTTAATGAAAATAAAGGTCTTGGGCCTTGTTTTTTTTTTCAAAGAGAAAGAACCATGTTTAAGGGGTGGCTTCCAAGTGTTTAACATGGTCTATTTGGTTTAAGTTGAAATTTTATTTAGGCTAATATATGATTAAGGGTATGAGTGATAAATGGTTAAAGGGGCATGACTCAAGTTTTTAAATAGTTGAATAAATGTTCAACGATTGTGGTTATGAATAAATGGTAAATAAAGGGAGTTAAATGTGTTGATTGTAATGAACCATGATAGATGTGAATGATGGTATTTTTGGGAAGTTGGACTGATGATCCTCATCTTTGGTTCAGGATTTACTGATGATTTAGGCCCCACTGATGTATTTTGTGGTCGGGATGTTGAACTAATGCTCCTCAACTTTGGGTTGGGATAGACTATTTATCTAGGCCCCACTGATATATATATAATGTGTACCTGGACTGATTCTCTAAGGTACATTGGGTAAAATTGAATTATTTAATGAATTCACTTTTGACTTAAAGTGTGTAACCCCTATGGAATATGGTTAAGATAACTAACAATGGTCGAGGTAAGTTTGGTTATCCTGAGTGTCACCTTAGAACCAAGGGCCAACAAGTTAATTAATAAAAAGTTATTTTAAAATGTGTTTCCTTTTATGAATTTTTTATTACTCCCTTGGTTATCAACATATACTGATGTTTAGACTAGATATTTCTTTAGGCACTGTTGGTGGTGGCCTACTTAGTTGTATTCACACCCTGCTCAGGATGCCATGGCACTTGGGTACCCGAGAAGATGCTACTTGTTTTCAAGTATAGGTTTAAGATAGTGACCTAGATTTGGTTTATGTTTAGGATGGGAGAATGGAACATGGGATGTCCGGACTAGGATTAGGATTGGGAATGTGTTTGGGTTTTTTTATTGTTTCAGTATTTGGGGTTTTATTGTATGACTTCCTGACATGTAGATTGTATATCTCACTACTATATCATGTTTTATATGGGTTATGGTTGGCATTGGATATATGTTGTTCCATTTACCGATTATATTGGTTTTTTTCTCTATTGATATTATTACTATTATTATTTTTTACTTTTATAAGTTGGTATAGTCTCTCTAATGTATCTCTATAGACCCATGATACTAATTAATAGCCTCTGGCATATGGGGAGGTGCACCTAAGTTCATATAGTAAACTGTCCTGAGGCACCGGTTTAGTGGCTCCTAGGATGAAACATTAAAAAGTGGTATCATAGGTGAGTAATTTTGTCTTACTAATTTTGGAATGGTGGATAGGAGACTAGGATCTTTTCAGGTCTTGGTATTTATATCATTCATGGGTTTTTATAGCTCCACGTATAGAGGAAAAACTAAGTTTCTAGGGGTGAGAAATTGATGTTTTTCTTTTTCACTTATACAATTGACTAAATTTACACCTATAGTGGTGAAATTGGATGTGATGTTACTTATTTATGAGTTTTTTATCTCTTATACTAGTATGTATAGATAGGGTGTGCATTCATGCATCATGCTAGACACATAAGATTGATAGGTCATTTGTATGCTACTGTGATTGATAGTTCCCTGAGATTCATTATTCTAGTAGAATATTTTGTTTTTGTGGTATATGTTTGTTGGAAATTCATATATTACTATGGTTGTAAATGGTTTATAGGGGATTTTATTTAAATTTTTATCAGCCATTTATATGATGTATAAGTGTATGGTGGCACTCTAATTAACTAAATTCTCATGTT
Source organism: Viscum album (assembly GCA_963277665.1). NCBI lineage: Eukaryota > Viridiplantae > Streptophyta > Magnoliopsida > Santalales > Viscaceae > Viscum > Viscum album. The sequence continues at coordinate 2,119,305,990 of OY728123.1, forward strand.
ACTTATGAGTAGTAGGTAGGTATAAATGATTTATAAGGTGGTATTTTTGGTTAAATAAAGTTTCAGTAAGAAACTTATAAGGTTTTCCATTATAACCTATGAATTACATTCTATATATTCAAAACCATGAAATTGAATAACATTTTATGTTTTAAAATTTCAATTAATTAAAGGTTTTCAAATTTGAATTCGTGGGTTTTAAAAAATGGTAAAGTTTAATAAAATATAAAATGAGAAATGATTAAACCTTTAGGGTCACTGTAAATGAGTGGCTATTTGTTTTTATTTGACCCTATGTATGGGTGGTTTGGGCTCTGAGAGTATCCTAGTTTTGAGACCCATGGTTATGGGTTGTGAGGCCTTGATGGGTTTGGATGTGTTGGATAACAGAGTGTTAGTTGTTGTACCTTTAGTTAGGTCATGACCTTAATGTTGTGTTGTGTCATCTATTAGTGTGGATGTGGTACCCCTTGTGGTTTTTAAATGTGGGGGTTGTAAATTAGACCCTGAATGAGTGTTTTGGTTTGTGTTGTTTTTAGTAGTGGTTATGTTGCAATGGGTGTAGTACCTAGAGTAATATGTTGGCTTTAATGTGCTAGAAGTAGTGTGTTTCAGAATTGGGGTGGTATTGACACCTATGAGTAGTGACATGTTTGATATTTGATGTGTATGGATAAATGGGAGATCTAATGGTTTTTGGAATTTGACTCGGGCTGTGGCCATGAGTCGATGGCCTTAGGTAATCAAGGGTATACATGAGGGAGGTTAGCCCAGTATTGCAGGTTCCATGGAATGTAAGGCATGGATAGATGATTCAAATATAGAAATGATGCATGGTTGGTTCAATATATATTCTATAAAATTCATGGCTATTCATTGAAATATTTTCCAAGGGAAGCACCTTGAGTGCTTGTGGTTGGTTTTAAGGCCGATTTCAAAGGGTGGGATCATTCGTATGTCTGACCCTACTGTTTTGATAATGTTTAATATGATTATTGGTGTTAACCTTGGATAGACAAGATAAGGGTGGCTAGAGAATGTATAGGCACTTCTGATCTGGGAATGATGCCTAATGTGATGGGTGGTCATGTAGTTAGACCTGACTTGTTAAAAAGTTCAGGATTTTGTATGGAAATGTCAAGGACTCCTCAAGCCCGATGAGGTTGATGAACTAAGAGGCGTGGTTAGTTGTTTGAGTGGACTTTTGAGACTCGTTCTAATGATTTATGATTCATGGGAAATTAATTCTAGATCAATGAATGGTCACAGTAAAGCGTGAAATCCAGGGTTCTGGTGAGGTTAGGAGGGTAGGCACATATTGTTGGTGTGTAATATTGTTTGGTATACATGAACAGGTGGACCAAGAGAAAGAACATATCATTTTTTGGTGAAATAAAATTGATGTGTGTTGGATATGCATGGGAATATTTGATTTTAGATTGGTATGAAGGATCGTTTTGTTTTTGTTAAAAAATGTTTGGGTCATGGTGAAAAAACTCGAGTAGTGTGGTGGCAGTAGTGCCACAAAGAATGTTAGTTCATGGATACTAGAAGAGAGTTGTGGGGCAGCAGTGAGTTTTGGTCAGTGAGTCCCTTTTTAATCATGGTGACCAAGATTTAATGAAAATATCATGGTCAGTGGGGCTTGGAGACTTTGAATGAGTTTTACATGTCCCTATAGGTAAAGGTGACATCAAAAATAGATGAGGTTTTGGTGGTATCAGTTGATGAAATTTTTTTTGTACTCCCAGTTTAGATACAATCATGCCCAATATATTGACATATTCCTAAGAATTATGAGAGATAATTGGATATACTCCATGATTTATATATGAAAATTGTGGTTTAATGAAGGTCCTCCAGGGAATTATGCATGTGGAAGTGGTGTAAGTGATATCATGTGGTGGGATGTATAACATAGTTTTTCTGTGAGTAATGTCCTTGGGATAGATTAGTTGTCGCAAAATGTCATGGGTTCCTCCCTTGGAAGCCGAGAATGGGTGATAGTTGAATTTTAGTTTCATCACTTGGGTGAGAGAAATACGATCACATTTACTTTCGGTTTGGTTGTGATTTGGATCAGGGGTCGTAGTGGATGAAGTTACTTGAGTCTAGGTAGTAGTAACGTGTCTCTTATAGTGGGGAGTGATGTGTTGGTCATAGGATTGTGACCCTCGCACATGAAGGGTTGTATAAATTGATTAGAGGATTGGCTTCAGGATTGAAGTGGTTCCAAAATAATTCCAAGGTGCTTGTATCATGGTTGCATTGGTGTGTGTGTTAGGGAATGATGATGGTTTTGGGACAGTGGAGGTTTTGACTATGGGATCTCACTGGGAGTCAAATATAGACTCCAGTGGACATGTTAGGTGGTCATATAATGCCTTTGAGTGTGGTGGAATCATGAATAAGTAAGTGGTAAATGTGTTGGAAGTGGGAGCCAGATATTTTTGGAATGAGTTAGTTGAGGATAGTCTAAATTGGGATAATGTATAGAATGGATGTGGTGAGTTACAAACCACATCAGGTGTGTTATCTTGGAAAATATTGGTGTGCTTTGGGAATGAACTGGGATTTTGAGGAAGAGACAGCGTGTTCTTAGTTCATTCACAGATGCTGGTTATTCTTCCTTTCTAGTTGTTTTTTCAATGATGAGGATAGGTGACAAATCTAATTAGCATTCTTGTGGGTGTTTGGGCATAATAAGTTAGTAACCACACTATTTTAATTGAGGGAGCATGAGTTTTGAGGTATTTTTGGGATTTTATAATAACATTGGTTCTAAGAATTAGAAATTGGTGGTGTTAAGGTGTAACTTATGGTGGGGATCACCATAGATCTGGTGGGTGGGTGAGTGATTCCATAATCAATGTTATAGTTTGATGGGCTTGTGAAAGAACCATTTTGGTGTTTTGGATTTGACGATGAGTGTTGGATCAAGTTTTTTTTGGTTGGGCACCTTGAGTTTGAGGTTTTTCTTTGGTTGAGTTTTAGGTTTTTAGAAGCTAAATGAGGTCATCAGTTGTATCTCATGACCTTTTTATATTGGGTGATGTAGAGGGATGACCACCATGACTTCTCATGTATGAGAAGTATTAAGGTGGGGAGGTTGTATGTTATTAACCTTTGATGAGGTACAAGCCTGTTTAAATTTTGGTTAAACCCCCTTGAATATGGTTAATGAGATGTTTCCATAGAGTTGATAAGGTATTGGAAGTGTCCTAGGGGTTTGGGACATGAAAAGAAGGAAAAATGGGCCTTAAAGTGCATTATGCGCGATTGGAGCACAATTAGTGCTAACTGTGAACCATGACCATGCGGCCTATAGGAGGAGGGGGCACTATTTTCAAAACATGTGAGGTGGACCAGGAGACCATGTGGCTTGAGTCTCCCTTTGTATAGAGGGGAACATGTAGTGTCTATAAAGTTTATCAAACTATACAAGTGGAAAAAGAAACCATGTAGCTCATTTTCTCTTTAGATAGAAGAGACTACACAATTGGTGTATGGTTTGGTAAATCTTGCTGTCAAACCATACGCCTTATTAAAAGTGGAAAATTTACATTTTTTCCTCCTAAACCATATATAATTTCACCTAATTTTCTTCCTAATTTCTTCTCCAATAGCCTTGGGTGTGAAATAAGATCTCCCCTCTATTCCATGGATCATTATGATTTAATTCTTAGGCATTTTAGGTTTCATTTAGTGAAAATCAAAGCTCCGAGTAAGTCTATTACTTCGTTTCATTTTATTTTCTGGAAGAGGATTTTTATAGTTGTTTCTCTTCTTCTAAATATTATGAATCATATTTCCAGGTAGTTCTTCACCTTTGTTTTTGAGGTCATTATATTTCAAATCAAGGTTCGTTGTTGGATGAGTGGTTGTATAGGAGCATGAGTTAGGTTTTCTAAAAGATTTTTCATATAGTCTTATTGTTGATATTATGTATGTGGTTGTACCAATGTGAAACCTACTACATTTTTATGTCTTTTTCAAGAACCAGGTAGGGATTCCATCTGACTCGACACTGACCCAGCCTGATATAAGGATCGAGAGGTGTTCTTGATCCTCCCAAGCTGGTGACTAGTGTTGGGCATTAAAGTTATTATAGTGGTAATGTTTTAGACCAATAACAACCAAGATCAAAACCCCAAATAGATCATGTAACATAAACTAATAATAATTGAACATCACTAAATACATAAACAGGATCCAAAATCAACTAAAACTGAACAAAATAGAAACTAAATAAAAAAACTAAAACCAAACCATGAGTGACACGATCTCCATGTGACCTCTTGTTCACCAACATCCATAAACCTAAACTATAACCTAAAACTTCAAAACAGCTCAGGTCTACCGACGCCAAGTGGAACGAGTAGGGTATGAACATAAACAACTTAGTAGGTAAGTATCATAGAGTTCATGAATTTCCTTTCATGAAATAGTCCATAAACACTGGTTTGAAATACATTTAGAAAATCGGGTTTTTTTACTTTAAATAACCAAACACACATTTTCCATAAACCACTTTTAGAAACAACGCACACACAGATTTCATTTTTAAAATGGTTTTCCAATCCAAACCCCAATTTAAAACCAAACACCAAATAAGAATAAACCATACCAGGTGATCAAACACTATTATATAAAATAAATGAAATGGTACAAGCATGTATAAACTAATAAGGAAGGTAATCAGAAATAGCATAACAAAATAGAACATACAGATAATAATCATGGGAATTTTCTAAACATCTCTATAAGAAATACTTGGAAATACTTGGTTCGGACTCACCCATTAGCGTATGGTGCATCTCTATAATCAATAACCAATTGGCTAATCTAAATTAGCCTCACTGGTGGCACAACCCACCTAGCCTCTTAAAAAATCTAGGGGGTCCAACTAGTCTAATTGGGGTCAATAAGAAAATTCCACTCGACCCTCTAGATGACACCCAGGAATACCATGATAATAGTACACATAGAATGGAGAGGTCTTCACATGCATGGCATAAACTAATAACCCACAGATTCCATCATTCTTTCCTAGCCCAAACCCTGACACCACTTATGTGATGACCCTTTCCTTGTAGGGACCACTATAGAGGTTCCCATCACACACCAAACTATCCAAAAGTACTTATCAATACTATACATCATGTGAGTTTCAAAACCAATTTCCAAAACATCACAAAATACCGATCATTAATTATCATTTATAATTTAAATTCATTTATAAATCCATTTCCAAAAAACAATGTGAAAACCTACACCATGATCTAAAGGTGTCAAACGAGACTCCACTATAATTTAGTTTCCAAACCACATACCAAGGTTCCAAATTGGCCATGATTTAGAAAACACATTTAGAAACCACTTTCCAGGTCATTTTTAAACTAAGGAACCATTTAAAAAATATTTGTGGTTTTAGAAGAACCATTTGGAAGATGAGGTGGATGAAAGAGAAGAGGGAAGTGGGAATGGTGTTTTGAAATCTGGGGTTTAAGGCAAACATTTTTATAAAGATCCATTATCATTTTTTCCCTATCCATATGTGCACCCCATGAACATATTTATATTCCCACATCCAATGGAATAAACATAAAGGACATCACAAAAATTATCAAGGTTCAAGTTTAAGAATCATTTACACAAGCATCAAACCATAAAAGGCCAAAAACCACATACCAAGATCAATTTGACAAGACAACCAACTACTAAGACCCAACCATAGCCAAAAACAATCCAAACATACCCAATTTCACTTTTAAAGTACAATTGTTATTTTATAAAATACCTTGCATACACAAACATATATATATATAAGTATAACTATAGAAATTATTTAAAAACCCATTTTTCACCAACCTTCCAACATAAGAACACCACAATTCATCAAGAAAACACCACACAAGCATGAATAACACATTCTAAAATTAATTTTGAAAATTCAATCATTCAAAGACATTATTTATAAAGGAAATGGATGAAAGCACCTACCTCAAAAACTTTCAGATAAGACAAAACTCTATAAGAAGGAAGAACTAAGCCAGAAGGAAAATTTGTACACCCTAACATCCAAGGAACACAAGCCAAGCATCACCCCCTTTACTCTAGGGTTTTTACAAGTGGAAACCAAGGCAAGGAAGAACCACTAACTAATATAGGGAGAAAAGGATAAGAGAAAAGGAGAACAAAACCCAAAATAATTCACTTTGGAATCTTGGAGGAGCATCCATGGAGGAGGGATATCCAATGAGAAGGGGTTTTGGGAGCCCCCTGGTGTGCCTAGATCTAACAATAGGGGATGATGTTGAATTGAGTCTAAAAGAAGGGAGGGGTAGAATAGGGGATTCAATTTTTTAAATATTTGGGCAAGTTGCATGGTTTGGCTACACGGTCTTCCAAACTATGTGCAAACCATGTGTACACTAATGGAGAAGGAGGACACTTGCATGGTATTGCCATATGATTTGGGAAATCATGTGCCAACCGTGCATTGCACCTCTATTAAAAAATGAAGAGGCACCCACATGCTTGTCACATAGTTTCTCTTAACTGTTTATAAGTCATGTGCCTTGTCCCTAACACCACTAAAGATCTGCATGGTTTCTCTTAGTACTCGTGCAGTTTGGCCCAAACCATGTGTAGACCATGAAAAGAAAGTCATGTAAGAAAAAACTAAAATGGAAACACCCTTGGCCTTAACAAGATGCACGATTAACCCTCAAATTGTGCACACTAACCATGAATAGGGTCAAAAACCACCCAAAACCTCTAAACCCAAAAATTATCATTGATAACTTGACCTAAACCTCAACCAAAATGAACCAAATACAATAAAATAATAAAAAAAAATAAAAATTGTGGTTGGGGTGTGACAATTCTCCTCCACCACAAAATCTTTTTCCCCCAAAAAATCACCCAGACAAATGAGAAGAAAAATTTGAGCTAAAAAATGGATGAATCCAAGAGAAATCACAAACCTTAGTGTGACCTTTTAACTCCAAAAGTCACACCCAACCAACTCTAGAGAGAACCACAATAAGGAGAACCATGGATAAGTAAAATAGGGGGTTCTCCCCACTACAAGGAACCAACTAGAGAAACACCACTATGGGTATAACCAACATGGGAAATCCCAAAATGAACCAAAACACCCCCAACACAAGTGAACCATCAAAATAAAATCCAAACAAAACACCAAGATAAACCATGATTCTTTATTTCCACAAGACACTAGTGTCTCTAAAGAGAATACAAACAAAAACTGAAATCGGTCCACAAAAAGTCTAAGCACACACAAGAAACAATAACTAATCAAATACTCACATGAAAAAGTCATAACCAATGGAATTATGAGAGAATAAGGCCTAAAAACTTTTAAAATAGTTAAAAACATACAAGAACCAATAAAACAACACTAAGAAAACTTAAAATGACTCCACTCTAACATCAGAGAAAAAAGTTGGGCCAACAATTCCACCACGCCCAATGATTCCTGACTATGTAAAAAACTTAACTCTAGGGATTATGGCTAGAACTCTAATGTCTTGAAGCATATTCTTCCCCACAACTAAGAGCTGATAGCCTTGATCTGAGATTTCAACTTCTGGAAGCACTGCTTGCAGAACTTCTCCAAGTGACCCAAACAGCCACATCGACGATATGCCTTTGGAGGAGTATGGAAATATGGAATCAAATTCCCGATTTGAACATATTGGAATCACACAAATGAACAACCCAATGAATGAGAAGTTGGAACTGACCAATGAGACTCCTCAGGAATATGTTCCTCTGGCACATTCTCTTTGCCAAATGGGGAACCCTCACGAGTTCCCAATAGCTCTTCCACTTTCTTCACCTTCATCTCCTCAGGTACAAACCATTGGATAAAAATGGTCTTAAATGCTTCCCAATAAATCATAACTTGTAACAATGATAGGATGATCACCTTCCACCATTCCCAACCTATACCTTCAAATAAAATTAGAACAACATGCAGGCTCATAGCTTTGAGAGTTCCCATTGACTTGAAGACACCTTCAACTTCCTCAAGCCACTCTATAACCTCTAACAGACCTTGATCACCATATAATATAGTAAAACACTATGAAGAAATTGAATTTTCCACCCCAATTGGAGTATAGGAAGTCCAAACACTAGAAGAGACTTTCTATAAATTTCCAGGATCTTTTTGGTTGGAATACTCTAAATAAAACCAAGAAACCAAACCAAATTAACATCCAACCAAAACTCAACCAAAAAAGAACATATCATGCCAAAACACCAACACAAAAACCAAAACATCACAACTAAAACTATAATTATCTTTCAAAAACCACCATTTTTATTTCAAAACCACTCTCCAAATACCAAAAACCATCCTCCAATATAACTCAAACACAAGATTATTCTTTTAAAACAAAACCCCGCCTCAAAATTATTTTCCTTTTGAAAATATATTTTCCTAAAACCATTTTCCATTTAGAAATCAACCAACACTGGCCAAATCCAAACCAAAGCACAACACACACCAAAATTTTGGAATGGGGAACTAGTGGCCATACAAAACCCAGCCACATGGTTTATTGGACTATGCCACAGGAAAGCACCAACCATTAGGAGTACCTTGAACCATGTAATCAGGATCCACATTCATCACTACTCCATGTAAGCCCACCTCACATCATTGGTTCACCTCCATAATCGTTCCCTATAAACACACCCAAAAACCAAAACAAAAGACTCAAATCCTAGATTACGCTTGGTAACTCAAGGCTTAGGATGAGTAAGAGTTCATGATGCTCTTCCTATACCTACCTCCCAAGTCACAATAGTCATATATTCAACATACCTTATTCCCCAAATAACAAATGGATACTCTAATACCATATTTTTCATGAACTAGGTCGGGATTTCATATGACTCGACATCTACCCTAGCCTGAGATAAGGACCGAGAGGCATTCCTGATCCTCCAAGGTTGGTGACTTGCATCGAGAATCAAATTTATCATAGTGAGAATGATTTATCCCAATAACAACCAAGATAAAAAACCCAAAAAGAGAATGCAATATAAAATAATAATAACTAAACATCACTAAATATATAAACATGACCCAAAAGAAACTATAGATAAACAAAACAAAAACTAAAAAATAAAACTAAAACCAAACTATGACTAACACAATCTCCATGTGACCTCTTGGTCACCACCATCCATGAACCGGAACCTATAAAACAGCTCAAGTCTACTAACTCTGAGTGGAACAAGTAGGGTGTGATCATAAACACCTCAGTAGGTAAGCATCATAGATTCCATACATTTCCTTTACTGAAATAGTATATAAAAAATTATTTCAAATAAATTTAGAAAATAGGGTTTTATTACTTTAAATAACGAAACACATCTTTCCTAGGAAACCACTTTTAGAAACAATGCACACACAACTTTCAATTTTAAATGGCTTTCTAATATAAAACCTAGTTTAAAACCAAAAAACAAATAAAAATAAACCAAACCAGGTGATCAAACACTATGCCATAAAATAAAGTAAATAGTGCATGCAGGTAGAAACTAACTAGGAAGGTAATCAGAAGTAGAAGAACAAAACAGAACATTGTGATAATAATCATGGGTGTTTCCTAAAAATATCTAGAAGAAATACTTAGACATACTTGGTTTGGACTCACCTATTGTCATATGGTGAAGCTCTATAGTCAATAACCAATTGGATATTGTAAACTAGACTCACCAATGGAATAACCCACATATCCTATCAGCAAATCTAGGGGTACCAACCCATCTAAATGGGATTGATAAGAAATCATCACTCAACCCTCTAAATGACACCCAGGAATCCCATGATAATAGTACATGGAGAATGGGGAGGTCCTCAAATTCATGGAATAAACCAATAACCCACATATGCCACCGTTATTACCTATTCCAAACTCTGAAACCACCTATGTGATGTCCCTCTCCTTATAGGGACCACTATAGAGGTTCCCATCACACAACAAACCATCCAAAAGTGCCAATCATACCAAAACATCATGTGAGTTTCAAAACCAATTTCCAAAGTGTCATAAAATACCAAATGGGCCTTATAATTTATAATCCAAATCCATTTCTGAAACTATTTCCAAAAAACAAGGTGAAAACATACACCATGCTCTAAAGGTTCTGAACAGTCTTTCGCTATCATTTAGTTACCAAACCATGAACCAAGGTTTCAAATGGTCCATGATTTAAAAAAACATTTATAAACTACTTTCCAAGTCATTTTGAAACCAATGAACCATTTAAAAAAATATTTGGGGTTTTAGAAGAACTATTTGGAAGATGAGGTTAATGAAAGAGAAGAGGGAAGTGGGGATGGAATTTTGAAATCCAGGGTTTAAGGTGAAAATTTATATAAAATATATTATCATTTTTGTTCCTATAAATATGTTAATCCCATGCACATATGGATATAACCACATCCAATGGAATATACATAAAGGACATCACAAAAATTCTCAAGGTTCAAGTTTAAGAATCGTTTACACAAGAATCAAATCATAAAAGTCACGTAAACCACATACCAAGCTCAATTTCACAATAAAACCAACTACCAAGACACAAACATATCCAAACACAATCCAAGCATACCCAATTTCACTTTTAAAGTCTAATTGGAATTTTCTAAAACACCTTGCATACATATATATATATATATAAGTATAACTATAGAAATCCTTTGAAAACCATTTTTCACAAACTTTCCAATATGAGAACACCACAATTTATCAAACAAACACCTCACAAGCATGAAGAACACATTCTAAAATTAATTTGGAAAACTCGCCCATTCAAATACATTCTTCGAAAAGGAAACAGATGGAAACACCAACCTCGATGATGTGCGGATGCGATGAAACTATGTAAAAAGTAAGAAACAAACTAGAAGGAAAATCCACACACCCTAACATCCAACAAACACAAGACAAGAATCAGTGCCTTTAATCTAGGGTTTTTTTCAATAGGAAACCAAGGTAAGGTATAACCAAGAACCAAGAGAGGTAGAAGATGAGAAGAGAAAAATATACCAAAAACCCAAAAGAACTCACCTTGGAAGCTTGGAGAAGAATCCATGGAGGAGGGAGATCTAACGAGAGGGGATTTTGGTAGCCCCCTAGTGCTCTTAGGTCAAACGAGAGGGGACGAGGTTGAATTGGGGTTAAAATAAGGGAGGTGTGAAATAGGGAATTCAAATTTTTAAATATTTGGGCAAGCCGTATAGTTTGGTTGCAAGGTTTTCTAAATTGTGTTCCAATCATGCACACCCTAATAGAGAAGGAGGAAACTCGAATGTGATGGCCACACAGTTTGGGAAACCATGCACTAATCATGAACCTTTCCTCTATCAAAAATTACAAAGGAACCCACACACTTTCCATACGGTTTCTCATAACCGTGTGTAATCCATGCGCCTTATCCCTGACACCACCAAAGATCTGCATGGTTTCCCTTAGGAATCACATGGTTTATCCCAAACCTTGTTAAGTCTATGAAAATCAAACCATGAAAGAACAAATTTAACTAAAAACACCCCCAACCTTAACCATCCACATGGTTAACCCTAAAACCGTGTACACTAACCATGCATAGGGTCAAAACCCATCCAAAATCTCCAAAACTCAAAAATTATCATCGAGAACTTTACCCAAACCTCAACCAAAAAGAACCAAATACAAGAAAAGAATAAAATAAAATAAAAATCTTGGTTATAGTGTGATAATATTTGACTGAGAAAAATAATGTGGGAGTGAAATTGATTTGTGAGACCATTCACAGACCCCATTGGGTCTATTGATAATTTGAGACCAGAACTAGGGCTTCCCATGGGGTATGTAAATCCATTTAAATTGGTCTAATTAAATTATAAATGATGACATAGATAATTTATGATAGTAAATGGGTTGGAATTTTTATTTAGTTTGTTGGCGTGGTTAAGGGATTCTTGGTATAATTTTAGGGTTAAGTGTTTATGATGTGTTAGAAGGATGTTTTTAAATGTTTTATGTTATAGTCCTTATTAAATTCCTTGGAGTATTTTAAAATGTTTTAAAGTTTATGCTTTTTACTTTGATCCAATTTTGTTTTTCAATGAGGGAAAACTATGTTTTAAAGTGGGTGATTTTTTTAAATGAGTTGTTGACCACAAGGTAATTTTAATGGGTTTTTAAATGGTTCTGAAATTTTTATTTGAAATAAGGTTGTGGTTTCCATTTTTTTTGAAAATTAATTAATATATCATTAAGTGGTTTTAATAGAAATAAAGGTCTTAGTACTTTCTTGTTTTTTTCAAATAGGAATAACCAAGTTTAAGGGGTGGCTTCCAAGTATTTAACATGGGTTTTTTAGTTTAAATTGAAATGTTATTTGGGATAAAAGATGATTAGGGGTAAGAGTGATAAATGGTTAAAGGGTCATGACTCATGTTTTTTAATAGTTAACTGAATGTTCAATGGTTTGGGTAATGAATAAATGGTAAATGAAGGGAGTTAAATTTTTTTATTGTAATGATCCATGAAAGAGGTTAATGATGGTATGGTTGGGATGTTAGACTGATTGTCCTCACCTTTGGGTCACTTAAGACTGATGTTATGGGATCCAATGATGTATTTCATTGTTGGGATGTTGGACTAATGCTTCTCATCTTTCGGTAAGGCTAGACTGATGTGTTAGGTCCCACTAATATATATATATTGGGTACCTATACTAATACTCCAATGTAAATTGTGTTAAATTGAATTATTTAAAGAATTCCCTTTTGACTTAAAGTGTGTAACCCCTATGGAATATGGGTCAGATGATTGGAAATGGTCGAGGTAAGTTTGGTTGGAACGGATGTCACCTTAGAACTGAGGGCCAACAAGTTAGTTAATAAATAGTTTTTTCAAAATGTGTTTCCTTTTAGGAATTGTTTATTTATACCTTGGTTGTCTGCATACACTATTTTTTAGATTGGTTATTGTTTTAGACACCATTGGTGTTGGCCTACTAATTTGTACTCATACCTTTCTTGGGCCACCATGGCACTTGGGTAATTGAGAAAATTATACTTTTTTAGGTATAGGTTTGGGATAGTGACCTAGATTTGGTTTATGTTTGGTCTGGTAGAATGGAACATGAGATACCATAACAGAGTTTGGACTTGGTAATGTGTTTTGAATTTTTCATTATTTAGTTATTTGGGATTTTATTGTATGACTTCCTAACATATAGAGTGTGAAACTCAATATTATATCATGTTTTTATGGGTTATGGTTGGAACTAGTCATATGTTTTCCCATTTACCTCTTATGCTGGTTGTTGAGTCTATTGATATTATTTCCCCTATTTTTTTACTCTGATAAGCGGGTATAGTCTCCCTAATTTATCTCCATATACTAGTGCTTCTAGTTAGTAACCATTGGCATATGGTTAGGCATGCCTGGGGTCATGTAGTAAACTAGCTCGGGGCACCGGTTTAATGGCTCTTGGGACGGGATGTTAGAGAGGGGAACTACTATCACCTTATCAGTGAGATAGATGATTTAGGAAATTATTACATTAATGTAATGTAGAAAAATGAATGATATGTAATAATATTTTTTATTAATATTCAAATATAAATTTAATTCAAATTGAAAATAGTTGGTTCTAGAACACCAAATCTAACAGATATCACCAACTCAGAATCAAGGTGTTGGATATTTAAAAGTATGCCTTCAAGAGAAAGTATGACCATTTCAAGTAACTTATAATTTTTCTTGTGTTAAATAATGTTCCTAGTATTCTTTATGGATTTTATGAATCAAATTTTCCAGAATTATCTCAACTCTTTTTTTATGGAGTTCATGGAAGAAATCCTACTGTACTCTAAGTCCAAAAAAATCATGTGTATCACTTAAGGCATGTTTTTTAGAATTCTGAGAGATCACCATATTTATGATAAATTATAAAAGTGCCAATTATATATTCAGGAAGTTAATTTCCTGGGACATGAGATTCTATAACATGGTATCTCAATAAACCTTGAAAAAGTGATGGTTTTCATGTCATGGGAAGAAATAAGAAATGTATTTAAGATTTGAATCTTCCTTGTTTTTTCAAGATATTATTAATATTTCTTAAATGATTTCATGAATATTGTTTCTCCTTTGACTACTATCACTCAAAATGGGTGAATTTCTTATGTTATTCAAAGTTCCATGAATCCTTTGATTAGTTAAAGTGGTGTTTGACCTCAACATTGATTCTAACTTTACCATAGATCAGTTAGGGCTATGTGGTTTATTTTGATGCTTCTAGTTTAGGTTTAGGATACATCCTTATGAAGGTAGATCATGTAGTGGCTTATAGTTCACATAAGCTTCAACCTCATGAGAGTAATCATCCCACTCATTATTTATAACTTGCGGTGGTGGTGTATGTCATTAAAATTTTCCATCTCTAGGGAAAGGTTTACCATCTAATATAGCCAAGAAAATGTGGGGTATATCTTTTCTCAAAAATATTTGTACCTTTGGTAGATATGTTGGGTTGAATACCTATAGTTGTTCGACTTAGACATTACCTATAAAACTGGAAAAGGTAACATAGTTGTTGATTCTATTATCAAGAAGTTACTTTCATAGTTTGTAAAGGATGAAAATGATTAGTGGAACTTGATGGGGGATTTTTGATCAAATGGACTTAGGATTTATGTAATAGGAGTCTGGTAATGTTTTGGTGAGTTTTCATGTGACATCTTATCTCCTTGAGATGATTCTTCTAGAGAAATAATAGGATGAAGAACTCCAAAATATCAAGGATTATTTTTATAGTGATGAGACTATAGGTGAATGGTCTATTTCCTCAGAGGGTATTCTTTTCTCCAAGAGACGATATGTTGTCCTTTCATTTATAATAAAGTTCATATTGGGATATTTTCATCATTCTTTGTGGGATGCACACCCTGGCACCGCAAATATGTTCTATAACATGAAGCACTGGTTTTGGTGTCCTGGTATGAAATAAGATATAGTTGAATTTATGTCTCTATGTTATACATGAAAACATATTAAAGTTGATCACTATAAGACTTCCATTTTACTTCAACCTCTTATCATGCCAACATATAAGTAGAATGAAATTTTGATGCATTTCATTTTTGGTTTAACTTGAACTCCTAGAGTAAATAATTCTATATGGGTGGTGGTCGGTCGATTGACCAAATATTCTCATTTTATACTGATATATGGAACCAGTAAAGTATAGGACCTAGGAAAGTTTTATATGCAAGAGATTATAAGGATACATGGGATTCCTATGACAATTGTATTAGATAGGGACCCTTGTTTTACCTCACAATTTTGGAAGGATCTCCAAGAGGAAATGGGAACTCAGGTCAGGTTGAGCACAGTATACCATCCTCAGACAAATGGACAGACCAAAAGGGTTAACTAGATTATGTAATATATGTTTCATGCCTATGTATGACTATGATGTTGTTTGGGATATCCATTTGGGGTTGGTTGGGTTTGATTATAATAACAGTTGTCAGTTTTCTATCAGAATGTATCCTTTAAAAGATTTATATGGTCATATGATTAGCCACTGAATGAGGCCTAATTCATTGTTAATATATATAATATTCTTGTTCTTAATTATTCATAAACACCATTTTAGTTCATTTTACACTTTGAACTTCATTTCACATTATGATTGTAATTCTTTCTTAAAAAGAACTATTACATGGTACATTTTTTAACATCATTTAAAGTACCCAATAATCTTGATTTTATTTTCATATTTAATTTTCAGGTTTCTAATTACATTGGTAAAAATTCATACTTTTGTAGTACTTGAAGATCCATATTGTAAGACCGCCAAAGTTGGCCTTGAACAAACAACATTCTGGGTGAAGTAAACTGAACAAAAGCCCAATAAAACTACTATATCAGATAATATACAAGTCCAATAATTCTTAAAATTGAACTGAAGATAGAGGACATCATGGGTAACATTTATTCTAAAAGTTACAAGAGCTAATTCTGAGTGTTAAAGGGATTTCCATGTGGCCAAATTTGGAGATAAAATTCTGGGCCAGATTCTGCGGCCCAGAAAAATAGCCCACCAATTTAATCATATCCTGATAACCACACATTAATTTAGGATGATATTTTATAGATATCTAAGATACATCTGCAGATTAATTTTTTTCTTCTATGTCCCACTACAATTCGATCATCTAGAAGATCATCTAGGCCCCTCTGTTCGATGGATGCAAGTTGGCTGTAACTTCGAGTCAAGGGTGGAAAAGTCTCATCTCCCTTAATTTCCACCACCCTAGGCCTACCATACTCAAGTGGGATCCTTTCTACTCTTGGGAGCTCGACCAAATCCTCTTTAAATTCCAATTTAAGGTAGTAGTGGTGGAGGAGTTTTTCATCTTTGGCGATTTCTTTCATTGTAATGTTATACTGCAATTTTTTTGTCTCAAGTTTGTCTTTCACGTGTAAGTTGTTATAATTCATCTTAGTTTCTTAATAAAAGTTATTATTATCCTCTTATTATGTTCTTGTTAATATCACATTTATACCATTGGTTCAAGGTGTGAATTTATTCACACCAAACCTTGTGAAATTATCACACAATGGTGGAGTGATCATTATTTCATTGTTTTCTTTTATACTTCTTCATTTCCTCCCTCATGAGTCTAATTTCCAATTCCATTGAAACCATATCATCAATGGAGGTATAACCATCTTATGTTTTGATCCAAGGTAGTATCAAGGGGCTGGATTGGATGTTATTTATCACCCCATTAATGTCTAATCACTTCTTTTAATTTGAGATTTTTATTTGATGATTTTAAAACTTCTTCATCCTTGTTTAATTTTAAGGCCACATACTTCAAGTGCTAATACAAAACTTTAACTTGGATTTATCATGAATTTTATCCTCCAAGTGTATGGTTGATTAGTATTATGGTGTGTTGGTATTAAACCAGTAAGTGATGAAGTTGTTTGATCTTCTTGAATAAACCCATCTCAAATATAATAAATTGAAACCGTTAAAAAAGAATTTAATCCAATCCACACAAAGTGATAACCAAGGATCAAATCATTATTTTAAATTAAATTCACATAATTATCTTAGATTCCAATTGATTATGGTAGGCCTAGGGTGGTGTAAATTAAGGGAGAGTAGACTTTTCCACCCTTGACCCGAAGTTGCAGCCGGCTTGCATCCACCGAACAGAGGTGCCTATATGACCTTCTATATGGAAGAATTGGAGTTTTCCATATCAGAAAAAAATGAATCTACGGATGTCTCCTATCTCTCTATAAAATTTCAAACCAAATTAATTTGTGGTTATAGAGATATGATTAAATTGGTGGGCTATTTTTCTGGGCCACAGAATCTGGCCCAGAATTTTATCTCCAACTTAGGTTGCATGGAACTCTATATAACACTGATAATTAGCTCTTGTCTCTGTTGTAATAAATGTTCCTCATGATTTCCTCTATCTTAAGTTAAATTTTCATAATTATTGGGCCTATATTTTGTCCTATACAATAGTTTTATTGGGTTGTTTTCCAGTTTACTTCACCCAGAATGTTGTTTGTTCAAGGCCAACTTTGGTGGTCTTCCAATATGGATCTTCAAGTACTCCAAAAGTATGAATTTTTACCAATGTAATTATAAACCTGAAAATTAAATATTATAATAAAATCAAGATCATTGGGTACTTTAAATGATGTTCAAAAATGTACCATGTAATAGTGCATTTTAAGAAAGACTTACAATCATAATGTGAAATGAAGTTCAAAGTGTAAAATGCACTAAAATTGAATTTATGAATAATTAAATGTAAATATTATATATATTAACAATGAATATTAGCCTCATTCAGTGGCTAATCATCATCTTTATAGCTCTCTTCTCTATTTTTTTGAGGTTGGAGAATCTTCCTTGGTTGGACCGAGTTTAGTTCAAAAGACAACAAGGAATATCCAGTTGGTTCATTAGTGTTTAGATATGGCTCATATCTAGTACATATCTTATTAATATTGGTGTAGTCATCCTTTGGAGATTTTGGTTGGTGACTATGTGTTCTTGAAATTCTCTCCTCAGTTAGGTCACTAGCATTTTATAAATAAAGTAAAGCCCACTCCTAGGTATGTGAGATTGTTTGAGGTCATTTAACGACTTGGAAAGGTGGCATATCACTTGGATTTACCACCATAGTTATCTTTGGTCCACAAAAATTTCCATGAATATCAACTCAAAATGTATCATCCAAACCTATCCCATGTTCTAAATTAGGAATACCTCAACATAGAACCCAATATGAGAAACTACTTTGGGTTTTTTATTCTCAAGTTAAGGTTCTATATGGGAAGTTTATACCATTGGTTAAATTTATATGGAAACATTTTTTTGATTCTCATGATACTTGGGAGTGTAAATATTTAATGAGGGAGTATTGGGCTTAACTATTTGGGGTAAAACCATCTTAAACTTTGCTTTCTAGGGGTAGAAAACAATATGGTAGGGATAATTATCACATACAGGTATTTCTTTCTAGTATAATCTTTCCTTTAATTCGAACATCTTTGTTTTAGGTCTTCTCTCATGTTGATTTGGGTGAATTTTAAATATTTTTATAGTTTTTTTGTCCTGTGTGTGGTTATTTCATAGTTAAAGTAAATCGTGCAAGTTTTCTCAGGAAACCATGCACCTTGAGTTGGAGTTCTAGAAGAGGGTGAATGGTTAGGTGCATAGTTATTACAAACCATGTGGCCTTCCATTTAAATTGTGTGACCCGAGATAGAGGCATGTTACATGATTTTTCAAACTGTGTGTCTCTTCTAGTATCCCAGAAAGGGGTGCATAATTGGCACACATTTTTTAAAATTATGCGGCCAAACCATGTGATGTGAATTAATTTAATTGAATTTTATTTTCATGACATGAAACTCATTTGTTTTGACTCATTTCTGTTATTTTGGAATAGGATCTTGACCAAGGAGGTTCCTCTTGAATATTTTGGAGATTCCTTGCCTCTCGATGATTATTTTAGATAGATATTTTTTTGTTTGATCTATTTTTTCAAAGTTATGTGCATGTTCTTGGTTGTTATTCATGGTTATTCTATATGTGATCCTCTCTCCTTGAATGAAACCTTAGATCGGGGCTTTTTATTCTAGGTCTAAAGTTTGTGTACTAATCTAATTGGGGTTTTATATATCTTTCATGAAATTGGGTTTTATTTCCTGAATCTATGTTGATCATTGTGTGTTATTCAAGAATCATTTTAGTAAGTGAATTATCTCTCTCATGTTGTTTTGGAAATGATTAATTATGGATTATTATTTGGGAACACTTGATTTAGGATTCCTTCTCAATTCTTAAGACCCTAAACTCATCTTGGTTTGTTATATACCCATGGGAGTTGTTAATACAAGTGTTTTAAGGTAGTGGTTTCATGATTTGAATTTTTTATACAAACCTTGATTTCTCTCTTTGAATTGGTTTCTAAAATAGTTGGAAAATATGTTTTATGATAATATCTTGGAAATGGATTTCGAAATGGTTGTAAAATCATGAAAAAAAAATTGAGACGAAATATGTGCCATGGAAATAGTCAAGGGAGATATAGCTGGTTCAGAGAAAATACAAGCCAAAAATGGCCAACCCCCCCCCCCACACACACACACACAAGGGTCTGCTTCACGAATCCCTGCCTCTTCATGAACGATCGAATCTCGCAGAGCTCCCAACTAAGAAATACCCTTTGCGAGTGCATGAAGTCATGACTGTATCCTCCATGAGACTGACAGTGATTCATGACTATGAAAAGGATTGATGGTATCCTCCATGAGTCTAAAAGTGCTTCATGACCACGCGAGGGATTGACAATAGCCTCCACGAATCTGACGAAACTTTGAGACTACACGAAGGATTAAAGGTCTCCTCTTAGAGTCTAATGGCACTTCACAACTGTGTGAAGTATTGATGGTGTCCTTCATGAGTCCAATGAAGCCACACCCATTCATGAATCCCACATTTTATTCATGAACCACTTCCCATATTCGTGAAACCCCTTACCTATAAATACCCCCTCATTCCAACCTTTAGAGGAGGGTTACCCGACCTTTCATCTTTTGAATTGCTCCCAATTCGTAAACCTAATGAGCATTAGTAACCAGGACATAAATAGATCATCCAAGGTACATGGACTTTGAAAAAAACCTTTTATTGTGTTCTTTAAATCCTCCACCCAAGGTGTAGATGCCTTTAATGAAGGAAGAAGACCATATGGGGTACTTGAGTCTTCACGAAGCATTCAGCCTTTGTGAGTTACTCCTTTCCTAAGCCAGGAATTCATCCTAAGGTAGAGTCATCCTATTTCATGAAGCCTCCTCCTTCATGAAGACCTTGGCCTCTGAAAACCACCTAATATTTGTGAAAAACCTCTATACGAGGTCGTAATCTTCATGAAACCTCTCTCCTAGGCCTCCCCATGCTGCCTCTATTCTGTTGATACCTCTTTGCAAAGGTTGAGTGCTCAGAGAACCCACATCCATCCAATATTGGTCCAGCTGCACCTAGAGTCCCTATGTGACCTATTCCACCCATTCATGTGGCCCACTCCACTTCAAATGTAGCCCGAGACTCCCACATACCTTTTACTTCTTGTCATAGGTACGCTAATTCTTGTTTCTTCTTAGCATAGGAAAGATAATGTGGACCTCATGATTGACCACTCATCCCTATCATAGTACCCTAGAATTGTTAAATCCATGCCCCTATTATAGTTGCATGGTCTATGGTTATGAAACCCCAAGGGGTGAGGATTGATTCCCCCACATCTAAGTTGCATGACATAAAACTTCATAGTCCCAAAATCCTCAATACATCATGTTAAACTGTAGCCTTACCCTATGCAATAAGAACAAGATTCTCTATGTGTGAGTATCATGGGAAGGTCTCCACACCACCTACCCTCATATGAACCAAGATCCTCCTCAAAATTTATGAGATCCTCCTCACATGGAATGACATCCTCCTCGGGAAACTTTCACGTGTAATCCGTGAACCATCTCTTGTTGACGCATCTTTCACAACACAAGCATCAGGTCTACTTATTACTCTTATTTATCACACTGAGAATGACTCACATGGTCTTAGAGGTTAGTAGAAATCATTACATACACCCAACCATCCTATGGTCCAATTTCATGTGTAATCCCCAACCTCCATTCAAATGGGCTGCTCTGACGCATAAGCCCCAACCATACTCATTCTTTGGATCTCTTTCACACGTAATCCCAAACCTACATTAAAATGGGATGTTCCTATGTATAATATACAACCATACTCATTATATGGGCCACTTTCATGCATAATCCCCAACCTACATGCTCCCATGGGCCTCCTCCCTAGGTATAAGCCCCATACCATTCCAAACTATGTGGGCTTTGATTCCCAACTAACTTAGATATGTAGGAAGCCTCCTTAAGGTCCAAACCCAACATATTCATACACCCTAATTCTCTCAAGGTCACACCCTCTTTAAGATCATACCCCTCACCTAGGAGACGACATCTCCTCTAGGTCCCATGGGTAGCTCAATGCATAAGCCCACACCAACTCCAACCAAGAGAAATCCTCTTACGAAGGGCAGCTTTCATGAATAATCCCCACACCATACCTCATTGATGCTCCATTCACGACACGAGAATTCCTAATACATGATGTCAAATTGCATGGATCGGTCCTATCACATGACCTTAAACTGAAGCATCAAACTACATGGGTTTTGATCACTGTCTTATAAACTGAGGTACGTAGGAAGCCTCTTTAAGGTTAAATCTTGACCAATGGTAAACCCATGTACTCCCTCCTAGGTATTCACCTCCCTAATCTACCTTTAAGGGTGTTTTGATCAAATTCATGGTGTGACATCTTCCCTTTACGAGATACACCCCTGGATTCACCCCCATGGGGCATTCTGATCTGTCCATTGGTAAACTCTCTAGCATTCCCTCATAGGAATATACCTCCTTGAACTGTCTCTATGGAGAATTCTAATCAATATAATTTTGTATCCACAAGAAGTTAAACTTATTCCCCAATCCTTCTCTAAAAGATGTTAAACCTGTGACCTGGCCCCAAATGCTACCTCATGCAAAGCATGGGATTCCTGAGGTGAATGTTTTGGAAGAAATGTTTCTATGGCGTTAGCTTACTCATAAAATACATGGGATGCCTAAGGTGAAATCCTTGGAAGATATATTCATTTTGCATTAGATACCTCATGACCGACATGGTATTCCTTAGGTTTCACACTTAAGATGCCTCTATGATATTCCCTCATATGAGTAAGAATACAGGTGACCAATGTTCCCAACATCTAGACATGCCATTGATGCCCAATGTGACTAATCTTCTAACCAAAGGTTATTTCCCTATCAAGACCCACTGGAATTTCTAGACATAAGTAGTGTAATTAACTAGCATCCAAAAAGAGATGGAACTAGGAATGATTTCCATGAACATGACTTAACTCTATGAGGGATACTCGGACTAGGTGAAAATTCCAAGAGGGAATCCATGGAAGGAGGAACCGACATTCCATCGTACCATTTCAATCAAGGAGAAAACATTTCCAATGAAAGTCATGAAAATCACCCAAATTTGGAAAGTGGGGATGTGGGGTAACAAATCATTCCATCGCACATTAACACATAGGAGGCACACCCTGGAGAAAGCATCGAAAACAGAAATAGTGAACCTGATGTGAATCTCTTCTCCTAAACATAGGTACTAGTAGCATTTAAGACATCAATAGGCTAGCATGTAACCAGATCCAACTATATGGCACTAGGACACACCAAGTAAATAGTAGGCCTGACATGGAATTCATCAAAAATTGGGGTAGTTACATGTTGGGCATTCCAATCTATGACATTGTCAGCACAGATCTCTATCTCTGTCCATGGAAGATTAGACGATGTTGGCGCATTGGGAATTACTTTCCTTTATTTGTACTGACAGTAAAATCCACCTGCTTTTTAGGACCCGATCTATAGAAAACCATCTTCCCAACACTTGTAGATGCAGAGCCAGGATAAATGTTAATGTGGAAATCCTGTATAACACCACCTATGCCACGACTTCTGTCAAGACTACAGCTACCGGGAACCCACACCCCATATCACTCTATGAAATTATCTAGATAAGGGTTATGTACACCCTCATATTCTATTATGAGAATAAGGGGGTCATTCCCACAAGTTACATGGCTCACTTAGACCTGGATGCTTTGGCACCTCGTTGATATTGTTGTCCCCAAGGGTTGTGCAGGGAGAAACCCCTCCCCATTCCAACAGAAACCCGCTTCAGGAGCCTCTCCCTAGAGAAATACTATGACTCGCTCCTCTATTTTGATGAGGTGGGGAATGCCCAAGTCACCCTAACCATGACTACTACCCGAGATCAACTAATAAGGGATCCCACCGACCCTATTAGCACCAGTAACGACCGGTCCTTCAAGATGAAGAATGGGAGGACTATACTCCTACTCTGCTGGCCCCAGTCTGGACCAACCATTGTTAATGTTAGGTGTAGTGCTAGGATAACTCCTGAAAAGGAATCATCTTACATAGCTTCAATTCCTCCTACCACCATCAACATATTCCGCCAGATCCATGTGATTGATGAATAGGGATCCATCTTCGCCCGATTGGGATCGAGACCTCATCTGCCCAACAGGAAGGCTAGTTTGACTCTATAAATCACTGGAACCACCAAAATCCATTATAGGCCAACCCATGATGATGGTTTTTAGTACATAGGTCCTCCTCACACCACTAACCTGAGCTTAGGTCCCCCCCCCCTTCTCTCATAATCAGTGTAAAGGTCCTCCTTGTGTTATCTCCAGTTCAATCGGAGGTCCTCCCTACTTTGAAAACCAGTATGAAGGCCCTCCCCATACTCTCACCATCAACAAACATAGAGGTTCTCCATATGTAACATCCAATCAGAGTGGAGTTCCTACCCACTCCTTCAACCGTCAACACGGAGGTCCTCTCCATTCCCATTTTCATTTCCATGAAGGTCCTCCTTATGATTTAACCCATTAGTATAGAGACCCTCCACATTACATTACTATTGGTCATCATGGAGGCCCTACTCATGTCCCTAATGACCAAAGTGGAGGTCCTACCTACTTCTTCAATAGACATAGTGGAGTTCCTCCCCACTCCTTCGCCAATAAAAGTGGACATCCTCCCCGCTCTAACAAAAAAATGATATGAAGGTACTCCTCTTATCCCAACTAACCAAAGTAGAGATCCTCCCCATGCTATCACCCACCAACATAGTGGTCATTCTCTTGATGAAGAATTGCCCTGCCTTGAAGAATTGTCCCAGGGTAGAAAGAAAAACCACCACTATCGAAGGAAAAATATTTGGAAGCACCAAGTCATTATCAACCCCATCAACCTCTTAGATTTTGAGGGGGGGATGCGACTCAATGATGGATCCTTTACCCCATACATCAGTATCAAAGTTGGGGGGTAAGAACCCAACAGGTAAGATTTATCATCCCAGAAGGTGAAATCCATAGGATCCCCAAATCCCTCTATAGGTACATGTAGGTGGAGGAAGATTTGGCACCATTATATGGGCTCACAGTGAATCCATATCTATCATCAACATTTTCCCTCTCAACCTCTACCCAATATCAAGGAGAACTATTTTGGAATGGGATAGATGAAGAGAATCCAGTTGAGCTACCGATGAGTGCCACTACTCTCACACATGAAGAAGTGGTGAACACCTAGTCCTATAAGCACATAATGATGTGGTTGGTACTGCTCTCAAGAGATGACCCTACAAGTAGTGAACAATTGACTCACATAACAACTCCTCCACCAACTAGCCAACCATTGCACCGATCCACATCAGTTCCACCACTTGTTTCTTGGATAGAACTAATCAAAACTTAGGCCAATCAAGATAAGGGTACTAATTATGGGCAACAAAGCATGTGAGAGGCTATGGATGTTGATCATTTTTTGGTAGTGTTCTAGACAAATGCGGCCTCTATCTTTGACATTCCAAATTCCCTCACCCAAGTCTAGGTTGTGTGTTTCTATCAGATCATCTAGTCAATGCTTCATCACCTCTGTGACCATCAGTTGGTCTATCCAAGAAGTTTTTATCACTAAGATAACATTGATCAGTAGTGTTGAATGGTGAGTTGGAATCACTCCCAGTGGATCAAAACCCTGTATCACTTGGATACCATTGAACCCTCCAATAGATATGATTCAATAACCTCATTATGCTCCACATAATTATGGAAGAGGTGTATCTACATGTGAAGATACAGGGTAGGGTATAGTACACTACTCTCCACTTTAGACCCATCCTATGATAGCCTAACCAACCTGTTAATATTGAGGATTTTCCTCTGGGTATTGTTACGGTAAACATGGTTGTTCCCAAGTTGTCTAAGGACAGTGCCATCAATTTAGTATTCTATAAATAAAACCCACCCCCTGGGGTTTCATAGTATCAGGTAGACCCTCATACAGGTGTTCCTACCTGCCATCAAAGGCAGGTACTCATGCTTGGGGATCCCTCTACATCATTGTATTCTATTCAGAATACTAAAAATATAAATGGAGATATCGATCCATATGATCCATCTAATATTGCACAAAAGATAGAGGTCAATCCCATGGTTGTTTCCTTGATTCAACAGGTCACATATCAGAAAAGGATCATCGGCGAGCTCCTTGCTGCACGGAGCCCAGATTACAGTGCTCCTCAACGGGATCTAATTTATCCTCCACTAGGGCAGCCAAAAGTCCTAATAATCTATTTGTTCTTAGTTGATCCCATTGATCCTACACATCAATATAGAGTAGAGGTGGGAGTTTATGGTAAGCGATCAACATATGAGTCGCTGAATCCACTTGAGTAGCATGATAACCTTCCTTAGGGCCCAGATAGATCCACTCCATGAGCTTTTGAGCCTGCTTACATGGTTTATGATCCTTTAAATGCCTTAGTGGCCAGTGATCCTCATCAATATAGGAACCCCTAGTAAGATGATTTGATAGCTACTATCACTACTCACCTCAAATCCCTAGAGATGCAAAGGTGGAAATCCCACCTAACGGAAAGTCGTATCTGGCATGGGTGGATGATATGCGAGCACCCCCATATTTTGGAAACCCTATATTTTTCCATTTCAATAGGATGGGAAACCTACTGTAGAATTTGTCCCACTTCATCTCAAGGTGCAGGCCCATGTTGGGAATCCCAGAGTAGCAGGAGTCTTCCAAGCTCTGATGTTTCATACAGACATTGGAAGGGTCTGTGTTCATCTGGTACATCCAGTTACCCATTAAGTCCATCACTAGTTGGGAAGGTCTTCATGTGAAGTTCATCTACTAGTTCATCTCCACCACATGCAAGATAGGCATTCCAGACCTCTTCAAGTGCAAGCAACTGCCTGATGAATGCATTGCAGACTTTGTCACTCGGTGGAAGGGTCTCACATACTCGTTCGATATGTTGTTTTCTCAAGAGAATCTATTGAAAATGTGTGTGGGGAATGTAAATACTGATATTATTCCCACCCTTATCACTCAGAACTTCCTAGTTAGATTCCAAGATTTTTCTAACAAGGCCCAGTGCTTGGAAGAAGCCTTACAGTAGGATAAGAAAGCGCACCTACTACCTCTTCCAGATCCTACAAGAAGGATCATCAAGGATGAGACTATCACCACCATATTGGTAGAGGCCCCAGATATTCTAGAGTTATTGGACCCTCCACCAACAAATCCTCATCGAGTGCAGCATCCTCATCAAGTGTAGCCTTGCCTAGTGCAGAATTTTCAAGCACCTCCCCACCGTGTGTAGCTGCCTAGATGATTGAATGTGGATCCATCCCCTTATCAGGCTCTATCCCCTCTCTAGGGATAGGATCCCAGAGTTCTCTTCCTGAAAAGGAGGAATTGGACCTATTATTTCAAAGATGAATAGGTTCTTGGTTATTTTCTCAGTTCACTAGAGTAGGGAATTCTGAAGCTACCAAAGTGAAAGAAGCCCTAGGAAAACAAGCGTACTAACCGCCCTGACCATTTACCTTACCACAAGACCCTTGGTAATGCCATTAAACAATGTTATGTGTTCAATAATTAGCTTTGATACCAAGTGGATAATGGTATGGTAAATTTGGTAAACATTCCAGCTTAGGTGGCACACATCTCTGTCGATCCTGATAGTGACAGTGAAGGTGAATGGAAGTATGTTTCCAACCACAGGACTCATAAGTATAATGATTGGTTGGCTTGAATAGCATTTTTCTACTAATATGGTGCCATCATCACCCACTTAGGCCGATCTAAACCTCCTAAAGTCGTTGTACCTCCTCTGGATGATGTTTCTGCATCCAAATTGTATCCCTCCAAGTTTGAGAAGAGTAGCCACTGATGGTGAAAGGGAAATCAAAGTCCCACATTGGATCCAAATCCATCCCGAACTCTCATTAATTCCATGCCTTCATAATTGGGGATCATTCCTAGAGTCTTCCCAACATTGGAAGATTTCTTTGATGATGACCGAGAGTATGCCTTTGTAAACACTGTCAAGTTAGTAGATCCCTTTATAGTTCTTGATGATGAGGGGAACCATGAAAATCCCTAGGGTGCCTTTGGTCAACACCATCAAAGAGAAATTTTAGGGAATTCAAACCAATAGAATTATTAGGTTAGAACCTCGAGCTAAGACATGAATTCTCCTGAGACCAATAAATAGGTCCTACATAGAGCTCAGTAGGCATAGTCCTCCCAGCCTGCTCTTTCAGACATGCCGCCATAGCTGACTATGCCAACAGACTAGTTAGAATAGACAGACCACATCATGATCGGTTTCATCCAACTAAATTCAGGCCTTATCTAACCAAAATTCATCTGTTAGTGGTCCTAGGTGAGTTAACTGATGAGAATAAAGATATCACTATCTATAATCTAGTTGTACATCTGGTAGCACATGTTATACCTCAAGCCAAAGAGCAACCCCTAACAAGAAGAAACACGGGTTTGGCACAGAAGTATGATGTGTTTAAGAACCTTATTAGCATACCTATAAGGATCTAAATCCTATAGGCCTTTTTCTTTTCTTCAAAGATGCATGAATCACTTAACGAAGCTTTGAGGATCCCCCTCTAGGTCAAAAAAGAGGTAGAGGTCATGGAGACTTATTATGCAGAGGAGGCTGAGCATGAATAATTTCAATCCATTATCTCATTCTCCATAGAATATGAGGGATCTATTTTATAGGGGCACATCCAACCATTTTACATCACTAGATAGTTCAATGGCGTGGAAATTTATTGTTGTCTATTCAACACGGGTTCTGGTATCAATCTCATCCCAACCTTGACACTCTACAACATAGGACTGAATAAAGAAAATTTGAGTCCCTCTGATCTAAAGATCTAGGGTTATAACAGGACTGAATAGAGATTGTGTATCCGAATCGGGTTGAATACCAGTTCATTGGCTTGATATAAAGTGTTGAATTCATGTTTGTCTCACAAGATACCACCTACAATGCATTTATGGGTAGGACCTGGCTTTATATGCATGAAATTTTCCCCTCCTCATATCACCAATGCCTTAAGTACTCCCTCAATGGTTGAGTAGGATTTCTTTAGGGTGATTCATCTCACTTCGAATCCTATGAATCCCACTATCTAAATGTTGGATATTACAAGATTAAGTAAAACAAGTTCAAACTAATGAGTTTGAGTGAAAAATTGTTGCAGTTGGTCCATTGGAGGACTTGGATAATGATTTCATCCTTATAATTCAATGGTTAGATATTACGACGCCAGATTCAGGAAGTTTCTTTGTCATTTTTGAGAGGAAAGGGAATCATTTCCCTAGGTACAAGGAACATCAGAAGATTACCTCATACTTATACACAGTTCAGGTCTAGGTGATACTAGAATATCCCACCCCTATAAAGTATCAAGAGATTCTCTCAATGACCACTATTCCATGACATTATCATTTATTCTATAGAGCATGGTTGAACCACTGGAACCCAACCCACCACTATTTCTTTGATATCAAGCATGGACCCTACATTTGAAGTTCTAATGGGATTGGATCGATAGCCTCAGTCGCTATAGTTTCAACTAAGCAGGAGTCCCCTAGAGGAGATTTTATATCTTCCCAAGTGGGTGGCACTGTTCCCCCAGAATCAGTCATCCTAGATGAACTGTATCCTACTGCTGATTACCTTGACTCAAATGATAAAGAGGATTTGGAAGAAACTCCTCCCATGTTCTAAGAGGGTGTCTCCACCACTGTTGATGAGTTGATTCAGGTGAACCTTGGCACTAATACAAATCTAAGACCAACACTGATCAGTGCAGTCATGCCTCCAGAGGAATAGAAGCAGTTTGTGGCTTTCCAAAAATAGAATCGTGATGTCTTTTCCCAGAGATATGACAAGATTCTAGGACTAGACCCTCAGTTCTCCATTCACTCTCTTGGTCTCCTATTGATTCGTCCTAGTTTCAAGTAGCCTCCTAGGAAAATTCACCCTTCTCATAGTGCTATGGTTGAGGTCGAAATTTGTAACATCCCGGTTCCGGAAGCCACCCAGAGGCGCCCCATGCCCGGTTGGTCACATGGCCTCAAGCGCATTTCTCCAAATGCCAGAGGCTTCTGACTAGTAGCATGGGCCTTGGGTGTGATAGTGGGGAAACTATGCCCTCATTGGATTAGTACACAATGGAATAAAAACAAATAGACAACAGTAGAAATTGTAACCATCCATAAAAGAGTAAATGATAAACAGCAGAAGACTAACAGTAGACAACTGGATCACACACACATATATATAAAATGATGCATGATACATATGTCTAGGAAATAAACCAAACAAGTCACAATGCAGAATACAATACTAAACCAAAGTGAAAAATAAAATAGGTAAACTCTGCAGCATCGCAAGCCATAGCTTGGTCCCATGCTCTCCAGCTCCACAGCAAGTCAAGTACCTGAAGTGGAAGGGTGCTTTCCCTTACCTATACCTGCAATAATATAGTCTTCTTGGGCCCAAAAACATGGCCCAAATAGGGTGTGAGACAAGGTCCCAGTAGGCAACCACCCAAAGATATGTTCCTAATAGTCAGTGAATACATGTCAAGTAAAAGTACAGGAAGTAGTAAACAGGAAAGAACACAACAGCTACAATCCACAGTGTTTAGCATATAAGGTACACAAGTAACAGCCAATCAACAAGTAGAAAAATAGGTAACCCCTTGGGTAGTTCTCACAGCATAACCCTTATGGTTCAACCTACAAGTACTAGAAACCCTCTCGGAGGCACACACAGTCTCACCCCTCTAGCTCAGCAAAATAATAGACTCTCTGAGGAAGCACTCACCGTCAATTCCCCCTTTGGTCTCGTATCATACTAAAGGCTCTCTGGGGAAGCACTCAACGTCTCATTCCCCCTATGGCCCACGTCGAGGAACTACAGACTCTCTGAGGAAGCACTCATCATCAATTCCCCCTTTGGTCTCGCATCAAATTAATAAGACACTCTGGAGAAGCCCTTACGTCCATTCTCCCTATGGTCCACTACACTAGGTTCTCACAACCCTGTGTAAAATAAACATTCATAGCGCGCATATCACCCCAAGTAAACCTCAAGAACTACTTGGCTATCATTCTAAGGCACAACATCATAACGGTACAAAAGTTCCACTATCCTACAACTAGGCATGGCAACTGGAAAAATATGCATGGAAAAACATCTAGAGCACAGTAAAAATTACCCTATTCACAAGCATTGACCTCTACTCAAGAAATAAAGCAAAGAATTCAAACAATAAGGGAAAAATAGGAAACACAAAAATACCCTATTCAAGGGAATTAGTGGAATTGCACAAAATATTCAAAGACTTCCTACAAAAAGGCACAAACCACCTACCACAATGCTAGGAGATCGATATACTTGAACCACGATGATTGATTCTCCTTAAAATTTTGAAGATCTAATAAAATGTCCAAAACACTCAACCCAAGATATCTTGAGAAAGAGGGAAAATCATGGGACAAGGATGAAGCATAAGAGAGAGCTTACCGAGGTGATCCCAACACAATCGACGGCGGCTGAAACGGAGATCGGACGGAAGATCGGGGGCTTAGAGAAGGATCGCGGTCGTATGGGAGCTCTCGGCCGAAAGAGACCTAGAAGAAGGTCATTCTGGCAATTAAACGTGACCCCGGTGCGTTTAATGAAAAAAAAGAAGTACACGGTGTGTAATTCTGGGGTACATGGTGTGTACTTGGCCTTTATATACTCCGCTTTAAGCAGCTTCCACATCACCCTTACACACCGTGTGTGTGGCCTGTACATGGATAGCACACGGCCTGGCACTGCATCAAAGTACACAGTGTGTACTTAGAAAATTTCAAGATTTTCATCTTTTTCTCAAAAATGACCAGAAAAGGAAAAACATACCTGAAACGAAGATCCGGGTTCTTAGAAACTTCCCCCCTTAAAGAAATTCATCCCCGAATTTCCCTAACGAGGCATTGAAGAAGAAACCCCGAACAGCTCTGGCCACTATGATCGTACATCAGCCTCCCTCTCCCATGTCTCGTTCTATACTCGCTCATGCTACCATAGCACCCGTACTAGAGGAATAGACCGCCCACGGAGAACCTTCATACTGTGATCGACAATCCAGATGGGATGCTCCTCAAATTATGCATCCACTTCAAGCTCAACCTCCTCGGGCTGAAAGACATGAGACGGGTCTGAAAAGTAATGTCGGAGCTGAGAGACGTGGAAGACGTCATGCATGGCCTGGTACCTATGAGGTAACTACAACCGATAGGCAACCGGCCCAACTCTCTCCAGCACCTCAAACGGCTCGACGTATCGTGGTGAAAGCTTACCCTGTCTCTGAATCCTCTTGTATCCCAACCTTGGTGCAACACACAGGAAAACCTGATCCCCGACCTCAAACTCCAGAGGTCGTCTCTGCTGATCAGCATAAGACTTCTGTCGAGACTATACTATAGTCATCCTCTTCTGAATCAATTCTATCTGCTCTGAGGTCTCCTGAACAAGATGAGGTCCCACCCAGTAAAGCTTCCTCTCTTACCTCCATCCAGTATAAAGGTGATCGGCATGACCTACCGTACAAATCCTCATAAGGTTCCATCTGAATAGTCGCTTAAAAACTGTTGTTGTAGGCGAACTCCACAAGAGGGATATGCTTCTCCAAAGAACCTCCAAAGTCTAGAACGCAAGCTCGGAGCATATCCTCCAGAACCTGGATTGTACGCTTAGACTGTAGAAGGTCTGGGATCCTGCTCCTGATAGGTCCGCTCCACCGCAAAATTCTGGCCTGCCCCGCGGCCCTGTGACCCTGCCTGACCACTCTGAGCTGACTCTCCCTACTGACGTTGAAAGACGGGTGACTGACCGCCACGGCCTTGACCTCCACCTCGGCCTGAATGTCCGGAATAACTCCAGTTCCCCGAATGGTGAGAAACTGGCGGTGTTTCTCCTAAATGAGGAGTCATGGAAGAACCCCTGTCACCAGCTGCTGGTGAGAAAACCTGGCAGAAACGCTGAAGGTGACCCATCTTGCTGCAAGATCGGCACTCCACTGGGTCTCTATGGCACTGTGGTCTCGTGTGCCTTGACCTTCCACACTGGTAGCATACTACCTGGCTACCTGAAGATGTATCTCACCTCCTCAGATCACCACGCGTAGACTCCCTACAGCGCTTCCTACTATCAACTGGAGGAATACTAGCTCTGGAAGCCGAACTGCCCTGGCTCGCAGCTCCGGAGTCTCTCAGATTATGCTCTACAATCAGTGCCTAGTTGACGATGGAAGTGATGGAAGTCAACTGAAAGATATTCACCTGTGAGTGGATCTCCCGATTGAGACCATCCTCAAACTTCCTTGCTAAGAGCATCCCATCTCCACCCCGGAGGGGTGTGAAACGCTGCATCTCAGTGAAACGAGATGAATACTCCATAACAGAAAGAGTACCCTGTTCTAGACTCATGAACTTCTGGGCTTGATTAGATCTCAGGGTATCCGGGTAGAAGTAGTCGTAAAACACATACTGGAACTCCTTCCAAGACATAACCTACTGATGAACCGCCTGTGAGATCACGTCCCACCACCTCTTGGCGGAGTCTCATATCATATAGGTAGCGAGTTTGATCCTCCTTTCTAGAGGCATTTCCAGATGCTCAAAGATAGTCATCATGGATTCCAGCCATGACTCTACAGCTTGTGGTCCTCCTTCCCCTGAGAAAGTAGGAGGATACAGCTACTGGAAAACCCACGTCAAGTCTGCCATAGTCGTGGTAGGAGGTGGTGTTCCCTGAAAGTTCTGCATTATCCTCACAAAGCCTTCCCTAAACTGCGCATCAGCGCCTGCAACTAGTATGACAGCCGGTGCCAAGGCTTGAACGACTGGAGTATCGGCAGGAAGTCCCTGATCATCCATATTTGGCGTCTGATCACTATCCTGCAACTGACGTACAACCGGAGGACGTCTCGGAGGCATAGCTCTAAAAGATCAAAATCATACCTTAGATCAGGAATATCAAGGACAGAGAACAAAGGATTAAAAAACGGAATAGGAGAAGGAAACACTCAAGTTTTACAAAACATGACTACACAGCGTGTATAAACTCTACACGACGTGTACTTAACTCTATTCCCCTGCCCGAGTCTCCTTGCATGGCTAACCCACATGGTATTATTAAACTGAGACTATACGGCATGTTCCCTATGGACACGGCATGTAGTAGACAAGTTTTCAATGACCCGTGTTGTTAGTTACACAGCCGGTTACACAGCTGAGGCTACACGGCGTGTTCCGAACAAACACGACGTATACTTGAAGATTTTTTCCAACCCGTTTTGTTGGAGACATGGCTGGGTACACGGCTGACCCTTACATGGAGTGTTCCGAACAAACACGGCGTGTATAGGAGGAGATAACACCGCCCCATGTTGTTCGTGACACGGCCGGGTACCTAGAACAAGGCTACACAGCGTGTTCATAAAAAACATGGCGTGCATTACACGAGCTTCCCCGACCCGTGTTGTTAGTGACACGGCCGGGTACACGGCTCACTACTACACGGTGTGTACCTACCGTACACAGCGTGTTCCTAGGGATTTTTCACAACCCGTGTTTCTTCTCACAAAATCAGTGACACGGTTTAAAAACTACACGGCGTGTATATATAAAGTACATGCCGTGTATTCTGGGTTTTTCCGGGCAATAGCTCTGAAACTGCACCGAAGCCCAGAAAACACTGAAAAACAAGCATGAAGGTGCCAAATTCTGATCTGTGAGGGCCCATAATCCCCGTGAATCAAAGCTTGGCATCTCTGACATATCATATCTAAGGTAAAAAATTCAATGATCCACCAAGTTCTGATTCATGAGGGCCCATAACACCTCAAGAACCAAAATTTGGCATTCATTTAAGCAAGGTACAATACAAAAAACCTCTCTATCAAACTGAAGGGATTCTCTCAAATCATCTATCACAACAGCATGCATAATCTACACAACATCTATCACAACAACATGAAATTGCTAATTAACCCTAGATGGAATGGTAAGAATGCATGGCATGTGATTTCTAAAAAGTGCCTATATGATGAATGAGAGGGAATACCCTCATCTCATCGGGTTGTGACAGAAATAGAACCACAATATCAACAACAATAACAACACAAAGCATGTGAATCACTATAGGTGAAGTCAGATCAACTGTAACATTGCAAAACCAAAAAACTGTAATAAGTGGGGTAGATAGGATTTTCCCTGTACACGGGTTAGCTACTCCCGAGCACAACTTAATACCAAGTACTGAATCTTTCCTATCCCTGGATAAAGGCTCCAAACAATAAATTAAGAGAAAATAAACTCATATGATACCACTTTGTAACATCCTGGTTCTGGAAGCCACCCAGAGGCGCCTCTTACCCGGTTGGTCACATGGCCTCAAGCGCATTTCCCCAAACTCCAGAGGCTACCGACTAGCAGCGAGGGCCTTGGGTGTGATAGTGGGGAAACTATGACCTCATTGGCTGAGTACACAGCAGAAGAAAAACAAATAGACAATAGCAGAAACTGTAACCATCCATACAAGAGTAAACGATAAACAGAAGAAGACTAACAGTAAAAAACTGGAGCACACACACATATATATAAAATGATGCATGATACATATGTCTAGAAAAGCATCCAAACAAGTCACAATGCGGAATACAATACTAAACCAAAGTGCAAAATAAAACAAGTAAACTCCTTAGCATCGCAATCCATAGCTTGGTCATGTGCTCTCCAGCTCCATAGCAAGTCAAGTACCTAAAGTAGAAGGGATATTTCCCTTGTCTATACCTGAAACAATATAGTTTTCTTGGGCCCAAAATCATGGCCCAAATAGGATGTGAGACAAGGTCCTAGTAAGAAACCACCCAAAGATTTGTGCCTAATAGTCAGTGAATACATGGAAAGTAAAAGTACAGGAAGCAGTAAATAGGAAAGCACACAACAGCTACAATCCACAATGTTTAGCATATAAGGTACACAAGTAATAGCCAATAAACAAGTATAACAACATGTAACCCCCTGGGTAGTTCTCACAGCCTAACCCTTATGGTTCAACCTACAAGTACTAGCAACCCTCTGGGAGGCACACACAGTCTCACCCCTCTAGCTCAGCTAAAGAATAGACTCTCTGAGGAAGAACTCACTGTCAATTCCCCCTTTGGTCTCGTATCGTACTAAAGGATCTTTGGGAAAGCACTCAATGTCTCATTCCCCATGTGGCCCGCGTAGAGGAACTACAAACTCTCTGAGGAAGCACTCATCGTCAATTTCCCCTTTGGTCTCGCATCGAATTAATAAGACACTCTGGAGAAGCCCTTACGTCCATTCTCTCTATGGTCCACTACACTAGGTTCTCACAGCTCTGTGTAAAATAAACATGCATAGCATGCGTATCACCCCAAGTAAACCTTAAGAACTACTTGGCTATCATTCTATGGCACAACAGCATAACAGTACAATAGTTCCACTATCCTACAACTAGGCATGGCAACTTACAGAGCACAGTAAAAATTACCCTATTCAAAAGCATTGACCTCTACTCAAGCAATCAAGCAAAGCAGGCAAACAATAAGAGAAAAATAGGAAACACACAAATACACCATTCAAGGGAATTGGTGGAATTGCACAAAATATTAAAATACTTCCTACAGAAAGGCACAAACCACCTACCTCGATGCTAGGAGATCGATATACTTGAACCATGATGATTGATTCTTCTTAGAACGTCGAAGATCTGAGAAAACGTCCAAAAAGCTCAACCCATGATATCTTGAGAAAAAGGGAAAATCATGGGACAAGGCTAAAGTAGAAGAGAGATATTACCGAGCCGATCCCAATGCAATTGACGGTGGCTGAAATAGAGATCAGATGGAAGATCGGGGGCTCAGAGAAGGATCTTGGCCGTACGGGAGCTCTCGGTCGAACGAGACCTAGAAGAAGGTCATTTTGGTGATTAGACGCGACCCCGGTGCGTTTAATGAAAAAAAAGTACATGGCATATACTTCTGGGGTACACGGCGTGTACTTGGTATTTCCATACTCCACTTTAAGCGGCCTCCACATCGCCCCTACACACCGTGTGTGTGGCCCGGACATGGGCAGCACAAGGCATGGCGCTGCATCAAAGTACATGACGTGTACTTATAAAGTATATGACGTGTACTTAGAAAATTTCCAGATTTTCCTCTTTTTCTCAAAAACGACCAGAAAAGGAAAAACATACCTGAAACGAAGATCCGGGTTCTTACAAAATTGATAAGCTTATCAAATAGAACTTCATCATAGAATTTTAGTACCCTAAATGGCTAGCCAACATTATCTCTATTAGGAAGGAGAACTGGAAAATCAGAGTATTTATCGACTTTTGAGATCTAAACTTTCATTGTCCAAAGGATGATTTTCCCCTCCCAGTGATAGAGCTGTTGATCGGTTCCACAGCTGGGTTCTAGGATCTCTCCTTCATTGATGGATATTTTAGATACAACCTATTCTAAATAGATCTTGAGGATAAGGAGTATATCACATTAAAATCACTAAAAGGGACCTTTTTCTATCAAGTAATTCCTTTCAGTCTGAAGAACGCAGGTGCCACTTATTTTCAGACCATGCACCACATATTCAAACTGATTATCAAGATGCTAGTGAAATTCTACATTGATGATTTGTTGGTAAAATCCCATCAGTTTCAGAACCATATCAGATATCTTGAGAAATTTTTTGGTTTCCTCCACTCTCAAAAATTGAAGATGAATTCCTTGAAGTGTTCATTCAGGATTACCTTTGGGAATTTTCTCAGTTCCTTTATCAAATATAGAGGCATCGAGATCAACCTAGATAAGATCAATTCCATCAGCCAAATGCCTCCTTCGAGTAACCTTCAGGAGCTCTAGGGCCTTCAAGGACACTTATCCTGTATATGTTGATTCATCACAAAGTTTTTCAGAAAGTGTAATCCCTAATCGAGGATTATGAAGAAAGGTACCATCTACCAATGGGATGAAGAGTGTTAGACCGCCTTCAAGGAAATCAAGTAGTATCTGCTACAACCTCAATTTATGATGGAACCAATATCTGGGAATCCTATGGTCCTATATGTGAACGTCGTATAATTTTCCCTCAGCACCCTTATTACCTAAAATAACAATGAAGGAAGATAGAATGATTTATACTATCTTAGTTACATGCTCCTTGACACAAAGGACAAATATGCCACCATATAGAAGAGCTACCTCACGTTGGTTTTTGCAGAATAGAGGTTGCGACATTATTTACATCATCATAAGATATAGCTAG
Organism: Viscum album; assembly: GCA_963277665.1. Lineage (NCBI taxonomy): Eukaryota > Viridiplantae > Streptophyta > Magnoliopsida > Santalales > Viscaceae > Viscum > Viscum album. The sequence continues at coordinate 2,119,344,023 of OY728123.1, forward strand.
TGTACTGAGTAGACCCACTGAAGTATATCCTAAATTTTCCCATGTTGAAAGTATGGATAGAATACTGGGTAGTAATCCTTCATAAGTTCGACATCATTTTTGTTCTGCAGAAAACCATCAACGGCCAAGCATTAGCAGACTTCCTGGAAACCCATATAGTTCCTGAAGAAGTGCCTATGAACATTTATTTTTCATATGATTTCATTCTATCAATATACTAGGCTATTCATTTTTAGAATATGCACTTTGATGGTGCCTCCTGAAGCCCAACTTGTAGAAGTTCGAACTATCACAAGCTCATCAGAGTAGGCCTAAGGATCATCATCATCACACTTGTATAGGTTGTCCTTACATACTCATTCCTATTGTTATAAGTATTCACCAATAATGAGGAAGAGTATTAGGCTCTCATTACTAGTCTTGATCTATCCCTTAGGATTGATGTCCCTCTCTTTCATGTGAAGGGATACTCTGAGTTAGTCATCAAACAGATCAATAGTGACTATACCATCAGAAATCCAAAGCTTGTTCCCTTACTGGAGAGAACTCACCAACTAATGGCTCATCTCCCTTCTTAAATAGAGGTGAATCATGTTCCCCAGTTGTAGAATGGTCGATCTGACGCCTTATCCAATCTATCCACCTCTCTTGTAGATCCTGTCCAGGATGAACTTTTTGTTCATGTGGCACATCGGAGAGTCATTGCTCCCATCAGTCCAGACAATAGCGATATCCAGTAAGTGAACTATCTAACCACCAGTGATTCCATATATAGAACTTTGAGTTCCCACACTAAAAAAGAAACCTACCATTAGAAAACTTCTTTTTGAGTACCTCCATCATGTTATACTCCCACTAGACAGAGCCGAACGTGAGTGAATTCATCGTTGTGCATCACAGTTTACCCTCCATAGTGGGCCTAACCTTGAGAAGGCTCTCTACAGACATGGATTTGATGGAATTATACTCTATTTCATACAAATAGGTGAAGTTCCCTAGGTTATATAGGAATTACATGAATTTTATAGTGATCATCCGACAAAGTTGAAGCTCTCCCACCAGATTTGGAGGTCAGGCTACTTATAGCCCATTGTTGTCTGCGACTATATAAAGTATGCCTAGAGGTATCACGAGTGTAAGATTCATGCCAACTTTGTACATAGAATGTTGGATCCCCTTTACACTACCAATTACTCTTGTCCATTTGCAGTCTGGGGACTCAATGTTGTGGGGTCACATCCACCAACGACAGCTCGACAGTGTAGGTTCATTCTGACCACAATAGATTTCTTCTCCAAATGGGTAGAATAAATTCCTCTTAAGGAATTCAAGGCCCAGTCAATGATAAAAATTTTGATCTCTCACATCATCCACTGATTCAGAGTTCCTCACTTTATTCTCACTAACAACGATACCAACTTTTGAGATGCTAAGCTAAATAGATTGTACGACAAGTAAAACGTCTATTCAAACCATACTTCCTACTACCATGCATAGGAAAATGGGAATATTGAGTCATTAAACAAAAAACCCTCTAATTTTCTATAGAATATGGTGGGATGGAATAAGAAAAGTTGATCAGACAAGCTCCCTAACACCCTCTGGGCCTATCGAACGACAAATCGAAGTTCCACCTAGGTGACTTCATATTCCCTAGTGTACAAAATAGTGGCAGTCACGTCCATTGAGATTCAATTTTTATCACTTCAAATAACTTTCTATGACCATAATATGCTATAAAAATGGAAAATGTCTATATAACTGAGCTAGAATCCCTCAAAGAGAACAGGCTTCAAGACTTTCACAATCTAGTGAGGCACTAGAACAAGATAGCAAGACCGTTAAACAAAACAAATTTCCTCTTCTCCTTCCTTCATAGTGACATGGTAATGGCTCTTAGAATGCCAATGATACCTGGAAAGAAGCCACTAAAGTTGGAACCCAAGTGGGAAGGAAGTTACATTATTCACAAGGTATATTCTAATAGTGTGTACTCTTTGATCACCATGGAGGGAGAGTGCATTACTCCTCAAAATAATTCCACATTTCTTGAACAATACATCATGTAAGGAGAATTTCCATCTCTGCACAACATTAAATTGTGTAACATCGGTGGTCCTCTCTACATGACCATAAAAGGAACATAATAGTGTCTCAGCCTCACCATGATAAAATTCATAGCACTAATGTCCTAGTTTCAGGACATTAAACTATGTAACAACCATTCATCCTATTTGTATGATAATAAACTACATAATAAATATCATCCTTACCATATGAATTTAAACTTTATTTCAACATACTAGGCATGTGATGATAAACTACATTCATATTACAAACTCCATGACCTAAAATTGAGATCCTATGGTTCATAAAACATGACCTTGAACTATTGGAAAAACGTTTGAGTTCCATGAACTTAAACTAGGAATCCCAGTCCAAGCATCATGACTTTAAACTGTATACATATTTTCTTAAGGATTTTTTTCACAGAAGTAGGCATAATAGGCTTCATTCATGTTGGGTTTTTTACTCTGATTCCCTTTGTATATTCCTCTGAATCAATACCCTTCTTTGTTCTGAACTTTATGAACTTGAACTAAGAATCTTCATCCAGGAATCATGACTTTAAACTGTGTGCAGGCCTTCTTGGTAAAGTGTGGTGTGGAATTGGTCCTTCATGGACCTCATTCACATCATTTTTTTCACTCAATCATGCCACTTTACACATTTCGATAATTCACTACCCCATGGTCCAAACTCCAAGACCTTAAATCGAGAGCCTTTGGTCCAGGTGACACAACCTTAAACTGTTCAAAGAAAGTCTAAGCATCATTAATTTAAACTTATTCAAGTTTCTCTCTAGACTTTTTTTGAATGGTGGTCCTCCTTAGCCCTCATTCACATCGGGCTTGTCATTCCACCACATGACTCATGTTCATTTGGGGTACCCAATCTTATAGGTCCAAACTCTATGACCTTAAACTAAGAGCTTATGTCCTCAACACATGACATTAAACTACAATCTTACCATGTATAAAACCAATATGACTATTACATATTAATAAGAGATTATGTTTACTCCATTTTGAATTGGGACACCTCAAATGATAAGTATATGATGGTTAAAAAATGTTACCCCATACTCTGAACATGGTATGTCTCACGATAGCCATGAGATGCCTCAATTCCCTCATTAGAGAGGATCATCCCTACCGATGTTGGGCTCTTACTGTTTCATGTTCTAGAACTACATGTGGCTTGATTCCCATCCTTATGCGATACGTAGCGATTATTGTAATTATCATCTCTATGGTAATCCACAAATTAATCAAACCCTTTGGCCCCTTGGCCTTAGTTACGGTCCAGGCATTACATCCTTAAACTATATGCAGTTTATCTTAAGGTGTTTATATGGTATCTGAGCCTCCTAATCCTCGTTCATGTTAGGTTTTACTTATTTTGTGACAAATATATACCTTTGGAGTGAAAATTTTCCCTATAGTCCATGCAACATGACTCTAAAATTCCCACCATGGTCTAGATTGTATGACCTTAAATTATGTGTGTTACCTTATAGAACTACATGTGGTTTGATTCCCATCCTTATGGGATATGTAATGATGGTCGGAATTCCCATCTTCAGGACCAACCACAAATTCCTAAAATCCTTCGTCCCTTTAACCCCATATTTCTTTGAACTTTTTGACCTTAAACAAATAGACACCCTTAGTTCAATCATCATGACTTTAAACTATGTTTAAGTCTTTTTAGTAATGTGTGGTGTGGCGTTGGGCCTCCCAGGCCCTCATTCATGTCGGTATTGTCACTTTGTCATGCTACGCATCCCCTTTCTTGGTACACTCCATATTTTCTAAACTTTATAAATTTAAACTAAGTGCTCATGGTTCAAGCTCTAAGACCTAAAACTAGTATCCATGGTCCATGAAATATGAATTTAAACTATTTTCAAAACCTGAATTTGAATTCCACTTTCTGATTCACCCCATTCCACACTTCAATTATTTCTCGGTTTTGATTCCCATCATCTTTAAAATCCAGAAAAAAAACACTAATGGTGATGGTCTCATGACATTTATGCTCACCTCCCATCTAGGGCCAACTATTTAATGGATCCCTAGTATTAAATGTTGTATCTTGTGTTTCGAACTTGGTTAACAGTTGATCCTTCATTTTCTCTCCCCATTCTCGAATAGTATGGTTGTGGTCCCTATGTTTTAAACATGGGAAACAGTTGATCCCTAATCATCATTCACCCCATTTATCCAGGTCTTGAAAGTCTCAATTTACCTTCTTTCCATATCCATATATCTTTATGTAATTCCAACACCATTGATGTCACCACTTCACGCATTTGCACACGTTGAGTAAGAAGACTGATGTCACTAGAAATTATCAACCTAGTATCTCATCACCCCTAAAGTGTGATTCCACATTTCATGAATACCCCCTTTCCATTCCTTTTTCCCCACACCAATCATGACTCACATGGATTAGAAGTTTTGGTAGGGTGTGTACTGATGTGGTCGAGTTGCACAAAGGATCCCTTGGTCCAAACTCTATAACCTTAAACTAGGAGTCTATGTCCAAGAATTAGGACTTTAAAATGAATGCTGATCCTACTAAGAATGTGTGGTGTGGTGTTGGGTCTCTTTGGTTCTCATTCACATAGTTTTTTTCATCTTTCCACGCTACACATATTTGTTTGGAGTATACCATGGTTTGAGTTCTACAACCTTAAACTAAAATTCCACATCCCTAGCGTTTGAAGTTAAACTGAGTGATTGGTCCAAACTCTATGACCTTAAATTAAGATCTGAAAGTCCAATCATTATGACCATAAACTATTTTTATCCCCTATAGTCTATGCAGCATTACTTTAAACTGCCTTTTATTTTCCGGACCATACAACCTTAAACTATGTGAAACGTTCTGTTTGTATGATGTTAAACTATGGGACGCATCCTAATCACACAACGTTAAAACATACCCTATATAATCCTCATTGTATTATGTTAAACTGCATGTTTATCATCCTCATTTTCATTATATAAAACTACAAGGCATCCTAGGACCTTGCCTAAGAGGTCCTCTCCGATGTTGGTCATCTAATGGATCGTTCACAACTTCAGCTATTGTTTAGCATCAAAGATGATGTTTTTCCTAGAAAATGAGTTTGACCTTTGATCATACCAATATACCTCCACCAATGTTCTCTAAGACATGGTGGCATCATTCCAGGAGTTTTGGAATCCATTTGAACATTCCATCACTCCATTTCCACGCTTCACGTACCCCTTATTTGGATCTTCATCCACCTCCACATCTGAAGGGACCCCCTAGAAGCATGGTCTCATTCCATACTAGATCACTAATCAATATGGGTCAACACCCCGAAATACTTTGGACAAAAATCTAATATAGGTTTTGTGTTTTGAACATGGTCAGTGGTCGACCCCCATTGGTTTTTCCCCATTCCCAACTAATGATATGGATACTATGTTTCGAACACAGATAGCAGTTATCTTGTATCACTATGCCACTCTCCTTGTGTTCTAGATTTTGGGAATTTTCATTCACACTTTACACTCCCCTTTGTTTGAATAGAATTCAACACCTATGGTGTTATCCCATTTGGTCACTAGAGCACATTGAAAAAGAAAGTTGGTTGTTTCGAGAGCCTCGTTCTTCTGCCACATCCTCTCTCAGCTCAGACACTCTTGATGGTCATTCAATAATAGTAGACCCTGATTGTTCGAGAATTTTCTAGCATTATCATATGAAAATCAATCACATGGTTGTACCTTGTTTCTCACACTGGATATGACCCATGTGATCTTAGGGATTGGTTGTCGGTTTTCTCAGAAATACAATCAAAGTAAGATAATAAAGAAAAATTTTGCACATGAAAATCAAGAAAACCATAGTATTAGGGGTTCATCCACACATTAGATCCTCCCCTCCATAAAATGTGACTCTACTACTCTGCCTCAGTAATCAATCACTCGATCTTGTCTAGCCTCCAAAGAGTGGTCTTGAAGACCTGTTGTCGCACTACCATGTCTTCCTTCTCTTTATTGGCCTTGGAGAAAACATATTTGGCCCTGATATAATGTTGGTCATGCTCCGCCTGGAACTTGAACTCGTCCTTCTTGATCTCAACATCCTTGCCCTCAGATGTTGTCATTTGATCCCTCATACTACTAGTGATCTCAACCTGAGTAGAAGTAGTTATTGTGTGCTCTTGTTTCAACCCCTCCAGGCAGGAAATATATTCCTTATCCTTCTTAAGTGCTTGTAGGCCCTCAATTTTGTGTTTCCTCTATGCCAATTCAATATCCTTCCATTTGAAATGTTCTTGATCGATAAGGAATTCCTAGTCTAACACATGAAGATTGCTAGAATTCACTCTATCAGTCCCTAGGATGAATAAACAATGGTAGAGAGATCCCACTCATTATGGCAGTTCGGTTATCTGTATGTGAGTGATAAGGTTTTGCACATTCCTCCACACATTGCGATGGATATCCTGATTATCCTCAGAACCACTGATCTAAAATCCTCAAAATCGTTAGATGGTGTGGGATCTAAGGAGGAAATATCACCAATATATTTTTTTCTGAATCTTCCAGGTGTAGATCTTTGTCCATAAGTGAATTGATAACTATCTCTGAGAATTTTTCCTTACCAGCCACTCCACTAGTATTAGAGGCTCTCACTACACCTTTCAGTACTAAATAAATGGAAAACATCACCCCAACTCCCATGTGTTGAGAAAAATATTGTTTTCAACAATATATAATAATGTTATTTAAAGGGGGTGATTATTGAAAATAATACTTGAGATTATTGAAAATAATACTCTGTCTCTTTATGATAATTTTGATGCTCACAAATATCCTTAGTAATTTTCTAATGATTTTATTTAGTATTTTTTAGGAATTTATTAATTTATTTTACTCTTGAAATAACGAGAATTTATTACTTGTTCGGAATCTGCTTTAAGCATGTCCTGGAATCACTATTCATACCTTACATGAATAAATGTAGCGCAGAATCTGCTTTAGCACATTCTGGAATCATTGTTTATACCCTACGTGGATAAACGTAGCGTAAGGATGAAAAGCATGTATACTTTTTGAGATAAGAGAAAAGTATGGTTAAACAACCATACGTTGTCAACAAAGTATGGAAGGAGAACCGTAAGTAAGTACTAAACGTTACGTTTGTTTCTCAAAAGTATGGTTTATCAACCTTACGTTTGTGAACAACCATGCATTCTTGGAAAAGTATGGATCAAGTAAAAGTATGGATCTTTTACCGTACGTTTGAGAGTTGAAGAAAAATTATGGATGATCAACCCTACGTTTAAGATCAACCTTATGTTTGGAGGAAGTAACATGAACCCTACGTTTATGATTCAACCTTATGTTTGAAGACTATGTCATCAACCCTACGTTTGGAGGCCATGTCATCAACCTTACATTTGGCGTCGGAAATTTTGAAAGATGATATTTTTATGCAGTGATCAGCAAGCTGATAATTGGGCGGATTTCAAGCTGGATTTAAAGTCATTTTTAAAATACGACTTTGACTGATTCAAAGTTGTTTTATCAATGGATTTAAGATCAAATTAAAATGATCTTTTTATGCCGAGTCTTAAGGGAAGTTATGAATTCTCTGTAAATTCGAATTTTTGAATATCGCGAATAAAAAAGGCGACTTTTATGGATCTAAATGTGCAGGAGATATGCCCAGATTTATTATATATGTTTTCTATGAAACAATAGGTACAAGCATGTATGGTAATCAATCTATTATCAAAAAGGTTGAAAATATAGACTACAAAAAGCACCCAGTTCTGCTGATTCAATAGGAGCATCAAAGCTCTGTTTGTTTAAGAAGAAAGAACTCGATAGAAGATTCACCTGTTCTACATCGAATATCTACTATGGATCTACTACTACTGATGTTGTAAACTATATCTCTATATATATTGCAACTAGATCAACTCGGAACTACTTTGACTTGAAAATCAATATTTCTAGAGACTACGATCCATCTGTTGTCAATTGATTTCTGTTGCAATTATGAAGATCAAATGGAAAAGTTTTTTTAAAAAATTCTATTTATCTTGAGTAACCAGCTTCTTGTACTAAGATGTGTAGGTACGTGTTTGAACCAGAAGGCTTTGTTAGCCTGAATATTGTAAAGGTGCCAACTGCCTGTACTCAGTTGTGAACCGGTCTATTGAAAAGAGGACCAGATAGTGAAAATCACCAAGCTCGTGGAGTTGAGTGTTGGTGGAGTGGACTAGGGGACTTCTGTTCCCTGAACCACTATACATCTTTGTGTTCTTGTTTTTACTTATTCTGCTGAATGATCAAATCTGATAAATTATAGAGGACAGAACTCGTTCAATCAAAGAGTTACCAAAAAATTGCAAAAGACACAATTCACCCCCCCCCCCTCTTGTGTATAATCTGTAGATTCAGATCCAACAATTGGTATCAGAGGAGGAGCTTCTGATAGAGCCTTAGCAAGCAATAATAATTTAAAGATTATACAACAGAGCATCATAACTGATACAAGAGAAGGGATGTCAATGGTCAGAGCACCATATTTTAATTGAGACAATTATGGCTTCTGGAAATCATGCATGATAATATATCTGAAAAAACTTGGATATAAAGTCTATTCAAAGATGTTGACTCCTTATGAAATTCCTGAAAATCCTGAGACATGGAGTGTTGCTACAGAGGCAGAGTACGATATGAATTCGAAGGCTATGAATGCAATTATCTGCGGTCTAGGACCAGATGAATTTAATAGAGTATCTCAGTGCCCCACAGCATATGAGATGTGGCAAACAATAGCCATGGCATATGAAGGAACAGAAAATGTGAGACAAATGAGATACGCAACTTCCAAATTGAAATTTGATACTTTTAGAATGTTTGAAGGTGAAAGCATTACCCAAATGAATGGGAGATTGACAGAAATTGTCAATAATATAACATCTCTAGGAGAACATATCATGCAGGCTGATCAAGCATTAAAAGTTCTAAGGGTACTTCCTACTCGATGGAATGGTATCTCTACTGTAATCATACAATCAACACCTGTCAAAGATCTAACCATGAGAGAGCTGATTGGTACACTGATGATGTATGAAGTTGAAATGCAAGATGAGGCAAATGAACATAAGGTCTACATCAAAAGAGAAGATACTTCCTTGAAGGTAACTTCACAAAAAAAGAATATAAATATGAAGAATAGAGAAATAAAAGCTAAATCAGAAAGCTCTGACTCATCTAACTCAGATGAAGAACTGACTCAACTAGCCAGAAAATTTAGAAAATTCTACAGCAAGAAAAGAGGCTTCAAAAAATCCTTTAAGGGAGATAATAAGGAAGTAATATGTTATGAATGCAAGAATATGGGGCATATTATACTAGATTTCCCACAATTGAAAGATGAAAAGAAAAATAAATTCTTCAAAAGAAATGACTTTGAGCAGAAAGACAAGAAATCTATGAAAGCCACTTAGAGTGTATCTAAAGACTCCAGTAGCTCTCCTGAATCAAGCTCAAAAAAATAAGAAGTCAATCTAAAGGCAAACATGTGTTTCATGGAATAAAATGATGAGGTACACTCATATTACTCCTTTGACTCAAACAATGAATCAAATTCTGAATCAATATACACAAATGAAAAACTTGCAGCCTACTGCAATATGCTTGAAGAAAGATATGACTCACTATTTAAAAAACATAAGTCACTAAAGAACATACATAAAGCTATTTTAGATGAAAGAGATAAACTACTAAAACAACATAAGGAATTAACAGATAAATACAATTCTATTAACACTAACTATATTAATTTTGAATCAAGAATAAAAACACTACAGAATGAAGTAGAATCTTACAAACAGGATGCATTGGTTTTTACAAAAGGAGAGAATTCTTTAAATGAAATTCTTGAAAAAAATATCATTAAAAAGGAAATATTTTGAATTGGTAGTAAAGGAGAAAAACCTAAATTATATAAAAACTATTTTGTTCCTAGCTCTAAAAGGGTTAATTGTAACTTTTGTGGGACAAAAGGACATATAGCTAAAAACTGTTTCTTAAGACAACCTCAAATTTGTGTTATTAAGAAAGCCTATATTTCAAAAGACTTATATGATTTAGATGATTTTAAAAGAACAAAGAAAATATGGATACCCAGATCATTGCTAGCTAATGCCCTTAGACCCAATAGAATATGGGTACCAAAGCAATTTGTTTGAATGTCTTTGCAGGTAGTAGGACAGCAGAGTAGAAAAGATATATGGTACATAGACAGTGGCTGCTCAAGAAATATGAGTGGAAACTCATTGAATTTATCTTCACTCACTCAAAATAAAGGAGGACTTGTCACATTTGGTGAAAATGCCAAAGGAAAAATCATTGGCATTGAAACTGTTGGAGATCCAAAAATAGTCTCAATCAATAAAGTACTTTATGTACAAGGATTAAAACACAACCTGATAAGTATCTATCAACTCTGTGATAATGGATATACTGTTGATTTTACTGAAAATTGTTGTGTTGTTTCTAAAGATAAACTTTTTAAATTTAAAGCACCAAGAACTGATAATGTCTATTCTTTGGATTTAAATTCCTTGTGTAAACAGCAAGTAAACTGCTTGACTGCTAAAGTAAGTGAATCCTAGATCTGGCATAGGAGACTTGTACATTGCAATGTATATGTTTTACATAAATTATCTAAGAAATATTTAGTTTCTGATTTACCTAGTCTTAAATTTGAAAGTAACAGATTTTGTGATGCATGTCAACTTGGCAAGCAACACAAATCATCCTTAGAATCTGTTAACAAAATTGCTACATCTAAACCTCTAGAACTTATTCATATGGATTTGTTTGGACCTTCCATAGTATCAAGCTTGGCTGTTAAATTATATATATACGTTTTAGTTGATGACTATTCTAGATTTACATGGATTTTCTTTTTGAAATTTAAAAATGAAGCTTTTACCTTATTTGAAAGTTTTTGTAAAGCTGTTCAAAATGAAAAAGGTTTTAAAATAATTTCATTAAGAAGTGGTCATGGTGGAGAATTTGAAAATCAGGAATTTAATTCCTTCTGCTCAAATATGGGTATTAAACACACCTTTTCTGCACCCAGAACACCTCAACAGAATGGGATTGTAGAAAGGAGAAATAGAACAATTCAAGAAATGGCTAGAACTATGTTAAATTAATATAGCATACCGATATATTTTTGGGCATAAGCTGTGAATACAGCTTGCTATATAATTAATAGAGTTTTAATTAGACCTATTTTGAAAAAGACACCCTATGAACTATGGAATAACAGAAAACCTAAAGTTAACTACTTTAAAGTTTTTGGATGCAAGGTTTACATCTTAAACACCAAGGATAATCTTGGTAAGTTTGATCCAAAATTTGATGAAGGTATTTTCTTAGGATATTCTTCTACCTCCAAAGCTTATAGAGTTTATAATAAGAAGTAAAGGATTGTTGAAGAATTAGTTCATGTGAAATTTGATGAATTTTATCCCTTTGAGAAAAGGACAGATCAAATGGATGAACTTGACTCTAATGATAACATGAGACTTGAGAACTTAAAGAATGATTTTGAAAATGATATAAAATAAATTCAGTCCAGTTTAGAGGAACATGATACTGAAGAACCTTTAAATATATTACTTAGATGGACTAGAACCCTAAAGAATAACCCTTTAGAAACTGTAATAGGTGACCTAGAAACTGGTGTTCAAACTAGAAGAAACTTAGGAAACCTAGTGGAATTCTCTATCTTCCTATCTCAACAAGAACCCAAGACTATAGAATAAGCTTTAGATGATGAAAGATGGGTAATAGCAATGCAAGATGAATTAAACCAGTTTAAAAGAAATGAAGTTTGGGAATTAGTGGAAAGACCTAAGAATTATCCTGTAATAGGAACCAAATGGGTCTTTAGAAATAAACAAGATGACCAAGGCACAATAACTAGAAATAAAGCAATATTAGTAGCTAAAGGATATAATCAAGAAGAAGGAATAGATTATGATGAGACTTTTGCACCTATAGCTAGGTTAGAAGCCATTAGAATCCTTTTAGCCTATGAATCTTATATGAATTTTAAATTATTTCAGATGGATGTTAAATTTGCCTTTTTAAATGGTTATTTAATGGAGGAAGTTTATGTTGAGAAACCTCCTGGCTTTGAAAACTATCAAAAACCTGATTCTGTTTTTAAAATTACTAAAGCTCTTTATGTCCTTAAACAAGCACCTAGAGCTTGGTATGAAAGATTAAGTTCTTTTATTTTGAAAAATGACTTTACTGTTGGATTGGAATATACAACACTCTTTAAGAAAACTGTGAAAAATAATGTTTTATTGGTTCAAATTTATGTTGATGATGTAATCTTTGGATCAACTAATAAAACTATTTGTCATGAATTTTCAAAATTAATGCAAGAAGAATTTGAAATGAGTATGATGGGAGAATTAAATTTCTTTTTGGGTCTTCAAATATTTCAAAAATATTTTGGAAATTTTTTAAATCAAAGCAAATACATTACTGATTTACTTAAGAAATTTGGACTTGAAAATAGCAAGTCATTTACAACTCCTATGTGTACTAATATAAAACTTGATTTGGATGAAACTGGGAAATTAGTTGACAACAAGTTATATAGAAGTATGATTGGTAGTTTGTTATATCTTACTACTAATAGGCCAGATATAATGTATTTAGTATGTCTCTGTGCTAGATTTCAATCAAATCCTAAAGAATCTCATCTAACTGTTGTTAAAAGAATTTTTAGATATTTAAAAGGAACTGTTTTTCAATCTCTTCTTTATCCTAAAACTTATGATTTTAATTTTATTTCGTATTCAGATACTGACTTTGGAAGTTGTAGATTAGATAGAAAAAGTACATCAGGAACATGTCACTTTTAGGGAAGTATTTAGTATCATGGTCTAGTAAGAAGCAACATTCAGTTGCCCTGTCAATAACCGAGGCAGAATATGTTTCTACTAGCAGTTGTTACGCACAAGTGTTGTGGATGAAAAACACTCTTATGTAATTTGGATTGAATTTTAATAATACACCTATTTTATGTGATAATACAAGTGCAATTAATATTTCAAAAAATCCTATTAGTCATTATAGAACTAAGCACATTGATATAAGGCATCACTTTTTAAGAGATCGTGTTATTAAAAAAGATATATTTTAGAATTTATAAATACTAAGATTCAATTAGCAGATATTTTTACTAAACCACTTCCCACTGCAAGGTTTGATTTTATTAAGGGGGAGCTAGGTTTATTTAATTTTAAATAATTTTTATTTTTATTTATTTTTATTTATTTTTGTAAATTTTATTTTGTGTTTTGAATACTGTTTAAGATTTTTTTTCTTTCGACATATGAAAATTTTATTTAAATATATGTAATGATTAGTGATTACATGGGAATCAAGGCTGTCAGAGCCTTTTCGACTTATAAACCATTTCACTTATATCGAAACCCTTTCGAAATCCGAAAATCGCACTTCTGCTACTAAAACCTAATCTTCAAACCTCTGAAACCCTAACCTTCAAACCTTCAGAGATTCTCACAGAGATGGTAAGAACTAAAAGAGCCAGTGAATCCGAGCCAAGAAATGCCAAGAGACAACGCTCTGAGGGAAGAAAAATCTTACAGGGAAAGGTAATCGATCTCAACTAGTTATTTCAGAAAAATCTATTGTTGAAGCAAGCGTTGTCATTTCAGAATCTTGAACAAATGTTCAACAGTGAAAATACGAAATTTCTGTATGAAGTATAACTTAGATACTTCTTCAAATCTGTACAGTTTAGTCTGGGAGATACCGAGGATAGTATGATGGCTAAGATAGAGGATAGGGATTTCTCGATCTCATCAGTAGAGATTGGTCAGATTCTCAACTGCCCTCATGAGGGAGTTTTTTATTTTGATTTGAAAAATATTGGAGATTCTGTGCATAAATATGAGGACATCATGTCTTTTCTTTTTTGTACTAATTCTATAAAGAAAATGTTTATCAAGGATTTGGAGCCTGATCAGAAAATTTTGGTCAAATTTATTCAGACCGGAATATCTCCAAGAATGGCAGAAATGGAAAAGATTTTGTACCCTAATATGTACATAATGTATCTTCTGTTAAGTGATATCAAGTTGAACTTCCCAAGCTACATGATATGATATCTTAATTACTGCTATCAAAGCGATTCCCGGATGAACTTCTATCCTTTCGGTCAATTTATTTCTAAACTGATGCTTAAGAAAGACATGGTGAGATTAGTGGATGCCCGAGTAAACTGTCATCACAGTAATGTTTTTAATGTTGGAACTTTAAGGAAGATTGGATATTTTTTTAGCATCATTAAAGAAAAACTTTTGCCAGTAGGAGCTAAGGAAGACTCAGAGAGTGCTCAGCCTCAACCTGCTAAGTCCAAGGAGGGACAAGCTGAATCAAGAGTTAGCAATGTAGCAAGAAGGATCTGATTTGAAGTGGAAGATGCTGAAGAAGAAAGAAGTCAGGAGGGACTTCAATCTCGAAGAACTAGAGCTGTTAATGAGGAAATTACTTCCCCTGTATTGGAAACAACAACAAAAGCTTTATTTACTTATTCTTTTTTAAGAGAAGTTGTTATTGATAAAACCATGGAATTTGTTAGTGAAATAATAGCACCAGTAGAGGGATCAGAAGCTCAAGAAGAAGCTCAAAGGGAGAATCAGGAACAGATTATAGCTGATGTTGAAGTTACACTTCAACATAACCAAGATAAGGAGGCAGTGTCTGGTGGGGAAGTGGCCAGACCTCAGGAAACTCCTAAAAATGTTGTTCTCTAAACTCCAGTGGAAGGCCAAGATGTTGATGTTTGTGGTGATCATGCTTTTGAAGCTCACATAGAAGTGCTTCAAGAATATTTTTCTATGGAGGATTCTGCAGACTCTAAGGAAAAATCTGTGGACCAACCAACTCAGGACAAAGAAAAAGAGAAATCTGATGCTGAATCATTAACTTTGGTACTGCTACATCATCCAGAGCCTGAGAATACGAATCAAGAATAGGGTGCCTCTGACTCAAGGAAGAAAGTTGAAGAACTGTACAAAAATGTGTCTCAGTTAGAATCTGAGAATGTCACTCTGAGAAATGCCTTAACCTTTGAACAATTGAGATTTCAAAAGCTAAAAGAGAGTACAATCTCAAGGCAATAAGTTGAAATGTTTAAAGAGGATATGCTGACTGTAGTTTCTCAATTGAAATCTGAAATGGTTATGAAGTTGGATTTATCAGATCTGAAGTTTTTTATGTAGAACCAATTTGCATCAGTTGTAAATAATGTTGTTAGTGGATCAGGTACTTCACCTGATTTAATCAGAAGGTTTCAAGATATCACAGCTGCGATGAGCAACATGAATGACAGTTTACAAGATCTTCAATGTAACAGTGCTCCTTTATCAGTGTTGCTGGACAATCAGAAGTTTTTAGTGGATCAACTGACATCTAGTGAGCCATCGATTAGAATTCTGTTAAATCAGTTATCAGATAAGCTGTCAGTGTTTTTCGAAAAAGAGGAAAGGATGCATGAGTTTTTCAGATTCAATTTAATCGAGGATATTCATATGACTCAAGAGAACAGAGTGCTCATTATCAAACTTGAAGATGGGATGATGAAGAGACTCCGGGAACAGTTTACAGAAATCAAGTCTGCAATCCAGAGGAGATAGAACCTGTTACCTATCTTGCCCAAACCTTAATTCCTGTGTATATCATTGTCATGTATATACTGCTGTTTTTGAATGAAAATTTCCTTCATTGTTTATTTGTTTCTTTCTCTATTTTTTTATTACTATTTTAAGTTAACATATGCCAGTATATCAGATAAATTTACTATTAAACAGTTCATTATAGCATTTACTAACAGTTTAGTGCAATATTAAAAGTGTTAAAATTCATTTTTTTATTATTCTTTTTGATATCACAAAAAAGGGGAGAATTTGGATACATACAACATCATATTTTTATTTAGGGGGAGAATTACATGAGAAAAAAAATTATTATTACTTTTATATAACTAATTTTGAAAGTTAATTTCATTTAAATAATTTTATTATCTTATGGGTTTTGTGATCAACAAAAAGGGGGAGATTGTTGAGAAAAATATTTTTTTCAACAATATATAATAATTTTATTTAAAGGGGGAGATTATTGAAAATAATACTCGAGATTATTGAAAATAATACTCTGTCTCTTTATGATAATTTTGATGCTCACAAATACCCTTAGTTATTTTCTAATGATTTTATTTAGTATTTTGCAGGAATTTATTAATTTATTTTACTCTTTAAATAACGAGAATTTATTACTTGTTCGGAATCTACTTTAATCGTGTCCTGAAATCACTTTTCAAACCTTACGTGAATAAATGTAGCGCGGAATCTGCTTTAGCACGTTCTGGAATCACTGTTCATACCCTACGTGGATAAATGTAGCATAAGGATGAAAAGCGTGTATACTTTTTGAGATAAGAGAAAATTATGGTTAAACAACCATACGTTATCAACAAAGTATGGAAGGAGAACTGTAAGTAAGTACTAAACATTACGTTTGTTTCTCAAAAGTATGGTTCATCAACCTTACTTTTGTGAACAACCATACATTCTTGGAAAAGTATGGATCAAGTAAAAGTATGGATCTTTTTCCGTACGTTTAAGAGTTGAAGAAAAAGTATGGATGATCAACCCTATGTTTAAGATCAACCTTATGTTTGGAGGAAGTAACATGAACCCTACGTTTATGATTCAACCTTATGTTTGAAGACTATGTCATCAACCCTATGTTTGGAGGCCACGTCATCAACCTTACGTTTGGCATCGGAAATTTTGAAAGACGATATTTTTATGCAGTGATCAGCAAGCTGATTATTGGGCGGATTTCAAGCTAGATTTAAAGTCGTTTTTAAAATACAACTTTGAATGATTCAAATCCGTTTTATCAATGGATTTAAGATCGAATTAAAAGGATCTTTTTATGCCGAGTCTTTAGGGAAGTTACGACTTCTCTATAAATTCTAATTTTTGAATATCGTGAATAAAAAAGGAAACTTTTATGGATCTAAATGTGCAGGAGATACGATCAGCTTTATTATATATGTTTTCTCTGAAACACCAGGTATAAGAGTGTATGGTAATCAATCTATTATCAAAAAGGTGGAAAATAGAGACTGCAAAAAGAACCCAGTTCTGCTGATTCAATAGGAGCATCAAAGCTCTGTTTTTTTAAGAAGAAAGAACTCGATAGAAGATTCACCTATTCTACATAGAATATCTAATGTGGATCTACTACTACTGATGTTGTGAACTATATCTCTATATCTATTGCAACCGGATCAACTCAGAACTGCTTCGACTTGAAAATCAATATTTCTAGAGACTACGATCCATCTGCTGTCAATTGATTTTTATTGCAATTGTGAAGATCAACTGGAAAAGTTTTTGTTAAAAATTTTATTTATCTTGAGTAACCAGCTTCTTGTAATAAGCTGTGTAGGTTCGTGTTTGAACCAGAAGGCTTTGTTAGCCTGAAGATTGTAAAGGTGTCAACTGCCTGTACTCAGTTGTGAACCAGTCTGTTGAAAAGAGGACCAAATAGTGAAAATCACCAAGCTCGTGGAGTTGAGCGTTGTTGGAGTGGAATAGGGGCCTTCTGTTCCCCGAACCACTATACATATTTGTGTTCTTTTTTTACTTATTCCACCGCACAATCAAATCTGATAAAGTATAGAGGATAGAACTCGTTCAATCAAAGAGTTATCGAAAAATTTCAAAATACACAATTCACCCCCCCCCCTCTTGTGTATAATCTGTAGATTCAGATCCAACACCTTGGATACCCCTTCTAGTGGTTAAACCTTAGCCTTATCCCCCACAGATTCCATCATTGGAAATTCCGATAAGGGTGAATCTAGTACAGCCTCTTGAACTACTCTATCATCTATAATAGTTGTTTCCCCATCCACTATAGCTTCATCTATAGCAACCACTTCTGGAAAAACCTATTTGTTCGGATCAACCACCACATCTCCTTCAGGAGACCTTGTTATGGGTTGTGCCTCAACCCCCTCCACCAAGGGTGTAGTCTCAGTATTACCCTTTAGTGATGCCTCTATGATTGGATCAACTACCATGGTCTCCCTAGACATTTTTTTCAGGAGAGTATCCTATATCATTTCCACCTCATCCTCCAAGGCCACTTCCTCAATGGAAGGTGTTGATAGTTGATCACTTGTGGCCACAATGTCAGGAAGGGTCCCCATACGTTCCATTTTATGGGTTGAGGTTCCCCTGTCCTTCAAATGAGGTCGATTGTAGACTTTACCTTATTTAGTGATTATTGATTCCTACATAAGTAAACAAAGGATCATGTAATGAGATTGAATATTGAGTGGTGTTCAAAATCATACAAATATCAGTGAGTTTACCTAGTCTGTAGTAGAATTCCTATACCCTTCTAAGATTTGGTAAGCGTCACTCCCCCAGGAGTCTTCTGATTCTTCACCTTAGACCACACCATAAATCACATGGATCACAAGGGAATGTTGAATGGAATACATGCCCAGTAGTGTCCTCACTCGATTGGTCATAGGATGCATGGTACCCCAAGAGTAGATTACCTCCTCCAACTTTTCCATGTATTGCATCACTTTAGTGTGGGGAGAATAGAAGTATTCCCTTGAATGTCCCAGTCTGGTGGGAAATATATCATCGATAATGAGATACTGTAAAGCCCCATTAGGAGTGGTGATCTGCTTGTGAAGTCCCCAGGCCTCCTAAGCATTATGATACATGGTGTCATGGGTATCATTCGATTGATGTATCCATTTTCCTATCCCTTGAGCATGCACCCTTATGATCACCCTAGAGGGATCCCCTTTTTCCCTTCCCTGCCAACCTAGGAGCATTGAGCCTAGCATTATTCCTCTCCATACATATCCTACATTTTTGGGCCCATGGACTGCTGGACACATGTTTTTTTCCAACCCACTAGACCAGTTCTACTACGATGGCACCCTTCAGACACTATTCAACCCTATCCCCGTGGTGGAGGGACTACCCTTCCATTGGATCGAGTGGATCACTACCTCAGCATGACCCCAGGATAAGCACTCACCCAAATATGAGTGTAATAATGAGTAATCTTGTATGCAGTAATGGGTGAAGGCAGCTCATTCTGCATATTTTTGTCTTTTCATGTGAACATGAACAATAGTTTCCTCATCATAAAAGGATGGCACTCATGATGCACCTATGAGTACACCTTAGGGTTTAACATCTACAGACACATGAATTACCTCAAAAAATAGTGTGGATTTCATGGCTCACAGACCAAATCATAGTTGACTCTAGCTTATAGTACCCCACCTCAAAAGGCCAAGAGGTATAATCTTTGTTCCTCAGTCCCAGTGCCTTTATCAGTTACCACCCCCATCGGTAGGGGGAACAGGTTAAAGATGAATTTCACCACCAACCCGACCTTATCCAACCCTTATCCCAAACCCAAATTGAATGGATGACTCCCCGAGATAGTCAATATTTTCAGCTGGAAGTTTGTTTTGGGAGGGGAATGGGATTTGGGTACTCATAACTCCCCATGTGTGTAGCAAACCAACTATACAGGAAGTGAAAAGGCCTACACACATGTTACAACATCTTCCCTTCAATAATGTGCCAAAGTACCTTGTATAGCTTCACTAGAATTGGGAAATAAAGGTTGAAATTTTCCTCATCCCCGGCATCACCACCATTATGAAAGTGTTTAGACAAACCCCCATGTGTGCATCCCTCACTAGGAGCATCCAACTAGAAATGAGCACAGTGATAAATCCATCTAGTTTGACTATGGGTTGAGCCTTAGTCTTAACATTGTATCCCCACAACTCCCACTAGATTGCTTCCATAATCCAATGGTAGAATCCCTATTTTCCCTACCGGTATCCCCTAAGACATGTTCATGGCCTCATCAAAAACTTCCTTACTGGCTCCTCCCCCTCAGTAGGCTCCTCTTCTGGTCCATTCAATAAGTATTTGAACCACTGCTTAAAGGGAATATCTCTTATTCCCAGCTTCTCCTTACTAGTTCCCTGCACCAAATCCACCAGCACATTTTCTAGAGCTGGATACTGCTTTTGGTCTCCCCAAACATTCTTCTTAGGGAGAAATTAATCATACATTTCCCCCATGATTGGGATCTCAGTGATTTTTTGAAGGTTCGAAAGGCTGACACTGACCTCCACATGATGTAAGTGAAATGTATTGGTCCTCAGTGACCATCTGATCAATATCTTGGGCATGATTTCCTATGGATGGTAAACATAGAACTGAGAAGCTTATGCTGCTTCATAAAGTCCTACACACTTTAACTCTACCTTAAATTCTTGGTATGGTGTGCATACCTAGTAATCCCAGACCCACTCATCCACCATGGTGAAATTTCCATCCATCATTCCATCCCTTCTATGGATCCCCCAAACCTTCCTTGAGAAACGTCTGATATTGCAGTGGGGATTTCTTACCCTCTAGCTTCTCCCCATCAACATTGTTGATATGGTTATAGAGGAAGTCTACTATGATGGTTGTGTAGTCTTTCTAGATTTTTCCTACATTAGTTCTGTGCCACTAGTATTTCCCCAGTATGCCTCTGAACTAGTAGGTTGGTTTTTCTCAGCTCGCCTCTAATATTAAGACATCCTCCCTAAAGCAGAATCCATAAAGTGGCAGCCTCTTGCATAAAGGATATTCCCTTTTATCCTCCTAAAGTAGTTCCAAAAGTGTTTCGTGGTCTGAGGTGATTTGTACACACTCACTAATCATGATTTTTTATGCCATATATTACCTATGATAAGCATCTATGTTGACTTCTTGAGCATCAATTGGATTCAATACTTAAGTTTTTTCTGAGTTTGGTTGGCGAAGGTCATTTTCCAAGTCTGTTCGTAGATCCTGGTTCAAAAAGTTCTAGATTATAGGGCTCGCTTCACAGAGATGAGATTCATGATGTCTAGTTTGTTAAGAAGCATTTTAGGAGCAAAGGTCTAGAAGTCTGGTTTTCTAAAGAATCATTCATGGAGAACTTTAATGGGGATAAAGAGCTTCATAAAAAGAGAGTCCAAATTTTTCTTTATGAGAAAGTTTGGTGCATTTGAGGGTCCCTCTCTCTGATGTTTATAAGTGTATGATCAGGATGGGGTTTGCAATGGCCTCTACACCAGACATCATCATGTTCCAACCTCATAAGAAACCTTCAAGAGTGATCTTTATAATTATAAGTTGATTTCCATATTTTCAGTGATTCTCCCTTAGAATATGACCCTCCTCCTTTCCCCATTAACTCCCATCCTAATGGGGTGAATTTTTTGGTGTTGAAATATATACCATGGAAATAATCAAGGGAGATAAAGCTGGTTCATAGAAAATTTGATCCAAAATGGACCAACACCCCCCCCCCCCAGGGTTTTCTTTGTGAAGCCCTGCCTCTTCACAAATGATCAGAGCTCATGGGTCTCTTGGCCAAGAAATCCCCTTCATGAGTGCATGAAGCTGTGACGATATCCTCTACGAGTCTGATGACACTTCTCAACTGCATGAAGGATTAAAGGTATCCTCCACAAGTATGAAGGTTCTTCACAACCATGTAAATGATTTAAAGCATCCTTCATGAATTCGATAGTGCTTCACGACCACACAAATGATTGATGGTCTCCTCCGTGAGTTTGACAACACTTCGCAACTGTGCGAAGTATTGACGGTGTCCTTCAAGAGTTTTATGGAGTTGTTCCCATTCAAAAAGCCCAAATTTGCTTCAAGAACAACTTCACATATTCTCAAAAACCCTTTCTTATAAATATCCCATCATTCTAACCTTTGGAGGATGGTTACCCGACCTTTCATATTCTGAATTGTTTCTAATTTGTGAACCTCCTGAGCATCATGAACTAGACCAAAAATAGATCATCCAAGGCACCTGGGCTTTGAAAAAACCCCTTTCATGTGTTATTTAAAGCCTTTAATCAAGGTGTATATTCCTTTCATGAAGGCCTATGGCCTTCATGAAGGAAGAAGGACCTACGGATAACTTGAGGCTTTGTGAAGCATTCAGCCTTCACAAAGCACTCCTTTCCTAATCCATAACTTCATCCTGAGGCAAGGTCACCCTATTTCACAAATCCTCCTCCTTTGTGAATCCCCTGACCTCCATAAAGAACCTGAGATTCATGAATCTCCTCTCTATGATTCTCTAATATTTGTGAAACCTCTCTCCTAGGCCTCTTCATGCTACCTCAACTCTATTGATACCTCTTTATGAAGGTTGAATGCCTAGATCCCCCACATCCATCTAGGATTGGTCCAGCTACACCTAAAGTCCCTATGTGACCTATGACACCCATTTCTATGGCCCACTCCACTTCAAGTGTGGCCCGAGACTCCCACCAAACTTTTCTTCTCATTAAAGTACGCCAACACCTATTTCTTCTCAACATAGGCATGTTAATGTGGACCTTGTGATTGAACAATCCTCCCCATATTTATACCCTGTAATTTCTAAATCCATGCCCCTCCTAGAGGTGATTGAGTTATTTTTATGTAATCCCAATTGGTGAGGAGTAAGTCCTCCATGTCCGAGTTGCATGACATAAAACTTCCTAGTCCCAACGTCCTCAACACATGACATTAAACTGTGGCCTTACCCTATGCAATAAGCATATGATACTCCATGTTTGAGTGGCATGAGATAGTCTCCACACTATCTAACCTCATAAGTAATGAGATACTATTCACATGGAATGAGATCCTCCTCACTTGGAATGACATCCTTCTCAGGAAACTTTCATGTATAATCCCTACACCATCTCGTGTTGATGTATATTTCACGGCATGACTGTAAGGTATACTACTTCCTATTGTTTATCACACCAAGCATGAATCATGAGTGCATAGGGTTTAGTGGCAATAATTACATCCATACAACCATCCTATGGGCCACTTTGATGCATAAGCCCCAACATCCATTCAAACGGGTTGCTCCTGCACATAAGCCCCAAGTATACTCATCCTATGGGACGGTTTCACATGTAATCCAGAACCTCCATTCAAATGGGCATATCCTGCATGTAATCCACAACCATACTCATACTATGGGTTTCTTTCACATGTAATCCCTAATGTACATTTTCACATGGGTCTTCTCCTTAGGTATAAGCCCCATCTTATTCTGAACTACATGGGATTTGATTCCCAACTAACTGGGATATGTAGGAAGCCTCCTTGAGGTCTAAATCCAATATCCACATCCACCCTGATTCTCTCCAGGTCACACACCTAGTAAGATCATGCCCCACACCTAGGATAACACATCCCCTCCATGTCCCACAGGCATCTCAATGTGTAATCCCCACACCAACTCCAACCAAGAGCAATCCTCTTATAAAGGGAATCTTTCACAAGTAAGCCCCACACCATCCCTCGTCGATGCTCACTTTGCGATGTGAGCATCCTTACCACATGAAGTTAATTTTAATGGACTGGTCTTATCATATGACCTTAAACTATGGCACCAAAATACGTGGTTTTTGATACCTGCCTTATAAATTGGGTATGTAAGAAGCCTCCTTGAGGTTCAATCCTGGCCAATGGTAAACTCGGGTTCTCCCTCCTAGGTATGAACCTCTTTGATCCACCTCTAGGGGTGTTATGATCAAATTCATAGTGCGATATCTTCCCTTTATAGGATACATCCCCCCCCCCCACACACACACACACACATAGATTCTTCCCCATGGGGCATTATAATCCGTCTATCGATAAACTCTTTGGTGTTCCCTCCTAGAGATATACCTCCTTGATCCACCTCTATAGGGAATTCTGATCAATCTCATTTCATCTCCACAAGACACTAAACTTATTCCCCAATCCATCCCCATGAGAAGTTAAACCTGTGACCTAACCCAAAATTCTACCTCATGAAAAGCATGGGATGCTTGAGGTTAAAGTCTTATAAGATATGCGCCTATGGCATCAGCTATCTCATGTAAGACATGAGATTCCTGAGTTGAAATCCTTTTAAGATATGTTCCTTTGGTGTTAAATACCTCATAAACAACATAGGATGCCTTAGGTTCCACACATAAGATGCCTCCATGAGATTCCATCATATGAGGAAGAATATAGGTGACCAATGTTCCCATTATCTAGACATTCCAGTGATTCCCAACGTGAGTACTCTACTGACCAAAGGATGTTGACCTATCAAGACCCACTGGAATGTCTGGATAGAAACAGTGTAATTAACTGGTATACACAAAGATATAGAACTAGGAATGAGTTTCATGAACATGACTTAACTCTATGAGGGCGACCCAGACTAGGTAATAAATTCCAAGGAGGAATCCATGTAAGGAGGAACTGACATACCATCATCATGTTTCGATCAAGGATCATACATCGCATGATGAAAGTGATGAAAGTCACCCGCCTTTGGAAATAAGCAAATTTGGGTAACAAATAACACCGGTACACATTAACATGCAGGTGGAACACCCCAAGAAAAGTGTTAAAAACAACAATGTTTTGATAAAAAAAATTGTATTTGGAAACGTTTGTGAAAATAGATTTCTCCCTTGGTGTTGTTAACATAAATATTTATATGGTTTCAAAGTTTAAATTCACTTATATGAATCTAATATGGTAAACTAAAATTTCATTAAATATGAGGTAGGGAGGAATCCCTGAGAATGAATTATTCCCCTAGACCTATTCTGTTATGGAAATGTGTGCACTAGGTTTCCTAATTTATGGAAAGGATCTACTCTAGGGAGTATATTATTACTCCCTATACTTGTTCCACTGGTATAATGTTCACACCATGTGTCCTAATAATCATAATATTGTTACAAGTATCCTCATTAACCTGGATTTGTTGACATCATGGGATTATTTTCTCTATAGATAATCTTTGAAAAGTATGTTTAGAATGGTTATGGAAATGCTTTGAAACTAAGTTTTTGGTGTGATTTATTAAATTGTGAAAGGGTTGATTTATCCATGTTTCATATTGAATTGTGTAAAACTATATATCATGCCTTATCTTTGATAACTTGAGTACAATTGGTTTATATTTTAATGTCTTCTTATGAAACACTTGGTGGGATCCTACTGGGATATTTTTCTCACACTCTTCATACACATTTGGGTGTGTGTAGATCATGTTTTATCTGATGTAGGTAAGGGAAAGGCATAGTGGGGTGGTGGTGGGTTTGTTTATTAATAGGGTGTGGGATTCTAGAGGTGACATCATGTTACGTGTAGTTGGTACTTAGCGGCTTTTGAGTACTTTTGTTGTTTTATGTATCTTGACATTTGTTTTGTCTATAATTTGTATCTTTTCTGTTATTATATTTTTTTGGAATATCAACATTAATTTATATCTTTTATCACATTTTTATAGGTTACTTGTGGCTAAATCATTCCCAAATGGTTTTTCTTAATGTTTGGGCACTAGTCGCCAGCCTGTGGGGATCAAGAATGCCCTTCAAATTGTGTTAAGATCAGTTCAGGTTACAAATAATTGGGTAATTAGGGTTGGTTTGTGACAATTTTTGGACCATCACTGCTAGTCAACAACCTATTTCATACAGGGAGACACTCATGAGGTTATGTGATACTCTAGCCTGAACTGGGTGATTCGGGTTGGTGCTTTACAAGGACTATGCTCAATTATGGGTTTTCATCCTTTTCAATGAATAAACCATAAAAAACATGACGATGAATGATATATATCATGATTATATCCAAAGAAACATGATGAAAGAATTTTGGAACAAAATAAAGGATATTTCACATTAAATTTATAATTAATTTAATAATAAGAATAATATTACAATCTTGATATATTTCTTTGATGTATATGTTGATTATTCAAATGTAATTCATGTTTTATTGGAATTATGATAAGAGGATCCAAAATATAATCCATCTAGTGTTGATCTACACATGATCCTTGATCTTAGAACATCTCCAACAGATCTCCAGGTGTTGTTGTGGAGGTACTGATTGCCTTGAATTGTTAAAATTGATCATAAAAAGTGATCCTTCAATCTTAAAGATCTCATATCTTATTCTCTCATTCTTTAGAGGGGGGAAGGAAGTGGAAGAATTATCTCGACCTTGAGAGAAATACCTAGATATGTTCTTGAGATAATCTCTAGAGAGATAAATGTGTTGTGTACAATAATTCATCTGTATCTCTAAAATTATATAAATAGGGAATATATAGAGCTAGGGTTTAATATTTGATAATTTCACATAGGCCCTTCATCAAATAATAAACCTAAAATATTCCTTATTCCAATAATAATAATAATAATTAATGGCATGCACTGACTTGCACATAATTAAATATTATATTTAATAAAATAATTTAAATTTTTTTTAATGCTTACATCATTAACATCATCGGGATCTAAACACTATCTGTCCACCTTCCTCAGCATTTACCGAACTCAAATAATAAATAATATTCATTCGATAAATAAATAAATATTATATCCATGATATTATTAATAAATATTTATTTTAATATTTTCAAAACTAAATAAATATTTATACAATAAAAAATATTATTTATTATCGAGCAAATAAAACAAGATATAGATAAATATACTATTTGATGATATTATGAATAAATATTTATTTAAATATTAAACTAAATATATGTGATCATAAAAACTTAAATAAATATTATTTATTGGTCTTGAAACTAACATTTATTCAAAATATTAAATTCAAATATAATTTAATTGAGATCAATAAAAACACTATGTTTGTGTCCCTCTAGGTCTCTTCATTAGTGACATTAGATGGGCTTTCCCAAAATCCAATATCAGCATCTATCAACATGAAAACGAATCCATAGAGGAAGTAGTTAATGTCATAATTAAAAGGACCACATACAAACACTCATTGTGTAATATAATATTTTTATCATGATATCTCTTAATCAAGCAAGTTGTACACTCGCTTCATTAACCAAGGTGTCCGATTTATCATTATTTGACTATCTAAAATGAACTCATCAATACACAATGGTCATGGATTTATTTTGACAGTTCCATTACAATCAAAGGGACAAGTTATTAACTTCTAGTATTGGAAGTTATAAATCCTTTCTTAACATATTCATTAATGTCACATCACTTATGATACGCCCATCATATCCTACTTCGTTGTGAGCATAGATCATCAAAGTTTTGGACAATACATTAAAGTACATGAATAATGATATGCATGAATAATAATATCAAGTCTAAGGATCATTACAAACACTTTCATATAAGAATATACAATGACATGTAAACGTGTCCCCATCCGAATGGCACGAAGGCCTTCATTTTTATTGATTTTTGATAACCCCCCTTTCAAGGGATGAAGGGGAACCCTTAAAAGGCCTATAAGATCAGATATTACAAGGCCCATAGGCTTAAGAGATTACATGACCCGAAGGTCTTAGGGAATTCAACCAAACTATAACTTTAAGGAACTACCCCTCCCCAGCATCTGCATCTTGATAGTAGCTCTCCACATTTTCATGGTCGTCTGGATAGGCTTATTGTGCAAGCACAGGCTGGTCTCGATGGCATAGCCATACCCTCTCATTCTTCTAATTCCATTTGGTTCTGCTCTCGCGAGTGCAATTGCTCTGAATCCTTCTCTGGGGCTACTCATTTTTTTTGTAGAGTCTATCTGGGGAAACTGCATTGATCATGTGGCCTGAAGTCCATAAAGGTGTCTTGGGGGTTTGGGATGTAGAGAAAGGGGGAAAGAGGATTATTGTGTAGGGATCATGTTTTCTGCACGATTTTCCAAAATTGTGCAGGTGGATAGGGAAAACCACGTGGCTTGGATCCCCCTTGGATAGTGGTGGTTGTAAGGCTTTTTCATGGGTTGTTAAACCATGTGAGTGACTATAGGATACTGTACATCCTAGTCCTCTTAGATAGTGATGAGTGCATGCCCACTGCACGGTTTGTCAAACCATGTAGGTGGAAAGGAAAACCATGTGACTCAGCTTCCTCTTAGATAGAGGTAACCGCATGATTGGTGCACGATTTGGAAAATCATGTGGTCAAACTAAAATCCTAATTAAAAGAGGTATTTTACCATTTTTTTCCTCCCAATATTAAATGTTTCTTCCCCAATTTTCCACCCCATTTGACCCCAACATCTTAGGGTGAGAACCAGCAGCTCCCCCCTTCTCCATGGATGTTTCTCCCTCAATTCTTAGGTGGTTGGAGTGTCATTTAGTGTGAATCAAATCTCTAGGTAAGCCTCCGACTCCATTTCCTTATGTTTTATGTAATAGTATTTTTTGTTTGTCTCTTATCTTTCTAAAGCTCATGAACCCTATTTTCTAGGGTGTTCTTTACCATGGTTTTGAGGTTGTTTTAGTTCAAATCAAGGGTTGTGTTTGGATGAGTGGTTGTCTATGAGCATGAGGTAGGTGGTATATAAGATTTTTCCCATAGTCTTGATATTTAACTTGTGTATATGGTTTTTCTATTGAGTTTCCTTGTTGTATTTTCATGTTTTTGGCCAAGGAAAGTAAATTTGGCATGTAGTTGATGTGTGAGACTCTTCATGGACCCCTTTGGGTTTTTTGATGATTTGACACTGGACCTAGGGTTTCCTATGGGGTATTTCATACCCTTGAAAATGGTGAAATGAATTGGTAAATGTTTAGATAGGGTAATTATGAAAGTTAATGGGTTTTAATTGTTAATTATTATGTGATAATGATTAAAGGGATAATTTAAATGATTATATTCTAACTTTTTTGAAATACCTAAGAGGATTTTGAAATAGTTTAAATGGTGTGTTTTAGATTTTGATTTGTTATGGTTTTAAATTAAATAAATGATGTTTTTAAAGTGGATAACATTTAAAAAGGATGTTTTGACCTCAAAACAATTATAAAGGGATTCTTATTATATTTCAAATGATGTTTTGAATTATGTGTGTGTTTTACCCCTAGTGAAAATGACATGGTGGTTTCTTCTAATGAATTGAAGGGAATGGATTGAATTTAGCCTTGTTTTTATGTTCAATAAGAAACACCCTTATTTAAGGGTAGTTTTGAAATGTTTTGATAAAGTGAGTGGTTTTGTTAAGCCTCTAAAATTGTTTTAAGTAGTGTTTTATG
The DNA here is from genome assembly GCA_963277665.1 of Viscum album. Classification (NCBI taxonomy): domain Eukaryota; kingdom Viridiplantae; phylum Streptophyta; class Magnoliopsida; order Santalales; family Viscaceae; genus Viscum; species Viscum album. The sequence continues at coordinate 2,119,373,368 of OY728123.1, forward strand.
AAATTGTGAAAAGGGCGTTGGGCCTTATTGAGACGTGGTTGGTTTTAAAGGTCCATTGGGACCTTGGTAAATTAATAATGATTAATGGTATTATATTTTTTTATAAATTATGTGATAAATATGGAAATGATTGATAATGATATGGTTTTGGGATATTGGACTGATTCTCTACTCCCTGGTTTTTGGCAGGCTAGACTGATGCTCTATGCACCTCTGTGCACCGTAGTTTTTAGAGTATGGACTGATGCTCCAAAATCCAAGGGTATAGAAATAGAATTTCATATCATGGTTGTAAAGTTTGTACATGATGTTTTGAATCTTGGTTGGATACTTGGACTGATTCTCCTTGTTTGCCGACTTGTGACCTCTATAATGTAAGAAATCGGTACCGGGATTGATTCTCCATGGTATAAATAATTATGGAAATGATAAATGAATGAACCTTGTGAATTAAAATGGTTAACCCCTATGGTACATGTCTTAGGCTCTTGGAATGGCTAGAGTAGGTTTGATTGGTTGGATGACACATTGAGATTCAAAGGTTGAAATGGCTAATTAATAAATTTTTCATTGAGAACATGTTTCTTTTACTAGCTTAATATTCATTACACCCCCAGTTATTTTCATACACCATTTTTTATATTGGTATTTGTTTTTGATATTATTGGTGGTGGCCTATTGAGTTTCACTCACACCTTTCTCGGGCTACCATGGCATTTGGGTACCCGGGTATATGTTAATGTTTTAGATAAAGGTTTAGGATAGGGACTTGGATCATGGGTTCTAGTTTATACATGGGCTATTGAGATGGGTTATGGGATGTCAAGACTGGGTTTGGACTCAAGACCATGTTTGTGATTTTCCTAGTTTTTGTATTTGGGATTTTATTGTATGACTACTTGACATGTAGAGTATACATATTATTTTGTTATCATGTTTCCCTTTGGTTATTATTGGAACTTATCATTTTTTATTCCATTTTTAATTTATACTATTTGTTATATATATTAATATTATTTACACTATTATTTACTCTAATAATCAGGTATAGTCTCCCTATTGTACCTCCATAGACCCACACTGCAAGTTAGTAGCCTTTAGAATATTAGGAGGCACACCTGAGGTTATGTAGTGATCTAGATTAGGGTACCGGTTATAGTGGAACCTAGGTTGGGAAATTAAAAGGTGTTATCAAAAGTGGTTTATTTTTTCTTACCATTTGGTAATGGTAATAAGAAGACTAGGATCTTGTCAGGGCTTGGTAATGAGCTCATTCTTGGGTGCCTGCAGCCCCACGCATGAGGAAAAACCCAAGTTTCCAGAGGTGGGAATTGATGTTTTGTTTTTTTATTTTACCATTTCTTGATATTTCCACCTTTATTTGTGCACTTGGATGTGATTTTATTGATTAATGAGGTTTTATCTCTTGGTTCAATATGGAAAAGAGAGGGTGTGTGGGTTCATGCATCATTCTAGACACATAAGATTGATAAGTCATCTGTATGTTGGATATGATTGACTTTTAAATGACATTATGTTTATCCAAAAGGTATAAATAGTGAAATTAAATAAATATAATAATTTTGAAATGTTGGGTAAATGGGATGTTTTGAAACATGAATTATCAGGTTTTTAAATGGTAAAGTTAATTAAAGAGGAATGTGTAATGATGGGACCTTTAGGGACACTGGTGTGGGTATCCCCAGTTTTGTGATCAGACCCTTTGTATGGGTGGATTTGGAAGTGAGATTTCCTTAGTTTTTATACCTTGGGTTATGGGTTTTGATACCTTGTTGGGTTTGGATGTTCTGGATAATGGAATGTTTCTTTTTGTGCCTTTGGTTAGGTTATAACCTTGATGTTGTGAAATTTCATTAGTTAATATGGATGTGGTGACCCTTGTGGGTTGAGACCTTGCGAGTTGTGTTTTGGACCCTAAAGTGGGAGTTTGGATCATATTTCTAATGTATGTGGGTGCATATCTTTGGGTGTGGGACCTAAATTAAGTTTTTGGTTTTGGTGCGCTAGGGGTTGTCTGTTTTGAAATGGGGGTAGGTGTGCCACTCGTGAGTAGTGTCTTATCTGGGGTTTGATGTGTATGGATCAGTGGGAAAGATAGTGGCTTTGGGAATACTAATTTGGTTATGGCCATGAGTAGGTGGCATGAGTAATCAAGGGAAACCACAAGTTAGGTTATCTCAGTGTTGTAGGTTATTTTTAATATGGAACACAAGTGGATGATTTAGAGGTTGATTCGATGCCCAGTGGGTGAAATTAAGTTTGTGTAAAGGGCATGGTCAGTCTTGATTTCTTTTCTAAAGTAAGAAACTAGTGTGGTTGTGGTTGGATTTAAGGGTGGTTTGAAGGGGGTAGGATTGTTTGGATGTCTGACTCAGGTGTTTTAGTAATGTTTGATACGATGATCAATGTTGTATTTGTATGGGTAAGAAAAGGCATCGGTAATTAGATCTTAGATAAATTCTTCTGATATGGGAATGATTCCTGGGGTGATGGGTGGTCAAGTGTTTGGACCTATCTTGTAGGAAAGTTCATATTTTCATATGGAAACATTGAGGATTCCTAGATACCGATGAGTTTGATGGGATAGGAAACATGGTCATCTATTTTAGTGGGACTTTGGTCCTAGTTCTAGTGACGTGTGTCTCATGGGGTTTTGATTTGGGTTAAGTGTATGGTTGTAGGAAAGAATTCAACTAAGGTTTTTGGTAAGTTTATGGTGATAGGAACATTTTATAGATGTCTGGTGCTGTTTGAGATATGTGAATAAGTGTCTCAGAAACAAGTACCTATAATTTTTAGTGAAAATAATGGTAATACACATAGGTTATTCATGAGATAGTTTGGTTTTTGATCATTGTGAAGGATTGTGTGCATTTTTATCGACAACCATTGGAGTCTTGGTGGAGGACCTTGAGCAGTTCGGTGTTGGAAGTGCCCTAAAGAATTTTAAGTTCATGACTTCTTGGTATAGTGTCATGAGGTAGTGGTGAGTCTTGGTTAATGAATCCATCTTGAATCGTGGTAGCTATTGGTTGGTGAGACACTTATAGTTAGGGAGGCCAGGGGTCTTTGAAGGGAATGATGTGTCACTATAGTGAGAATTGATTTCAGAAATGAATCAGTTGTGTTGGTATTAATCGATGACATCTTAGTGTACTCTCAGATTAAAGAGGATCATTCCTAGAATCTTGACATCAACTTGAGTATACTGGGAGAGATTATTGTCTATATTTCAAGTTACTTAAAGGTTTTCTTCTGGTTAAATAAAGGGACTTCAAGAATATTACACCCTTGGAGCAAGGTAAGTGAAGTCGGGTAGTGAGAGGTGAGCCACTGGATATTTTTTAGTGAGTTCGTTACGAAGGACCAGATATTGTCGAATGTCATGGGTTTTTTTCTTGGAATACAAGAATTAGAAGTGACTAATGTTTCATTTTGTCTCCCAAGTGAGGGATAGATGGTCATATCCATTTCCTAGGTTTGGTAGTGGTTAGATTTAGGCCATGGAGGATTGTAATTTCTTGAGGAAAGTGATGGTAATGATGCTCCTAAGGTGGTAAGTAGCATGTTAATCGTGGGAGTATGTCCCACATGCTAGTAGGTTTATAGGTGTTTGGATAAAACTATGAGTTGGATGTGGTGAAATCAAGATGCCAAAAATAAACCTATGAGGGGTATGTTTGGATTCCTCATAAAGGCTAGGTGGGACTTGAATGTGGTGTTTGATCGAGTCAAGAATTGGATTTAGGCTTGGGGTGGTTCTAAAAGTAAACCAAGGTGTTTGTATTGGAGATGTGTTAGTAGGTTCAGTATAGAACGATGACAGTTTGGGGAGCATTGGATGCTTTGAAGGTGGAGTTACACCATAAGTCAGGGATAGACTCTGTTTAGTGCTTTTGGATGGTGGTAGTGTTCCCTAAGTGAGAATGAATCATGGAAAGGTAAAGTGGTAATGTACCAATAGTGGGAGTTGGGCATTTTCAAGGTGAGTCGATCAAGGATAGTCTAACATGGTATAGTAAAAGGAATGGATATGGTGATTTATAAGACACCTTCAGTTGATGTTCAAAATAATAAGTGTGTTTCAATAATAGAAGTGATATTTGAGGAAAATCCAAGTTTTCCTTAGTTCATGTATGGATGGAGACATTTCAGGTGGTTTTTATGGTAATGATGAATGGTTATTTGGATGGTTCTCTTGTATATGTTTGGGAATTATGAGTTGGGAAACATGTTGGTTACATTGAGAAGCTTGATTTTGAGTTTCTACTAGTCCTTTTGCGATGGTGGAGGTGCTAACCACCAGAAGTTAGTGGTTATAAGCTCAATCATAGGGTGGGAATCACCATAGTGGGTGAGTGGTCAGTTGATGAGGTGATCGGTGTTTCAGGTTGGATGGGTTTGCGTAAGTTCCATCTTGGTGTTTGGTTTTGGCAAAGGGCATTATCTGGGGTTTTTATTGGTTGAGTATCTTGGGTTGAAGGTTACGCTTAGTTTGTATTATGGGTGTTAGGATATAGAACAAGGTCATTGGGACTTGATTTGTAGATTGATGTAGTTTGGGGAATGTGATTGGATAATCATATGTCCCTTTGGGTGATGCCAAGTGTGCTGGGTTTTTTTGGTTGTGGGGAGAATCAGACTGGAGGTGTATTGATTGGCTCTCCCAGGTTAGTGTGGTGCTTTGCTCGATGCTCTCCTTATGTGGTAGTTTCATTGGTATTACTTGGACTTTTCTCATTTTTTTGATATTGGAAATGATGAACTTGATTATGATGCGTCCTTTGAGGAGAATCTGACTTGTGTTGTGAATTTTAGTGGGAGGGTTTATGAGGTAAGACTATTCTTTTTGATCTAAATGTTGTGATGACATGTACATGTTCAAGAGGCAACTTGGGAGAGGTGTAAGAACCTGTGTTTTTTTGGATTACAGTTTTGAGTAGAAATTTGAATTTTTTCTATTGGATTCTCATGAGGGGTAAAATGGTCTTTTTCACCTACCATTTGATCTTGGATAATTTTTCTAACCACTCTGTTGGTCTCAGAATAGAGTGTTTACCCTAGGAGATGAGTTTGGTGGAAATCTGAGTTGTTCGAATTTTAGCAGAATATTTAATATTTAATATTATTAAATTAACTATTAATTTATTCATGTAGGTTCATTTGGAAATAACTTTTAGATGGAGTTTTTGATTGATATTATTTCTGCACCATTGATCCTGGAATGGGTATTTTATCCTAGCCAAGTCATAAACTCATGTCGGGTGCTGGGGCCAGCTTGGGCCCCTTTTCTTATTTTCCTTTTCTTTTCTTTTCTTCCTTATATTATTTTCATCCTCCTCCTTGAGCATCTCCTACACCTACTACTTGTCCATTTCCTTTGGAGATAAATTTATTTTGAGAAAGAGATATAGTTGGGAGGCAATAGGGGTACCGATTCGAAGCTCTCGACACATTGAGTCAGCGTGCAGCATCTGTGGACTGTAAAATCAAGCGAAGCTTTGACGGTTTCCACCTGAAGGTAGGTCCATTTACATTTTTGAAATATATCCCCTTTAAATATGTTATTTTAGGTTTTTAAAGCCTTGTATTTCTTTCTTGTGGCCTCTTAAGTCCGAATCTGTTGTTTTGGGGGCGAAAATGGGCGTTTCGGGTGTTTTGAGGGATTTCTTCTCAGGAAACCCAGGTTACACGGCGTGTGTTCTAGGGGAACACACCATGTGTTATTATAGTTCATGGAAGATTAATTTTTCTTAATTACACATTGTTTACTTTGAGTACACATCATGTAGTGGATGGTTGTGTGACCGACCGTGTGAAATAAGACATGGAATAATGGTTTTTAAGGAGTACACGTCGTGTACTTGGAGTACACATCGTGTAGTGGAACATGGGCATGTGTTTGGGTGAAAATTCACATGGGGTGATGTTTTGTGAATAGTGCACTCCATGTAGATTAAAGTACACGTAGTGTACTACTATACAGGCAGACCCCATGTGTTTTGGCCATGTACTTCTCCAGCTTAGTAGTTTTGGCGTATCTTATGCCCTAGAAGTCAAAATTGGGCGTGTGAGTAGTCTATTTTGAGAGTTTTTCCGCGTAGATAGTAATGGTGGAATCCTTTTGACATTTAGAGGTTATTTAAATGGTGTTTGGGTGGTTTATATCTAAATGTATAGGTTCTTCCTCCAGTTATCGAATCCAATTGTCACTTGGGAGTGAGACTTGACGTATATGATAGGTTGTGTGTTCAGACCAACCTAGTTGAGGAAATTTATTTGAGATGAGATGTGATATATCTCCCATGACCCATGATTTTGAGGAAATTTCCCTTGTGAGATGTTCCCTTCTGTCCTGTGAGGCTGTGAGACCAGATACTTCCAAGGATCCCGTGAGGGATGCCTTTACTTATGTGCTGACCTAGGGAGTCCCTTGTAGGATCTCTCTCATGTTTTCCTTTAAGAGGATCTGTGTTGTAGGATTCCTCTATTGTCCTTCGTTTGAGGATCCCATGTAGGATTCCTCCCTTACTCTTCACTAAGTATCTCGTGTAGGATGCCTTCGCTGGTGTTTACCTAGAGGATCCCTAGTAGGATGCCTCCTCATTGTTTGACTTGAGGGACCTAGCGAGTGACTGTTGTTTGACCGACCCTGAGTTGTTATATTGGTTTTTAGTATATATGGTGTTTGGGTGTCACCTAGAACCCATTCCAAACTTGTAAGCCCATGGGGCTGTGGATTTTGTGTTGGGTTGGGCATTCGGGCCACCCTCACTCATTTGTTTATATCTGACTTGGTTTTACTAATGCAGTAGTGGTTACCATAGGTGATTCCTAGTTGGTGGCTATTGAGCCTTAAGTGAGGCATATTTATTGTTTTTTTTGGATTCCTGGATGTGCTCTCTTGGGATCTGGCTTCTGAGCCATGTTATTTCTAATATTTACTATACCCAGAGGTATTACCTGGGAATTGGTTGTTGAGCCTTACTTAATGCTTTTGGTTAAGTAAATGGTTTTCCCACATGAGTTGATTATGATAAACCATGTGATAGTTTAATTCACATGTTTTGTTTTTTAAATGGAATGTGAAATGATTTAAAAGAGGTAATTAGAAATGGGTGAGCCACAGTCTCGGTTAAAAGACAAGGTTGTGCTCATGTGACTAATTACATCTTTTTTACCTTGGTTGAACCATTGTATTGGTTAAAATTCAATGGACGGACTCAGGAGGTTAATTATGTAAAGGCCATGAGTGAGCCATGATAGGGTGGTCGGGCTCATTAAGGCTTATTTTGAAAATATCGAGCGAACCTCGGATCCATTGAGGGATTCCCAGGACGGGCTCTATTGGAAAATGTTATAAATGATTAAAAGAGGTAATTATCCATGGGCGATCCATAGTCTCAGTTAAAAGACAAGGTCGGGATCATGTGACTAATTTCATCTTGTTTACCTTGGGTGAACAATTTTCTCGGTTAAAAGGAAATGGATGGACTCAAGAGGTTAATTGATTAAAGGTTGTGAGAGAGCCACGGTTTTGGTGGTCAGGATCACTGAGTCTTATTTATAAATGTCAGGAAAACCTTGGATCCATTGAGGGATTCCCAGGATAGGCTCTATTGGAAACTGAACAAATGATACATGCTGAAATGCTTATGCACCGATCTTGGCCCTGATACATGCTGAAATTCTTATACACCAGGCTTTTCTCTGTTACATGTTGAAATGATTATATACCAGGCTTGACCTTAATTGACTTATATGCCTACGGGTGAGGTTTTATGAGTCTCAATTGGATTCATGGGCTTATGCTCCATTTTTTACAACTAATTACCTTTTACAGGATTGAACATCGGTATACGGTATCCTAGTTGTTATTATAGGCGAGTACAGGTGAACCCCAGTGGAGGATGAGTATTCCCCTACAGTTACGTAGCTTACTCAAAGATATAATTCCAACATTGGCTGAAGAAGGTACATGTCGATAGGATGACGGACCCAAAGATCGACTTAATGATACACGACTTGAGCGACACGATGTCCAGCTCAATTCCCTTGCACAGGATGTCCAGGTGATCAGGATTATGGACCCAAGGATCGACTGTTGTTGTGGTTTCTTGTTATTTGATTTACATACTCACGAATACTCATATTTATGTATATGTGTATAGGTATGGGACTATATATGTATACGTATATAGATATAGACATCCATGGTGGCACTTTCCCAGTTGATAGGGATTACGGACCCTGAGTTTGACTGTGGTTGCACGTTTAGTTTACTTTATTTTTTTGTGTTCTATCTAGGCTGAGCACATTGTTGTTGCATACACTTTTAGCAGCACAGTTATAGGTTGCTTGTCGAGGTTCCCTACTGAGATTATTTCTCACCTCTGTATGTGCACCTCATTGTACATGTAGACCTTATGCCTTCTTTTTAGGTTGAGCACGAGTTTCATGGTGGATAGGGTTGAGGCCCAGTGTTGCGTGATCGAGTGGAGCTGCTCGAGTGGTTCTACTGATCAGGCTGGTGTAGTTCGACAGTGTCCAGATATCGGGTACATGGGTTGGATCAGAGTTCGTAGTCGATCCCTATACTTTTACTTTAAGTTTATTTTGTACTTGTATCTGTATGGTAGGCCCAGTGGGTGACCAGTTTTGTATTGTATTTTATTGTTGTTCGGGCTTTTACAACATTTTACTATTACAGCTTGTTCTATTTCAATTTTTTATTGCTTCTGCACTCTGTTTACTTTCTGCTATGTGTGATACTTAGTTATTTTCTTTGTTTGCTTACTCTGGTAAGAGGTTATATTCTACCCACTATCACACCCTAGGCCCTATATGCTAGTCGATAGCCTTTGGCATATGGGGAGGCACATTTGAGGCCTTGTGGCAAACCGACTCGGAGCACCGGTTAGTGGATTCCAGGTCAGGATGTTACAAAGTGGTATGAGAGGTGTTTCTTTTCCTAGTCCTTACTATTTGTGTTATGGTATATGGGAGTATTAGGAATGTGTTGGAACCTATGATGGATATCATTCTGGTGTGTTGAGAACACTTGTTCCGGTAAGAAGTCCCGGTTGTCAGGGTTTGAGATTATTGTTCTGATTTTTGATGTTATAGTTGTATATGATTTTTTAATTGAGCGATGCACATGTTGTGTGGGTGTTTTGATTTACTATGGATCTATGGATCTTGGTCATCGGTAAGAGGCCAAAGACATATTTTGACTCTTGTCCAGCAAAGGCAAGAGGTGTCTCATGCATCATATTATGCACATAGGATTCATAGCATATAGGCCTGCTAGTGTGTGTTTTTACTGATGACTGAGACCTTTGGGTCTGCTTACACATAATTTTACTTTGATTGTAGGTTATTTGGATCTACATTAAGGCATTTTTTTGTGAGGTTGATGACTCAGTACTCATGCACAGGTGGTGTAGTGACCCTAGTAGGTCAATATGGAACATGATGCCTTTTTTGTTTAACCCCTTGTTGGTTATTGTTTCTCATGTATATGGTTATCTAGTCAGATCCCTGAGTATGAAGCTGATGGATATTAAGGATTTTCTTGTGAACTGGACCTCCTTGGGGTATTTCCATATATGGATACCTGATGAGTGTTAGTTCATATTTTCTCTTTTTCTTTGGTTGTGAACTCCAAGTAGAAGTTACTTCTAAGGATGCTCAGAGAGGATCAGGGCCATCATAGGCCATGTTTTTCAAATTTTACCCCTATTGGTCATTGTGATATTTACCTTTTTATGAGAGGTTTTGGATATTTTGGTCTAGGTGGTTAGACGTTTTGACCTATTGTTAGGCTTTTTCTGCAAGGCTAGGTGGAAGACCTAGAGACCCTTCGTTTAGACTCAAACCCTTGTAGGTCGACGTCTGTTTTATTCCAGGGAAAACTGTATGAGAGAGGTTGGCCCATGTTTTCTGATTCCTTTAGGTAGTGAGATTTGTTTTATGCTCGTTTTATGATCGAGGCACGGTAGGTGATCTATTTTTGCATTATAGGCATGTTTATGTCTTCAACTTTTGATCAAGGTACCTCAGGTGCTTGCTTTTTGAGACTGACTTCGACTAGAAGGACTGTTCGGGTGCTTGTCCTGGTTGACCAGTGTTTCCACTATTTTGCTTGGTATCGTTTGAATCTAAATCAGTGAGTGGTCGGGTATGAGCCAAGGACCAATGTTTTAAGACTTTTTATGGGTTTGGACCCTGGAAGTTATGTTGAAATGTCCCTATGTGGTAGAGGTGAATGTCAGGTTACTGTGAGATGGTTGACCCATGGATGGATCCTAGTCAAGTTGACAGGATGTGAGCGTGGCTTAGAGGGAGTTGTACATGCCTTTTTTAGAATCTTGGTGTACTCCTATTAGAGACGATCATGCGCTATCTTGATTCATCTTGAGTATGTTAAGTGATCTTTATCCCTACACCGAGCTCCTTTTTTTCTATCTAAATGATCTTTGCTATTTTTAAAGAGGGAACCTGTTGTGTTTTTTGTGAGATTTTGATCTCGGAGTTATTTTTAATATGATGATAGGGGTATTCCTTTGGGTGGGAGTACCAGATCAGACACAATTAAATATCTTCTATGTGGAAGCTAGTTGTTAATGCTATATGAATAGTCTTTTAAAAGTATAGATACCTTGGTTTTGTAGATTCTTGGGTTAGGAGCATGGCTACTGGTCCTTTCACTAGGCTTCTCGGGTACGAGAAGGTTTATGATGGGGAGTTTGTAAGAACCCGTGTTTTTTCGGACTACAGTTTTGAGCATAAATTTGAATTTTTTTCTATTGGATACTCATGAGGGGTAAAATGGTCTTTTTACTATACCATTTGATCTTGGATAATTTTTTTGACCACTCCGTTGGTCCCGGAATAGGGTTTTTACCCTAGGACATGAGTTTGGTGGAAATCTGAGCTATTCGAATTTTAGGGAATATTTAATATTTAATATTATTAAATTAAATATTAATTTATTCACACAGGTTTATTTGGAAATGAATTTTAGTTGGAGTTTCAGATTGATATTTCTTCTATGCTGTTGATTCTGGAATGGGGAGTTTAGCCTAGCCAAGGCATAAACTCATGTCGGGCATCGGGGCTGGCTCGGGCCTCTTTTTCTTCTTTTCCTTTTTTTTATTTTCTTCCTTATCTTAGTTTCTTCCTTATCTTATTTTCCTCCCCCTCCTTTCACACATCTCCTACACCTTCTCCTTGGATATTTCCTTTGGGGAGAAATGGATATTGATAAATATAGAGAGAGTTGGTAGGCAAGAGGGGTACCGATTCGAAGCTCTCGACGCGCTGAGTCGACGTGCAGCATCCGTGGACCGTAAAATCAAGAGAAGCTTCGACGGTTTCCAACCGAAGGTAGCACCATTTACGTTTTTTTTCATATATACCCTTTAAGAATGTTGTTTTAGGTTTTTAAATCCTTATATTTCTTTCTTGTAGCCTCTTAAGTCCGGATCTGTTGTTTTGGGGGCAAAAACAGGCGTTTCAGGCATTTTAAGGGATTTCTCATCAGGAAACCCAGGTTACATGGCATGTGTTCCAGGGTAACACGCCATGTGTTCTTTTCATTCAGGGAAGAAGAAGTTTTCTTAATTAAACTCTATTTAATTTGAGTACACGCCATGTAGTGGATGGCCATGTGATCGGTTGTGTGAAATAAGACACGGAATAGTGGTTTTAAGGAGCACACATCGTGTACTTGGAGTACACGCCGTGTAGTGGCACATGGGCATGTGTCCAGGTGAAAACGCACATGGGGTGGTGTTTTGTGAACAATACACACCGTGTACAGTAAAGTACATTTTGTGTACTACTATACAAGCATACCCCATGTGTTCTAGCCATGTACTTCTCCAGCTTAGTAGTTTTGGCGTATCTTGTGCCCTGGAAGTCAGAATTGGGCATGTGAGTAGTCCATTATGAGCATTTTTCTGCATAGATCGCAATGTTGGAATACTCTTGACATTTATAGGTCATATAAATGGATTTTTTGGGGTTTATATCTAAATTTAGAGGTTCTTCCTCCAGTTATCGAGTCCAGTTGTCACCTGGGAGTGAAACATGGCGTATATGATAGGTTGGGTGTTCGGACCAACCTGGTTGAGGCCTTTGATCTAAGATGGGTTGTGATATATCTCCCGTGACCCATGATTTTGAGGTAATTTCCCTTGTGAGATGTTTCCTTCTGGCCTATGAGGCTGTGAGACCAGATACTTCCAAGGATCCCCTGAGGGATGCCTTTACTTATGTGCTAACCTAGGGAGTCCCTTGTAGGATCTCTCTCATGTTTTTCTTTAAGAGGATCCATGTTGTAGGATGCCTCTTTTTTCCTTCGTTTGAGGATACCATGTAGGATTCCTCCCTTACTCTTCACTAAGGATCCCGTGTAGGATGCCTTCGCTGGTGTTTACCTAGAGGATCCCAAGTAGGATGCCTCCTTAGTGTTTGATTTGAGGGACCCAGAAAGTGCTTGTTGTTTGACTGACCCTAAGTTATTACATTGGGTTTGGGTAGAGATGGTGTTTAGGTGTCAAATAGAACATGTTCCAAAATTTTAATCTCATGGGGATATGGATGTAGTGTTGGGTTGGGAATTCGGGCCACCCTCACTCGTTTGTTTATATCTAACTTGGTTTTGTCGGTGTAGTAGTGGTTACCAGAGGTGTTTTCTAGTTGGTGGTTGTTAATGCAAGGCATCTTTCTTGTTTTTTTGGGATTCCTGTATGTGTTCTCATAGGATTCGGCTTATGATCCATGTTATTTTTGATATTTACATATCCAGAGGTATTACCTGGGAATTGGTTGTTGAGACTTACTGGATTCTTTTGGTTAAGTAAATGTTTTTCCCACGTTAGTTGATTATGATAAACTGTGTGATAGTTTAATTCACATGTGTTGTTTTTAAAATGGAATGTGAAATGATTTAAAAGAGGTAATTAGCAATGGGCGAGCTATATCCTTGGTTAAAAGACAAGGTCGGGCTCATGGGACTAATTACATCTTGTTTAACATGGGTGAACCATTGTCTCAATTAAAAGGAAATGGACGGAATCAAGAGGTTAATTATGTAAAGTCCATGATCAAGCCATGATAGGGTGGTCGGGATCATTAGGTATTATTTTGAAAATGCTAAGAAAACCTCATATCCATTGAGGGATTCCCAGGACGGGCTCTATTGGAAAATGTTATAAATGATTAAAAGAGGTAATTGGAAATGGGTGAACCATAGTCTCAGTTAAAAGACAAGGTCAGGCTCATGTGATTAATTTCATCTTTTTTACCTTGGGCAAACCATTGTCTCGGTTAAAAGGAAATGGACAGAATCAAGAGTTTAATCAATTAAAGGTTATGAGCAAGCCGCAGTTTTGGTGGTCAGTCTCACTGAGTCTTATTTATAAATGTTGGGCGAACCTTGGATCCATTGAGGGATTCCCAGGACATTATCTATTGGAAATTGAACAAATTATGCATGTTTAAATGCTTATACACCGGGCCTAGACCTGATACATGCTGAAATGCTTATACACCGGGCTTGGCCTTGTTACATGATGAAATGCTTATATACCAGTCTTGACCCTGATTGAATTATATGCATGTGGGCATGGTTTTTTGAGTCTCGGTTGGATTCATGGTCGTATTCTCTATGCTTTCTGACCAGTGACCTTTTATATCATTGACTGTTGGTATATGGTATCCTAGTTGTGATTGGAGGTGAGTATGGGTGAACCCAGGTGGAGGATGAGTATTCCCCTATGGTGACGTAGCTTTATTAGAGATATAATTATAGTGTTGGCTGAAGCAGGTACATGTCGATGGGATTATGGACCCAGATATCGACTTAATGATACATGGCTTGAATGGAATGACATCCAACTCAATGCCCTTACACAGGATGTCCAGGCGATTGGGATTACGGACCCAAGGATCAACTACTATTGTGGTTTCTTGTTATTTTATTCACATACTCATGAATATTCATATTTATGTATATTTGTATAGGTATGGGGATATACATGTATACATATATAGATATGGACATCCATGGTGGCACTTTCCCAGTTGATAGAGATTACAGACCCTAAGTTCAACTATGGTTGCACATTTGGTTTACTTTCTTTTGTTGTGTTCTAGCTTGGATGAGCACATTGTTGTTTCATGAACTTTTAGAAGCATAGTTATAGGTTTCTTGTCAGGGTACCCTACTAAGATTATTTCTCACCCCTACACATGCACCTCGGTGTACATGTAGACCTTATGTCTTCTTTTCAGGTTAATCGTGAGTTTCATGGTGGATAGGGCTGAGGCTCGTGTTGCATGATCGAGTGGAGATGCTCGAGTGGTTCTACTGATCAGGTTGGCGCAGTTCGACAGTGTTTATAGATCGGGTATGTGGGTTGGCTCAGAGTTAGTAGTTGTGCCATGTACTTTTACTCTAGGTTTATTTTGTACTTGTATTTGTATGGTCGGCCCAGTGGGTGACCAGTTTTGTATTTTATTTCATAGATGTTCGGGCTTTTACAGCATTTTACTATTACAGCTTGTTCTATTTCAGTTGTTTATTGCTTCCACACTCTGTTTACTTTTTGTTGTGTATGATAATTAGTTATTTCCTCTTTTTTCTTACTCCGTTATGAGGGAATATTCTCCCCACTATCACACCCTAGGACCTCATTACTAGTCGGCATCCTTTGGTGTATGGGGAGGTGCGCTTGAGGCCTTGTGGAGAACCATCTCGGAGCACCGGTTAGTGGCTTCCTGGTCGGGACATTACAAGAGGGAAGTGGGTTTAGGCCCAATGGTCTAACACTTTTTACTTGGGGTTTTAGTAAAATTTGAAAGTGAATCTCAAGGATGATTTGTTGTAAGTTGGGGAGGTTGTAAGTACCTAGTGTTTGATAAGGTTAGTTTTCATTTTAAAATTTGGTTAAAATCCTTCTAAATGGTCTAATGGAAGGTTTTCTATGAGTAGGGAAGGTCTTGGGGGTTTCCCAGGGGTTTGGGATATAGATAAAGGAAAAAAGGGAGATTACTATGTAGGTATCATCATTTCCACATGGTTTTCCAAAACCATACAGTTGGCTAGGGGAAATCATGCATCTTGGCTCTCCCTTGGATAGTGGTGGGTGAATGGCTTCTGCACAGGTTGTTAAACCATGCAAGTGCCTCCAAGAGACCATGTAGCCTAGTCCCCTTGTAAAGTGGAAAGCGCACAACCACTACATAGTTTTTCAAACTGTGGGGTGGCCAGGAAAATCATGTGACTCAGTTTCCACTTAGACAGAGGGAACTGCATGGTTGGCGCACATTTGAAAAACCATTCACCTCATTAAATGTGGGATTTTACAATTTTTCCCTCTTGAACTTAAATTATTATTCCCAGTATTTTCACCCCATTTGACCCCCAATAGGTTAGGGTGTGAACCAGTATCTCCCGCCTTCTCCATGGGCATTTTTTCCTCAATTCTTATGTGTTTAGAGTACCATTTAGTGAGAATAGAAGTTCTAGGAAAGTACCTAACTTTGTTTCCTTCTATTTTCTAGAAGATGGTTTTTTGGTTGTCTTCTCTCTATCTAAAGCTCATGAAATCTATTTTACAGGGTGTTCTTTATTAATAAAAAATGGGTATGTTGCCAGCAGGCTTCGTGGATATGGGGCAGATATGGGGTGGGGTGAACCTAAAATTTTTTACTATTAAGAGTGTGGGCCAATGCGGGTTGATCCCACGTAGGTGAAAGCTTACCCGCATGATTGATTTAAAATATATATATTATTTTTACAATATATGCTTCTTTAAAATTTTAGTTTTTTAATAAAAAATCATGATTAAACCACGACATGTGATTTTTCACTGTAATGGTCATACTAATTCACCATTCATTCAGATATGAATATTTTTTAGGTCAGTATTTATTGTTTTTATATGATATTATAATATTTATATAGTAATTATTAAAAATATTTACATGGTGTGTCATCCTACCTCTTGAAAAATGGAACCCATATCCCTTGCATATGGTTTCAATTCTAAAAGAGTTATTATAATCATAATATTTTTTGGGTCGATTTATTATTGTTATTATTTAATTTAATTTTATTAATAAGAAAATAGGAAAGGGCCTCATGGGAATTCTAATCGCCACCTCTAAAATCATTTTTTACCTAGAGAGTCATTATTCATTCACATTTCCATTCGTTCACATCACCACAAAACCAACATCATCATTCATCACCTCTCACCGATCAATCCCCTACTTTTCATTGCAATAGTTCACCACCACATCGGTGTCACTTCATGGCACTATTAACCCATCAAAAAATGTTTCATCACATCCCTTAAAACTCCAGATATGGTCGATCTATACTTCTCCCCACAACTACCATCAAGAATGAGAAAAAAATACAATATTTAAATGATTATAAATAGAATATATATTTTAAAATGCGGGCAATCCCACGGGACACCTGTGGCCTTATGCGGGGTAGGGTAGGCTTGAATTTTTTTTTGCATTATATGCGGGATTTTACAGAAAAACCTGTGTAGGCTCAAACTCATGCAGGCTTGTCCCACCTTGCCCCGTCCCACCCATTTCGCATTACTAGTGTTATTCTCCATGGTTTTGAGGTCGTTTTAGTTAAAATCATTGGTTATGTTTGCATGGGTGGTTATCTTGATATTTCCCTTGTGTATGTGGTTGTTCCCTTGAGTTCCCTTGCTTTATTTTCATGTCTTTGGCTAAGGAAAGTAAATTGGGAATTTATTTAATGTGTGAGACTCTTCATGGACCCCATTGGGTTCATTGATGATTTGAAACTGGACCTAGGGCTACCTATGGGGTATGTCAAACCCTTGAAAATGGTGAAATGTATTGGTAAATGTTGATATAGGTTAACTGTGAAAGTTAATGGATTTTAATTATTAATTGGTATGTGGGCATGGTTAAAGGGATAATTGAAATGTTTATATGCTAGAATTTGTGAAATGCCTAAGAGGATTTTGAAATGATTTAAATGATGTGTTTTGGATTTTGATCTGGTTATGGTTTTCAATGAAATAAAATGATGTTTTGGAAGTGGGTAATGTTTAAAAATGAGGTGTTGAACTCAAATCAATTATAAATGGGTTCTTATTATATTTCAAATGATGTTTTTAATTGTGTGTGTGGTTTACCCCTTGTGAAAATTCCATGGTGGTTTTTTCTAATAAAAAGAAAGTAAATGGATGTTTTTTAGCCTTGTTTTGATGTTCAATGAGAAATAACATTGTTTAAGGGTAGTTTTGAAGTGTTTTGATGAAGTGAGTGGTTTTGTTAAGCCTGTCAAATTGTTTTAAGTGGTGTTTTATGAAATTGTGAAATAGGGGTTGGGCCTCATTGAGATATGGTTGGTTTTAAAGGTATATTGAGAACTAGGTAAATAAATAATAATTAAGGGTATTGTATTTTTTATAAATGATGTGATAAATATGAAAATGATTGATAATGATATGGTTTTTTAATTTTGGACTGATGCTACACTCCTTGGTTTTGGGTGGGATAGAATGATGCTCCTAGTTCCCTAGTGCACTATAGTTTTTGGAGGATGGAATGATGCTCCTAAATCCAAGGGTATGGACATGGTGTTCCATATCATGGTTGGGATGGTCGGATATGACATTTTTAATCCCGGTTGGATACTTGGATTGATGCTCCTTTTTTGTTAACTTGTGACCTCTATGATATAAGAAATAGGTACCTGGGTTGATTCTCCATGGTATGAATAATTATAAAAATGATAAATGAATTCCCATTGTGAATTAAAATGGTTAACCCCTATGGTACATGTCTTAGGATCTCAACATGGACAGAGTAGGTTTGATTTGTTAGATGACACATTGGTATTCAAAGGTTAAAATGGATAATTAATAAATGTTTCAATGAGAACATGTTTCTTTTTCAACCTTAATTATTCATTACACCCATGATTATTTTCATAAACTATTATTTAGATTGGTATTTGTTTTAGACATCATTGGTGGTGGCCTACTGAGTTTCACTCACACCCTGCTTGGGTCTTCATGACACTTGGGTACCTGAGCAAATGTTATTTTTTTAGGTACAGGTTTAAGATAGGGACCTGGCTCATGGGTTCTGGTTTATACATGGGTTGTTGGGCTAGAGCATGGGATTTTAGGATTGGTTTTGGACTAAGGACCATGTTGGGGATTTTCCTAGTTTTGGTATTTGGGGTTTTACTATATGACTACCGGACATGTAGAGTATACATATTATTGTTGTATCATGTTTCCCTTTGGTTATTATTGACACTTTCCATTTTTTATTACATTTTCCATTTATACTTTTTGTTACATTTTTTTATATTATTTATGTTGTTGTTTACTCTGATAAGAGAGTATATTCTCCCCATTGTGCCTCTGTAGACCTGTACTGTTAGTCAGTAGCCTCTAGTGTATGGAGAGGCGTACCTAAGGTCATGTGGTCATCCGACTTGGGGCACCTATTATAGTGGCACTCGAGTTAGGACGTTACATGAAGTCGCATCTCATAAGATAATCAAGCACTTGATAGTCAAACATATTATCATTCCCATTATATAATGTTATCCTAACCATAGGACTATATTTAGAAATATGACATAACACTATAAGGATTTTATCATAGCAAGGAACTGTTATATCCTTTTGACGTGACAAATACCCTAAGGACATTATCACTTTAATTTAACATATAATAACAATAATTATGTGATAAGATATTTATTAATATTTAGGTATTTAAATATAAATATAGACAATCTAATTTACAAAGTAGTTAATTCTAGGGAACCAACTCCAACAGTAGTCCTAAAATTGTCATTACTCCTCATTCCCAACTCCAACCCTCCATATGATCAATCCTTAATTTTCTCTATCCTAGGTATTCCAACCATTGGACTCAACATGGGATATAGAGATTGATCTAGATACTTAATTACAATCTTCATGCACCCTATATATATGTCACTATGTTAATGAAAGATTGAAACTTTTAACCCTCGACACTTTCTTTATATTTCTTGTCTATCTATTTTACATTATCATTTGCATTCCTCTTCTCATCCAAAATATTCAACCTATAACGTTTTGGGATTTTGAGAAGGTCAAAATTCCCAACCATTTTGAATTTTTATTTTTGGTGTTCAGGCCAACATTTCTATTAATCTTCGAAACTTAATTATGAGATTTTGATTGAAAAATGCCTTATTTTTAGATTGGGTTTCATGACCTACAAGTGAATAAGGGTTTTTATGAGTTTTGGGTGCATCAGACCCTATAAACTTGGTTTCAAGAAAGTGAGGATAGAGGCATCTGATTAAGTTTAATTGTGAGGCCTGTAAGGGGAAAATGTGTGGCCCACCATTTCACTAGGCCTGGTTTTTCAAACCATGTAGGTGGAGGTGCAAAATCATGAGGAAGTTTTTTAATTTTTAACAGAGGGGATCCACATGGTCTGTACACAGTTTGGTAAACCATGTGAGGTGTGGTGCTTGAGCAGTGATCACTACACGGTTGGCCCATGGTTAGCCAAATCGTGTGGCCAAACTATGTGGGTCATTAAAAATTGGAAAATTACAAAATTTCACCTCCATCTTATTTATCCTTTTATCCTCCTTTCTATTTCTTTTCAAGCACACACAATAGGGAGATCTCTATTTCTTCTATACTTAGTCTTTGGCCTAACTTCGTCATCTAAGATCCAATTCTTGATCTGTCTATCTCATTGGAAACATATTAATGAGGCTTTAAATAATCTTTCCTCCTTTATTAGTTTATCTTTCCATAAATAATACAAAATCTATGTGATCTCTTTTACCCTATTTTCATGGAATTTTTCTAGAACTCTAATTTCTCTCATTTCAACTCGAGTTAGAGGCCAATATCAGATGAGCAAGCACCTACTAGCATAAGGTAGGTGGTACCAAGATTTCTCCTTAATTTTATGGGTTTTTTGGGGTATGTGATTTATTACTCATGTTGGGTTGACCAAGTTATACCCCTAATAAATAAATTGATACTTTTAAAATAATGAAATGATGTCATGGGATATCATTGGGTATGATCCGGTTCAGTTATGAATGCTAAGCCGGGTAAGGGGCTTGTGACCAACTGGCCAAGTTAGGTCAGTTGTGTTTATTTAATTAATTAAATTGTATTATGATTTATAAAATCCTGACCTGAGATCACTTAACTGGTGCCCTGAGTCGATGGGCCACATGGCCTCAAGTGCACCTCCCCTTATGTTAGATGTTGTCGACTAGAAGTGAGGGTTCAAGGTGGTACGGTGGGGATACTATACCCTCATATCAAAGTAGAACAACAGATAATAATAAATATAATACAATAGCGTAAGAATGATATAAAATATGACATAGAGGAAAGAAAATACAATAAATAAGCAACTACAAAAGCATAAATAACAAAAAACTGGAATAATAACCAAAATCCCATAGGCCGAGTCATATACATGATGATATCATGGAATTCTGATATATAAAAAGGTGAACATGGGATAAAGGGGACAAGCATATACAACATGCTATAAAAAAATATAAAGTCCAAAAGAATACTCCACTAGCATCATGATCATATTCTTGGTCCTCTGCTCCCATGCTCCAAGATATAAGTAAAATAGATAAAGAATATATAGTAGGGTTATTTCCCTTATCCATACCTACATACATAAGGTCTACTCAGGTACCAAAGGTGTCCCGAGTAGGGTTTGATATAAAATCCCAATATTCCACCACCAACGGTTTTTAGAAATAATACATCCTATGTACATAGCTAAGTCATGTGAAGGTATAAAGAATAATAAACAATGCTAAAAGATAAATACCAGTCGACTCAGGTTCCTATAAGACACTAGGTTGGCTCTACCTACTTCGGTATAGGATAGTGTAAGAATCTGATCAGTAACCATATATATAGTAATCATATATATATATTTATATGATGTATACACATATATACACTAAGTATGTGAGGATATAAGTAGGAATATACATGTATACTAGGTGATTTCTAGACCTGGGGGTAACTCAAGCATCTATAACTAGTCTAAAGAGCCTATGGACTCCAACATGGGTACAATACATTAATCACATGATGAATGTGATATATCTTAACCATCATTTGAGATAGGTGGGGTGATATTCCATGACCAACACCCAATGTATTGGAACATGGAGTGTCATTCCCATCATTCAGATATAAGTATAACGATAAGAGACTATTGGCACCAAAATAAGTTCCATGGGAATAGTCAAGGTAGATGCAGTTGATTCATAGAAAATATGATCCAAAATAGACCACCCCCCCTAAGGGTATTATTTACGAATCCCTGCCTCTTCACGAACAACCCGAGCTCATGGAGCTCCCAACCGAGAAATCCCCTTTATGAGTGTGTGAATCCATAATGGTATCCTCTATGAGTCTGATGGTACTTCGCAACCACATAAATAATTCAAACAATCCTATGTGATTCTAACAGTGCATCACAACCACATGAAGGATTGGTGGTCTCCTCTATGAGTCTAATAGCCCTTTGCGGCTGCGTGAAGTATTGATAGTGTCCTTCACGAGTCTGATGGAGCCGTACACATTCACAAATCCCACATTTCCTTCATGAATCACTTCCCATATTTTAAAAACCCATTTAATATAAATACCCCTTGCCTATAAATACCCCCTCATTCAAACCTTTGGAGGAAGGTTACCCAAACTTTCAGCTTCCGAATTGCTCCCAATTCACAAACCTCCCAAGCATCGTGAACCAGACTAAAAATGGATCATCCAAGATACCTGGGCTTCAAAAAAAACCCTTTCATGTGTTTTTGATATCCTCAACCAAGGGTGGAGATGCCTTTCATGAATTATTATGCCCTTCATTAAAAAATAAGTCCCTAGAGGGAACTTGAAGCTTCATGAAGCATTCAGCCTTTTCAAAGCACTCCTTTCCTAAACCAAGGCTTCATCCTGAGGTAAGGTCACCCTGTTTCGCAAATCCTCATCCTTCGTGAAGCCCCTAACCTCTGAAAGGAACCTAATATTCACTAATCACCTCTCTATGAGGCCCTAATCTTCAAAAAACCTATCTCTTAGGCCTCCACATGCTGTCTCCCTTTTGTTGATACCTATTCGCAAAGGTTGAGTGCCCAGAGCCTCCACATCCATCTAGGATTGATCCATTTGTACCTCGATTCCCTATGTGACTTTTCCACTCATTCCTATGGCCCAACCCACTTTAAGTGTGGCCTAAGACTTCCACCTACCTTCTTCTTCTCAGCATAGGTACGTTAACACCTTTGATTCTCAACATAAGCATGCTAACATGGACCTCATGATTGACCATTCCTCCTTGTCATTGTACCATGGAATTTCTAAATCCATGCCCCTCCTAGAGTTGCATGATCTATGGTTATGTAATCCCAAGGGGTGAGGAGTGAGTCCCCCATGTCCAAGATGCATGATGTAAAAATTCATAGTCCCAACATCCTCAATACATTATGTTAAATTGTGGCCTTACCCTGTGCAATAAGCACATGATACTCCATTTGTTAGTGGAATGGTATGGTCTCCACACCGCCTACTCTCAAAGGGAATGAAATCCTCTTTACATGGATTTATATCCTCATCACATGGAATGACATCATCCTTAGGCAGATTTCATGTGTAATCCCCACACCATCTCTCATTGACACATCTTTCACAACATGAGTGTGAGGTCTACTAATTCCTTTTATTTCTCACACTGACCATGACTCACATGGGATTATAAGTTAGTAGAGATCATGGCATCCAACCAACCATCCTAATGGGACACTCCTATATGTAGGCCCTAACCATACTCATTTTATGGGCTTCTTTCATTCATAAGCCCCAACCTTCATTAAAATAAGTTTCTCTTGTGTGTAAGCTCTAACCATACTCATCCTATAGGCCGCTTTCATGTGTAAGCCCCAACCTCCATTCAAATAGGCTAATATTGTATGTAAGCCCCAACCATACTCATCCTATGGGATGCTTTCACATGTAAGCCCCAACCTACATTCTCCCATGGGCCTCCTCCTTAGGTATAATCCCCAACCCATTCTTAACTACATGGGATTTGATTACCAACTAACTGGGATATGTATGAATCCTCCTTGAGGTACAAACCCAACATATGCATCCACCCTAACTCTCTTCGGTTTACACCCCTAGTATGATCATTCCCCTAACCTTGGAGACCACATCTCCTCTATGTCCCATAGGCAGCTCAATTCATAAGCCTCACAACAACTCTAACCAAAATAAATCCTCTTGAAAAGGGTGACTTTCACATGTAATCCTCACATCATACCCTTTCAACACTCCGTAATGTGAGCATCCTTACATGTGATATTAAAATACATGGACCGGTCTTATCACATGAACTTAAATTGTGACACTGAACTACATGGGTTTTGATACCTGTCTTTTAAACTAGGGTATGTAGGTAGCCTCCATGAGGTTCAATCTCGACCAATGGTAAACCTAGGTGATTCATCCTAGGGATTCACCTCCATGATCCACCTCTAGGGGTGTTCTGATCAACTTCATGTTGTGATATCTTCCCTTTATGGGACACACCCCCCAGATCCTCCCCCATAGGTCCTTTTGATCTATCCATCGGTAAACTATCTAGTGTTCCCTTCTAGGGATATACCTCCTTGATCTACCTCCATGGGCCATTCTTATCAATCTCATTTTATCTCCATAAGACATTAAACTTGTGTCTCAATACATCTCCAAAAGGCATTAAACTCGTGACTTGAACCCAAATGATACATCATGTAAAGCATCAGATGCCTGATGTGAAAGACTTGGAAGATATGAACCTATGGAGTTATCTACCTCATGTAATGCATGAGATGCTTGAGGTGAAATATTTGGAAGATATACACCTTTGACATTTGATACCTCATGACCGACACAATATTCCTTAGGTTCCATGCCTAAGATGCCTCCATGAGATTCCCTTATATAAGTAGGAATACAGGTGACCAATGTTCCTAGTTTCTAGACATGCCAGTGATGCCCAATGTGACTATTATCCTAATTGAAGGTTGTTTCCCTATTAATACCCACTGGAATGTTTAGACAGAAGCAGTGTAATTAACCAACATCCACAAAAATATGGCATTGGGAATGAGTTCCACGAACATGAATTAACTCTATTATAAAGACATGGACTAGGAGAAAAATTACTATGAGGAATCCATGAAAGGAGGAACTAACATCCCATTATCCTATTTTGATCAAAGAGTAGACATCGCTGATAAAAGTGGTGAAATACACCTACCTTTGAAAAGAGGGAATGCGAGGTAACAAAGCACACTGGTGCACATTAATACACAGGAGGTGTGCCCCAATGAAAGCATTAGAAACCAAAATAGTGAACCTGAAATGAAACTTTTCTCCTTTAACCATGTAGATTTTCCATATTGGTTATCAAATCAGGGATTGGTGCCAGTGGCTACTAGCATCAGTCTTTACCAACATAAATGGTGAACCTAACGTGAATCTATTCTCTTAAACATGGGGACTATTAGCATTTGATACATCATAAGACTATAATATCATTAAATCCAGTTATTTGGCACTAGGATCCACTAAGAAAATAGTGGGCCCAGCATGAAACTCACTAGAAATTGGGGCAATTAAATGTTGGGAATTCCGGTCTATGACATTTTCAATATGGATCTCTCTCTATATATATATACATGGAATATTAGATAATGCTAAGACATTGGGAATTTCTTTACTTATATCAATACTAATATTTGAATTCACCTTCTTTACAGGACCCAAGATATAGGAAATTATCCACCCAACGCCCACAGATGCAGAGGCTAGAGAAATGTTAATGCGGTAATCCTGCATAACACCACCTATGTTATGACTTCTGCCATGACTACAAATACTGGGTTTCCACACCCCATATCACCCTCTAAAATTATAAAGATAAGGGTTTTGGACACTCCCGTACACTGGTATGATCAAGAGGGAGTCATTCCCACAAGGTACGTGGCCCTCCAAGACCTAGAGTCTCTATCACATCATCGACACTGTCACCCCCAAGGGTCATGAAGGGAGAAACCATTCCCTGTTCTAACAGAAAACCACTTTGGGAGTCCCTAGAGATATCCTATGACTCTCTCCCCTACACTAAGGACGTGGGGGATTCCTGAGTCACCCCAACCATGACTACCACTTGGGAGCCTCCAAGAAGGGCTCCCACCAAGCCCCTTCAGTGCCAGCAATGACTGGTCCTTCAGGCCAAAGAACAGTTAGACTATACAACTGCTTTGTCGGCCCCAATTTGAACCACCTAGGGTCAATGTTGGGTGAAGGACTAGGAGAATGATCTACAAGGTGCAGCATCTTCCATGACATCAGGGGACCCTTCCACCATCAGCTTATTCTGCCAGACCCCAATGAGTGATGAATAGGGATCCACCTTCGACCCATTGGGATTGAGACCTCGGTCACCCCACAAGAAGGATTGGTTGACTCTATCAATCTATAGAGCCACCAAAATCCATTACAATCCAACACATGATGATTATTTTTAGTGAATAGGTCCTCCCCATGCAACCACTAAACCAAACGGAGGTCCTCTCCACTCTTATAATCAACGCGAAGGTCCTCCTCGTGTTGTCTCTAGTTCAGGAGGAGTTCTTCCCTGCTTCGACAGCTAGTATGGAGGTCCTCTTTGTGCTCTCACCATCATCCAACATAGTAGTTCTCCCCATGTTGCATCCAATTAGAGTATATTTCATCTCCAATACTTAAAAAGTTAACATAGAGGTTCTCCTTGTGCCCATTTTGATCATCTTGAAGGTCCTCCTTAAGATTCAACTCATCAGTATAGAGGACCTCCCCATGACATTACTACCAGTCAGCATGGAGGTCCTCCCCATGTACCTGCTGACCAAAGCGGAGGTCATCCCTGCTTTGTCAATAACTAGAGTGGAGGTCCTCCCCACTCCTTCAGTAGTCAAAGCGGAGGTCCTACCTTCTCTAATGAAAACTGATACGTAGGTCCTCCTCGTATCCCAACTAACCAAAGTATATATCCTCCCTGCACTACCACCCACCAACATGGAGGTCCTCCCCATGCTGAAGAATTAACCTTCCCTGAAGAACCATCTCAAGCCGAAGGGCGAACCACTACCATTGAAGGCAAAATCCTAGGAAATTACAAGTCATTATCAACCCCATAAACCTCTCACATTATGAGGGGGAATGTGACTTGATGATGGGGCCTTCACCCCAATCGTCAACATCAGATTCTAGGGATAGAACCTGACATGTAATATTCTTTATCTTAGAAGGTGAAATCCATTGGATCCCAAAATACCTCTATAGGTACATGCAGGCTGAGGAAGATTTGGCCCCTTCCAAGGGCTCACGGTGCATCTATCTATATCATCACTAGTTTCCCTCTCCACCTCTACCCAAGACCATGGAGAATTGTTCTATAATGTGATAGATTACGAACATCTAGTTGAGCCACTGATGAGTGTTTCTACCCTCACACATGAGGTAGTGGTGAACACCCAATCCTATAAGGATGTAATGATGTGATTGGTAGCATCCTAAAGAGATGACCTAGTGTGTAGTGAATAGTTGAATCATATAGTGACTCCTCCACTATCCAACTAACCGCCTCAATAATCCACATCAGTTACACTACTTTTTCTCAACCAGTGTTGATTGAAACTTGGGTTGATAAATAGTAGGACCCCTCTCTAAGAAGTAAATCCTATGAGAATCTCTAGCTTCTGATTAGTTGTTAGTAGTGTTATGGAAAAAGTTGACCTCCAACTTCAACATTCTGAAGTCCCTCACTTAGAGATAGGATATGTGTTTCCATCATACCATCTGAGTGATGTTTCATCACCTTCATGACTATTAGTTGTTCTATTAAATATTTTGGGAGCACTTTGATGGTATTGATCGATAGTGTCAAATTATTGAGTTGGAATTACTTCCAATGGATCAACACCCTTTGTTTCTCTGCTACCACTACTCCCTCCAATGGTGATGCGTCAAGAGCCTCATTGTACTCTAAAAAGTCATAGAGGAGGCATATATTTATGTACATATCCAAGGATGGGGATAGTACGTTGCTCTCCACTTCATCCCCATCCTACGATAGCCTAACCTACTCATTGAAATTAAGGATTTTCCTTTGGGTATTGTTATGGTAAACATGGATGTTTCCAAGTTTTCCAAGGATGGAGGCATTGATTCAGTGTTCAATAGAGAAAACCCACCCCTAGGGTAGCATAGTATTAGGTATTCCCTCATACAGGTGTTAGTACCCACTAAAAAAGGAAGGACCTCAGCCTTAGGGATCCCTCCACATCATTATCTACTGTTCGGAATACCAATAAAGTAAATGGACATCACGATCCATCCAATCCAAATAATATTGTGCAAAATAAAGAGGCTAATCCTATGATTGTTGCCTTACTTCAGTAGGTCTCAAATCATAAAAGGATCATCAATGAACTCCTTTCTAAACGGAACTTGAATTATGGTGCTCCTCGATGAGATCCCATTTCTCCTCCACTGGGGCAGTCACAAGTCTTACCTGACCAGTTACTCCCAGTTGAGCCCAGTGATCTTGTGTATCTAGATAGAGAAGAGGCAGGAGTTTTATTTCAAGTGACCGATATATGAGTCACCAAATCCACTCGAACAGCATGATAACTTTCCTCATGACCTAGATTGAGCTATTTTATGAGTTGTTTAATCCACTTATCAGTTCGATGAGATTTTCAATGCATTGTTGGTTAGGGATCCTCTTCAAGATAAGAACCTCATCCAAGACGATTTGATAACTTCTCTCATTGCTCACCTTGAAGCCCTAGAGATTCGATAGGTGGAGATCCCACCTAATGTAAATTCATATCTAGTATAGGTGGATGACATGCGAGCACTCCCATATTTTAGGAACCCTATCTTTTCCCCTTTCAATGAGATGGGTGACCCACTATAGTATTTGGACCCCTTCATCTCAAGGTGTGGGGCTATGTTAGAAACCCCAGAGCAGTAGGGGGCCGCCAAGATCTAATGTTTCATATAGATATTAGAAGTTCATGTATTCATCTGGTATAACCAATTACCTATTATATCCATCATTGGTTGGGAATATCTTCACATATAGTTCCTCTACCATTTTAGCTCTGCCACATGCAAGAAAAGCATTGCATACCTCTTCAAGTGAAAGAAAATTCTTGATGAGTGCATTCCAGAATTCATTGCCAAATGGAAGGGTTTCAAATACTCGCTTAATATATCACTGACTCGGGAGAAGCTATTGACAATGTGCATGTGTGGCATTAAGACTGAGTTGATTATCACCCTCATCACTCAGAACTTCCCAGGTGGATTCCATGATTTTTTTGATAAGGCATGGGCACCTGGAAGAAGCCTTGCAACAGGCTAAGAAAGCATACCTATTGCCTCTTCCAACACCTACAAGAAGGACCATCAAGGAAGAGACTACCTCTTCCATATAGGTAGAGCCCCCAGAGCTGCTATATATGTTTTCCCCTCCACCAGCAAAGCCTCGTCGAGTGCAACAACCTCATCAAGCACATCCTCACCCAGTGAAAAATTGGCAAGCACCACCCCACCAAGCGCAATCTCCTAGATGATACAATGTTGCTTAAGACCCTATCTAGGGCTAGGCTCCTAGAGTTCCCTTACTGGATAGGAGGAACCAAACCTATTCTTTAAAATATTACCAAGTTCCTAGTTATTTCCTTAGTTCCTTAGAGTAGGGGATTCGTAACCTTCTAGAGTGAAAGAAACCCCATTAAGTCAAGCATACTGACTTCCCTAACCATTTCTCATACCATAAGATCCTTGGACATACCATTAAACAGTGTTATGTGTTCAAGTATTGGCTTCATGGCCAAGTGGATAATGTTCTGGTCAAGCTGAAAAATATTCCGACATAGGAGGCGCACATCTCTGTTGAGCCTGACAGTGATGGTGAAGGTGAATAGCAGTAGCTTTCCAACCATGAGACTTAGAATTATAACGACTTGTTGGTCTGAAGACCAGTTTCCCATGCCCATAGTGTCATCAACACCCTCTTAGGTCATCCCAAACCTCTTGAATTCACAAATCCTCTTCTATATGATGTTTCTACATGCATATTGAGTCCCTCCAACTCTCAGAATATTAGGCACTGATGGTTCAAGGGAAAGAAAAGTCCCCCATTGATTCCAAATATATCATGTACTCTTGGTGATTTTATGCCTCTAGAATTAGGGATCATGCCCAGAGTCCACCTGATATTGGAAGATTCCTTTGATGATGACCAAGAGTATGCCTCTATGAACACCATCGAGTTAGTGGATCCCTTTATGGTCCCCGATGATGAGGAGCACTATGAAAATACTTAGGATTCCTCTAGTCAATGTCGTTAAAGATAAAGTTGTGGGCATGCAAACTAATAGAATGCTTAGGTCAGCACCTTGAACTAAGTCGTGCATGTTACCAAGATCGAGAAACAGGTCTTGTGTAGAGATTAGTATGCAAAGTCCTCCTAGAATGATCCATCAGACATGACCCCATAGTTGACCATACTAATAGAATAGGAAAAACAGTCGTGACCGCATCATGATTGACCGCGTCCAACTAAATCCAAAACTCAAATAGCTGATAGTTAGCCGATAGTGGTCCTAGGTGAGTTAGATAATGAGTAGCAAGCTATTTCCAGCACCATCCGGAATCTAGTGGTACACTCAGAAGCACCCATTATGCCTCCATCCAAAGAGAGACCCATGATAGGTAGATTTGTTCATTTGGCATAGAATTATGATGTGCTAAAGCACCTTTCCAACATACCGGCAAGGCTCTCAATCGTCGAGGCCCTCCACTTATCTTCAGAGATGTGTTTATCCCTTACCAAAGCCTTCAGTATCACCCTATAATTAAAAATGGAGGTAGAGACCATGGATAATTACTATAAAGAGGAGGGTAGATAGTAGGAATGGCAAGCCATCATCTAGCTCTCTAGAGAATATGGGGGCTCTCTTGTACATGGGCACATCTTCCCATTGTACATCACCGAACGGTTCAATGGAATAGAGATATTTCATTGTATAGTCGATAAAGTTTTTGAGATAAATCTCATCCCAACCCAAAAACTCTACAATATGAGACTAACTGAAGCATATTTAAGACTATTTGACCTGAAGATCTAGGGTTATGAAAGGACTGAACAGAGATTGTGTGGTCAAATATGGTTGAATACCTAGTTCATTGGCTTGATAGTAAGTGATGGATTCATGGTTTTCTCATAAGATATTTCCTAAAACATGTTAATGGGTAGGACCTAGCTTCATCTGCATGAATTTATCCCCTCCTCGTATCACCAATTCCTTAAGTACTCTCTCAATGGTCGAGTAGGCATGTTTCAGGGTGATGCATCTCCCTTTGACTCATGTGAATACCTCTATCTGGATGTTTTCTATTATAAGAGTAAGGAAAAAAAAGTTTAGAACAATGAGGTTTTCCACACAAATATTTCACCGGCCCATGGGCAGACTTGGATAACACTTTCATTCTCTCAATTCACCGGTTGGAGGCTATGATTCTAGATTTGGGAAGTTGCTTTGTTATTTTCGAGAGGAAAGGGAATCATGTCCCTAGGTACAAGGAACATCTGAATATTACCTCATACTCCTACACAATTCAGGACAAGGTGATACCAAAAGATCCCACCACTATAAAGTATCAAGAGATTTGCACGATGACCACCATTCTGTGACATTCTCATTTTTTCCATAGAGCAGGGTTGAACCACTAGAATCCAAACTACCACCATTGCTTTGATATCAAGCATGGAACCTGTGGTCAAAGGCTTAATGGGATTAGATTGATAGCCTCTTGCATTATGGTTTCAACTACGCATGAGTCCCCTAGAGGAGATTCCATATCCCCCCAAGTGGGTAGCATGGTTCCCCCATAATCAGTCGACTTGGATGAACCATATCCTCCCACTGATTCCCCAACCTCAAATGATGAAGAGGGTTTGGAAGATGCTCCTCCTGCATTCAAAGAGGGTGTCTCTACCACTGTCGATGAGTTGATTCAGGTGAACCTTGGCACTGAGACAGGTCTAATACCAACACTAATCAATGCATCCATGCCTCTAGAGGAACAAAAGCAGTATGTGTATTTCCTAAAGCATCATCGTGATGTCTTTGTTTGGAGATATGATAAGATGTCAAGACTAGACCCTCAGGTCTCCATCCACCGTCTTGGTCTCCTAGTGAGTCATTGCAGGTTCAAGAATCCTACCAAGAAAATGCACCCTTTTCATAGTGCCATGGTCGAGGCCAAAGATTATAATATTATAAATCCAACTTCATCAAGGAAGTTCAGTAGCCCAAATGAATAGCCAACACCATCCTTATCAAGAAGAAGAATGTGAACATCAGAGTCTGTATCAAATTCTAGGACCTCAACCATCATTGTCTGAAGGATGATTTTTCCCTCCTGAAGACAGATCTATTGATTGATTCCATATATGGGTTCCAGGATCTCTACTTCATGGATGGATATTCTGGATACAACCAAATCTGGATGGATCCCAAGGATGAAGATTATACCACCTTCAAAGCACCTCAAGGGACCTTTTTCTATTAGGTAATGTCTTTCAATCTAAATAATGTATGAGCCACTTATCAGTGGTCCATGAACCACATCTCCAAACCAATTCTTAAGATGTTATTGGAATTCTACATGGACAATTTAGTGGAAAAATCCCACCAGCATCAGGACCATCTTAGAGATCTCGAGAAAGTGTTCGACTTCCTCTTCTCCTAGGAATTGAAGATGAATCCCTTAAAGTGTGCATTCAGGGTTATCTCTAGGAAGTTTCTCGGTTTCATCGTCAGATAGAGAGACATAAATATCGACCCATAGAAGATCAAGGACATCATCCAGATTCCTCCTCCAAGCAACCTTCGGGAGATTCGGGGCCGTCAAGGCCATTTAGCCTATATACACTAATTCATTGAAAATATGGATAGAAAGTGTAAGACTTTATTGAGGATTATGAATAAAGTTATTGTATACTAGTGGGATGAAGAGTTTCAAGCCACCTTCAAGGAAATCAAGTAGTATCTTCTATAGCCTCTAGTTATGATGTCACCTGTCTTCAATAAGCCTCTGGTCCTATATGTGACTGCACTAGAATGGTTTATTAGTGCCACTCTCACCCAAAATAATAATGAAGGAAGAGAGAACAATTTATATTATAACATTTTCATGATACTCAAAATAGAGGCCAAATATTCCCACATCAAGAAGAGTTGTCTCATGCAGTTTTTTACAGTACAAAAGTTGAGGCATTATTTGTAGAATCACGAGATAGAGTTAGTCTCTTGAGTAGACTCACTGAAGTATATCATGAATCACCCCATGTTGATGGGACAACGAGTATGTTGGGTGGTAATCCTTAAATAGTTTGACATCATATTTGTTCCATAGAAAGTATTAAAGGGTCAAACATTGGTAGACTTCCTGGATGCCCATCCATCTCCTAAAGAAGTGCTTCTAGATGTTGATTTCTCGGATGAGTCCATTCTCTCAATAGACCTGGCTATGACTTGTTGGAAGATGAAATTTAATGGTACCTCCTGGAGCCTAATTAGTAGAAGGCTTAATGATACCAATCTCAATAGAGTAGGCATGGGGATCATCTTCATCATGCCTATACAGGCTGCCTTCCATACTCATTCCTGTTATCAGAAGTCTGCACCAACAATGAGGCAGAGTATCTAGCTCTCATTAATGGTCTTGAGCTAGCCCTATAGATTGATATCCCTTTATTTTATGTGAAGTGGGACTCCAAGTTGTTGGGCGGAGAAAAACGGGGAAAGGATGGCAAGAGGGGGGGTGAATTGCCTTTTAAAAAAATGATTAACAATTTAAAAACAAAGTTGAAAGTGCAGCGGAAAGTAAAGAGGCAAGACACAAGAAATTGATAACGGAGTTCGGCCAAAACCCGGCCTACGTCTCCGCTCCCAACTCAACCGTTGAGAGATTCCTACCGCTTTCTTTTCAATGGTTTTAGCAAGAAACTCACTAGGCTTTGAGGTAGCACTAGGACCTATTACAGCTTGCTTTTGATGGTTGAGCAAGAACCCACTTGCTTTTAATGGTTTAGCAAGAACCCACTATCCTTCTTACAGGTGAAGGATAGCTCACCTATGTCTCAAGCTTTTTAAAGGAAAAGCTTGTGAACCTCTTCACACCTTAATGGTGGTGTTAAACCCAAAAGAAAGAGGGGATGAGAAAAGTTTGGGGTTTGTAGGCACAAACCCAATTTTAAGCTCAAAATAAATAAAACGATAAAAACCGTAATTGGGAAGACTTGGGTGCCAATGGATGATGGAGTTGATGTAGCGTGCTCTCCCAAGCTTCTTGAGGTGCTCCTTGGATTGGAAATTGGATTGGAGCACTTGAGGATCCTTGAAGGTGGAGCGCCGGAGGTTCGCCAAATGTGCAACAATATGTCCGGGCGCTTGGTATATGATCCGATTGGTGTCCGGGGCTTCCTTGGCCTTTATTTATAGGCATGGAACCCTTGGGGAGTCTTCGGAGCCGTTGTAAAGGTCTTCGGAGCCGTTGGAGGCCAAAAGAGGGTTGACTGGTCAAAGCCAACGGCTAATTTGACTGGGCTACCGGCTGGCCGGTACAGCTCCACCGGCTGGCCGGTGCCTTGGCAGAGGAGAGGAGGTTTGGTCCAGGCTCTACCGGCTGGCCGGTGGAGGAGCCACCGGTTGGCCGGTGGCTTGGCAGTAGCTGATCTTCTTTTCCAGGAACCACCGGCCGACCGGTGCCAGAGCCACCGGCTGGCCGGTGGGCAGACAGTAGCTACCACTGTTGTCTGGGTGCCACCGGCTGGCCGGTGGTCAGGCCACCGGCTGACCGGTGGAGCCTGGCAGTGGGCAATGCCTCTGCCAGGTCCACCGGCTGGCCGGTGCTATCACACCGGTTGGCCGGTGGACTGAATTTCAGTCCACTTCTTGTCCATTCTTGGGCCAATCCTTTGGCAATCTTTTGCCTATCATCCACAACACTTAAAAACAATGTTAGACAAATAATAAGGTGATTGTGATCATGAAAATCAAACCACGAGGGGATACGAGAGGTACAACAATCTCCCCCTATTTTGATGATCATAATCACCAAAACAATCAAAGTAAAATACTGAAATTGAAAGGAAATGCAAGCATGATGAAAAGGATTCTCCCACAATCAATCAAGAAATTTCTCCCCCTTTGTGATTATCAAAATAGCGTGGGGCATAAAACTTGATTGAGGGAAACTTTGAAAAACAAAAAGAGATTTTAAATCAATTGAAATTTTTGAAATTGAAATGAGAATTTGAATAACAGTTTGAATTGAAAGTTTTGAATCAAAAACCAATTGAATTTTGAAATTTGAAACCAAGAGTTGAAATTGAAAGTTTGAATCGAAAATTTTGAAATTGAAATCAAAAGGGCTTAAACGAACCTAACTCCCCCTAAATAAAAACAATAAATCACCGGGGATAGGAAATAAATTTTGGCCCGGAGAGACTCGCAAGAAGGGATTTTTCAATCCATACTTGTTTCATGGCGGGTCTTCTCCTATAAAATTCGTCCGAAAAGTAAAAAGATTTGGGTTGACCGTACCGGGCGTTTTTACAATTACATTCATAAATAAGGTGCCCGGGTTTTTTACAATAATTGCAAAATTTATAACTAGAGCTCCCCCTTACAAAAACAGTTGGAGCATGGGAGGAGGAGGCTTGGTTGGTATAGCCAAGTCCTTGAGTGGTCCTAGAAATTCGTTGGGAACCTAGGAGATTGTTCAAATTTTGTTCCCCTTGGGTGAACTTCGCTAGAGTTTCTCTAAGGTCCTTGATGGTTGATTCCAAAGAATCAACATTGGGAAAATTTTGGATTTTTAGGGAGAGTTCCTCCTTTTCTTTGAGAAGTTGGTCTTTTTCGGAGGAAAGTTTTTTGAAATTCTTTTTTAAAGCGACAAATTTTGAAGAAAGCTCATGAAAACCATTTTCTAATTGGTCTCTAGCATGTGAG
Organism: Viscum album; assembly: GCA_963277665.1. NCBI lineage: Eukaryota > Viridiplantae > Streptophyta > Magnoliopsida > Santalales > Viscaceae > Viscum > Viscum album. The sequence goes on from OY728123.1 coordinate 2,119,408,601, forward strand.
AGTTCTTCATAGGATAGATGATTTAAAGAATTGGAATTTGAAGAACAAGAGGAGGAGTCGGATGATGTTACCTCATGGAATGCCATTAGGCATTTTGTACCTTGGTCGCTCGAGGAGGAGGAGGAGGAGGATGAGGTGTCACTCCATGTCGCCTTGAGGACCTTCTTCTTTCCTTTTTCCTTGGCCCGTTTCTTGTTGAGTGGGCAATCGGGCTTGTAATGGCCCTTTTCGCCGCACCCGTAGCATTTTACCTTGGGCTCGGATTTTTCGGTGGGTTCTTGCTTTCGCGCCTTGCGAGATTTCTTCTTCTTCTTATGCTTCTTCATAAATTTATGCATTTGGCGGGCGAGATTCTCCATTTCCGAGTCGCCGCTTGATGATGAAGAGGATGAAGATGATGATGAGGAGGAGGAGCTTACTTCTTTTTGTACCTTGAGGGCAATGTTCTTTGGTGTCTTGATTGGTGTGCCCTCCTTTTGAGCTTGCCTCCTCATCGTGATCTCATAAGTCATGAGAGATCCGATGAGCTCTTCTACCGGCATATTTTTGACGTCCTTAGCTTCTTGGATCGCCGTCACCTTTGGTGCCCATGAGCTCGGAAGGACCCATAAGATCTTCTTGACCATCGTCTCAGCTGAAACATCATCACCAAGGGACTTTCTCCCATTGCACACGTCAGTAAATCTAGTAAACATTTCAGAAATAGATTCATTTGGATGCATAGAGAATGACTCAAAATCCTGACGGTACATGTCCAATCGAGTGTCCTTGACTTTGTTGGTCCCCTCATGGGTAACCTCCAAAAGTTTCCAGATTTCATGTGCGGAGGTGCATGTGGAAACTCGATTGAACTCATTTCGGTCAAGGCCGCAATGAAGAGCATTCATGGCTTTGCCATCAAGCTCAAAATTTCTAATGTCGGCTTGGGTCCATTTGGATTCGTCGGGGGAAGAGAGAGTGTAACCTTGCATGACTATTTTATAAATGGGATATCCTATGCTTCTTAAAAAAGTGGTCATGCGGGTTTTCCAATAATTATAGTCGGTTCCATCAAAAAATGGATCCCGACCCAAAGAAAAGCCTTCGGGGGCGAAAGAGGTTGATGCCATCTTAATGGATCTTAAAATTTGTAACCGGTTAGGGTATTACACAAATTTCCCTTTGATACCAATTGTTGGGCGGAGAAAAACGGGGAAAGGATGGCAAGAGGGGGGGTGAATTGCCTTTTAAAAAAATGATTAACAATTTAAAAACAAAGTTGAAAGTGCAGCGGAAAGTAAAGAGGCAAGACACAAGAAATTGATAACGGAGTTCGGCCAAAACCCGGCCTACGTCTCCGCTCCCAACTCAACCGTTGAGAGATTCCTACCGCTTGCTTTTCAATGGTTTTAGCAAGAAACCCACTAGGCTTTGAGGTAGCACTAGGACCTATTACAGCTTGCTTTTGATGGTTGAACAAGAACCCACTTGCTTTTAATGGTTTAGCAAGAACCCACTATCCTTCTTACAGGTGAAGGATAGCTCACCTATGTCTCAATCTTTTTAAAGGAAAATCTTGTGAACCTCTTCACACCTTAATGGTGGTGTGAAACCCAAAAGAAAGAGGGGATGAGAAAAGTTTGGGGTTTGTAGGCACAAACCCAATTTTAAGCTCAAAATAAATAAAACGATAAAAACCGTAATTGGGAAGACTTGGGTGCCAATGGATGATGGAGTTGATGTAGCGTTCTCTCCCAAGCTTCTTGAGGTGCTCCTTGGATTGGAAATTGGATTGGAGCACTTGAGGATCCTTGAAGGTGGAGCGCCGGAGGTTCGCCAAATGTGCAACAATATGTCCGGGCGCTTGGTATATGATCCGATTGGTGTCTGGGGCTTCCTTGGCCTTTATTTATAGGCATGGAACCCTTGGGGAGTCTTCGGAGCCGTTGTAAAGGTCTTCGGAGCCGTTGGAGGCCAAAAGAGGGTTGACTGGTCAAAGCCAACGGCTAGTTTGACTGGGCTACCGGCTGGCCGGTACAGCTCCACCGGCTGGCCGGTGCCTTGGCAGAGGAGAGGAGGTTTGGTCCAAGCTCTACCGGCTGGCCGGTGGAGGAGCCACCGGTTGGCCGGTGGCTTGGCAGTAGCTGATCTTCTTTTCCAGGAACCACCGGCCGACCGGTGCCAGAGCCACCGGCTGGCCGGTGGGCAGACAGTAGCTACCACTGTTGTCTGGGTGCCACCGGCTGGCCGGTGGTCAGGCCACCGGCTGACCGGTGGAGCCTGGCAGTGGGAAATGCCTCTGCCAGGTCCACCGGCTGGCCGGTGCTATCACACCGGTTGGCCGGTGGTGGACTGAATTTCAGTCCACTTCTTGTCCATTCTTGGGCCAATCCTTTGGCAATCTTTTGCCTATCATCCACAACACTTAAAAACAATGTTAGACAAATAATAAGGTGATTGTGATCATGAAAATCAAACCACGAGGGGATACGAGAGGTACAACACAAGTTAGTCATGAAATAGATCAATGGTGACTATACCATTATAAATCCATATCTTGTGCAATTTTTGGAGCACACTCACCAGTTGATGTCCAAGTTCCCTTCTAAGCCAGAGGTGACTCATGTTCCCTGGTCACAGAATGGTCGAGATGAATCCTTAGCCATTCTATCCACATCTCTTGTGTATTATAACTAGTAAAACCTATTCATTCATGTGGAACATTGAAGATTCATTGATCCAGTCAGTCTAGATGATGGAAACAGCCAACATGTGAACCAGCTAACCACTGGTGCTTCCACATCAGGACCTATGGGTTCCCCCACTACTGAAGAAACCTCTGATTAGACAAATAATTTCATCAAGTACCTCCATAATGGTATCTTACCATCGGATAGAGCCAAATGTGAGTGAATCCATAATTGTGCAACACATTTTACCCTATAGAGAGGGACTAATCTCGAGTAAACTCTCTATAGATGTGGATTTGATGGAATTATCCTCAGTTGCATACAACGAGATGAATTTCTCTATGTCATGCAGAAATTTCATGTTGGATCTTGCAGTGCTTATCTGGCAGGGTTGAATCTCTCCCACCATATTCACATTTTGAGCTAATTTTATCCCACCATGGTCCGTGACTGCATCCTGTATGCCAAGAGGTGTCATATGTGTCAGATTCATGCTAACTTTGTGCATTGACCACCAAATTCACTTCACACTACCAAGTATTCTTGGCCCTTTATAGTCTAAGGACTTGATGTTATTGGATCATATCCTCTAGTAACGGCTCACCAGTGTAGGTTCATACTAACCGTAACAGATTTCTTCTCTAAATGGGTAGAAATGATTCCTCTCAAGGAAGACAAGTCCCGATTAGTGATCGAATTCATGATCTCCCACATCATCCACTTATTCAAAGTTCCTCACACTATTCTCACTGATAATGTTACCAACTTATGGGATACTAATTAATATAGATTGTATTCCAATTACAACATCTAGTTAAACCATACTTCCTACTACTAATCGCAGACAAATGGGCAGTTAGAGGCATTCAAAAAAACACTCTCTAACATTCTACAAAATATAGTGGTCCAGAATAATAAAAGTTGTCCTTAAAAGCTCCTTAATTCCCTATGGACCTATCAGACAAAGACTCAAAGTTCTACCTAGGTGACTCCATATTCCCTGGTGTATGGAACAAAGGTAGTCCTGTCTATTGAGATTCAGTTTCCATCACTTTGAATAGTTGTCTATGACCAACAGATGCTATAAAAATGGAATAATCCCATCTATCTAAGTTGGAATCCCTTGATGAGAATAGGATCCAGTCCTTTCACAATCTATAGAGTCACCATAATAGGATAACAAGAGTGTTCAATAATAAATTTCTCCTCCACTCTTTTAGAGTGGCATGGTACTGTCTCTTAGAACTCCAATGATACCTGGAAAGAATCCACCCTAGTTGTAAACCAAGTGGGAAGGGCCTTACATCATTCAAAAGGTATATTCCAATGGCATGTACTCTTTTATCACCATGGATGGAGAGTGCATTACTCCACCAACCAATGAAAATTTTCTCAAACAATACTTTGTGTATGGAAAACTATCATCTTTGCATGATGTTAAACTGTTTATCATCAGTGGTCCTCTCTATATAACCTTAATAGGCACATACCAATGTCTGAGACACACGATGATAAAATGAATAGCTCCAATGTCCTATTTTCATGATTTTAAACTGCATAACAACCATTCATCCTAGGAACATAATGTTAAACTGCATGCATGGTCCAAAATATATGACCTTAAACTGAGTGCATATTTTCCATGAAACATGACCTTAAATTTTTGGAAAAAGTTCTGAGCTTCATGAACTTAAACTAGTAATCCCATCCCAAGCATCGGGACTTTAAACTGTATGAGGATTTTCTTTAGGGTGTGTTTTATAGTGGTAAGCCTCCTAGGCTTCATTCAAATCAGGTTTGTTACTTTTCCTCCCTTCACATATTCCTCTAAATCCATCCCCCTCTTTGATCCTAACTCTATGACCTTAAACTAAGAACCTTAGTCCATGCATCGCAACTTTAAACTATGTGCATGCCTTCTTGGGAAAGTGTGGTGTGGAATTCGGCCTTCTTGGACCCCATTCACATTGGGTTTGTCACTCCACCATTCTAAATTACCCATTTTTAGAATCCCCTCCCCCATGTTCCAAACTTTATGACCTTAAATTGAGATCATTTGGTCCAGGAAACATGGCCATAAATTGTTCACAGTAAGTCCAAGCATCACGACTTTAAACTGTATGCAGGTTTCTCTCTAGACTATGTTGTGTTGTGGTGGGACTCTTTGTCCCTCATTCACATCAGGTTTATCATTACACCACATGAAACATGTTCATTTGGGGTATCCAACCTTGTATGTCCAAACTCTATGACCTTAAACTATGAGCTGACATCCTCAACGCATGACGTTAAACTGTGATTTTACCCCATATAAAACCAAGATTCCTCTTATATCTTAATAAGATATTATTTTTACCCCATTTTGAACCAAGATGCCTCATATGATAAGTATGGGGTTGTTAAAAAATGTTACCCCATGCTCTGAACATGGGATGCCTCACAATAGTCATGAGATGCCTCAATTCCCATGTCAGAGAGAATCATCCCTACCGACGTTGGTCTCTTACTATTTCATGTTCTAGAAATATGTGTGTCTTGATTCCCATCCTTATGGGATACATAGTGACATTCAGACTTCTCATCTATGGGACCAGCTGAAAATTCATCAAACCCTTTGGACCCTTGGACTTAGTTATGGTCCAGGAATTATGACCATAAACTGTATGCAATTCATCTTAAGGTGTGTGTGTGTGTTATGTGAGCCTCTATGGATTCATTCACATCAGGTTTTACTTCTTGTGTGCCAAATATATACCTTTGGAGTGAATGTTTTCCCTATAGTCCATGCAACATTACTCTAAATTGTTCACCATGGTTTAGACTGTATGACCTTAAACTATGTCTGTTACCTTCTAGAACTACATGTGGCTTGATTCCCATCCTTGCGGGATATGTAGCGATGCTCAGAATTCTCATCTTCAGGCCTAGAAAAAATTCATCAAATCCTTAAGCCCTTTAGCGCCATCTTGGATGAATATTTATGACCTTAAACTAATATCCAACCTCATTTCAAGCATCATGACTTTAAACTATGTGCAAGTTTTCTTAGGAATGTGTGGTGTGGCGTTGGGCCTCCTAGGTCCTCATTCACGTCAAGATTTTTACTCTGCCACGCTACACATCTCCCTTTTTTGGACACTCTTTATGGTCTAAATTTTATGAATTTAAACTAAGATCTCGTGGTATAAGCTATAAGACCTGAAACTAGTACCCATGGTCCATGAAATATGACTTTAAACTATTTACAAAACCCGGATTTGAATCCCACTTTTTGATTCACCCCATTCCAAACTTTGAGTCTTTCTTAGTTTGAATTTTTATTATCTTTCAAATCTAAAATTACCCCCCCTAATGGTGATGGTCTCATGAAATTTAGGGTCACCTCCCATCGTAGTCCAGAACCCTAATGGATCCCTAGTAGAAAATAGTGGATCCTATGTGTTGAACTTTGTCAATAGTTGATCCTGCATTTTCTCACACCATTATCGATTGGTATAGTTGTGGTGCCTATGTTTTGAACATGGTCAATAGTCGATACCTACTCACCATCCTCCCCCTTTATCCAGGTCTTGAAAGTATTAATTTACCCCCTTTCCACCTCCCTATATCTTGGTGTAATTCCAACACCCTTCATGTCACCTCTTCATGCATTTGTGCATGTCAATTAAGAAGGTTGGTGACATAAGAAATTATCAACACAGTATCTCCTCACCCCTAAAGTGAATTTATATATATCATGAAGACCCCATTTATGTTCCTTGTTTCCCACACTGAGCATGACTCATGCGGTCTTAGGAGTTTTGGTAGGGTGTGTACCGATGTGGTCGAGCTGCATAAAGGAGCCCTTGGTCCAAACTCCACAACATTTAACTAGGTGTCTATGTCCAATCATTATGACTTTAAACTATGTGTGGATCCTCCTAGGAATGTGTGGTGTGTTTTTGGGCCTCTTTAGTCATCATTCACATAGGGTTTTCTAACTTTCCACACTACACATATTTTTTTAGAGTATACCATGATCTGAGTTCTATGACCTTAAACTAAAATTCCACATCCCAAGCACATGATGTTAAACTGAGTGATTGGTCCAAACTCTGTGACCTTAAACTAAGATCCCATAGTTGGATCATTATCACCATAAATTATTTTCATCCCCTATAGTCTATGCAACACAAATTTAAATTGTCTACCATGGTCCATACCATAATACCTTAAACTATGTGCAATGTCACAGTCGTATGATGTTAAACTATGGGATGCATCCTGATCACACGACGTTAAATTGTACCATGCATCATCCTCACCATATAAAATTAAATTATGTGTCTATTTTCCTAATTTGAGTGATGTAAAACTACAAGGCATCCTATTCCCTCACTTTAGAGGTCCTCTCCTCTGGTTCTGGTCATCTACTGCATCATTCACAACTTCAGTTATTTTTCAGCATTAGAGATGATGCTTTTCCTGGAAAACAAGTTTGACCTTTGATCAGACCAATAAACCAACACCAATGTTCTCTAATACACGGTGGTTTAATTCCATGGGTGTTGGAATCCATTCAAACATTCCATCACTCAATTTCCATGCTATTCATGCCCCTAATTTGGATCCTCGTACTCCTCCATGTCTAAAGGGATCCCCTATTGGCATGGTATCATGCCATACTGGCTAACCTACCATCTTGGTTTAACTCCCCAAAATACTTTTTTTGACAATCTAAGACAGGTTCTATTTTTTAAAAATGGTCAGTGATTGACCCTCATTTGTTTGTCCCCATTCCCAGCTAACGGTATGGATACTGTGTTACAAACATGGTCAGAAATTATCATATATCACCATGCCACTCTCCTTGTGTTATATATTTTGGGCATCATGATTCTCAATTTCCACTCCCTTTTGTTTGGATAGAATCCAACTCCCTTAGCATTATCTCATTCGTGCACTAAAGCACATTGTAAAAACACATTGGTTGTTTTGAGAGCCTCATTATCTAGCCACACCCTCTCTCGGCCCGAACACTCTAGGTGGTCAGCCAATGATAGCAGACCCTGAGTGTTTGATGGTTTTCTAGAATTATCATATTAAAATCAATCACATAGTTTTCTCTTTTTTCTCACACTATGCATGACTCACATGATCTTAAGGATTGGTTGTTGTTTTTCTCAAAAATATGATTAAATTTAGATAATAAATCAAATGTTTACACATGGAAATTAAGAAAATCAAAGTTTTGGGGGGTCATTTACACATCAGATCCCCCCCCCCACAAAATGTGACTCTACAACTCCACCTCAGTGACTGATCATTCGATCTTGGACAACCTTCATTGAGTGGTCTTGAATACTTATTTTCATGCTTCTAAGTCTTACTTCTCTTCATTTTCCTTAGAGAAAAGATCTGAAATTTCCCAGTTAAGATTCAAGTATCACTGAGAGGGGAATGGGTGAATCAGTGATATCTTTTTCTTTTATGTTTCCTTATAAATAAACCAACCTTCACCTCCTATTAAATATTTATTTCTCTGCTGAAAACAATTCAAATACACATTCACAGGAACACAAAAACTTACAAGGTTCATTACTCAACAAGAGTAGCTACATCCTTGGTATGGTTTTGAAATAATTCAATACCACACAATACACTAGAAAACAATACTTCTGTGTGGAATAAAATGATTAGGATATTCCCTTACACTCATATAGCACTATGTAAACAATCTAATAGTGTGTGTGCTTCTTCTAGCACAGAAGATGTAAGACAGTGTAATTGTGCTTTGTGATCAACTTTCACATTTATGATTCTTCAAAGAACATATTCACTTTCTTACCCAAAATCTGTTGAGAACTTCTTGGACTTTGTAACAATAATCAGTTTGATTTCCTAGTTTGATTTCCAGGTCCAATTATATAATATGGAAATCCCAATTTTCAATGTATTGTTAGTTTGAAAAAATTGCTTTTGAAAACTGTTTTAGCGCCTTTGAGAACTTCCTTGAATCCTCCATGAACTTCCCTACTTTATCCATGAATTTTCTGTATCCTCCACGTACCAAGTTGCACCACGTGGTGAGAGTGATTCACAAACAACCTCTTCTCCCATAAACCACCTCTTCTTTCGTAGACAACCTCTTCTTTTGTGAACTATCTCCTGTTTTGTAGATGGATGATGCCTTTCGGATCGCCTCTGCTTCATGGATGGTTGATGCCTCATGGACCACCTTTCATACACAATCCCTTTTCCTTTACGGGCTACAAATGTCATCACACACTATCCTCGTGAGAAACCTTTGAGAGTGAGCTTTGTTATTGGGAGTTGATTGCCATATTTTTTTTTATTCTCCCTCAAAATATGACACTCCCACTTTCCCTATCAGCTCCCATCCTAAGGGAGGACATTTTTTTCATGCTAAAATACATGCCATGGGAATAATCAAGGGAGATATAGTCAGTTCATAGAAAATTTGATCCAAAATGGACCCCCCCAAGGGTCTACTTTGCAAAGCCCTATCTCTTTACAAACAACTAGAGCTCGTGGAGATCCTAGCAGAGAAATCCCCTTTGCGAGTGCGTGAAGCTATGATAGTATTCTCCATGAGTCCAATGGAACTTTTCAACCATCAAAAGGATTGATGATATCCTCTGTGAGTCTAACAATGCTTCATGACTATGTGAAGTATTGATAGTATCCTCCATGATTATGATAGTGCTTTGCGACCGCGTGAAGGATTGATGGTCTCCTCTGTGAGTCTGACGGTGCTTCGCGACCACATAGAGTATTAATAATGTCCTTTGTGAGTCTGATAGAGATTCACCCATTTGTGAATCCTACATTTACTTCACGAACCACTTCCCATATTTTTGAAACACCTTGTTTATAAATACCCCCCTCATTCCAACCTTTGGAGGATAGTAATCTGACCTTTCAGCTTCTAAATTGCTCCCAATTCAAAAACCTCATGAGCATCATGAAACAGACCAAAAATGGATCATCTAGGGTATATGGGATTCGGGAAAACCCCTTTCATGTGTTCTTGAATGCCTACACCCAAGGTGGAGATACCTTTTGTAAAGGCATGTGCCCTTCGCGAAGGAGGAAGGCCCTATGGGGAACTTGAGGCTTTGTGAAGCATTCGGCCTTCGTGAATCACTCCTTTCTTGAGACAAGACTTCATATCGAGGTAGGGTCACCCTATTTTGTGAAGCCTCCTTCTTCACGAATCTCCCAACCTCTGCGAAGTGCCTATCTACGTGGCCCTAAGCTTTGTGTAACCTCTCTCCTAGACTTCCCAATGTTTCCTCCCTTCTATTGATACCTCTTAATGATGGTTGAGTTCCCAGAGCCACCACATCCATCCAAGATCGCTCCTACTACACCTAGAGTCCCTATGTGAAATGTTCCAACCATTCATGTGGCCCACTCCACTTCAAGTGTGGCCTAAAACTCCAACCTACCTTTTTCTTCTCAACATAGGTACGCTAATGCCCATTACTTCTCAACATAGGCACACTAACATGGATCTCGTGATTGATAACTCCTCCTCATCATTATACCCTAGAATTTCTAAATCCATGCCCCTCCCAAAGGTTCATAATCTATGGTTATATAATACCAAGGGGTGAGGAGTGAGTCCCCCATGTCTGAGATGCATGATGAAAAACTACATAGTCCCAACGTCCTCAACACATGACGTTAAATTATGGCCTTACCTTATACAATAAACATAAGAAGCTCTATGTGTGAGTGATGTGGTATGGTATCCACACCACCTACCCTCATAGGAAATGAGATCCCCCTCACATGGAATGACATCCTCCTCAGGTATCTTTCATGTGTAATACCCACACCATCTCTCGTTGATGCATCTTTCATGACACAAGTGCCAGTTCTACTACTTCCTCTTGTTTCTCACACCGAACATGACTCATGTGGGCTTAGAGGTTAGTAGCGATCATGAAATCTACCCAACCAACATAATGGGTCTCTCCTACACATAATCCCTAACCAAACTCATCTTATGGACTGTTTTCACACATAATCCCCAACCTCCATTCAAATGGGCCACTCTTACATGTAAGCCCCTACCATACTCATCTTATGTGCCACTTTCATGTGTAATCCCCAACCTCCATTCAAATAGGCCACTCCTACGCATAATCCCCAACCATACTCATATTATGGGTCACTTTCACACATAAGTCCCAACCTACATGATCTCATGGGCCTCCTCCTTAGGTATAAGCCCCAACCCATTCTAAACAACATGGGATTTGATTACCAACTAACTAGGATACATAGGATGCCTCCTTGAGGTCCAAACCCAACATCCACATCCACCCTGATTCTCTCCAGGCCACACCCCCAGTAAGATCATGCCCCTCACCTGTGAGACCACATCTCTTTCAAGTCCCACGGGAATCTCAATGTGTAAGCCTCACACCAACTCCAAATAAGAGAAATTATCTTGAGAAGGGAAGTTTTCACACATAATTATCACACCATCCCTCTTCGATGCTCCCTTCATGATACAAGTGTCCTTACTGCATGACATTAAACTGCATGGACCGGTCCTATCACACGACCTTAAACTATGGCACTAAACTATGTGGATTTGATCCATGTCTTCTAAATTGGGGTACGTAGGAAGCCTCCCTGAGGTTCAAACCTAACCAATGGTAAACTCAGATGCTCCCTCTTAGGGGTGCACCTCCCTGATCAACCTCTAGGGATGTTCTGATCAACTTCACAGTGTGACATCTTCCCTTTATGGGATACACTCCCCGAATCTTCCCCTACATGGCGTTATGATATATTCATTGATAAACTCTCTAGTGTTTTATCATAGGGATATACCTCCTTGATCTGCCTCTATAGGGCATTCTGATCAATCTCAATTAATCTCTATAAGGCATTAAACTTATGCCTCAATCCATCTCTACAAGATGTTAAACGTGTAACCTAACCCCAAATTCTACCTCATGAAAAGCATGGGATTCATAAGGTGAAATACTTAGAAGATATACGCCTATGGAATCAACTACCTCATGTAATACATGAGATGCCTGAGGTGAAAGCCTTGGAAGATATATGACTTTGGTGATATATACCTTGTGACCAACATGTTATGCCTTAGGTTTCACGCCTAAGATGCCTCCATGAGATGCCCTCCTATGAGGAATAATACAGGTGACTAATGTTTCTAGCGTCCAGACATGCCATTGATGCCCAATGTGACTAATCTCCTGACTAAAGGTTGTTTCCCTATCAAGACCCACTGAAATTTATAGACATCATGACTTAACTCTATAAGGGAGACCCAGATTAAGCAACAAATTCCAAGGAGGAATCCATGGAAGGAGGAACTGGTATCCCATCATCTCATTTTAATCAAGAAGCATACATCACCGATGAAAGTGATGAAAGTTTTCCACCTTTATAAAGTGATAATGTGGGGTAACAAAGCACATCATAACACATTAACATGCAAGTGGTGCACCTCTAAGAAAGCATCAGAAATAGAGACACCATTCTCAACACCTGATATAAGGAAGCATGAAACATCATGCTCAAAAAGTCCCTAAACCATTATTCTATAGCCAATAATAATTTCATGATCATAAGAATAATAATAACATGAGGGATCTCCTCTTTATCTTTATAGTTATCAATCCCAATGCAACCAAGGGTCTCACATGTGATACAATTCAAATTTTATAATTATATAACATGAGGCATGGCCTTTCCACCCATTTACATTCAATATAAACAAGAAATTTAATTATTCAAGACATTTAAATTTATAATCAAGTCATTACAACCCAATTAGAAGGTGGTTGGTTACTCAACAGGTACATGTAGGAGAAAAATTCCATTTACACACCAAGCCAAACACTTAGGGGGTGTTTGGTACACTTTAAAAATTATATAATAGAGGGAAATTTATTTATCACATATAAAGGGGTGTCAATGAACAAGGTCAACAACCTTTAATCACTTATCAAAGATCCACAGGAGTATAACGACATGATTGATTGATTTAAAAAGGAAGAATGCATTTTAAGGCAATGTGCGACAATGTCCGGTGTGTGTTACAATGAAGGAGATATGAAAACATCACAACTTTTAGGTAAAAACAACTATAAAACCTACCTTAGGGCCATAAATGACTCCTCATCCAATATTGGATTCATATTTGAAGTATAAGGGAAGAAATCAGAGAAACAGACCAACGCCCTGAAATTAGGGTGATTGAGATCGCATCAAAATAGTGAAAAAGATGGTAAGAGCAATGACTAAAGGAAGTAATAAGATTAAATACGTACTTATTATGATCTAATGATTTTGACGGTATTCTAATTGGAGTTTGGATTGAGGAGTTATAAAAACACCTAGGAGAGGAGGAGGAAGAACCCACGAGAAAGGGAGGTGGCTAATGTCCATTGGAAAAGAAGGGAGGAAAAAGGAATAATATTTAAAAAAATCATGGTAAAAAATGTAAATTCACCCTTCAAGATAGGGTTTTATATTTTGGCCACATGGTTTTCCAAACTGTGTTCCAACTATGTGTCAAGCACTACTTAAAGAGGGACACCACACGAGCTAGGCGCATGGCTTGTCTAATTGTGCACAAGCCATGAGAAACCCACTATCAAGAATGTATAATATTTATGCATGGACATGCTCCTAAAATCACATGGTTTCAAACAACCATGAAGCCCCCTGCTCCCCTCTGAAATGATCCACACGGTTAGGAGAAACCATGCGGGCTAGGTAGCACGGTTTCCACTAACCATGCGACTTAGTCTGTTTTCCAAAATTCTAGGGATCCATGCTCTTAAAAAGTCTCAGACACCCTTGTGACCTCCATGAATCCATTAGGTAACATTAAAAGGGTATAAAAAAGTAATTTAATCCAAAAAAATGATTCTTACCTTCGTGAAAAGTCTAGTCATTACAACCTCCCCTCCTTAAAGCAACTCGTCCCCAAGTCTGTTTTCCAAAATTCTAGGGATCCATGCTCTTAAAAAGTCTCAGACACCCATGTGACCTCCATGACTCCATTAGGTAACATTACAAGGGTATAAAAAAGTAATTTTATTACATAACCCATTAACAATTTTCCATTTACATTACATTACCATTTATCCCAATTCTCATTTCTTATGCCTAACTCATTAAGCATTTCACTAATTCCCATACATTAACCCATTTAACATATTCAACAATTTCTATATGTCAACTCACTTAACCCATTCATCATTTCCCATGTATTAACCACTTATTAATTTTAATTAAAGATCAAAATCCATTGGTCACATTCACATTAATCCTATTTAACCCATTTCCACATCATTCCAAACATCCCCTTATGTTATATCATCAACCATGCCCATTTATTACTTAGTTCATTTCGAAATCATGTTAACATGCCAACATAATGGTCATGGGTCCTATCTCAAGGGCCCAAAAATAAATTCAATTACTATAGTACCAATATACCCTTAAGACCACATCATGGTATAAAAACACAATTCAAAATACTCATTTGAAATCATCTTGAATCCACCCATTAAAACATGGACCCCCTCTTTGAAAACTAAAACATGTCTGAAGACTTTACTTTCCATTTCAACCATCCAAACACCTTAAACCATTTTTACAAAATGGATCCATATCCCCATTTCAAACACCATTTAAAATATCTTATAAAACCCCTTTTTAAATCACCTTGAGATCAACACCTCCTTTCAAAACATTTCTCTTTTCAAATATCATTTTCCATCAATAAATCTAAAATCGAGTCAAGCCCCAATCATGACATCAAAATAATTCTAAAACATTTAAATTATTTATAAAATTCAACTTATAAATTGATCCAATCAATTAGTTAACCATATATATGCATAATTACATTTTTTACTACCCTTTCATCCTTATAATACCCCTATCTCAAGGCTTACTAATTTTATTCATCATTTACAAGGGTCTAACTTACCCCATGGGTAGCCCTAGGTTCAGTCTCACACCATCGATGAACCCAATGGGGTCCATGAAGGTCCTCGCACCTAAATATATGGTCCAAATCACTTTTCAAAATCCAATACATCAAAACATAGCATGGAAGCAAAATAGAACAACTACATACACATATAACACACCAAGACTATGGGGAAAAGCTTAAAGACCACCTACCACATGATCGTTGATGAACGCTTGCTTAATCCCCACCTTTGATTAGAACCCAAACTCCCACTAAATCCCAAACCTAAAATATGTTGGAAAAGTTAACTCTTCAGGGATTCAAATGAAGAGGAGAGATCCTACAAGCCTTAATCCGTAAAATAGAGAAAGGAGGAGTGTTAGACTCGCTCGGGTCTTTGATTTGCACCCAAACGCACTCCAAACACCCAAGAATCGAAGGAGAATCATCCATGTAGGGAGAGGGGGTTATTGGTTCATCGCCTATGGTAGAGGGGGTCGAATGGGAGGAAAAATCAGAGGAGTATCTAAAAATCCTGAGATGGAAAACTGAAATTTTTCAACATTTAATGGGGCACACGGTTTACCCGCATAGTTTTTCAAACCATGCGCAAGCCACTGTCTAAAAAAATTTAGGTCACATGGTTACCTAGATATACCCACACGGTTTGGAAAACCATGCGGTAACCATGCGCTAGCCCTCTGTCCAAAATGGTTCCCATACTGCACGATTTCCTAGGCTAAGCACACGGTTAGCACTAACCATGCGCCAACTGTATGTTATGTGTTGTTTGGTCACTCTTCTCCTATTTTTATGTCTCGCACCACTGGAACACTTGAAAAACTCCTTAAGAACTCAAGAAACACTTCTTTAACCATAAAAAATTATTTTAACCAAAAAAATTAACAAGGACGCACCTTTACTAAAGATTAAGATCTTACAACCTCCCCACCTTATAACAGCTCATCCTCGATCCACAATTCCAAGAATTCTCAATCCCTAAAGACCATAAGGGTTAGACCATGGACCACCAATAAACCTTCACCTTCCAAGTTTCTCCCTAAACTCGGCCATTCCATAACAATGCTCAGACCAAGGAAAGAGTCCTACCCCGAGAGCATTTCCCTCACCGGGTCCCATAATCACAATCAGATTCTCCTTGAGGAAACATCCATCTCAACTCATAATTACCGAAACCAAAAACAAAAGAAGGTTCTAATCAATGATATTAAACCACTACATAAAAGGTTATTGAAAAGACATTATATTATCAAATAAGAACTATCTGAAACACTTGCGATCTGATCCCCTTCACAGATCATGTCCCAAATCGCTTGGTGCCCTCTCACCCAGATTCTTTCGAAGCACTAACAGTAATCCAAGTCTGATTTCATCGAAGGAAACATCCTTATTTTAACCACATCTCACGACCTACCCCGATCCGCAACTCGAGGCCCAACAACCTTGGTTTATTTTGAACATCTGGAAAGCGTAACTCAAACATACTCTTTATCTAGAGATACTCAACCATTCATCACCCGAGTTGACTCCCATCATCAACATCGCTTCTCTAAGATGACTCTTACCTAAGTCTATTTGAATCGAACTGTTGGTCATGAAATTGACTGATAGAACCTCAATAGAACCCCAACTCAACTAAACTTTCACAATTTACCCAAACATCCACGAAAACACCCTTTATCACTGTCATTCTCTACTCTTCAAATCATTGTTGTACTCTACATCACCCTCAACACATATATGACGTGACCACTTTGATTGCCTTTAGAACTAGCCTGAGCCCGAGGCCATTGCTCAACTCGATCAACCATCACATCCAGAACCAAACCGGTTTTTCCCTAAGGAACCTGAACACGCACCTTTTAGGTTTTTTGTTGGCATCTCAATGCCACCACATCCACTTCATAGCTTGATCCACACATTCATGACTTAACATAATGCTCCCTACCTTAGGAGTATCACTGTCACTGCTTTCTTCACACAATTTTCACCTCCACGACTCATGCTCAAATATGGGTTGAACCCCAAAACTCGGATGTAACCATCTATCTCCCACTTTAACAACAAAACAAACATCCCTCGCCACTCATCCTCAATTTCTGAGGATAATGCCCATGAAATCTGTCAGCATCTTGTCCATCCCAGGGACCTCTCTCGTAACTAGTTGATGGTGTAATCCCCCACCATATGGCTCCCACACACATATCGCTTCCTGATAATATCCTCTATGGTGTCCCACATCTGACCAAAACACACTCAAACTACTAGGTGTAAAGCCAAAGCCTTCTCAGCACACCTGGACGATGTTAAGAAATTATCCATGATCATCACTGGTTAAAAGTATGCTAAGAAGTCATCGAAGAACACCACCATAATGATCCAATATCACTACCACCTATTACCAAGAGGGTACCTCAACCTACCGAAGGTCTCGGGTTCCCCGTCCACCGATGTCTTATTCAAACTAGAACACTACATCTAGGAAGGAGTTTTCAACCAAACCCACCACCACCTCACAACACTTTTCCAAGAGATCATGACCTAATATCCCTTTTAGAACCATTATCATCACCCTACTCGAGTTCTTACAATCCCGCTAACCACAACAGATACACCACGACTCATTCCACCGGTCCAAAACCATCTAGTTTCTTGCACTCTCCTACGACTAAACACAAAACCCATCTCTATATTTCACAGACCATACATGCCAACTGGTCTACCTACTTCATTAGACCCAAGGCTTTTTCAACATCTTCCCAACAAAAAAATACTCTGACAAACAACCCAATCATGATTTGATCACCCTTTCCTTATCCTCCCCAAACCAACATTACTTCTCACATCTAAATCCATCAACCATAGGTTCAGGTCTCTGAGTGATCATTCCCTTCACAACCACTCTAACAACCAAATGCAAGCACCCAAGTGCTTCCCTGAGGTGAGTCCAAGGCACAACTATTCACTTTTATCAAACTCAATGGCACCCACCACACATTAATTTCACCTTTAAAGAAACCATTTGTGCTTCACACTCTGAGGAACCTACAACCCTCGATCGGCCTCCCTCGAGGCTACCCTCGATTTCTCAAGATTGTCAACTCGTAGCTACAGCTCGATCCGCAACTCCCAAAACCATTAAATTTTCCACTTAGCTCTCTAGGTTAATCTCACACTGGGAAACACCCTCCATGTACCACTTCCAAGGTCTAAAGTGTCTACTTGTGCAGCACACACCAAAAAGCACCAACACCCCGACCGAACTCTCTCACATGTCATATTCAAATTCCAAGTTGTACGAACTTCTCAAACTAGATCCACACAAAGAAAAGGTCACTGGATCTCTCTAATACATACACACCAAACCTCAAACAATTAGCTACTCACAACGGTCATCCTACTCTTGTTCCAAAAACACTGCGCTTAATGCACCAAATAAACACTTACTCTAAATCCCACACCAAGGTTACTCTCATGTGCACGCTGGCACCATGAAGTGAACACCCACTCTAAGGTCCAAACACAACTCAAAGGGTCTAAAAACTATGGTACTATCACTACCCAAACATCCTGTACATAGGGTCAACAACCAACACAAGAAATAACCACCACTAAAATCCCTAAAAGTTACATTACTCTCCCATTTCCCCACTTAATTAACCTTAACATTTAAACCTGCTATTTCACTTCTCAAAGATTTCCATTTTCAAAACCCAATCATTTACACTATCAAAAACCTTTCTACAAAACCATCATTTCAAAAATCATATCTTTATTAAAAATCACATTTCAAACATTTTCCATTTCAAAAACCCAAGGATTTTACATTTCCCAAAACCTTTTTAACACACATTTCAACACCCATTGATTCATTCAATTACACTTTTTTATATTCATTTGGTTTATCATCATGTCATTCATAAGTCAATCACAGGCAACATATGGATGACTTATCTATCCTATGTGCCTAGTATGGTGCATGAACTCACACACCCTCTCTTACCACATGGGGCTAAGAGATAAAACCTCATAAATTAATAAAATCACATCCAATCACACCACCTAAGGTGGAAATATCAACCAAATGTAAAAGAACAAAATAGAACATCATTCCCCACCTCTGGTAACTTGGGTTTTCCCTCATATGTGGGGTTGTAGGCACCCGGTAATGAGATCATTTCCATGTACCGATAAGATCATAGTCTCCTGTCTACTATTCACAAATAGTAATACAAAAGATGACCTCATCTGATACCACTTTATAATGCCCCTGGCCCGGTATCCACTAAACTGGTGCTCCGATCCAGGTTGTTACAGGACCTCAAGCGTGCCTCCTCGTACGTCAGAGGCTTCCGACTAGCAGCACGGGTCTAAAAGGAACATGGAGAGACTATACCCACTTATCAGAGTGAAGCCACAATAGAAGTAATGTCAATAGATAAGATAACCAACAAAAATAATAAATGAATATCTTGCCATAACAACCAATAAGTAACCAAGCACACATGATATAATAGAATCTTGTGAATAATATACATGCCAAACAGTCATAAAATACAAACCAAAGAAGAAATTAGCAAAATTCTCTAAACTCAGACCCGAGTCTCAACCCGGTCTTAACCTCCATGATCCAACCCATCATCTCATGCATAACCAAACACCAGGTCCCAATCCTGAACCTGTACCTGAAAACAAGTAGCATCTGCTCGGGTACCCAAGTGCCATAGTGGCCCGAGCAGGGTGTGAGTACAACTTAGTAGGCCACCACTAATGGTGTCTAAAGCAATAGTCATTCTTTATAAAGTTTTATAAAGGTAACAAGTGCAATAAATAAACAAGTACCAAGGAAACCATTTTAAGTAATTATTTAGTATCCATTTACCCCTTAGGTTCTCTAGAATCAGTCGATCGAAAAACTAACTCAGGTCACACTAGGAGTCTAATCTAAGGCACAAAGGATGACACACACATATAACCATAAGGGGTTTAACTAATCAAAATTCATCATGTAACCCTTTGATACAATATTCAGTTAATTCATTTTCATCATTATTGTCTTTCCATCGCTTATGTTATCTTAATTACTAAATACATCTTCATCTCATGTTACATGGGTTAGGCATTTACATCACTTACACTACGATCAGAGCTGGTCAAATACCATGCATAAGGGAATAATCCAATTCCCTATCTCATTAGGGTTAAACACATAACAACAACACATTGTCCTCACCTCAAAGCCTCAGTCTGGGTGGAATGCAACCATTAGGGGAATAAAGCTTCATCCCCTTCCCTAACCCATGCATTTTGGGGGGAGGTTTAGATCATCATTCCAACTCGACCCATGGGCATAGAACCTCAAACGATACCCCACACTACCAATCCATGTGTGCATGATTATCCATATAGGGGTAGGTTAGAGCATTAGTCACATAATCAACCACCATTCAAAACAAATGGGAATTTATATTATGCCATAACCCATTAACATTTTTTCATTTACATTACACTGCCATTTATCCCAATTCTCATTTCTTATGCCTAACACATTAAGCATTTCACTAATTCCAATACATTAACCCATTTAACATATTCAACAATTTTCATATTTCAACTCACTTAACTCATTCTCCATTTCCCATGTATTAACCACTTATGCATTTCAAGTACAGATCACAATCTATTGGGTACATTCACATTAATCCCATTTAACCCATTTCCACATAATTCCAAACATAACCTTATTCTATATCATCAACCAATCCCATTTATTACTTATTTCAATTCATAATCATGTTAACATGCCAACACAATTGTCATGGGTCCTATCTCACCAGCCCGAAAATCAATTCAATGACTATGGTCCCAATATACCCTTAAGACCAAATCATGGTATAAAAACACAATTCAAAATACTCATTTGAAATCATCTTGAAGCCACTCATTAAAACATGTCCTTACTATTTGAAAACTAAAACATGTCCATAGACTTTCCTTTCAACCATCCAAACAACCCTTAAACCATTTTCACAAAAGGGATCCCTATACCCATTTCAAACACCATTTAAAATCTCTTATAAAACCCCTTTTTAAATCACCTTGAGGTTAACACCTCCTTTCAAAACATTTTTCTTTTCAAATATAATTTTCCATCAATATATCTAAAATCGGTTCAAGCCCCAATCATGCCATCAAAATCATTCTAAAAACTTTCAATCATTTATAAAATACAACTTATAAATTGCTCCAATCAATCTGTTAACCTTACCCATGCATAAAATACATTTTTTACTACCCATTCACCCTCATAATACCCCTATCTCAAGGCTTACTGATTTTATTCACTATTTACAAGGGTTTCTCTTACCCCATGGGTAGCCCTAGGTTCGGTCTCACGCCGTCGACGAACCCAACGAGGTCCGTCAAGGTCCTTACACTTCAATATAAGGTTCAAATCACTTTTTAAAATCCAAGAAATAAAAACTCAGCATGGAGGTGAAATATAACAACTACATACACATATAACACACTAAGACTATGAAAAAAAGATTAAAGACCACCTAACTCGTGACCGTTGATGAATGCTTGCTTAATCTCCACATTTTATTTGAACCCAAACTAACACTAAATCCCAAACCTAAAATTCGTTGGAAAAGTGAAGGCTTTAGGGATTCGGCATAAGAGGATAGATCCTACAAGCCTTAATCTGAAAAATAGAGCAAGGAGGAGTGTTATACTCACATGGGTCTTTGATTCATACCCAAACACACTCCAAACACCCAAGAATTGAAGGAGAATCATCCATGAAGGGGGAGGGGATATTGGTTCATCACCTAGAGTAGAGGGGGTTTAATGGGAGGAAAAAATACAGGAGGATCTAAAAATCTTGAGATGGAAAAACTATAAGTTTTCAACTTTTAATGGGGCACACGGTTTACTCACACGATTTTTCAAACTATGGACAAACCATGTGCAAGCCACTGTCTAAGGAAAGTTGGGTCACACGGTTACCTAGAGATACCCGCATGGTTTGGAAAACCATGCAGTAATCGTGCACTAACCCTCTATCTAAAATGATTCCCATACCGCATGGTTTCCTGGTCCAGGTGCACAGTTTGCACTAACTGTGCTTCAACCATGTGCTATGTGTTGTGTGGTCACTCTTATCCTCTTTTTGTGTCTCGCACCCCTAGAGCACCTCCAAAACTCCTCAAGCACTCAAGAAAAACGTCTTTAACCATAAAAGAGAGTTTAACCAAAAAAAATTAACAAGAATGCACCTTCACTAGAGATCAGGATCTTACATACATCTTTCCCAACACCCAATGTGGTGGAACATTTAGTGCGATGTCCGTCTTCTAGATATAAGTATAACAGTGAGAGACGCCATGCTTAACACCCGATGTAAGGGAGAATGAAATGTCATACTCAACAAGTCCATTAACCATCATTCCACAATCAATAATAATGGCATACTCATAAGAATAATAATAACATGAGGGATCACCTATTTAGCATTATAATCATTAAGCTTGATGCAACCAAGTGTGTCACATACAATACAATTCACAATTTATAATTATATAACATGAGGCATGGCCTTTACACCCATTTATTTTCAATATAAACAAGACATTTTTAGTCAAGGCATGGAAATTTATAATCAAGACATTCCAACCCACTTATAAGGTGGTTGGTTACTCAACAGGTACATGTAGGAGGGAAATCCCATTTACACATCAATTCGAACACTTAGAAGGTGTTTGGTCCACTTTACCAATTATATAATAGAGGTAAATTTATTTAGCACACCCTAAGGGGTGTCAATGAACCATTTCACCAACCTTTAATCACTTTGTAAGGATCCATGGGAGTATAACAACATGATCAATTGATTTAAAAAGTAAGAATGCATTTTAAGGAAACACGTGACAATGAGCAGCATGCGACACAACGACAGAGCTATGAAAACATCATGAATTTTAGGGAAAGAAACTAGACCACCTACATCAGGGTTGTAGATGGCTCCCCGTCCAATATTGGCTTCAGATTTAAAGTAGAACAAAAGAAATAGAAAAAACAGGCCAACACCCTGAAAATGGGGTGAATGAGCTCACACCAAAATAGTGCAAGAGACAGGAAGAGCAATGAAGAAATTAAACAGGAGGATTTGAGATCTTACCGATGCAGAACTAATGCTTCCAAATACATTTGAATCAGATTTTGGATCGAGGAGTTATCAAAACACTTAGGAGAGGAGGAGGAACAACCCACGAGAGAGGCAGGAGGCTCATGTCTACTGGAAAAGAAGGAATTAGGAAGGAATAAGCTTTAAAACATTTATAGGGAAAAAACTTAAATTCACCCTTCAATATGGGGTCATAGAGTTTGGCCACATGGTTGTTCAAACCGTGCATTAGGCACTGCTTAAGGAGGGACCCCGCATGTGCTAGATGCACGGTTTGTCTAATTGTGCACAAGCTATGTGAAACCCACTATCAAGAATGTATGAAATTTTTGCACGATTGTGCGCCTTGGATCGCATGGTTTCAGACAATCATGTGTCCCCCTACTCTCCTCTGAAACACCCTGCACAATTAGGAGAAATCTTACAGGTTGGGCTGCATGAATTCCCCTAACCGTGTGGCCCGATCTGTTTTCCAAAATTTCAGGGCTCTGAACAAGCCTCAAACACCCTCGTGACCTTTATAACTCCATTAGGTAACATTATAAGGTCTAAATAAAGTAATTTAAGCCTAAAAAATGATTCATACCTTCATGAAAAGCCCGAACATTACATGGTTGTTATGGTTCCATGGGAACATGTTGGGCGTGGCTCGAGTTACTTGAGGTGATGTTGATCACCGAGATTGAGGCGACATAGTTCGTAAGGTTGGTGATGTTATTAATATTTTCATGACTTATTATATACTCCCTTTACTGATTTTATATGAAAAGTGCATAATGTGTGTTAAATATTAATATTTTAATACTATGTATAATTTTTTAGCATTTTTAGAAGTAGTCCAATTGAGTTAGTTTATTGTTTTATTTATAACTCTCACCCTAATGATCCAAATTGTGTGGTTATTGTTTTTTAAGATTCCTAATTCAATATAAAACATTTCATTAGAAGGGATCATGGGCTAATTATTCCATTTTAAGGCCCATATAGACCACACAAGGAGGCCTACAGAATCTGTGAAGAAACTGGACCAGCCATGAAGATTTAATTTCTGGGCTCAATAAAGAAGTCCAAATTCTTTTATTATGCTCCAAAGTTTGGGGGGTAATGAAAGGAGTATTGGATAAAAATTCCAAGTCCCAACTCTAAAGAAAAGGGTCCCAACTAATGCTTTGAAGTCCAGCCCACCATTCTGGCCGGGAATTAAAATCAGTATAGTATTAAGGACATATCTCCTGATCTAGTAATCAAATCAAGCTGAAATTTTGAAATGTGAAAGAGGAGATATAGGCAGCCGACTTTTTTTAATAAATAATTCAGATTTGAAGGCATATTACTATTCCAAAATCCATTCACATTTTGGCCATCGAAAAAGCATGAATTGAAATGGATAATTTAACTTTGTTTAATCAACCGGCCATAACTTTGGATCCTTAAGTCCAAATGACTCCAAATTTTGAGAGAGGTCGGACAAAATTATTATCTTCAACTTTGAATAAGTAGATATCTCGATATTCGGCTGTCTGGATGTCCAAATCATCAAGCCAAGTGGAGGGACAGATTGAGAATGCAAACAGTCCCTTCCTTGGGATATAAATACATCCCCCTCTTCTCCTTGCAAGGGGTTGGCATTTCAGAAGAGAGGATCACATATTGGCACGACCAAATCCTTTACAAAGGATTGGGAGGACCTTACATACTCAAGTTTTCACTTGAGATACCCTTCCTCCTATCTTTGTTTCATTTCACATTTGTGTTGTTCTTCGTTTGTAAACTTGTAAGTTTGTGTTTTGTAATTCTGTTTTAATGAAAATTTCTTCTTCAATATCTCTTATTATCATCCACCTTCTGTAGTTTAATATTAATTTTCTTAAAATAGTTTAAATTAAGTTGAATCCCCTTCCCTTATTTTGCTTCATCATTCAATCGAAAATCTGTTTTTAATTATCATCATTATTCGTGTGTGTGTGTTTGACGTACCACTCTTTTCTAATCCCTTTCTTTTTCTTCTCTTGTTAATTTATCATCATAAATATATAAACTAGATTAATATTAATATCAATGGCTAAGTAAATATATTATTGGGGTGATTCAAAATTTAGGGATGTTAAGTGATTGTGAGTATTTGCTCGATGAATATTCTTTAATTTAACATTGTGTATGTTGGACTTAACATGTCATGGATTAATGACTTGTTTTGTTTAACGTGTGGTTTCCATGGATTATTGGAACCATAAATACACTACCATCAACAAGCTCTGATTGAGATTATAACACTAAGTTAAGTTAAGGTTTGTATTAAAGCCTTAACACTTAGTAATTTCAGTCAACATTATCTTGCGAAATGGGTGTTAAATTAATTGCAATATAAAGCAAAGCTCCAGGATATCACAAGCTTAACTCCCTAAAAATGAACTCACCCCAATATTTATCAAATTGTTAAATCAAACACCAATCATTAATCACTTCATTTAAGCTCTGCAAACAAACCTCCAATCAGAATACAATCAACTAAAA
Source organism: Viscum album (assembly GCA_963277665.1). NCBI lineage: Eukaryota > Viridiplantae > Streptophyta > Magnoliopsida > Santalales > Viscaceae > Viscum > Viscum album. Next base: position 2,119,433,970 of record OY728123.1, read on the forward strand.
ACAAACGACTATTACAAAGTATCATCGTCGAGGATTCGACCCGAGTGCTACTATACACATTAGCAAAACACCGGAACCTTGACCGGTCGATATGCGACAATCGGTCATGCGTTTTAGTTGGGCGTGGCCCAAGACATGTGGGGTGATGATGATCACAAGGTTGAGGTGACATTGTGGTCGGTCTGAGGCGACAAGGTCATCAGGATGAGGGCATAGCCCGCAGGGCTTGAGGTAGTGTTGACCATCGAGATTTAGCGATGTGGTCACATGGGAACGAGGTGCCAGATGATGTGGCTTAGGTATTGTTGGTGATTGTCACTCATTGTTGTTGGTCAATGCGTTGTTGGAGTCGCGTGCACACAGATAGGACTCGGTTGAGGTAGTGTTGACCACTCATTGTAAGTGGAGGCCTCCATAGATATCGTGCCCTAGGGGGTGGTGTTGATCATCAGTTATGTTGGAGGTGCTCATCGTAGAAAGTTACAGTGGATGGTGACAGATCATCGGGTGATGTCGTTGAGACCATCGTTTGGGGGTTGAGGCTCACTGTTATACTTGAGGTTGATGGGTTGGGATTATTGGAGGACGAATATCGTCATGCCTCAGGACGTCGGTTGTTTGGCCGACAATGATTTATTTATTGGAGGACGGACATCGTTGTGCCTCAGGACGTCGGGTTGTTGAGCCGACAAGGACTTTCTGAGCGAAGGTCGGAGGGACTAGGGACTTGAGGGGCGTGTTGTTTGGATGTCAAGTACTTGATTGGATGGCACAAGGTGTTAGTGATGTATTTACAGGAGGTGTCTGAGGGCACTCCCGGTACGTTATTCTTCAAGGGACACCTTGGGCCCTAAGCCATGGGTCCTCCCCACTGCAGATATATATATGCAGACATGTGTTGTATGCTATATATATATTTGGGGGCGCGTGTTCGGAGATATTTCAGTGATGAATGAAGCAGGTAAACGCTTCCTCGAGGTTACAGAGCACATGGGAAACATGTTAAATTATTAAATGTGTATGTGTTGCCTTTATATTATATTTTGTGTACACCTGCATAATTATGGATGTAAGACAAACACACGTTAGTGGTAGCATACTGTGTTCATACTCACCCTACACGGGCCCCTCGGGACCCATGTAGACTTTATGTCTTTGAGATTGGGTTAGAGATCAGGCTCAGGAGTTGGACCTTATTGATTGAGATGTACCTTTTGCATGAGATGGATGCCGATAGACCGTGGTGGCTCTTGCATTGAGCTGGAATTTCCTTTTGGGCTATTGCATGCTTTTCTATATATGTACCTACGAGTGACCCTGCATGTCTATCTTTTTGTATGACCTGCTATGACATGTGCCTTATTCTACAAATGGTATTAGGCCTTTTAGCTTGTTTATTATTACCGCTTCCAGTTTATGCTTCCACTGATTTTCATTTATGCTTCTGTTATTTATGGCCCTTTTTCTACTGTGTTATATACATATGGATCATTATTATCATCATCACTTGATGGTATATTCTTCTTACTATCACCTAATCAGATCCTCACTACTATTCGACAGTCTTTGGCGTACGGAGAGACGCACATAAGGTCCAATGGTCAACCAATATAGAGCATTGTTGAGTGGCAAATTGGGTCGGGACGCTACACAACCCCACATTTCATCAACACCCCGCTTCACCTATGATCGATCACATATTTCTAGTTTCGGAATTCATAATGATTTCAATCGATGTTCGATTTGTTTCTCAACACTATCGAAATTTGATGAGTTTTACGAAATTCAATTCGATTTTGAAAACATGACATATTACTTATGAAAATATAATTTCCCAAAGGAGACCCCACATGCCAGACCTATGAGGACCTGTTTGAGGATGGTAATAAGTATCCTTTAACTGAGTACTTGACACAACTCAATCTAATTAAGTAGGGCTAGAGTACATTTAATTAGATTTTTATACGATGAAAATAGCAAATTCAAAACTCCATTAATATTTGGGTAGGATTGGGTAATAGTTCTAGTGTACCCTAAACCCGGAATTGATTAAATCAATTATTATTAATTTTTCCAATATATTTTTAAATAATAATAAAATTATGTATATATATATATATAAATATTAATTTGAATCTAGTTCATACTAGATTTATAAATTAACTCTAAACATGAAAGAAATAAAAATAATTATTAACAATTTATTAAATATATACTCGTAAATTATAATAAAATTTAAAAAATATTTATTTAATTTGAGATTTAATTATTTTAGATGTATAAATAAATTTTGAAAATTTGAAATTATAAGTAACTATTGAAATGAGTAAGAGTACCTAAATGAATATTTCAAAATACAATATGATAAAGTCTTGAGTTTTAAAAATAAATGGATTCGGATAAGGAAAAATTAAATGGGTTTGTATTTGAGTATCCACATTTGTAGATTTATTTTAATTTTGTTTTATTATTAATGGTGCGGGTTTTTTTAATTCATTTTTTTTAGGAAATTTGGGATTTACTACAGTAAAATTCAGGTGGTTTTTTCGCTAAAAAACGAACTATATATATATATATTTTGTTTTTTTACCACCCTCCACTAATCGGGGATGATAATTTGCTTGTAATCTTTATTTATATTTTCTGAATAAATAAAAAACAACAAAACCGGAAAAAAAAGGAAAAAAAAAAAAAAAAACTCAAACGCGATAAACACGTAAACAAACGCTGGTGTCCCGAGGAGGTGATTTCGAACCGGTGATCGGTGTCAGCGAAATGTCCATTTACTCGTCCCAGCAGAGCTTCCTCGCCAACGTTCTCGTTCTTCCGATTCCCAGGTTCTGCAAGAACGTTTCCAGGCATTCTGTAAGCTCCGTTTCGTGCGAATTCCCTGCCGACGACCGTAACAAGGATTCCCCCCGGTAATTTCCCGCTCCCGGGGTTTCTCCGATTTTGTTGGTTTCATGATCCTCTCTTTTACGCTGCTCTTCATTTCTTGCCTTTCCGTTGAAAACAACTTAAAAAAGGCTTACCTCGGGGAGTTCGATTTCTAGGAAAAATGAGAATCGACTGTTGAAACTGGCAATTGTGACGTTGACAGCTGGGGTTTTGACGCTGGTTCCCGTGAATGAAGCATTCGCGGCCAAAACAGGGGGCAGGGTTGGAGGGCGGGCGTTTCGTTCAGCGGCCCCACGGTCCTCTTCACCTAGAGTGGGCAATTCAAGGTAAGTCAACTGAATCCGTAGCCGTTCTGTTTTAGTAGCTTGATTTAAGCAACTGATCTGGGAAGATGAGCCTGTGGCTTCTTTGGTGCCGTCAGTCTCTGCTTAAAAGGGGTTTTGGGTGAATGAAAGGATCCTTGGTTGGTGTTAATATCCATCACTGCCGATTGATTTTTTTATGAAACACGGTACGAGAGCCAGGTTATAGTTGACTCAAGAAATGGTTGAACCCAGCTTTGGAGTAGGCTGTATAACCAATTTGTCTAGATTTTGTTGGGTCCGTAGAATCTAGGCATCTAAATCCTTGACCCCCATGTGAGGTTCGGCCCTTTATTTATAGATGTACAACGTGAAAATACAAGCAGGAAAATAAATTTTAAATACAGGCTAGGATAATCCTAAGCCCACACACATGGGATAGGATAAACCTAATCTCATACGTAATAGCTCCAGCACCCCCCCAATCCAAGACATATATATTTAATATGTCCGACTTGGTACATAAGAATCGAACATGTGCCCCGAGAATCCCTTTTTTGAAAATATTTATTAGTTGATTTGCGGTGAGAACATGTCCAAGAGTAATGTTCTTCTCATCATGCCCTCAAATGAAGTGACGATCAACTTCAATGTGTTGTTTGCTCATGGAAGACCGGATTTGTGACAATCGTCATGATTATTACTCTAAATGTGCACAAGCTTCTTGCTATGATAACTTTTCTGTCATAACATTTGTTGAGCCCAAATGATCTCTGCGGTTACATGAGGCATAATATAGTGCTTAGACTCTACACTCGATTGAGATAATTGTTTGTTATTTGGTTCATCAGGAGATCAAATTACCACCGATGAATACTATGAAGCCAAATGTGGATCTTTTAGATGAAAGACACCTTGCATAGTCAACATTGCAAAAAAGCCTTGATGCTTGTGTGCCTGTGATCTGAGTTTAGTAAGCCCGGTTACATGAGCCATTGTATAGTGTTTATACTCTGCACTGAAGGACCCCGGAACACCCTGAAAGGGGAGAGGTGAATCAGAGTGTCAACTTTTTCTTTTTAAACTAAAGGATCTTGTTTCCACATTGGTAGAAACCTGTTAAACTAAAGGATCTTGTTCCCACATTGGTAGGAACCTGTTAAACCTGTCTGACGAGGAGCAGAAAATAAATAATCACATGCAACGCAATGACACAACAATTTTACTTAGTTCACCACTAAGGGCTACGTCCAAAGAGCATACGCTGACAGTGTGCCGGTCGTACCAAAACCACTAATCTTCACAAGTTGTGGAATACAAGATTTTAACACAGTCACTCTGTGCTAGGTGCACTGCCCATACAAGGTTCAGGGATAGCACACTGCGTTCCTCGGATCACTTCCGTTGACTCCCCCTTGCTCATTGCGTTGGAAGAACCTTCAACTTGAACGTTGCTTCAATGGTTTAGCATCAAATCATGCATCCTTAACTATAAATAAATGCTCTGTTGAAGCTCCTTTTTCACCCGTAGATGAAGTCCACGTTCCCGGGTACTGCTAAGTACCGGAAAATTCCTTCGCAAACCGATTTAAAGCTTTTGCAAGCTTTATTATGCAAATCGCGAACCACCCGATCCTCCCACGTACTGAGTATTGGGTTTGGTACGCGGGACACCCTATTCGCGTACCACCGCTACTGCCGCGAACCACCCGACGTCCGCGGACTGCCTCCACCTTCGCGATCGCGTATCGCTGCTGCGTATTGATTCTGCGAACCTCCTCTGTGAAACCCCTCCTGTCCACGAATTGTTCTCTGTTCACGGACTGCCTTTGCTTCCGCGTACCAGAGCTCCCCCTCCGCGTACCACTTGCGGAATCCTCACTCTCGCGTACTGGAGATTCCTCCTCCGCGTACTGAGTCAACAACTTCTGCGTGTCAGACTTCCTTTGCGGTTTAAGAATCCCTGCATACACCTTCGACATAATTATTCCTGCTTGAACCTCCTTAGCCTTCGTGAACAACCCTTCGCAAACTTCCTTCGGACTTCGCCGAATTCTCGGAGCAAAATATGCTTTCTAGTGATGTTCAATCTCCCATGTAATCGGTGGGATAAACGTTTCTTATATAGGCAAAGATACCCGCTTAATCTGCTAAATCAAGATTTACCAAATTTTGATTCGATACAGCCCCCACCGCGTACCGAATCTTCTGCCGCCGCGAACTGCAGGCCACCTGCGAACCATTTTCCTACGCGCTCCGCGTACCGCCTTTGCTCCTACGCGGTCAATTTCCTCCGCCGACTTCAGCCCATCCGCGTACTGCACCGCCGCTCAGCCGCGAACCGTTTTTGGTTCCGCGAACCTCACCCGTGTACCGCTTCCACCGCTCCGCGTACCGTTTTCGGAACATGGTACGCGGTTCTCACCCTTTGCCGATTTTCTTCAACATTCTTCACACAATTCATTCTTATGAAGAAATCCTTCCTTTGCCAACTTCAAACTCCCGATTTTGAGGCAAAAAAATTTGGCAAACACTGAGAAACTGCGCCACTTTCAATACTGCTTTCAGCCTCAATCGTATGACCTCAGTCCTTGCAAACTCCCTAGTCATCTGTGTGCCGATTGACAACAAATACAAACCAAACTCCATTATTATCAACGAACAACCTTGGTTCCAACAATCTCCCTCTTTGGGTTTGTTGGCAATCTCAGATAAATTCACTGAAGCGCCAACCACAATCAAAACCTGAATCTTCAAGAAACAACTCAGTCATCACTCCAAGTCTACGTGAGCAGTGCTCGATCTAGAAAACAAGAGAGAGAACATGAATTGATTTCTCATCCTTTTCTTTTCTCCACCTTCATTGTTGAAGTTCTAGTTTTTTTCATTGAAATCATTGTTGAAGTTCTAGTTTTTTTCGTTGAAATTATCCATTCTCCCCCATTGGCAATAAACCCGAAGATCGGTATTTGAACATTATAGAGCTCAGAACATACTCCCTCTGGATCGTATCTCCCCCATAAACCTGCAACACTTTCACAAACATATTAGCAAAGTTAAAACAACTGGGGAGAGGGGAATCTCGTAACCTTCTTATGCACTGGGAGGTGGCTGAGCACCGATGTTCAACCGATGATTCTCAAACACAGCTGCGGACAGTGGCTTGGTCATAATGTCCGCCACTTTCTCATCAGTTCCCACATGGTCCATTTTGATCATGTATTGTTCAACTTTTTCCTTGATGAAGTGATATCTGATCTCAATATGTTTCGTACGAGAATACTGAACAAGATTCTTTGTAAGATCAATTGCGCTCTTGTTATCACAATAAATCACCATTGGTTGTTTCACCTCATCACCTATGTCAGTCAGTTGCTCCTTCATCCAAAGTAACTGAGTGCATGCCTTGGTATCAGATATATATTCAGCTTCGGCAGTACTAGGAAAAGTACTTTTCTGTTTCTTGCTTAACCAACCCACACATTTCTTCCCAATATAGAATGCTCTACCACTGGTAGACTTTCTATCCACTACATCTCCAGCCCAGTCAGCATCAGAAAATGCTGATAGTTCACTATCTATACCTGCAACAAAGTATATCCCATAATTATGTGTACCTTGAATGTATCTCATGATTCTTTTCACTGTCGCCATATGTTCTTCCTTCTGATTACTTTGAAAGCGGGCCGCAAGACAAGTTGCAAAGACAATATCTGACCGTGTCGTCGTCAGATACAGTAGGCTTCCAATGATTTTTCTGTACATGGTGGGATCCACAGAAGTCCCTTCCTCATGCTTTTCGAGCTTTGATCCAACTGCAATTGGAGTCTTCATTGGTTTGGAATCATGTATATTGATTTTTTTTAGCAGCTCTCTTACATACTTTTCCTGAGAAATGAAAGTGTATTCCTTCTTCTGAAGTACCTACAACCCTAAAAAGTATGTCAGTTCACCAATCATGGACATTTCAAATTCAGATTTCATGTGATTGGCAAATTCATCTACTGATCCCTGTCTGCTTCCACCAAAAATAATATCATTCACGTATACCAATACCATGAACTGATCTTTTTGAGAGTTCTTCACTTAGAGATTGTGATCCACTCCGCCTCTTTTAAACTCAAGCTTTTTCAGATAAGAGTCCAACTGAGAGTACCACACCCGTGGTGCCTGTTTCAAGGCATAGAGAGCTTTCTTTAATTTGCAAACCTCTAGTTCATCATTGTCAAGCAAGTACCCCACAGGTTGTTCAATGTAGACTTCTTCTTCCAATGCGCCATTTAAGACTGCTGTCTTGACATCCATTTGATACACTTTATAACCTCTTTGGATTGCCATGACAAGAAATAGTATGATTGACTCTAGTCTCGCTACTGGAGAAAATGTCTCTTCAATATCAACACCTTCGATTTGTGAATATCCCTTACAGACCATGGACACCTTATTTCTGATCACATTTCCATGCTCGTCAAATTTGTTCTTGAAAATCCACTTCGTACCAATCACATTGTGACCTTCAGGTCTTTTGACAAGATCTGAAGTTTGATTTTTGTCAATATGATCCAACTCTTCATTCACTGCTTTCACCCATGACTCATCCTTTGCAACCTCTTCAAATGAGGATGGTTCCACAACTGATAGAAATGCTGACTGAGAATTAATCCTCATTCTTCTCGTCTGTGTAGGTGCATTCTGATCCCCGATAATGTTGGACTGATCAATTTCTGCTCTTCGATTTCTCTTTTGGGGTTCAACCACATTTTCTCTAGTTATAGCTTCCTCTTCTGAGTCAACAACATGATGTGACTCCTACGAGTTTTGAACATCTTCCTCTACCTCTGTATTAGCATTTGTTCCATGTTCACATTATTCCTCATCTTCTATCACGTCAGCATAAGAATTCCTTGAAGCATTCGTATTTTTCTTTTTAATGATCTTAACACCACTGCTTTCCACAATTCTTCCCAAGTGCTTATTAAAACACTTGTAGGGCTTGCTGTTCGTGGAGTATTCAAGAAATATTCCTTTATCTGCATTGTCACCATACTTCCCTTTATTTCCTTTTGTTTCGGATGAAACATTTGCTTCCCAAAACACGAAAATATTTCAAGGAGGGCTTCCTTCCAAGCCACAATTCATATGGTGTCTTTGTCTCACCCATATATAGCCTTGTACGGTTTTGAATATACATTGCAGCTTGAACTGCCACTTTCTAGTAATGTTGAGTAATACGACTCTCGATCAGCATAGTCCCGACCATGTTGTTTACCTGTCGATTCCTACGCTCAACAACTTCATTTTGCTGTGGAGTTCTCACAGCAGCTACCTCATGTTGTATCTCATGCTTCTCCAGATAATTTTCAAACTCAATGGACGTGTATTCCCCTCCATTGTCAGATCGCAACACTTTGATTGTTCGTCCAATATCATTCTCGACGATTCGGCGATATGTTTTCATGCAGTCAAGCATTTGCCGTTTCCTGTGTATAACCATTACACATGCCATTCTACTGTAATCATTGATGAAATGAACAAAATACCTTTTTCCATGTGTTCCAACAACATTTATTGGGCCACATACATCTGTATGGATGAGGTCAAGGAGATTTGATGCTCTTTTATTCTTTGGTCGGTAGGAACTGCAGACCAGTTTCCCTCGCATGCACGCATCACAGGTCTTTTCTCGTTCACGCTTTAGATTAGGGATATCCATGACTATCTTCATCTTAGATATCTTTTCCATGTCTTGCTGATTGATGTACCCCAATCTTTGATGCCATAAGTTGTTTTCCTCTTCAATTGTTAGGTAGCAAGTGTTCTCTTTGCAAACTTGATATAAGTTGCCATCTGTTCTGCAGCCTTTCATGAGCGAAATCCTGGACTTTCCTCTTATAGTACAACCATTCTGCTTGAATGTCACAATAAGACCCGAGTCATAGAGTTGACTTGTTGGATTGGTGTAGCCCGATCCGGTTGGGCCGAATGCTTGTGGCCCGCAACTGTCGCGGGTCGAGTTCCGCGGTGAGTTCATTGGGGGTTGCAGGGGGCAACGCGCTTCTGCTACGGGGGCCCGGGAGCCGAAGGTCCCCGGCCCAATTTTTTCGGCACTGTTGTATCTCTGAACGCTATAGCAGAGTTGACCGACCGACACCGACATGCACTGTAGCGGTGCGGACTTCGGAGTCAACTTCACTGTAGCACTTTTGACTTCCAGTCGGCAGTCACTGTAGCGCTTTTGACAAAGCTGGCCGCCGTTCACTGTAGCGATGCGGACTCACCTTTTCGAACAGTGATCGTCTTCTCCATTGTTTTATAGCCCATTTTCGGGCTAGGGTTACTACGGAAAAACCTCTGTAATTTGTGCTCCCGATATAGTGAAATTCTGCCTCTCCCGTGGACGTAGGGATTATTCCCGAACCACGTAAATCACTGTGTTCTTGTTGCTTTCTTTCTTTCGTTTTTCTCGTTTTTGTCGTTCTGTCTCCTGACGATTCCGTAGCAACTGGTATCAGAGGGTGAGTTCGGAATTCTCCAACGATGGCTCTGGATGAAGGCAAAGTGAAGACCGATCGCTTCGATGGAACTGATTTCAGTTTCTGGAGGATGCAGATCGAGGATTATCTTTATCAGAAAAAGATGCACTTGCCACTTCTGGGTGTGAAGCCAACAGACATGGAGAAGTCGGAGTGGGAGCTACTGGATCGACATGTTCTGGGTGTTGTGCGCCTGACGTTGGCAAAAAACGTGACGTTCAACATTAGAGAGGAGAAGACGACGATGAACCTGATGAAAGCCTTCGCAAACTTGTACGAGAAGCCTTCTGCGACAAACAAGGTGCATTTGATACGACGATTGTTCAACCTGAAAATGGTTAAAGGGAGAACTGTTGCAGATCATATCAACGAATTCAATACCATCATAAGTCAGTTGTCATCGGTGGACATTGATCTTGGTGATGAGGTATCTGCGCTGGTTTTACAATCTTCGTTACCAGAAAGTTGGGAAGCAACTGTAACAGCTGTGAGCAACACTTCGGGGAATACGAAGATGGCTCTGAAAGATATACGGGACCTAATCCTTAGTGAGGATGTTCGAAGAAGAGAATCGGGCAGATTCTCTGGTTCTGCTTTGAACGTTGAAGGAAGAGGAAGATACCCACAGTAGGACAATCGCAGAGGACGATCGAAGTCAAGAGGAAAGAGCAGAGGCAAGGCAAAGGGGCCTGGTCCTACCTACTGGACATGCGGGAAGAAAGGACATGTCAAGGAGTGCAGAGATAACCGGAAGGAACCTGAAACCAGTGGAGCAAACACGGCAGCTGACGAAACTGATGACGTGCTGCTGTTGAGCGTGGACAACCCAATGAAGTCTTGGATTTTAGACTCTGGGACGACTTTCCATTCTACATCGAAGAAGGGATTTCTGGAAAATTATGTTTCTGGAAATTTCGACAAGGTACATCTTGCTGATGATGAGACCTTGCAGATTGTGGGGAAAGGAGATGCACGGATCAAGACCAACAGTGGGAGTCTGCTGGTTCTGGAAAACGTGAGGTATATCCCTGGCTTGAGAATGAACCTTATTTCTGTTGGACAACTTGATGATGCAGGGTTGAGTACCACATTCACTGGTGGTGTCACGACCCCCTCCCCACAAAGTGTACCCCTCCTGGGCCGGCAATGTGAAAAGGGAGATAATGACCCCCGAGTCCCGCCTCCAGTAGGCCCCGGGTTGACGACTAACACCGAGGGTATAATAAACACACAAATGGGAGACATTACCCTCTAAGAGAACACATGCGGAAGAGAGAGATAAGATAAACACCAACCAACTCCAACTCAGAACTGAAATATAAAAGAAACCCAAGTACATATATGAAATGCCATGCAAAAGTACTACAACCGAAAAGGGAAAACTGCAAGTACCCAAAAGAAAGTAAAAACAGCAGCGACCACAAGCCCGAACAACTCCTGCAACCACAAGCTAGTGGTAACCATCCTGACCTCCAACCTGCTCCAAGTGACCTGAAAAACAGTTTATGCATACGTATGGTGAGTATAACAACATACTCATAGGATCCTCCCCGAAGCCTCTCGTGCAAAAGTAAAGAAAGCATGCTAAAGCACAGTGAACAACAGTGAAACTAACTCGTCACCTAACAGGTATACTATGTTCTCAACCTCACCATGGTTACTCTCACCAAGTAACGCATACAAGAATATATCATATAGAAAAAGATATCAAGGGTACCCCGTTACTACTTCTCCACTGGTTTGCCGCTTTGCCCCAACGACACACGTCCTGTGCATCTCTCTCCAAAGGCTTACCCGCATATACCTGGGCTAAGCTCCACAATCTGCACCTCGTGCACCACAAAGGCTTGCCCGCAGACACCTGGGCTAAGCTCCACACCATCTTCACAACCAAAAGTAACCAGGTAGGTTCCGGGAGCCACCACAACCCGTATAACGTGTATCATACGTCGGGTATTGTACCTCAAGCCATTACAGCCCATACACCGCGTAAGGATCCTCAAGCCATCACAGCCTATACACGTTACACCTATAGTAGTCCATAGGATACTACATCCAGAATATATGTGTGGAAATAACTACAAGCCATTACAACACTCTACACACATATAGGGGGAAAACTAACCGCTGTGCCAACGACACTAGTATCTACCAAGAGAAGAGAGCGGGGTCAAAGGGGGTAGTTAGCCATTCATCCTCCCACCGGAATGTTGGGGAAAACACCCCCCCAGGGCTTAGAATCCCTGGGGTGTCAGTTGCCCTTACCGACAAGGTGGAGTAGCGTATAGAAACAGAAAAAGTACAGAATATATATAACTCACAACCACACTATTGGCATAACCTAGTCTTAGCCTCAACTGCAGCTAACGTCTCTCGGACTCCGGGCTGCTATTTCTAGGACTAGGCATCCTATAAGCACACAATCAGTTAAAGAACTTCATTAGGTTACTTTATTCCCTTTTTCATCAATTCCTCTTTACGTTAATTAATTCTTTGCACATTAATTAATCATGAACACAACCACATTAAACTTCATTGACATCACATTCAAAAGCAATTGTCCCTTCAAAAGTTCTCAATCTCATCATTAAGTTTCAACAACTCCAACCCCATGGGTTAACATCATTTATTCAAACATTCATTATAGAATTACTTTCCCATATTCCCAGGCATTCTAGAAAAGCAACCTATGCTACTAAACACAAGGGGGCTCAACACGGTGAGTAGATATACTACCCATCGAGTCTTTGCCGCCTATAGCAAGAGCGTAGACCCATTCTCCCTCGAGAGGCTAAACACGGAAAGCACGTGACATACCCCGCGTCTTCGCCCCTTTCGGAAGAAGGGTAAGCAAAACCAGCTGCCTTGAGCAGTGGAGAAAAGTAAAACAGGTAAACAACCAATCAAACCACCAACCATCCAGTCATCACATCCATCCCATACGATCATCCCTGGTGTCCTCCCCGACACCCACATGCATAAACCGATGCATCTCGCCACTCTAGGCGTCATCCGCTGCCACAACCATAAGGCCTCCCTGCCTCTACATATCACAACACCCCTCCAGGGTCACATCACAACACAAGATATCACAACACCCCTCCAGGGTCACAACGCAGCACAAGCACCAGGAAAACAAACATCACAACAAATTGGGCTCTTGGCCCTTTAACAAGGCATCTAGCCTTCAAACAACAAGCACCAACAGATTTCATGTTTACTGTTGGAACCCATTTAAGTGTAAATGGGTGAGTCCCACATCGGACTTACCCGTCCTGTACATTTGCTTCCTAATCTATAAAAGGATGTCCTCACCTCACATTGAGGTAAGGGGAATTCACCCTCTACATGGTATCAGAGGGATTTTTATCCCACATCCTCCCTCCCTTGCGGATTCCCGGCATTCTCCCGGCCCCGCCTCTCTCACTCCTGCCCTAGTCTTCCCGGCAGGCCCTCCCTCCCGGCGCACCTCTCCTCTCCGGCCCTCCCTCCCGGCGCTCCTCTGCTCCCGGCAGGCCCTCCTTCCCGGCGCCCCTCCCCAGCGCCCCCGCACCCTCGCCCGCGCGGCTCCCTCGCCCTCACCCGACGGCCCTCTCTCTCTCCGACGCTGCCCGCGCCGGCTCTGCGGAGTTCCTCCCCGACGCCGCTCCCTCCCCGCGGCTCCCGGCCCTCCCGACGAACCTCCCTCCTCTCGCGCGGCTCCAGCGCGCCTCCCGGCCCTCCGGTCCGCCGCGGCTCCCACCGCGCCTCCCTCTCGCCGTCGCAGCCCATCCCGTCGCCGGACCTCCACTGCCCGCGACGGCCATCCCGACGGATCTCCTCCCTCCGGCCTCCCGCTGCTCCCGACGCCATCACCCGCGCGCCCCGCCAGCGGCCTCCCGCTGCTCCCCCGCCGGCGCCTCCCGCTGCTCCCCGCGCCTCCCGCGCCTCCCTCTGCTCTAGCAGCCTCTCGCGGCTCCCGGCTCCCGGCGGCTTCTCCCGACTCCCGGCTCCCCGGCTCCCGGCTCCCGGCTCGCCCCGCCATCCCAGCGCACCGCCTCCCGGCATCTCGCCCTCGGCCTCGCCCCGGCGCTGCACCCTCGCCCCCCCCAGCCGCTCCCTACCCGCTGCCCTTTCCCGGCGTTGCTCCCGGTTCGGCCTTCCGGCGCCCGGCGCGCCCCGGTCCAGCCTTGCTCTCGGCCCTGCGGCGCTCCTGCCCCAGCACTCGCGCCGCCCCTGCCCGGCCGCACCATCCTGAGCGCGACCACCTGTCGCTGCTCCCTCCGGCCGCGTCTCCGGGCTGCTTCCCTTCCACCGCCCGACTCCCGGCGCACGGGTCCAGCGCCCGCCCTCCATGGACGCATCCTCCGTTCTTCCGTCCCTCATCACGGCCTCCTCCCGGCTTGTCGATGACCGGCTGGATGCCACTAATTTTTCTGTCTGGCGGAAGACGGTCTTGATGTCCCTCCGCGGCATGGGGCTTCATTCTCATCTTGAGAAACCCCCACCTGACCTCAATGATCCTAAGTTCGACTCTTGGCAGCTGGCGGACAGCAAAATATTCGCCCTACTGGTCAACTCCATGGACCGCTCCGTGAAGGATGTCACCCGGACTGCCAACACCGTCAAGGAGCTCTGGGATTCCTTGATTGTCATGTTCTCCGAGACCAATAACTTGGCCCGGGTCTCTGACGTTCTCCAACGTCTCTCGCATATCCGCCAGCAGGATCGGACCTTCCCCACCTACTTCATGGAATGGAAGGGTCTCCGCGATGAACTACAGGAACTCTGGCCGATTCCTCAAACTCCGGCCGAAGCGCAGACTCAGCGGGACCAGCTCTGCCTCTTCAACCTCCTGAATGGCCTCGCACCGGACTATGCCACGACGGCCACCGAGATGCTTGCTAGCCCATCTACCCTGGATATCCCGCAGGTCTATCATCGCCTGCAGAAGGCACATCGGGCCCTTGCACCACCCGTCCCCCTTCCTGATCACACTGCGCTCCTCGGACGTGGCGGTGGTCGTCCTCCCAGCCCTCGTGGGCGCGGCCGTGGGGACGGCCGACCTCGCCCCCTCTGCCAGCATTGCGGCAAGCTCGGCCATCTGGTGGACCGTTGCTGGGTCCTGCATGGTCGTCCTGAGTTGCACCCCCGCCGGGGCCAGACTGCGCTCCGTGATGCGCCCTCCCCTGCTGCTTCTCTTCCCTCGTCCTTGGATCTCTCCCTGGCTGAGCTCCAGCTGATTCACGATTACCGGTCCACCTCCATCGCGGGCTCTTCGTCGGCTTCTCTTGCCCATTCCGGTGGTCACACTGCCCTTGTCAGTCATCGTTCTCCGGCTTGGATGCTTGACTCTGGTGCGTCCGACCACCTCACCGGGGATGCAGGTATGCTCTCCCACTACCGTCCCTATAGTGGATCCTCTGCCATCACTGTTGCTGATGGGTCCACTCTCCCCATAGCCGGCTTTGGCTCCTGTTCCCTCACCTCCTCCCTTCACCTCTCCTCGGTGGCTCATGTACTCCGGAGTCCTTTTAACCTGCTTTCCATTAGCAAACTGACCAAGGATCTCAATTGCACTGCTCTCTTTTCCTCGTCTTCTGTTTTGTTTCAGGAGCGGACGACGAACCGGGAACTTGGTAGAGGCCAGCTTCGGGATGGAGTGTACATGTTCGCTGGCCCGTCTTCCATCGCCTGCGCGTCTCTCCCTGCTCATGCCGTTGACCTCCATTCCCGGTTGGGCCACCCTTCCGCCTCTGCACTTCATCGACTCTACCCCGATATTAGTCCCCGTTTTTCCTTTCCTTGTGAGTCGTGTCGTTTTGCGAAACATCATCGCACCTCCTATCCTCCTCGAGTTGACACACGGGCTGCCAAACCCTTTGATTTGGTTCATTCTGATGTATGGGGTCCCTGTGCTACCTCGAGTCAATCTGGGTATAAATATTACATTTCCTTCATTGATGATTATTCCCGGATGACATGGCTTTATCTTCTTCGGGATCGGACAGAGGTTTTCTCCACCTTCCAGACATTTTTTCATGAGATCCAAACACAGTTTTCTATCCCTGTCAAATGTCTTCGATCTGACAATGGGCGGGAGTACTTATCCACTCACTTTCAGCAGTTTCTCCGCGCCCACGGCATCATCCACCAGACCTCTTGTCCTGATACCCCTCAGCAGAATGGGGTGGCCGAGCGGAAACACCGGCATATTTTGGAAACCGCTCGTGCCCTCCTCTTCCACCGCCAGGTCCCTCTTCTCTTCTGGGGGGATGCCATCCTCACTGCTACTTACCTTCTGAATCGTCTTCCCTCCTCCTTACTTCAGGGGGAGACTCCTTTTCATACCCTGTTTCCCTCTGTTCCTCCTCACTCCCTTCCACTCCGCGTCTTCGGATGTCTATGTTATGTCCGGGACACTCGCCCCAATCTCTCCAAACTTTCTCCCAAATCTCTTCGCTGTATTTTTCTTGGATATTCCCGCACTCAGCGCGGGTACCGCTGCTTCTCTCCAGACCTCCGCCGGTATATCACCTCTGCCGACGTATCGTTTGTCGAGACTTCTTCGTTCACTCTCCCCTCTCCTTCTCCTTCTCCTGACTCTACCATCGATGACTGTCTTCCGCTCTTCGTTCACCCACCTCTCATATCTCCCCCTCCCGGTCATCTCTTTGGCCAGACCTACTCCCGTCGTCCATCGGTTGTACCTCCCATCCCGGCCGAGGACCACCTTGTTCCTGCTTCGTCTGCTGCTCCTGTCCCCGCTCCCGCGGACGAGCCGATTGCGCTTCGGAAAGGTACTCGCTCCTGTCAGACTACTCCTCTCTTTGTATCTTCCTACAGGGGTCTGTCAGCCTTGGAGACCGTATCGCTTCCTCGGACAGTCGGTGAAGCAAAATCTCACCCCGGGTGGCTTGCCGCCATGAGGGATGAATTGCAGGCTCTGGATGCCAACCATACATGGGATCTTGTTCCACTTCCGGTGGGCAAACAGGCGGTCGGTTGTAAATGGATTTTCACTATCCGTCTCAATCCCGATGGCTCTCTTTGCCGCCTCAAAGCCCGGCTTGTCGCCAAGGGCTTTGCTCAGACGTATGGCATCAACTACTTTGAGACCTTCTCTCCAGTCGCCAAGATGGCCTCGGTCCGCCTTTTCCTTTCGCTAGCTGCTCATCATCATTGGCCGCTTCATCAACTGGATGTTAAAAATGCTTTTCTCCATGGCTTTCTTGATGAAGAAGTCTACCTCCAGCAGTCTCCTGGTTTTTCGGCCTCTGGTGCCGACCGCCATGTCTGCCGTCTCCGTCGCTCCCTCTACGGCCTCAAGCAGTCTCCTCGGGCTTGGTTTGGCCGCTTCAGCACGGTCGTCACAGCCTTTGGCCTATCTCGCAGTCTGAAGGATCACACCGTCTTCTTCCGTACGACGGCGCATGGCTGTATCTTGCTTGTGGTTTATGTGGATGACATCATCATCACAGGGAGCGACTCCAGAGGCATCGCCAGTCTTAAGGCGCATCTTCACCAGCACTTTCACACCAAGGATCTTGGTCCCCTCACTTACTTCCTTGGCATCGAGGTCTCCCGGACTGCGGACACTATTTCTCTCTGTCAGCGCAAGTATGCTCTTGATATCTTGCAGGATGCCAGGTTGAGCACCGCCACTGCAGTGGACACTCCCCTTGAGCCTGGGGAACGCTCCCTTCATTCTGACTCGGAACCCTTTCCTCATCCCGAGAGCTATCGCCGCCTGGTCGGTAAACTCAACTACCTCACCATGACACGTCCTGACATTGCATGTGCCGTTGGCAAAGTCAGCCAGTTCATGGAACATCCCACCCGCTCTCAGTGAGATGCTGTCCTTCGCATTGCCAAATACATCAAGAAAGACCCTGCCCGTGGCCTTCAGTACTCCCATCATGCTCACATGGATGTTGAGGCCTTCTGTGATGCGGACTATGCCGGCTGCCTCGCTACCCGCAGGTCTACTTCGGGTTTCGCCGTGTTCTTTGCCGGCAATCTCATCTCTTGGCGCAGCAAGAAGCAGACTGTCGTCTCCCGGTCGAGTGCCGAGGCCGAGTATCGGGCCATGGCCACCGTCACTACTGAGATCCTCTGGCTTCGTCATCTCCTCCATGAGCTCGGTTTCCCCGCATCGACTCCTGCTCATATCTGGTGTGACAATCAGGCCGCCACGAAGATTGCATCGAATCCCGTCTTCCATGAACGGACGAAGCATATCGAGGTGGACTGTCACTTTCTCCGCCACCATCTGGAGCAGCACCATATCGGCTTCGGCCATATCCCGACGGCCGATCAGCTTGCCGATCTCTTCACCAAGGGTCTTCCCGGAGCTCGCCTTGAGTCTCTCACTACCCGGCTGGGTATTCACAGCCTCCCAGGCCCAGCTTGAGGGGGAGTCTGAGATGGTCCTGTGTCTTTGTTGTCTTTTTCTATTTGTGGGACTCTATCCAATCTGGGCATGTCCAGCTTGAGGGGGAGTGTTGGAACCCATTTAAGTGTAAATGGGTGAGTCCCACATCGGACTTACCCGTCCTGTACATTTGCTTCCTAATCTATAAAAGGATGTCCTCACCTCACATTGAGGTAAGGGGAATTCACCCTCTACATTTACCAACCAACTAAGTTAATCACGTACTTCGGCATCAATTTGATTAACATCAATTTGGAACAACATCCACAACAACAACAGCCGGATTCATTTACATGCCTCTTTATCTTTAGCCAATTAATTATCAATTAATTCCGGCTTTACGTTCTTTATCAATTTCATCAAGAACAACATGCTAACAAGCAAGGCATATATATCACACTATCTAGCAAATCAAGAGGCGAACCGTTATCACGGTATAAAACAACAACATGCGATCACCAATTCTTTTAATCCGGTTCAAGTATTTAATTAGGTCAATTCCATTGTGATCCAAAGGACTAAATCATGCTAACTCTACGATTGCACATAAACAATTAGAGAAGCCACGGATCCCCCACCTCAAAGGTTTTCGAGGGAAACCACAACGGTCGATGAGCGCCCAAGAAACCGGGTCGATTCTCCACGAATCCTCCTTAGATCTCCTCTCCTAACACAACCAAGACCAAAGCTCATCATAAACGACATCCACACACTTAGATCTACCCATAACGGGCGTAAATCTAAGATCTCGAGAGAAGAGGAGGAGTAGATCTAGGTAGATCTAAGAAACCAAACAAAAAGGATCACTTACCTCGAGAAACCGGCTTCGATTCGCGAAGAGAAGCCTCCGGATCGCCTCCAAAATGCTTGGGAGAGGTTCTTCCACCTCCAAGGAAGGGTAATCCCGAGTTATGGCCGCTTAGGGGCTTAAACGAGGTGATTAAAGGCAAAACGAGTTAGATCCACAATTTTAGGATCTAACTTTAAGTGCCCGCACGGCCAGGTCACACGGTTTAACAAACCGTGCGCTAACCGTGCGTTAGCTTCTGCCTCGACAACCCCTCCTCGCACGGTTAGTCCTTACGGTTAGACAAGCCGTGCGCTAACCGTGCGTTAGCCACTACCTCCAAGACCAGCCTTGCACGGTTTGGACACACGGTTTAGGCAAACTGTGCGCCTCCCGTGCGAAGGCCATAACCCTTTAGATTTCCTTAAAAGTCCACCCAAACGCACCCCCAAGTCACCTTGACCTCTCAGAACACCTCTTGCACCACATTTTCGCAAAGGAAAGGACCGGAGAGGTCCGGGCCATTACAGGTGGTGCATGGAAGATCACCCGAGGAGCTATGGTCATAACTCGAGGAGCAAAGAATGAAACCCTATACAACATGACAGAAACATGCATAGACATGGCTGCATCACTCAAAGCTGTAGGAGATTCACAACTGTGGCACAACAGGCTAGGCCACATGAGTGAGAAGGGGATGAAGGTGCTGACAACAAAAGGGTTGCTACCGGAGCTGAAGTCAGTGGAAATTGGTCTATGTAAAGATTGTATCTTCGGAAAGCAGAAGAAGATGTCTTTTGCAAAAGGAGGCAGAACACTAAAGGTTGGGAAGCTGGACTTGGTGCACACGGATGTTTGGGGACCTGCGCCGGTACATTCCCTTGGAGGGTCACAATACTATGTGACATTCATCAATGACTCAACAAGGAAGGTATGAGTTTACTTTCTGAAAAGTAAATCTGATGTGTTTAAAATGTTTCAGAAGTGGAAGGTCATGGTGGAAAATGAGTCAGGAGCTAAGATGAAATGCTTGAGGTCTGACAACGATGGAGAGTATGACAGTCAAGAATTCATAGAATTCTGTTTTGATAATGGAATTCGGTGGGAGAAGACTATCCCAGGAACACCACAGTAGAATGGTGTGGCAGAGAGGATGAATAGGGCGTTGAATGAACGTGCCAGAAGTATGAGGTTACACTCAGGGTTGCCCAAAACCTTCTGGGCTGATGCAGTGAACATGGCAGCGTATCTGATCAATAGGAGTCCATCTGTGCCAATGGGAGAACGTCTACCCGAGGAGCTCTGGTCTGGTAAGGAGGTAAAACTCTCACATTTAAGAGTCTTTGGCAGTTTGGCTTATGTACGCATTGATGCTAACTCAAGGGATAAGCTTGATGCTAAGTCCAAACCATGTTTCTTTATTGGCCGTGGTGCTGATGAGTTTGGTTACCACTTTTGGGATGATCACAAGAAGATAGTCATCAGGAGCCAGAACGTGGTATTCAATGAAGGTGTCATGTACAAAGGTCATCACGTAGCTGAAGATGAAAATGAGAACATTGAATCAGAGTGCAAAGAGCAAGTGGAGCTTGAAGGTGTCATGTACAAAGGTCATCACGTAGCTGAAGATGAAAATGAGAACATTGAATCAGAGTGCAAAGAGCAAGTGGAGCTTGAAGGTGTGTCTGAGCATGAGAGATCCGAACCGTTGGAACCTACTACTACAGTGGAGTTAAGGAGATCAACAAGGGTAAGAAGGCCTGTGCAGAGGTATTCACTATCCCTGCATTATCTATTATTGACTGACGGTGGAGAACCAGAATGTTTTGAAGAGGCAATGCAACTGAAGGAGTCAGGCAAGTGGGAGCTGACAATGAAGGAGGATATTTCCTCATTGCATGACGACAACACTTGGGAGTTGACATCCCTGCCAGCAGGAAAGAAAGCATTGCAGAACAAGTGGGTCTACCGGGTGAAGGAAGAACATGATGACAAGAGGAGGTTCAAGGCAAGGCTTGTGGTGAAAGGCTTCCAACAGAAGGAGGGAGTGAATTTCACGGAAATATTCTCACCAGTAGTGAAGCTTACCACCATCCGGGTGGTTCTCAGCATTGTGGCGTCAGAGGATTTGCACCTTGAGCAGCTTGATGTCAAGGCTGCTTTCCTTCATGGAGATTTGGAGGAAGATATCTACATGCAGCAGCCAGAGGGATATGTAGAGTCTGGAAAGGAAGACCTGGTGTGCAAACTCCAGAAGAGCTTATATGGACTGAAGCAGACACCGAGGCAGTGGAACAAGAAGTTTGATTCATTTATGTCTAAAAATGAATATAAACGATGTGGTATGGATCGGTGTTGCTACATCAAGTCCTTTGGTGATGAATACATTATATTGCTTCTGTATGTGAATGACATGCTTATTGCAGGATCATGTATGCAGAGGATTAATGAACTGAAAGGACAGTTGGCTGAGGAGTTTGAAATGAAAGATCTTGGAGAAGCTGACAAGATTCTGGGGATGACGATCAAGAGAGACCGCACAACTGGAACATTAATGTTGTCACAGACTGATTACATTGGGAAGGTCTTGAGAAGATTCAGTAAGATGGAAGCAAAGACAGTCTCTATTCCCCTGGCGAGTCATTTCAAACTATCAAATGAGCAATCACCGAAGACGACAGAAGAGGTTGAGTACATGACAAGAGTTCCATACGCATCAGCTGTCGGAAGTCTGATGTATGCCATGGTCTGTACTCGACCTGACATCGCTCATGCAGTGGGAGTTGTGAGCAGGTATATGGCTAACCCTGGAAAACAACATTGGGAAGCTGTGAAGTGGATACTAAGGTATTTGAAGGGCAGCAAGGAGTTATCTCTGTGCTTTGGGAAAGGAAATTCATTGCAGGGGTATGTGGATGCTGACATTGGAGGCGATGTCGACAGCAGGAGGAGTACCACGGGTTATGTTTTTACCTGTGGAGGAACCGCGGTAAGTTGGATATCACAATTGCAGAAGGTGGTGGCTTTATCCACCACAGAGGCAGAATACATTGCTGTAACAGAAGCTGGAAAAAAGATGGTTTGGCTGAAGAACTTCTTGGATGAATTGGGAAGAAAGCGAGAGGAGAATGTATTGCACTGTGACAGTCAGAGTGCTATACATCTTGCAAAGAACCCAGTGTTTCATGCCCGGACGAAGCACATTCAGTTGAAGTAGCGGTGCGGACTTCGGAGTCAACTTAACTGTAGCAGAGCTGACTGACCGACATCGACAGACACTGTAGCGGTGTGGACTTCGGAGTCAACTTCACTGTAGCACTTTTGACTTCCAGCCGGCAGTCACTGTAGCGCTTTTGACAAAGCTGACCGCCGTTCACTGTAGCGACGCGAACTCACCTTTCCGAACAGTGATCGTCTTCTCCATTGTTTTATAGCCCATTTTCGGACTAGGGTTACTACGGAAAAACCTCTGTAATTTGTGCTCCCGATATAGTGAAATTCTGCCTCTCCCGTGGACGTAGGGGTTATTCCCGAACCACGTAAATCACTGTGTTCTTGTTGCTTTCTTTCTTTCGTTTTTCTCGTTTTTGTCGTTCTGTCTCCCGACGATTCCGTAACATGACTCACACTAAGAAGATTGTGACACAGACCATCCACATAAAGGACTTCAGTTTTCTTTAGCTCTCCATTGGCTAGCTCAGTTCTTCCACTACCTTTTATCTTCAAAGCACCATCGTTACCGAACCTCACTGTTCCATCGACCTTTTTCTTGGCATTCGTTAATAGGTCTGCATTACCTGTCATGTGGGATGAACATCCACTATCAAAAATCCACGTGCTTTTGTTTTTTGTAGCTTTGAGGGCTACTTCTGCAAAATTGGACTTTTCAATTTTCCTCTTTTCCTTCCATGAGATATTGGATTGAGTGTAGGATGCTGATGGCCTTTCAATTCTCTCTTTATTGTATATGGGTTCTTCATATTCAAATTCTTCTTCCAGAGGAGAAAACCTGTTTGAAATAGCAACACCGTCTGGTTGATGTGTATAGATTCGTCTCTGAGTATTGAAAGACTTTTTCTTGTCATACCTCTGCCTGCAATGCACAACTTTATGGCCAAAGTTAGAACAGTAAAAACAATATCCATAGAAATTATTTTTTCTATAAGAAGTAGGATATGGATATGTTCTCCTTTGTTGAACACCTAACTTTTCCCCATTCATATAGCTCCTTGCATCTTCGCAGTATGACGTGGTATGACCTAGATAGCCACAAAACTGACACTTCACGAAAGGAAATGTCTTCTCAATTCTATTTATCCTCATGCCTTCTTCCTCAGGAAAATAGTTTGACTGCCTATCATTTCTGTAAACTCGAGGATAATATTCATTTCTCCTTTCAGTTTGATTTACGGGTTTCTTTTTCAGCATTTCTGGTGGCTTTTCAACATGATCAACTTTCATCTTTTCTTTATTCTGGTTCACTTTATTTACAACAGTTGACATTTCGACATCACAACCAATTCCACTATTTCCCATGAATGTGGATCTTTGATCACTCAAGATCTTTTCAACTCCATCAGAACCACGTTTTGCTCTCTCTAACAGCTCAGCATATGAGAACCTTCCAAATTGTATTTTCTTCTTTGCTTCTTTTGAAATTGATTCACTTTTGAGTTTACTTCTTAGAATAACAACTTCTTCTTCAAGTCCTTCAACGGTCTTGGATTTCTCCTCCAGTCTCGAGGTAAGGTCATTGATGACCTTTGCTTGTTCTTCAATCCTGAGTTTTAGTTCCACAACATCATCAGTGCTTTCAAGGATTGATGATTGAACTTTTACCAGTTTTTTCAGTTGTTCAATTTCCGCTTCCAACTGATCAATATATTCTAATGATTCCTCCACCATTGCTTTCCACTTATTTCATCTCTTATATTTAATGTCAAGCTTACCAAAAGCATCCTTAAGTTGCAACTTGGGATCGATATTATTATTCAACTGATTATCTCCACCTTTATCTGTCAATGGTTCTAAATTTTCAATGGTAGCCATCATGGAGGCATGGTTTCCAGTCTTAAATTCTGGTTCATCTTCCTCACAGAATTCATTATCACCATCTTCCTTCTCACAGACAAAACTCTTCTTCTGTACTTTCTTTGCAAATTTGAAGTTTCCCTTTTTGAAGAATCTTTTCCGAGGCTTCTCCCTGTTTTCAACTTCGCTCTCTTCATCATCAAATTTTCTTGAGCATTGAGAAGCAATGTGCCCAACTCTTCCACAACGAAAACAAGCTAGAGGTAGCTTGCCTTCAAATTTCCCTGTTCCCTTCTTGAGCTTCTTAGCAATGAGAGAGAGAATTTCATTTTCCTCATCATCTACATCACCGGTATCTCCTGAAACTTTTAGTTTGTCCATGGCTTTGAATGCCATTTCCTTGCTCACACGAGTTGTAGCTTCTTCTGGTTTGATTCTCATCTCATAAGCTGATAGATTGCTCAGAAGATCATCCACTGAGAGTTTGGAGAGATCTCTTTCCTCAAGGGGTGACACCTTTGCATTGTAAAGGGGTGGAAGTCTTCTCAAGATTTTCTTCACTATGTCAATGTCTTTGATCTCTTCGCCCAAACCTCGGATTGCTCCTACAACTTCAGTAATTCGATTGAAAAAGGAGTCTGTATTCTCATCAGTGTGCATCTTAAGATCATCAAACCTGTTGTGAAGTAATTGAAGTTTTTCCTCCTTCACTTTGCTATCTCCTTCATAAATATTCTCCAATTTATCCTACATTGACTTGGCAGATGTGTAACTCATTACCTTTAGATAAATTTGATCAGAAAGAGCTGTAGTGAGAGCATTTTGTGCTTTTGCATCAACATCCAACAATTTCCTGTCTGTATCTGTCATTGACAATCCTGTAGGATCAGTGACTTGTATTCCCTGCGCAGTAGCAAATAAGAATTCCATTCCAAGAGATCTTAGGTGAGATCTCATCATGTTTTTCCATATTTGAAAATTTCTTCCATTGAAGAGGGGAACTCCCCTAAAGTTGACTGGATTCTCTATGGCAGCAGAAGATAGATTCAACACCAGCAACCTTTATGCGTTGATACCACTTGAAGGACCCCGAAACACTCTGAGGGGAGAGGTGAATCAGGGTGTCAACTTTTTCTTTTTAAACTAAAGGATCTTGTTCCCACATTGGTAGGAACTTGTTAAACCTGTCTGACGAGAAGAAACAGAAAATAAACAATCACATGCAACGCAATGACACAACAATTTTGCTTGGTTTACCACTAAGGGCTTCGTCCAAGGAGCATACGCCGACAGTGTGTTGGTTGTACCAAAACCACTAATCTTTACAAGTTGTGGAGTACAAGATTTTAACACAGTTACTCTGTGCTAGGCGCACTACCTATACAAGGTTCAGGGATAACACACTGCGTCCCTCTGATCACTTCCGTTGACTCCCCTTTGCTCACTGCGTTGGAAGAACCTTCAGTTTATCGACTTGAAGGTCGTTTCAATGGTTTAACATCAAATCATGCATCCTCAACTAAATGGATGCTCTGTTGAAGTTCATTTTTCACCCGTATATGAAGTCCACCTTCTCGGGTACTGGTAAGTACCGGAAAATTACTTCGCGAACCAATTTGAAGCTTTTGCAATCTTCTTTATGCAAATTGCGAACCACCTGATCCTCCCACGTACTGAGAACTGGATTTGGTACGCGAGACACCCTATTCGCGTACCACCGCTACTGCCGCGAACCGCCTGACGTCCGCGGACTGCTTCCGCCTTCGCGATCGCGTATTGATTCCGCGAACCTCCTCTGTGAAACCCTTCCTGTCCGCGAACTGTTCTCTGTACGCGGACTGCCTTTACTTCCGCGTACCAGAGCTCCCCCTTCGCGTACTACTTGCGGAATCCTCACTCTCGCGTATCGAAGATTCCTCCTCCGCGTACTGAGTCAACAACTTCCGCGTACCGGACTTCCTTTGCGGTTTAAGAATCCCTGCAAACACCTTCGACAGAATTATTCCTGCGCGAACCTCCTTAGCCTTCGCGAACAACCCTTTGCAAACTTCCTTTGGACTTCGCCGAATTCCCGGAGCAAAATATGCTTTCTAATGATGTTCAATCTCCCCTTTAATCGGTGGGATAAGCGTTTCTTATATAGGCAAAGATACCCGCTTAATCCGCTAAATCAAGATTTACCAAATCTTGATTTGATACAGCCTCCACCGTGTACCGAATCTTCTGCCGCCGCGAACTGCAGGCCACCCGCAAACCATTTTCCTACGCGCTCCACGTACCGCCTTTGCTCCTACGTGGTCGATTTCCTCCACCGACTTCAGCCCATCCACGTACCGCACCGCCTCTCAGCCGCGAACCGTTCTTGGTTCCTGGAACCTCACCCGTGTACCGTTCCTGGAACATGGTACGCAACCCATGTATTATGGTACGCGGTTCTCACCCTTTGTCGATTTTCTTCAATATTATTCATACAATTCACTCCTATGAAGAAATCCTTCCTTTGCCAACACCAAACTCCCGATTTTGAGGCCCAAAAATTTGACAAATACTGGGAAATTGCGCCACCTTCAATACCGCTTTCAGCCTCAATCGTATGACCTCAGTCCTTGCAAACTCCCTAGTCATCCGTGTGCCGATTGACAACAAACACAAACCAAACTCCATTATTATCAACGAACAGTCTTGGTTCCAACAGTCGGGAGATCAAATTGCCATCGATGAATACTCTGAAGCCAAACGTGGATCTTCTAGATGAAAGATACCTTGCCTAGTCAACATTGCAAAAAGCCTTGATGCCCGTGTGTTTGTGATCTGAGTTTAGTAAGCCCAAACAAGATCCTTTTTTCACATATCTGGCAATGCGGAGAACAACCTCTCACTGCAATTTTGTTAAAGATTCAATAAACTGGCTTACCTTGCTCACTGGGCATGCAATGTCCGACCGATTCATCATCCAATAGTTTAACTTTCCAATAGGTTGTTGATATCTGTTAGGAGAGAAGACATACTCATTATCAATATGAATATACTTCTCTCCTGATTCTAGTGGTGAATTAATAGTCTTCACGTGTTATGCCTATCTCTTATAGCAAATCAATAACATATTTTCTTTAAGGAAGATACCTCGACCGCATTTAGAAACCTCTTTCTCCAAAAATATAATAGAAAACTCAAATCCTTTGTATGGAAAATTTTAAAAAAGGAAGAATTTGAGTTGATCAGTCTTGACAGAATCTCTAACTGTAATGACAATATTGTCAACATAAACTAACAGAAGAATGCTCCCTGTAGCAGACTAATGATAAAAAACAGAGATCCTTTAGGCTTTAACACATCCCAAAGTTTATCACTGTTGGAGTTGGTGTTCTAGAATCAACTGATTGTACTTTGATTAAATGTATATTTGAACATTTGAATATTAATAAAAACATCTTATTACATATAGTTCATTGTTATGCATGACTTTAATATAATAATGTCCTAGGGTATCTATCGCATTGATAAGGTCATAGCAGTTCCCCGCTATGATGAGAATCTTGAAGTGATATGACGATATTCTTAAATATAGTTCTACGGTTGGATAACGTACTATGATAGGGCACATAATATGTCGACTGTCGTGCGAGTACTCGTAAGCAAATGAGGCTTCTTCTCATGAATTTCGCACTTGGTAATCTCCAAGACGGGAGATTACAAGAACAGACCCTCCAGTAGGAATTCTGCATGTTTTGGTATCATTGAATATTTTTATTTGCGAGTGTGTGTAATGGTCCTTAGACTTTAAGATTATCATTAATGCATGTCACGACTCGCACACTTAGATTTACTGACCAAAACTGTGATACCATATATTCATGGGAATTAGGGTATGTTGTGTGCGTCACAAATGACATGTTATTAATGGATAAGTCGAGGAAAGATTTGTCTCTTTCATCTTTATGAAAGTTGATATCCCGACCCTTTGATTGGAATAAAACCGTCACATTAAATTTCATTATCATGGTGTAACGACGTGTTTATTCCAGATAGTTAAAGAAAGACGTATCAAGTGTAACGTCTCGGATTTTTCATATATTATTTTTAGATATTATATGGATTGATTTTGAGGCTTGAGACGGCGTGCGATTCCGAGTCCCGGTGTGCCCGAAACGATTGTTTGAAAAATATTAAACTCTTAATAGCAAGCGCGCACGATTTTCCTAAAAAAGTGGAATAACTCTTAAACGAGTGTCCAAATCAGAAATCCGAGGACACCGTTGAGCTTAGAATGACGGTTTTACCCTAGGCATGACCTAACTTTGGTCGGCGCGGGTCATCTGTAGAAAATCTCACCAAAGACGCAACCTTAAATAAAATAATTAAATAAAATTATTTTATTTTTTAAAATCCCAATAAATCATGAATGGTGACTCGGATTGGAAATTCGAGACTACCGTTGAGTTCGTAATTTGGTATTTTCCCTAGGCGTGATTTAACCTTAGTCGGCGCGGGTCTTCTGTGGAAAAACTCAAAAAGGACGTAATCGTTATTAAATAATTTAAATAAAAATTATTTCTGTTGACGCAATGACTTTTACCTTAAATGCATCCTTATGCAGAATTCCTAGGGTTAGCCGCATAACGATCGTCCTTCGTCAGCGACTGATCCGAATTGAGGTAGGGCGGTTGTTTCTTTATGATTTTTCCCCGTTCTTGATTTCCACGACGAATGCAGGTCAATCCACGAACAAATTGATCCACGGTTCGATTGTATTTGCGGGATGGGATTCATCTGTGGGATTATTGGGAGATTTATTTTAATTCCTCTTCGTTTATCCTTCTAATGGAATCAGATTGATGTCGACACGAACAAAGGCCGAGGTTCGTTCCTCAAGGTGTTCTTGTGTTTCTCTCTTCCGCTCTTTGCGTTCTTCGCCGTTGGATCCCCATGGCTATGGTTCGACTTGCCGAGTGGCTTCGAACGCGATCGAACCCTCGGATTGGAGGCACACCGACAACAAATGCCAGATTTGTATAGATCGGGACTCGAGGAGCCTAGATCTGCAACCGTTTTGAATTCCAGACATCGAAGGTGGCTCAGTGGTCCGCGGAAGGGACCGCCGGCGTGGCGGTCCGACGAGGCGAGGCGACGGCGTTGCGGTGACCGGAGGCGGTGGCGGCGACGGCGGGACGCGGCGGGCGGCCGCGTGTGGTGGCAGCGGTCGCGGCGGGCGACCACGTGGAGTCGAGGGGGCCGGGCCGGACGAACAGGGCCAAACCGAGAGGGCCGGGTCGGACCCAACAGGTCGGGTCGACCCAACGGACCGGGCCGGATCCGGGTCGGACCTCGGGTCGATTTGGGGCGGTCGCAGGGTCGATTGCGACGGTCGACCGTCGCGGTCAGTGGACCGACCATGCGGTCGGTCCACGAACCAATAACCCCCTTTCTTTGAAATTTCAAACTGCAATAACTTTCAAACGGTGCGTTCGTTTGACAAGCCATCTGCGACGTTGAGACCCTGACGATGAGACGGTCCTTTTGGCATAATGTGATGAGTTTTTAGCTTAGACCAGTATAGGTTGAAAGCGTTTTCCCTTAGTCATTTCCTCGAGGGTTTAGTACGGTATTACGTCCACATCACTGGATTGTAATCCCTTCTAGAGGCCGAGTCCCGGATAGAGTCTGGCATCCCTCCTCGGGACTGGAGTGCGATCCTCTATCACGTCTAGTGGAGTCTGTGGAATCGCGTAACCTCCATGTGCAGGGCGTTGATCCTCCACCCAGCGGGCCGCATCGGTAGGGTCCGTGGTATCCCCCAGTGTGACTGGGTGTGATCCCTTACGTTGCGAATTGATCTAGATTGGGTTAGTGGTATTTCCTAGCGTGTTTGGGTAGGATCCCCTCTCCGTCGTATCATAATCTTTCTTGACCAATACGTTCTCATTTGGGCAGGACCCAAATGAGCTATACCTCTTCGTGAGTGTCTCTGATGATATCATGGCTCGAGGAGTGAGATCTTCGGGAACGAGCGTGCTTTGAGCAGAATCCTATGGCACACACTTGGATAAGGCCGCTCGATGGCGTGGTGTTTCTCATGAGTATATCTGGAAGTTCTTGTTATATGTGTCGTAGACATATACCCGTGTGGAGTTGACTGTATTTTCCTTTGTGATACTTTGGTATTTTTTCCTTTGTGCTTTCGGGGTGTACTACTGGGTATTGTTATACTTATCCCCGCACGGGCTTTGCCCGCACGTGTTGTGTCTTGTTGAAACGATCGACCTTTTGACGGAGTTCTAGGTGGATTAGGACCAGACAGTGCTTAGCGAGGCCAGACAAACGAGGTGTTCCTGTGGTCCAGACAGCAGTCCCAGTATCTCTTTTCATACAGGACTTGTGGTTACCGACTCTTGTTGGTGGGCTTGTTCTGGCCCTGTTTACTTTTCAGTTCTTTCACTGTTGTACTCTGGTTGTGGGATATAGTGGTTTGCATGCATTGTTTACTTAGTGTTTTTACATTTCAGCATTTGTGGCTTGAAGATGTGTGTGTGCGTACAAGTACTTAAGGCTAATGCCTTCTATTTGTGGGATATGCCTACTCGATGCTAGTCTCCAGCCCCTGGCTTATTAGAGGTGGGCTTGGGGTAGTCACGACACGGGCCCCTCTGGGACGGGTTGTGACAAAATGGTATCAGAGAGGTCGGTTCTACTTTAGGACCGAGAGTCTGTGAGGTTGGTTTTGGGGCAACAGTGTTGAGTGTTTGAATTTGGCTTTCTGGCCAGGGACATGAAAACACCGGTTGCAGGGAAAATTAATGGTACATGCATCATATAAGAATTATTATATTTTCCATGTCCTTCTTGAATCAGCTCTCTATATATACTTTATTAACCGTGATACATCTTGTTTTATTTCAGGATGTCTCCACGTAGACAGCCCAGCTAGGATTCCACCGCGTGATCACGAGGATGATCCGCCGGATGACGAGGCGTCGATACAAAGACTTGTATTAGAGATAGTACCTCCAAGTGGTACACCAGCTATATCACCACCTGCAGAGCAACACATGATACTCGCAGTACCAGCGGATGAGGACCGCAGACTGAGCGCGCTTCACGAGTTTCAGCTGCAGAGACCCCTCAAGTTCCGAGGCGAGCTCGACACACAGGCGGCTGAGGACTAGCTTGAGGTGGTGACCTAAGTTTTCCGTCTAATTGGGACACCTGCAGATTAGATGGTGGTCCTGGCAGCGAGCCTTCTACACGGCTTAGCAGGACGATGGTGGGGTTTGGTTACCCGATCTAATGACGAGGCGACCCTTCCGTGGATAGAGTTTGAGAACCTTTTCAGAGAGGAGTTTTCACGTTATATGCTAAGGGTTATGCGTATCCATGAGCTTCTACAGCTCTGGCAGAACGACATGTTGGTATCTGAGTATTCATCGAGACATACCAACATCTCTAGGTACTCGATGGATATGATACACAATCCGTACATCAGGGCTCAGACCTTCAAGCGAGGTCTGCGTAGGGACATCCGAGCCAACGTTACCTCTCTGTGCATTCCCACCAATGCTGGGGTGCTAAAGTGAGCCTTGGTGGTTGAGAGTTCATTGGCTGGGCAAATACAACCAGTGATAGTTAGCAATGGGCAAATAGGAGCAGAGACCTCGACAGTAGGTAGTCGACGACAGTCACAAGGATCCAAGCAGGTCAGGCACTTCAGGAGGCGATCCCAGGGCGGCTCAAGGAAGCCGAGGGACAAACGATGTTATTCATGTGACGAAAGGGGACATCTTGCCCGAGATTGTCCAACCCATCGTACTGCTGACAGGGGGACTGTAGATGGACCACCGAGACAAAGACAGAGACAGGAGCAGGGTGGTCCGCAGGGCGGCGGACGTGACAAAGGAGCTGGGAGAGCAATAGGAGGCGGTTGACACTTCGACACGTTACCACCACCACCCCCGGGTGGTCCACACCAGGCTCAGGGAGCTGGGGGACGGGGGAGGGGACAACTGCATGCGGTCGAGGCTTATAACCCAGGGGCTCCAGGAATGATTTGAGGTACGATCTGTGTCTTTTCTACATTAACTGCCGTATTGATAGACAGAGGTGCTAGTCATTCTTTTCTTACCATTAATCTTGTTCGAGACTCGGAAATTCTGGTTGAACCGTTGACTCGACCCTCACGCTTGGAGATTCCTACTGGAGGAGACCCAATGATCACGCACTGGTGCCGACAGTGTGACCCGACTCTTGGAGGCGAAAATTATAGTTTAAATATCTTGGTAGCGGCGTCGAGGCCTTACGACGTCATTCTTGGTATGGATTGGTTATCCATAGTTTTTGCTCAGATTGACTCTTTTAGGCGTTGCGGTGTGTCTGCAGTAATGGAACCAGGTTTTCCTTTGTTGGTGAAAAGGTAACACATGCAGCGCAGGATGAACTCACACATAGGAAGGTGCAGCCGATTACACATCAGTTGGCTAGCCTTACCCTCGGTGCAGTGGATGATATGAGTCCTCAGTTTCCTGCCGTGGTGGTGAAGTATGAAGACGTCTTTTCTGAAGATGTTCCCGGTTTACCTCTCCGTAGGGAGATGGATTTCTGCATTGATCTATATCCCGAGACGACTCCGATATCTACACCTGCATATCGAATGACTCCCACAGAGGTTCGCGAGCTGAGGGTGCAGTTAGAGGACTTGCAGAGGAAGAGTTTCGTGAGACCCAATGTTTCACCCTGGGCATCCTCAGTTTTGTTTGCCAAGAAGGCAGATGGGAGCTTGGGGTTATGTGTGGATTACCGACACTTAAACCAGGTGACCGTGAAAAACAAGTATCTACTACCGAGGATTGATGATCTCTTTGATCAGTTGAAAGGGGCGCGATGGTTCTCGAAGATTGACCTCAGATCAAGCTATCACCAATTGCGAGTACGAGATGAGGATATACCGAAGACGACCTTCAGGTGTTGTTACGGTCACTATGAGTACTTGGTGATGCCGTTTGGCGCGACGAACGCCTCAACAGTATTCATGAGACTCATGAACCAGATCTTTTAGCCTTACTTAGACCGGTTTGTGGTGGTTTTCATCGATGACATCGTAGTGTACTCTGCGTTCGAGGAGGAGCACACGCGACATTTGAGGATGGTTCTAGACACACTCTGAGAGGAGTGCCAGCAGTGCTTTCAGGAGCTGAGACAGAGGTTGACGAACGCTTCCATCCTAAAGTTACCGGAGGAAGGCATTGAGTACGTGGTGTTCTGTGATGCATTAGGGACCTGACTTTGTTGTGTGCTGATGCAGGGATAAACGGTGATTTCCTATGGTTCGTGCCAGTTGAGACCACATGAGCCGAACTACGCGACCCATAATCTTGAGCTAGCAGCGGTAGTCTTCGCATTGAAGATGTGGCGACACTACCTGATGGGGGAGCGATTTATCATCTACTCTGATCACAAGAGTTTTGAGTATATCTTCTCTCATAAGGATTTGAACTTGAGACAGAGACGATGACTAGAGTTTTCCAGGACTATGACTTTGAGATTGTCTATACTTATGGGAAGGGGAACGTGGTGACAAATGCTCTCAGGAGATCTAGTTTGCAGTTGCCGAACGAGGCGTTATAGCAGTTGGCCTCGTTGCAGATATCCTTTGTGGATGAAGATGTAGCAGCTTATCTGATAGGGATGCATGGGCAGAGGGCTGCAGCCTTGGTGGAACCTCCAGCACAGCTGGCAGGGGACCCTTCAGCAGCACAACCTTCTAACCAATCGGTTGAAGAGGTCCCCCCAGCTCAACTGCATAACAAACTGAGTTGAGGATTCTAGGGAATAACAGAATGGACCCCACAGCTCAACTGCACAACAAACTGGGTGGAGGATTCCAGGGTATAACAGAATGGACCCCACAGAGGAATCAGTTAGGGAATCCTCTGAGGACCGTTAGTTATAAAGAGGGGGAGTGAAGTGAGAGGGGGAGAGGAGAATTTGAGGATTCGGCCAAGGGCTTGGGCAGGAGTTTCTCCTGAAGTGTACTTCTTTCTGTCTTTTTTTCTGCTATGTTTTGTAACTGTTGCTGCTATTAAATTCCAGAAAGCGCTGCCTCTTGTCCTTAATCTCTATCAATTTGGTCCGATCTGCCGGAAAATCCTTCTGAGGGAGGAGAACTCTGCTGGATACCTACTACCAAATTCTCGCTATTGGAAATCGTTGCCCCACTGCCGGACCATGGCCACCTGTCACCAACCTGCTCTTGATGCCGTGGAGCAACGCCTGGACAACCTCGAAGTAGCTGTGTCCAATTTGACGTCAACAATGAATTCTTATATACAGGAAAATACCGTGTTCCGGAGGAGCCTCTTTTCCTTGGGGGCTCGACTAGAAAAAATAATCCCACAAGAGGAGACGTGCCCATTGCTCGTCGTAGCAGCCCACCGGGTGAACTTGCCCATGTTTGAAGGGAGAGGTCTACCACTATGGAAGGAAGAGCTGGAGCCACAAGAGGAACAACGTTCGCAACCGTCTTTGGGGTTGTTGGTGCCAACAACAGAGGTGTCTCCACCTCTTCACACAACTGTGATGTCCAAGGCGCCAACTGCATCGTCTGATAAAACACGAGTGGAAGTCAATCAGATCGGCCTCGCACAACCTTCAACTATGCAAGCCAATCCTTTCGCACCTGATGTTAGCGCTGCTGCTGGCTTGGTTGGAAGTATTTTCTCTCCTTCACTAAATTCCGGAATGCAGTTTTGGCTTGGGAAATTTTATGCAGTTCAACTTCCTTCGGTTGAAATGTCCAAAAATGCTATGAATGAGGAGAGTGGCTACGTTCTGGACACAGAAGCAACCGGGGAACCGAGGTTATACGACTTACCCGCAGGATCAATATACAATACGCGCAACAAGTGTGAAGGTTCTTCGATCATATCGGTTGTGCAGGACTGGGGTGTTGATCAAGACTCTTTAAACGAACGGGGGGAAATTTTTCCAAGTAGGCAGGTCTTGGAATTGAGAAAAAAGCTGCTCAAGTTTGTGGAGGTCGGTCTTTACCTAGTGGAAAAGGAATTCTACAAGCTTGTTGATTCTTCGTTGCGCTGGATAATTCACCCTGAGGAAGAGAACTTGAAGGAATTGACAAAGAAAGAGGGCTTATGGAACTTCTGGCTACCATTGGATAGTGTTGCCAGGGCAAGGAAATTATTATTTGATGACAAAAATGGCCTTCTGTCTGAAGATCTGTGCAGTAACTTGTTAGGTGCTGGGCTTTCAAATCTTGAATATGACTTCCTTTATCAGGTCATGGGTCGCTCAATATGGGCTTCCCAGGTCTTCAATTGTGGGGCTCCTGACACTGAGGTTTTACTGCGCTATATAAATAAAGAGCAACTCCAAGAATGGTTCATCCCACTGCTAGAGGGAAAGATTTGGTCTAGGTTCGCAATGACAAAGCCACAAGTTGCTTCTTCTGATGCCACCAACATCGAGTGTTCCATCAAGCGAGCTGGGGTGTCATACGTAATAAATGGAAATCTGTGGTGGACAAACGGGGTAATGGATCCGAGGTGCAAACTTCTCATTGTCATGGGCAAAACAAGCATCACTGCTGCAAAGCATCACCAATAATCCATGATCTTATTGGCTATTCAGACTCCTGGTATAAATGTAAAGCGGGCATTAACTGTTTTTGGCTTTGATGATGCACCTCATGGACATGCAGCAATATCATTCATCAATGTGCGTGTTCCGGCCAAAAATATTTTGTCGGGAAAGTTCTTACTTGATCGTGTCTTGGGAACGGGTAGGCATGTTATGGCTGTACCTAAAGTTGGAGTATTCACTGTTACTATTACAAAAAGAATTTTTTCGAAAAGGGGAAAGCTGCTTGGTGAATCAGCTGGCTTTCAATATACATTACGGAGACATTCAGCACCTGATCACACTCTCCACCTAGTGGACAAGGTGGATTTTCAGGTGGTGGCAGTGATAGGGATGCATGGGCAGAGGGCTGCAGCCTTGGTGGAACCTCCAGCACAGCTGGCAGAGGACCCTTCAGCAGCACAACCTCCTAACCAATCGGTTGAAGAGGTCCCCTCAGCTCAACTGCATAACAAACTGAGTGGAGGATTCCAGGGAATAACAGAATGGACCCC
The DNA here is from genome assembly GCA_963277665.1 of Viscum album. Taxonomy (NCBI): domain Eukaryota; kingdom Viridiplantae; phylum Streptophyta; class Magnoliopsida; order Santalales; family Viscaceae; genus Viscum; species Viscum album. The sequence continues at coordinate 2,119,470,071 of OY728123.1, forward strand.
ACAGCTCAACTGCACAACAAACTGGGTGGAGGATTCCAGGGAACAACAGAATGGACCCCACAGAGGAATCAGTTAGGGAATCCTCTGAGGACCGTTAGTTATAAAAAGGAGGGGGAGTGAAGTGAGGGGGAGAGGAGAATTTGAGGATTCGGCCAAGGGCTTGGGCAGGAGTTTCTCCTGAAGTGTACTTTCTGTCTTTTTTTCTGCTCTGTTTTGTAACTGTTGCTGCTATTAAATTCCAGAAAGCGCTGCCTCTTGTCCTTAATCTCTATCATTATCTCCAGCCGATGGTTGTCACCCCTCCACTATTACAGCAAGTTAGGGATGCACAGTTTGGGGATACCGACTATGAGACCATACGTGCTCAGTTGTTCACAGGGCATGCTTCTGATGGATATTCGAAAGGTGGAGAACACGTCGTTCTTTTCAGAGGGTGCACAGTCGTACCAGTGACGTTGCGAGAGGTGGTTTTGAGGGAGTTTCATACACACCCTTTGGCAGTACATTTAGGTTTGGCGAAGATGCATTAGGACCTCCGATGTCAGTTTTGGTGGTCAGGGAGTTGCAGAGTTTGTCTCTCGATGCTTCACTTGTCAGCAAGTGAAGACTGAACACCAGGTTCCAGCGGGTTTAGCTCAACCCCTTGAGGTGCCATAATGGAAGTGGGACGAGATATTAATGGAATTTGTGACGGGTTTACCACTTCCTAGCTATCCGAGAGCAGAGTTCAGTAAAGAGCTTGAAACGTCTCTATGTGCAGGAGATAGTTTGACTCCATGGATTTCCATCGACGATAATTTCAGATCGTGATGCTTGCTTTACATCCCAGTTGTAGAAGAGATTGCAGGAGACGTTTGAGACTTAGTTATGCTTGGGCACAACGTTTCTTCCACATATGGACGATCAGACTGAGCCGACCATTCAGGTTCTGGAGGACATGCTGCGGGCGTGCATGTTGGATTTTGGCCGGAGTTGGGGGGATCCTTCGTGGGTGAACGATTCCTTTAGTGCGTGTTCGGTGGCAGCATAAGAATCTTCAGGAGAGCACATGAGAGTGGGAGGTTCGTGGTCAGTACCCTCATCTGTTTGGATAACCCTTGTTTTGGCTTTTGGGGACGTAAAGTCCTAAAGTGGTGAGAATGTAACGTCTCGGATTTTCCATGTATTGTTTTTAGATATTATATAGATTGATTTTGAGACCAGGCGCTGAGACGACGTGCGATTCTGAGGACCGGTGTGCCCGAAACAATTGTTTGAAAAATATCAAACTTTTAATAGCATGCTTGCGCGGTTTTTATGAAAAAGTAGAATAACTCTTAAACGAGTGTCCGAATTAGAAATCCGAGGGCATCGTTGAGCTCAGAATGATGACTTTACCTTAGGCGCGACCTAATTTTGGTTTGCGCGGGTCATCTGTAGAAAAACTTACCAAGGACGTAACCGTAAATAAAATAATTAAATAAAATTATTTTATTTTTTAAAATCCTAATAACTCATGAACGGTGACTCGAATTGGAAATCTGAGACCACCGTTAAGTTTGTAATGTGATGTTTTCCCTAGGCGCGACTTAATCTTCGTCAGTGTGGGTCTTCTGTGGAAAAACTTGAAAAGGATGTAATCGTCATTAAATAATTTAAATAAAAATTATTTCTATTGATGCTATGACTTTTCCCTTAAATATATCCTTATACAGAAATCCCAGGGTTAGCCGCATAACCCTGGGAACGCTGGGGAATCGCTAGGGAGAGCTTTTGGAAGAACTCCTGAACAAACGACGACGGATCGTGGATCGTCGATCAACGCGCAACCGATTTGAAGGAACCTCGCTAAAGACGACGACACAACGATCGTCCTTCGTCAATGACTGATCTGAATCGAGGTAGGGCAGTTGTTTGTGATTTTTCCCCGTTCCTGATTTCCACGACGAACGCGGGTCAATCCACGAACAGATTGATCCGGGGTTGGATCGTATTTGGGGGATGAGATTCATCTGCGGGATTATCGGGAGATTTATTTGATTTCATCTTCGTTTATCCTTCCAATGGAAACAGATTGAGGCTAACACGAACAAAGGTTGAGGTTCGTTCCTCGGGGTGTGCTTATGCTTTTCTCTCTCCCGTTCTTTGTGTTCTTCGCCGTTGGATCCCCGTGGCCATGGTCGGACTTACTGGGTGGCTCCGAACGCGATTGGACCCCCGGATTGGAGGTAAACCGACAAAAGAGGCCGGATTTGTGCAGATCGGGACTAGAGGAGCCCGGATTTGTGGCCGTTTTGAATTTCGGGCATTGGAGGTGGCTCGGTGGTTCGCGGAGGGGACCACCGACGCGATGGTCCGGCGAGGCGAGGCGGGGACAATGGCGGGCCGCGGGAAGCGGCGGGGTGCCGCATGTGGAGGCGGCGGTCGCGGCGGGCGACCGTGTGGATCCGAGGGGGTCGGGTCAGACGAACAGGGTCAGGCCGAGCGGGTTGGGCCTGACGATGAGAAGACCCTTTTGACATAATGTGATGAGTTTTTAGCTTGGACCAGTATAGGTTGAGAGCGTTTTCCCTTGGCCCTTTCCTCGAGGGTTCAGTACGGTATTATGTCCACATCAATGGATTGTAATCCCCTCTAGTGGCCGAGTCCCTGATAGAGTCAGGCATCCCTCCTCGAGACTAGAGTGTGATCCTCTCTCACCCCTAGTGGAGCCTGTGGAATAGTGTAACCTCCGTGAGTAAGGCGTTGATCCTCCACCTAGCGGGCTGCATCGGTAGGGTCCGTGGTATCCCCTAGCGTGATTGGGCGTGATCCGCTACGTTGCAAATTGATCCAGATTGGGTTAGTGGTATTTCCCAGTGTGTTTTGGCAGGATCCCCTCTCTGTGGTATCATAATCTTCCTTGACTAATACGTTCTCATTTGGGCAGAGCCCAAATGAGCTTGACCTCTTCGCGAGTGTCTTTAATGATATCATGGCTTGAGAAGTGAGATCTCCGGGAACGAGCGTGTTTCGAGCAGAATCCTATGACCGACACTTGGATAAGACTGCCCGATGACGTGGTGTTTCTCATGGGTATATCTGGAAGTTCTTGTTATATGTGTCGTAGACATATATCTGTGTGGAGCTGACTGTATTTTTCTTTGTGGTACTTCCTTTGTGTTTTCGGGGTGTCCTACTGGGTATTGTTATACTCATCCCTGCACGGGTTTTGCCTGCACGTGTCGTGTCTTGTGCAGATGATCGACCCTTTGACGGAGTCCTAGGTGGACCAGGACCAGACGGTGCTTAGCAAGATCAGACAAACGAGGTGTTCCTGCGGTCTAGACAACAGTCCCCGTATTTCTTTTCTTACCGGTGGACTTGTGGTTACAGACTCTTGTTGGTGGGCTTGTTTTGACCCTGTTTACTTTTCAGTTCTTTCACTGTTGTACTCCGGTTGTGGGATATAGTGGTTTGCATGCACTGTTTACTTAGTGATTTTATATTTCAGCATTTGTGGCTTGGAGATGTGTGCGTGCGTACATGTACTTAAGGCTGATGCCTCCCATTTGTGGGATATGCCTACTCGGTGCTAGTCACCTGTAGCCTATTGGAGGTGGGCTTGGGGTAATCACAGCTCAAACCCCTCTGGGACAGGTCGTGACATCAAACTTATAAATTGATGACACAGATGTGCAATCTGCATGATAAGATATTGAGACAAAGAAATTATTTTACACAGTGAACATTCGTATGTGGTTGTCGAAGTTGCGACATTAAATTCTTTCTCTCGGGTGCCTTGACCCGTTGCTAGACAATAATCTTGGACTTTAGTCAAACTCACTTAATGCCAATGAGAAAGAATTCTAGAGGGTCACACACTAAGTGTTTTCATTGATTTAAATTAAAATTATTCTCGTGGAATAATTTTATTCAAGTTTTATTGATCGTTAATATTCGCAAGGTAATAAATAATTATTTATTCATTAATAAATAATTTATTTGATTATGTGACTATTTAATAAATATTTATTTGCTGGATTGTGAATAAAATATTTATTTAATTTATTGATAAACGAAATATTTAATTAAATATTTATTCCAGTATTTAATAAATGTTGAATAGTTTGAGCGGACCGAGATTGTGTCCAATGATGAATATTTAATTGCAAGTCGGTAAATAATATTTATCATTGCGCGAGTTAGCGCATGCCGTAAAATAATAATGATAATATTATTATTATATGACATGGGGTTTGATAATGATTATTATATTATTTAAAGGCCGGTACACAATTAAATAATATTTTTACCCAAAACTTAACTCTATAAATAGATGGTTATGTCTATTGTGCAGGGTTAATCGAGATTTGAAAATCGTTGCACCGAACGAAATTCTCTCTTTATTCCTCTCTCTCTTCCTCTCAAGACCGATAAGCGTTGGAGAGATTCCTTCAAGCTCGAAGGAACTGCAAACAATCAACACGAACAACGCAAGATAATTGATTTGTTGCACTAGCACCCGAAAATCAATTAGCGTCGTTCGGAGATCAAAAGAGCAAGTGTGGATCACCGCTAGAGGGAAGCACCGATTAGAGTGATAAACCAAGAAAGTTTTATCGATTCGGTGGATCATTCGTAATATTGTACATGACGTGAACGCCATGACCAATGATTTTTTTTCACCGAATATTGACATAGAGAAACCCGGTACACGATTTAGCACCGTGAGAGCATATACACGTCGAGCCATTCGGCTAGTCAAGCGGACACACAACATGCGAGATACACTACGTGTAACTGGATTATAGACGTCGTGTAATCCTGCGTCCGATGAACACGTTGAGTCCTTTGGTGGGTTGCATGGACACACGACAAGAGCGATACAGGACGTGTAGCTTGCTTGTACAAGTCGTGTAGTCTTGTTGAGGTACACGTCGAAGCCCCAAGTGTGTATCTCGGGTACACGACAATCGAGGTACACGACGTGCAGCTCGTAAGTACAGGCCGAGTATCCTCCCAGCAAAGGATATAATTAAATTACATTAAATTGCTAATTGCAACATTAAAACCTTATTATATTGATTGACATCTGTTGCGTTTGACAATTTAATAATGGTTTTAAAGAATTATTAAATGCTCAATTAATTTATTGTAATTATCTTTAATTATTGGTTTTGCCATTTATTTGTCACGAATGCATTTATGATGGGTATCTTCAAGAGAATTCGGATGATCAGTAAGATGAAAGAGAATTAATTAATTAATTAATTAATTAATGCAAACACATTTATCTTAATAATAAATAACAAATAGAAATGAATTTGATTAATAAATGGTCAGAAGCTTGGCTTCTGGCTGGACCTTTAAAAAAAACGAATAGAAGTGAATGTTAACCATTATACTTTTGTGTAACCATTGCATATGTATGACCGATCATGAGTTTGATCAAGACTTGTGTATGTGTTGACATTATTTAATTTAATTTACTGCATGAGTTTGCAATCATTAATTATTAAATTAAATATGATGATCCGCGATTCATCCCTCCCTCTATTATTATGGACCCGCATGTCTAATGTTATTTATGTAATTCCTTTTAACCGATCATTTGGTTCCCCTCACTTGCGTGAGTTATAAATACATGTAATAAATGGAGTATCCCAAGGCGTGTAGAGGCGGTTCAAGACGGTACCAACCCAGGTGATACACAGATGGACAGGTGAAATGCTGCAACTCGTGCCGAGACTGGTACAAAGAGTTTTCTCCTAGGTCAAAGGTTGATTTATTGTTCGCTCAATAAATCAACCGTTAAATAAGCTCATAATTGAGTCATTTATTTATTTATTTTTGTCTTATACTTTATTTATTTTATGGATGCAAGTCCGCGATCACATAAATAAATGAACTAATATGCAAAAATGGTAGTTAAATAAATGGATTTTGTGTAAATGTTTTATCCAATATGGTTAATCACTTAAGATTCACTTAATATTAATAAGACATGTAAAAGATAAAACAAGAAAATTTTTACGTACAATAAAATAAAATCCCTCAAATATATATTAAGTCAAACTTAGTCTTCCATTAATTAGGAATGAAACCAATAGAACTATGTGTTTGACCAACCCTTGTTGGGACACTTTTTCAAGGGGAGTTTTTATGAAAGTTTTGGGCCGACTGGACCATTTTATATCAAGAGGAGTAATCCTTGCTAGACTTGGTATAATTTGGAGGCAAGTATTGAGGAAATCAAAGTTAGGATTTCAGGATTGAAGAGTCCACTCAACGGATCAAGGAGTTGCAACCCTGCAGTTGAGAAAGACTTGTCTATCTAAATATCTTCAAATAGCTTGACCAACCCAAGTTGGGGTTATGCGAAGAGGCATATGGATCATTGCCGCTAGAATGTTCTAGCAACTAGACATTCCAAGTTCAATGATGAGGGATATTGAGATTTGATAAAATAGTGAGAGATTTGATATTTTTTTTAATTATTATTATTTATTGCATAATTTGTAATCAAACAAAGTACTTATAGAATGATAAAGAGGTGAACCCAATGCCCAAGATGCCTCTCTAAGGGAGGTCTTGAGGTTATTTTATTATCAATAATAAAGATCACATAAGACCATAAGTTCGATGTGGGATACATACTCCAACACTCCCTCAAGCGAGGTCTACCTAGCTTGGACACATAATTAAAGAAACCAATGCAAAGAAAACAAAGCAATCAACAAACACTGCAGAGACTCCCTCTCAAGCTGGACATACCTAACTCGATTACAAAACAAAATGAAATAAAAAAGAAATCATCCGCGATCGCAACTCTCTCTGGAGAAGAAAATGATGGATGATAGAAGTTGTCGCTAAAAAAGATGTGTCAATGGAGGAACAACGCCTGTACGCATTGTCCATTGATTTTGCTCCACCTGTTGTGTTCCCACGCATGACTGCAAGAGGAAATAAGACCATCGTAGAGCTCTCATGCTCCCTTGCTGAGGATGACCCTTCAAGATGTCGGATGAAACGACGACTGACAAACGACCTCAAAACGGTCGGGTGAAACGGCGCCCGACTTTGCGGACCCAAGAGGCCGGGTGAAACAACGACCGACTCGTGGACCCAAGAGGCTGGGTGAAACGACATCCGACTCGCGGACTCAAGAGGGAGGGTGAAACGTTGTCTGACTTTGCAAACCTAGAAGGCCGGGTGAAACAACGTCTGACTTGTGGACCCAAAAGGCCGGGTGAAACGACGCCCGATTTTGCGGACCTAGAAGTGATTGATAGCAAGGGTTTGAAGAGGAACGGGGCACAACGAACCTGATAGAGGTAATTAATTCATTTTGCAGTGGAAAGGGGGGGCTGCCGACAGAAGGGCCGACAATGGGAGGTGGTGGCTTCCACGTGGACGGGTCGACGTCGGGGTGCAGCATAGTAAGAGCCGGAGATGCGTCCGCCGGAGATAGCGTTCGCTGACGATGGCGTGGTGTTGCGTAGGAGCATCGCGCCGAGAGGGTCGGTGCTGCAGGAGAACGACTCGTGCGGGGAAGCGCGAAGAGGTGAGGGCGTGCAAGATCTGCAGGTGGGGACGAGATCTCCAGGTGGGGATGCGCGACACGGACGAGAGCCGTCATGTTGGAGAGGAGCCGCGTCTGGAGGGCCACAGAGGGCCGTCGCGCGCATAGAGGAAAGTGGCCTCTCGCAACGGCGTGGAGGCCGCTCGCAACGGGAGGGGCGGCGCTGGGAGTGTGTTGGCGACACGAGGGGCCAACGAGTGTCGTTGCGCGCAGGGAGGGGGCCGCAGGGGCTGTCGAGCACAGAGATGGGGCCGCCAGGGTTCGTCGCGCGCACAAAGGGAGCGCAGAGGGGCGCAATCGAAACGTCTTTTGCTGTATGACCACCTTGGATTTTAGTCATAAATCATATGTAATCATTGCTTTACATGATCAAAACATCATGTCCAATGAAAACAGTATACTACTGATAGAGACCATGTATGCCACCTGGAGTAGTTAGAGGGAATATTATGAGGAATATTATATAGAATATGCTGTGGGCCCCAAGGGAATATTCTGGAGAATATTCTTAGTTGGTTAGGGAGGGAGATTATAAATAAGGGTGGAGGGTTAAGGTGAGAGCATCCTGGAGTTTAGGAGTTTAGTGGGCTGCTTAGAGCAGATCGACCATTGGCTTGAGCAGGTTGAGGGCGAGTCCCCTTCCTGAGGTTTTCTTTCTCTTTTCTTTGTTCTTCCCCTGTTGGTGGTGTGATTTCCTCCTATCTACTGTATTTCTGCTCCCTTTCTATATAAATAAAGTGGTTGGTGCTTTGGTTCCTATCAATTGGTCCGATCTGCCGCTGCTCCTTCCAGCGGAGCACCTGACCATTTCTTCCTCTGTCATCCATTGTCGTCATTTCCTCTCTACTCTTCCTCCACGGAGCCGCCTCCATTGTCGTTGCTCCCTTGGACTTGCGATCCTCTGCTGCTGGTCGCACGAGCAGTTCCGGAACGAGAACCGGCTCGGGGCCTCGCACAGTACCGGATCAGAGCCTCGTACAAAGGACGCACGCCTCACCGTTCTTCCTGGATCGCATTATCCTCACCGTTCTTCCTGGATCGCATCATCCTCGGCTGCGCTCGCAGCGCATTCAGCGAAGGCACACTTGACTGGAACACGTTAGCCGGGACGCACACCGCCTGGTTACTTCTGTCTGCTGAGGCGCGCACCGTCAATCGCTCCATCTGTAGTGCCGTGCTCTGCTGGCGGCTTCCGCCTCCATCCAGTCGCGCAACGCACCTTCGCATTCATCCTCCGCTCCATATCCTCCAGCCATCGCACACTGCAGGAACTGTCCGCTGCAGCAGCCGTCCGAATAGCAGGAGCACCCAGTCGTCGTCGATTTCTCTCGTTCGGCGGCACCGAAAATTTCCAGGTCGTGCCATGCGGGGCTGCGCCTTTCTAAAGGACCGCCCGACCGGCTACAGGTGCACCACTCGACCAACCCCATTATGTTTAAAAAAAAAAAACAAGAGGCGGGCCCCTTTTTGCTGCTTTGGAAGGAAAACATTGAGAGGAAAACAAAAAATTCTCACTACTACAGGGCGAGGAAGTAAGTTTTTTTTAGCTATGGCAAATCCTCAGCAATAGATGCAGGAACTCTGGGTTTCACTGGCCCAGGTGACCCGCAATCAAGAAAAACACTTACAAGAGGAGTTTCTACCGGAATTTTCGGCCACACATCCGGAGACGTGGATCACAAGGGCTAAGGAATATTTCTCGCGCAATCAAACGCCGACTCAGATGAAGGTGCCAATGACACGCCTCTGCATGTCAGATATGTCTGCACTTTGGTTTTTAGTGGTTAAAAAGAATTGCAACTACGTTCACTTGGGAGCATCTTAAAGAAGCAATCCTTGAGGATTTTGGAAGCTCCGCTGAGGTTGACGACATGGTTTGAAGTTAGATTCAAAAACAATCCTATGAGTTCCAATTAGTGGGCTAATCCCAAGAATATCAGAAAGAGTCCATCCAACTGATTTCTTATGCTTTTTTAGGGCATCCAGAAGCATCATCTCTTGATTGGCTTCAAGATAGGAAGAAATGACAACAAGAAAGACTCGATTGTCCCCTAAGAACGCATACTTGAGTGATGAAGGTGGGACCTTAAATTCGAGATCAGATTGGTTATCACTTTCAAAAGAAGGATGAGACTTTGTATTGAACTTAGTTTCTTTGTCCAAATTTCTTGACAGAATTGGTTCCTTGTGAACAGAATTTTCATCCACTAAATTAGCCAGATCAGTGTCATGAATGGGTATGGACTCAATGTTATTGATTTCACCAGAGACAAATTTCCCTCATGTGAACAAAGGAAATCAATTTCTTCTTGACTTGAACATCTTTCAATAATTCCTTGATGTTCCTCTAGTTCACTAGCAACACTACCAATCCAATTTACCTCATGGATCTCTTCATCATCCCCAATTTGAGAGTTTGCATTGTAGATATTCAGATCGAGACTCATGTTTCCGAAGGTTATTGTTATGTTCCCATTTCTAACTCGAATGACTGAGTTGATTGTTGCTAAGAAGGGACAACCAAGGATGATGGGATCTGCTCCTTAGGACCTAAGCTTGGATGATCGTTAAGGACAATGAAATCAGCAGGGTAAATGAAATTTCCAACTTTCACCAAAACGTCCTTTAAGATCCCCTTTGGAACTCGAACACTACGATCAGCAAGTTGAAGAGTGACAAATTTGGGTTGAAGTTCTTCGAGCCCTAACTGACAATACATGGCATAAGGAATGAGGTTCACACTAGCTCCTTGATCACAAAGGGCTTTGATAACTTTGTTCTCTCCTAACTCAACATTGATGTATGGACATCCCAGATCTTTCAACTTTGGAAGAATGATCCCTTGAATGGTGGTACTCACATTAGCAGCCAAAAGGATTTGGTTTTTATGTGAAAATTTCCTTTTAAAAGCGCACAAGTCCTTAAGGTACTTTGAGTAGGCATGAATGATTTGGATTGCATCGAGTAGGGGAATGTTCAACTTAACCTGAGAGAAGATTTCCCTCAAAGTTTCATTCAGTTCTGGTTTAGATTTTCCTCTCATGCGTTGAGGGAAGGGAGTAAATTGTTTGAGTGTTTGATGTGGTTTTGGTTCCTTCTCATTCTCATTGGGTTTTTTAGAATCTGTGGGTGGTTCTTCATCATTTTCATGTGTTGTTGAAGCTTTTAATGGTTCTAGAATGGTTTGTTTAGGTTTCTCAATGGATTTCCTACTTCTTAAAATAGTCACTGCTTTTAGTTGTTCATGAGAGGGTTGTGTGTAACTGGATTCTCCCCTTAAGGTCGAGGATGGTACCGCCCAAGTAGGCATGGGTGTCTTTCCAGTTTTAATGGCTTTTAGTTCATGTTTTAGGGTTGAGACTTCTGAGTTCATTTTCTCCATTTGTTTACACAACTGTTCAAAGATTGGTAGATGGACTGATTGGGTAGGGGTTTGTGCTGGTTGGTTTATCCCTGGAGGATACTTTGGTTGTTAGATTGGTTGCTGGATGGGTTGTTGGTATTGGATAGGAGGGTGTTGGTATTGGACTGGTTGTGGTTGGAACTGGTTATGGTTTTGAAAATTTTGTGGAGGGTAGGGGTTTGGTCTTTGTGGCTCACTAGGTTGTTGGTTATCTTTCCAACGGAATCCTGGATGGTCATTGTATCTTGGATTGAAAGTGTTTTGGTACTGTGGCTTCTGAAAGTTCAGAGCATTGACCTCCACTGGCGGTCCCCCTAAAAGAACATCTTTAATAGAAGGGAAGGTTGGACAGTTGTCAGTTTTGTGGTTATGTTTGTCACAAATTGCGCAAACATGGTCAACAATTTGAATTTCATGGACCTTCTTAAGATCGATCTCCTCAACCTTCCTAGTGAGTGCAACAAGTTTTTCCCTAAGGCTTTCCTCTTCCCTAAGGGTGTGAATTCCACCAGATTTGGGTGGCTTCTCATAGTAAGGCGATGTTATCCATGTTTGGTTTTGTTCGACCAACCCTTCTAGATGCTTGTAAGCATCATTTGGGGCTTTGTTTTTGAAGGTTCTATTACAAATCATGTTAATGAATTGTTTGTTTCCTGGACCTAACCCTTCAAAGAAAATTCGAATTTGTTATGGGATTGAAAATCCATGGCGAGGTACTGTTGAGTGTCTTTGAACATTTCCCATGTTTCATAAAATGACTCCCCTTCTTTTTCTAAAAATTTTTGGATGCTCTTTTTAAGTGCAATTGTTTTGTGATCGAGGAAGTGTTTTTTGTAGAACTCTCTTTACAATTGGTCCCAAGAGTGGATTGATGCAGGTCTCAGATTGTTTAACCGATTTTTTGCTTGATTCTTGAGTGAGAAAGGAAAGAGCCTCATCTTAGTTGACTCAAGTTGATGTGGTGGGCACATGGTTTCAACAATGTCGTTGAACTCTTTGACATGAAGGTATGACATTTTCGACTCCATCTCATGGAAGGTTGGAAGGTGGTTTAGGACATGAGGTTTGAAGACATAGTGGGCTTCCCCTAGGGCAGCATGCCTAATGCAAGAGGGTGCATTGGTCCAGGCAGGTGTGAGGTAGTCATTCATGGTTTGATCGACTGCATTTCCCAAGTTTGGGGCTGCCTCATTTGGATTTCTATTTTGGTTTCTATCCGGGTTTATGAGTTGGTTTCTTTGAAGACCCTTTATTGAAATGAGCTCAATTTTTGAATTCGGAGTATTAGAAAGATTATGATCTAATGGAAAGAGTTCCCTTGGTGTACTTGACTCCCTAACCCTAGGACTATTCATCCTAACTAGATGGTATGGTTGGTCACGGGTATAGGCGGACATGCGCCAAGAAAAGTGAAAAACAAAAGAAAGGGGAAAAGATAAGAGAAGTTGAGGTGAGAAAAGAGAAATGAGGGAGAATAGAATGAGTGTTGAGATGATTTACTTGGGTCCCCGACAACGGCGCCAAAATTTGGTCTTTGTACACCATACTTGGTGCGGGGTAGTCAAATTAGGGAGAGGTTCCCCATGTTTGGATTTGTTCAAAAGAGATTTTCATAAGAGTGAAATCAGGGATGTGAATAGAGAAGTGAGGTGAAAAAATGATGCTAGTGTTTAAGATAACTTACTAAGGTCCTGAAAACAGCACCAAAATTTGGTTTCGCCCAAATTTACCCAAGTTTTTTGGGTTAAGCGGTCGCTTGTAGTGTAGCTTGGGTTGTCGAATCCTCAGAGACCTAAGAAGAAACCTATAGACACGTACATTCTATGGACTGTTTTTGGCTATGAAGTGACCAATTTTGGGTTGATTTTAGATGGGTTACTAGAGACCTATAGACGTAAGAGAATTCAAATTAAGAGAAGTTTTAAGTGAACACTAAGAGACTTAAGTGAATTCAATTTAAAAGAATGAGTTGATCTTAGGTTATCGCTTGAGGGTGAATTGGATGAATTCCTCTTTATAAAAAGAATTTCAAAAGATGTTTTAATAGTACAAACATATGTAGATTATATTATTTTTGGATCTACTAAAGATTCCTTATGTACTGATTTTTCAAAACTAATGCAAAATAAATTTGAAAATGAGTTTAATGGATGAACTCAAATTCTTTCTTAGATTTCAGATTTTTCAAAATAAAGAAGGAATTATCTTAAATCAAAGTAAATACACTATAGATTTTTTAAAACGTTTTGGCCTAGAAAGTACCAAAAGTAGTGATACTTTCATGAGTACCACCTGTAAACTAGACCTTGATGAAGCTGAGAACTCAGTAGATCAAATTAGTTACAGAGGCATGATTGACAGTCAATTATACTTAACTGCTAGTCGGCCTGATACTATGTTTATTGTGTGTATGCGTTCTCGCTTTCAAGCAAATCCAAAAGAGTCACATTTATTAGCTGTCAAAAGAATTTTTAAATACCTTAAATATATTACCAATTTAGGATTGTTCCAAGAGGACTCTTGATTTAGTAAGCTATTTCAAATGCTAATTTTGGTGGCTGTAAGTTAGAAAAAACGCACCAGGAACATGTCATCTTTTAGACAAATCTTTAGTATCATGGTGTAGTAAGAAACAAAATTCTGTTGCACTATCTACTGCTAAAGTTGAATACATAACTGCAGGAAGTTGCTATGCACAAATCTTGTGGATGAAACATACTTTACTAGACTTTAGATACCAATTTAGACATGTACCTATACATTGTGATAAGACAAGTGCGATAAGCATTTTCAAAAATCCAGTATCTCATTCTAGAACAAAACACATTGTTGTAAGACATCACTTTTTGAGAGATCATTATCAAAAGGGTGATATAACTTTAGAATTTATTGGAACTGAACATCAACTAGCTGATATCTTCACAAAGCCTTTGAAGTCTGAATGATTAAACTACATCAAACATGAATTAGGAATGATAAATTTCGGTTGATGAGTCACCGTTGACGAGTCGCTGTTGATGAGACATCGTTGACGAGTCGCTGTTGATGAAGTCACCGTTCCTTTTTATGTTACCGTTGCTATTTTCCTTTACCGATTAATTTTTTTTATTTTAATTTTATTATTATTTACTTAGAACCCCTAAATGATAAAACCATCAGGATAACTCTAAATGGATTTACTACCTTTAACCCTTGATCTCCGAAACCTTTGCCTTCCTCTCGAACCGATCTTCCTTCTTTCTTGTTCCACCCGAAGCCTTCAATCTATCCGAATGGCTCGTGTGGATCGAGTTGCAGAATCGACTCCAGAAGAGATGAGGCATTCCAAGAAACGAAAAGTATCCGCAAGCAATTTGGAAACCGTTTTACTAAACCCGCATATGAGAAATCGTGTAGTCGAAGCTGAAAAAGAAATTGATGCACAGTGGCTTCCAACTAGCAACATGCTAGTGTTAAAGGTAATAGAAAAGCAAAAGTGGATGAACTGGTTTACCTCAAATCATCGAGTGTTTTATTCGAGGGTAGTCTTTGAATTTTGTCAGAATGCGAGATTTATTTTTGGAAAGAAAGCCGATAGAATTCGAACACCGTAGATGGAAAAATGGTTTCTTTCTCTTCCAAGAAAATAAGCAAAATGTTTAAAGGTTGCTCATAAAGGAGTATATGAGGATTACCAAAGAAGTATACCGAGTGATAGTGAAAATTTCAATTATGAAAGGGCACTCCTACAATTAATTGGAGATGGAACACTAAGAAGACCTACTGATGCCGAGCTTGATGGTGAATGTAAGCTGCTTTTCAAATTTGTACAACATGTTTTATGTCCATGGAAAGGGGACTTCAATACAATGAAGTATCAAGATGTCTACTTTCTGTATGATGAAGAAAGGGAAGAGAATAAATCTGTGTAGATTTTTGATGATCCATATGCATGAGATATGCAAGAAGAGCTCCAGATCGAACTCACTCATTTATCCCAAAATGATTTCTGTCATCTTAGATGCAGTGGGTCATGTCAAAGCTGGAGAAGAAGCTGAAGACAAGTTTGGTGGTGTTTGCCTGTCAAAAACAATTTGCAAAAGAGTTAAAGTGAGCTGGAATCCCTGGAAGGGATGTTGGGTCAGAGACAATGAGAAAGTGTATGATGATTTTAACCCTGTTGATCACCCAACTAGACTAAGGACGTGGTGAATCCAGGTCTTGAATCTGACGAGATAGCTGAATACTCTGATGCTGATACTGTTGCCGAAAGAGATGAGCCAGTATTGGAAGAAGCAGTAGTGGAAGAAGCAGAAGTGGAAGAACAACAAGAAGAAGCTGTTTCCGTTGAAGAAGGGAGTGATCTAGAGATCATTAAATCTCTACCTAAAGTATCAAGTGGACATGTCAGTTCATCAGGTTCTCTGCGTACCATAGAAACTCTCTTACCTGAAAATGATGATGAAAAAGATACTGAAGTTTCTGGAGAAGCTCAGTTTAAATTGTCTACCTCTAAGACTTCAAGTGATGAGAATGGACATGGAGGTAATGATATTCTTTATAAAGAATCAGATAAAAAGATTGTAGATCTTGAAAAGTCTAATGAATCTTCTAGACAGGATAATGAGGATCAGAATGATGAAGCTCATGTTAATGAGGATTCTGATGATGGAAACAAAAATGGTGGCCCTGATCACAGAGATGATAAAAAAGGTGGTACTGATCATGAGGGCAGTGATGAGAATGGAAATGATCCTGATCCTGAACAAGAGACAGTTCAACATCAATCCTCTTCACCCGTGGTATCTAGTTCTCATAGAGATGAAAATCAACCAAAGGATACCATGATGCCTGATGTTTCAACAGTTCCTACAGAAGGTATGAAAGCTGCAAATGAGGTGGAGAAAACTCTAAATCCTGATGATCAAATGGATCAATCAGAATCAGTAGACAACATGGAAATCATTCAGACAAAAGTTCTGTCAGCTCTAAGTGAGGGGGAGTTAACTACCATTCTAGTTAATCAGTCAGTTCTAGTGGATCAGTCTCCACAGACAGCCAACTTACAACTGCAACAGACAGCACCTGTGCCCTCAACACCTGAAATTGGTCAAAGTTCTCAAGTGCCCAGAGACTCACCCATACTACTTTATGTTAGACCATTAGTCAGTTGTTTTGAAGAATGGGAGAAGTATGCAGGTTTTGTTAGACTTGGACTTAGTTATTCTGACTCAAATGATGAAAATGATTTTTCTCTTTTTCAACCCTTTCAATCTGTTCAACCTGTTCCGCCTGTTCCGCCTCCTAATGTAGTGACACAAGATGATTTGATTTCTTTACAGAGAAATGTGAATTCAGATTTAGTCTCATTAAGAAGGAACTTAATTTCATATTTTACAAATACCTTGAGATCTCTGAAGGATTCGGGCGCAGCGGAAGCGCGGCGTTGGGTGGGGCCAAACTTTGCTTTTTCCATAATCGATGACCAATCCGGGATCAATACGACGATGAACGCCAGTATCCACAGATTTAAATAAAAGATTTAGACAAATAAAGAAAAACACTGAAACCTTGATAGAGGATCTTGCACATTATGTTTATAATTAAAATAATTTCTGAAGAAATTAAATACCTGGGTCTTTGGTACTTTCTTCGTTGATGATCGTTGATCGTCCGGAATGACCCTTCTGGATTGCCTTCGTTGCGCTCGCGAGGATTCAAAGTAGAATCCCTCTAGCGGTGATCCACATGTGCTTCAATGGTCTCCGATCAATGCCACTCGTTCTCCGGATGCTAGCACGACGAAGCGAATGTCTTGCGTTGATCGTTCTTGATCTCTCGTTCTTCGGTTTTGAAGAAGTTCTCTCATTCTTGAGAGGGAGAGAGCGGAGAGAAGTCGAGAGATAATTCATTGACCGTTGGCACAATAGATGCACCCATCTATTAATTGAGTTGGGGTTTCAGTTACAATATTTAATTATGCAACAACGATTAAATGCAATTATAACCATTAGAGAAAACTCATGCCATTTAATAACAATAACAACATCATTATTTGTGGTGCGTCAATTTGCGCAAAACGGAACCATAAATAAAATCCCGCGCCACATAACGATAACACTATTATTATTTCTTGCATCAACTGGATAAACAATACTTACCGACTTATAAATAATTAATTTATCATCGGACACGGTCTTGGTCCGTTCGAACTCCTCTTCCATTTATTGAACACCTGAATAAATATTTTATTCTCTTAAATAAATATTTTTATTTACAAACCAGTAAATAATGATAATTTTAAAGTGTGCGAGTCGTGACACGTATTAATAATAATCTTAAAGTCTAAGGAACATTACCACGCTTGCAAATAGGAATATCCGATGATATTTGTTGGAGTCTGCATCCCACATCGGATTTGTGGTCTGATGTGGTCTTTATTATGCCTTATAAAATAACCTCAATGTCTACTTTAGAGAGGATCCTTGGGTATTGGGTTCACCCTCTTTATCATTTCTACATGGTATCAAAGGAGGTTCTCTAAACCCTACCCCTCACTCCCGTCTCTTTTTTTCTCGGTCGACACCTAAGGATTTTCCCTCGTCGGGGGTGGCGGCTCCCAACCAAATGAGTCGCCCCCCCCCCCCCCCCCCCCGCTGCTCCTCCAAGGCCGCCTCTTGTCGTCAGACCTTCCATGCGCGTCGCCCTCCATGTGCCCCCCCCCCCAGCGGCCGAATCCTTCCCGTCGGCACCATCCCGCGTCGGCACATTCGCGACTCCTCCCTGCGGGCTTCCTCCCCGACGGCGTCTCGCCCGCCTGGGGCCCTCCTGCCCGTGACTCTTCCATCTCGCGCGATGCCTCTCATGTGCAACATCTCGGCCAAAGACCCCCACTGTTCACTGGCCCCTCCCCTGCGAGGCATCTCCAACGTGCCACTACCCCACGCGACGCCCGACGACTCTAGGCTGCCTACCTGCGCGCTCCTCCCTGTGCGACTGCATCCCAACCGACGACCCCCATTGCACACCGGCCGGGTCTCCCTCTCCAGCTTCCTGCACAGGTCTTCCCCATCCGTTGCTCCTCTGCGAGGCAACCCTCACCTCGCCACTGGCAGCTCCCTCTAACGGCTCCCATGCGTTTCTCTGATGTCCGCGGCTCCTCGTCATTCTTTCCGGCAGCGGCCCACTCCACTCTGGCTTTCCCGGCGACTCCGAAGTCCGGCCCGCCAGTGCGGCTTTCTCGACGACTCTGACGACCGGCCTGCCAGTACGGCTTTCCCAGCATTCCGTCGACCGGCACTGCCTGTGCGGCATTCCCAGCGCTCCCTCATCTAGCACTGCTAGTGCGGCATTCCCGGCATCTCCGACGACCGACCCACCTGTGTGGCTTTCCCGGCAGTCCGTCGACCGGCCTCGCCTGTGTGGCTTTCCCGACATCCCGTCCACCGTCCTCGCCTGCGCGGTTCCTCTGTTGCGCATCGACGACTTGCCGCGCTATCAATGTAATCCGACTATTTCTGCAACATATTCCATAATTTTCATCTTGAGGGGGAGCAGTGATTGCGGATTGTAGAATGATAAAATAAGGTAGACCCGAACCCCCAAGGTTCTCTCTAAAGGAGGTCTTGAGGTTTTTTTATAATGAATAATATAAACCACACCGGACCGTAAGTCCGATGTGGGATGCAAACTCCAACACTCCCCCTCAAGCTAGGTGTACCTAGCTTGGACACATAAAGAAAAGAGACCAAAGCAACGACGATACAAAGCAAACAAGAAATGCTGCAAACACTCCCCCTCAAGCTGGGCATACCCAGCTTGATTACAAAATAAGATGAAATAAAAAGAAACAAACGACGATCGTAGCTCCTCCTCAAGATCACAGCTCCCCCTCAAGATAATGGATGGATGAAGTTGTCGCGGGCGCAGCAGATGAACCACACAGACCGGGCCGGTTGACGGAGCTCCAGGAATGCCGCACTAGCGGGGCTAGTCGATGATATGTCGGGAAAACCATACTAGCACCGGGAAAACTGCACTTGCGAGGCCGACGATGGGAGGCGGGGATTCCGCAGAATCGTTGCGGGATTTGGCGGCGCCAAAGGGCCCAAATCCAAGGCGGTCGAGGTGTTGCGCCACGGTGGAGGAAGCGCGAGGGAGCCACAGGTGGAATCGCATTGAGGGAGCCACAGGCGGAGCGTTGGCATGGGGGCGGAGACGCCGCAGGATGCGCCGACGATTGGATGTGGCCGGATCTGGCCAAATCTGGGAGGGGTCGGCGACGGATGACCGGGACGAGGCGGAGGCGCAGTAGCTGTTGCGTAGGGAGCCGACACTGCTGGAAGCAGGGGGCGGACAGAGGGTGGTGCATCGGGAGCCGGGAGCGCCGTTGGAAAGCGGGAGCCGAGAGCGTCATCGGGACTACCATAGAGGAGCTGGTGGGCCGCGGACGGGAGGAGTCGTGGGAGGGCGGGACATAGGGAGAAGGCTGGCAGAGCAAGCCGGCGGGAATGATTAGAGAGGGCTGGCGGGGAAGGCCGTCACGCATGGAGTCAAGGTAGCCCATGTGTTGCCGGATTTGGGAGGGCCTCGGGCGGGATGGGAGGAGCCGTCGCGACGCGCAGAGGGAAGCGGGAGCCGCGTGTTGTGGCGGAAGGTGGGAGGCGCGCCAGGAGGAGTCGTGACCCAGGGAGGTGACGAGATCAGTTGCGAGGGCGCAGCGGGTGTTTCATGACGGGAGGGGAAGGAGGCGCGGTTCCTTCGCAGGAGCGCCGGTGATGGGGAATGCGCAGGAGGAGGTCGGCGACGGAGAGGGGACGCTCCGCAGGAGGAGGCGCCGTCGGCTGGAGAACCAGGGAGAGACGCCTGCCGGTCGGGAAACGCGTCGCGCAGGAGAGGCCTCGCACGGGAGGGTGATGGGAGGCCGGCGTGGAGGGCCGCCGAGGGAAACGAGCCCGAAGGGGGCGGCGGCAGAAAATAAACCCAACCTTACATGGGGGGCGCCCCCCCTCAGGGGGAATTCCAGAAAACCTAAGGTAGGAAAAAAAAGGGTGGAAAGGTTCGGGTTTAGAGACCAACCTTTGATACCATGTAGAATGATAAAATAAGGTAGACCCGAACCCCCAAGGTCCTCTCTAAAGGAGGCTTTGAGGTTCTTTTATAATGAATAATATAAACCACACCGGACCATAAGTTCGATGTGGGATGCAGACTCCAACACGGATGATTTATCTTCTTTTTTATTTCATCTTGTTTTGTCATCAAGCTGGGTATGTCCAGTTTGAGGGGAGTGTTTGTAGAGTCTGATGATTGCTTTGTTTTTCTTTATGTGTTCAAGCTAGGTACAACTAGATTGAAGGGGAGTGTTGGAGTCTACATCCCACATCGGACTTGTGGTATGATGTGGTCTTTATTATGCCTTATAAAATAACTTTATGGCCTCCTTTAGAGAGGAACCTTGGGTATTGGGTTCACTCTCTTTATCATTTCTACAATACCAAAACATGCGGAATTCCTACTGGCGGGTTTGTTCTCATTATCTTCCGTCTTAAAGATTAACAAGTGCGAATTTCATAAGAGGAAGTCTCATTTTCTTATGAGTACTCGCACCTGATGATCTGTACACTATGTGTTATATCATAGTATGTCATCCAACCGCAGAATTATATTTAAGAATATTGTTGTAGCATTTAAAGGTTTTCATCATGAAGAACTGCCATGACCTTATCAATGCAACAAATACTCTAGGACATTATTACATCATAGTCATGCAGAATATGTAATAAGATGTTTAACGTTTAAACACATTAAATATTCATGTAATCAAAGTACAAACAGTTGATTCTAGGATACCAACTCTAACAATCTCAACGATCTCCAATAGCCAAACTGAGTGAAGAGAGTACCAGATATTTGGTTGAGTTAGTTATCTAGTATATCCAACCAAGAGTTAGGTTTCATATTCAATCAATGGAAGTAGAGAATAGAAGATTGTCATCTGAAGTAGCAAATTTAAAATCTTCAGTAGAGAGTCTGACATCCTCTATATCAGAATCCATGACATCCATTTCTCATAAGTTGGATAGTTTAGCTGCTACTGCCTCTACTTCATCTGCACCTCCTGCACCAGTACAACTTGATAGAGATCTGCTGCAACAGATAATCAGGGAAGAAATCAAAAATGCTATGGGTGATGTGAGTACTCATGAAGAACAAATTTGGCAGATACATTTACATGGAGAACATATCCTTTATTTCATAAGAAGCTTTGCTGGAGATCTTAGACAAGATAAGGAAGTCATAAAGAAAGCTATCCAGTACTACTTGTCAAGGATCTATACCAAGCATGAAATGTCTGATAATTTCAAATTTATTGCTGCGAACTTAAGGATACCACTAGTGACAAGAGCCTTCAAAGAACAGGTGAGTCAATTAATGATTCTCACACCAGCTCTTCAAAGATTTATGGATGAGAAGGAAGACTTCTTTAATGCGATGGAAAGGGGAGGTTCAATAATTATGGACTTTCTCAATCTCCTGAAACCCTACCTTCATGTCCATCAAACCACTGTCATTGCTAGAGAAGCAATCTCTGTTTCAACAATTCTTTCAACCACATCCACAGACTCAGTTCAGTACAGGCCCGCTCTAATCACTCAGTCAGACAGCCTTATGCCTCCACCATATCAGCCTATGAGTTTGTCACTAGTTGAAGCACTCAGACAACTCAGGCCAGTTCTATTTCGAGAGCCACTTCCTCCTGCTATCACACTACCATCCATTACAACCTTTGCTCCGACATACACTTCTACAGTCTTATCGCAGGACAGTGACAGAGACAGAGCAAGAGACAAAGGGAAGGATAAAGTTGATCAGCTTCCGTCTTCTACACAGTGAATCTGTTTTTTATGTTATTTTTTGATAGGGATCGTTTGTATTTTCCCTTTTATGCTTAACTTTTTGTATCTTTTTGGCACCTAGATAATGCAAACTCCTTGTGTTCTTCTATTTTCTCTTTAAGTTTAACAACTGTTTTTACTTTTTTGATAATCTCAAAGGGGGAGATAAATTGGGCATTTAGTTTTATATTGGTAAGCAGATTGTTTTTAAACTCAAATACATCTTTGATTATTTATGGTTACTCATTTAGTACATGATTTATAAAATGTCATGTTTTGTGACCATCAAAAAGGGAGAGAATGTTAGTCACCTTATTGTATGAAGTGTGATTTACAGTCTCTTATTTTAATGATCACAAACCATGATTCTTTTAGTATTAATGTTTCACATATTGTATAATAGCATTTTATATGATAAGACTGCTTCTATCATATTTCTGTTAAGTATTATAGCAAGTCACCGTTGGCTGAGAGTCACCGTTACCGCCAGGATGAGCTACCACCAGAGGCGAGTCATTGTTACCGCCGGGATGAGCTATCGCCAGAGGCGAGTCACCGTTACTGCCAACATGAGTCACCAATAGAGGCGAGTCACTGCCAGATGCTTGCCAGATGCTGAGTCACCGACAACTTCTTGTTACCGTTGTTGTTTGAGGACTTAGGCGTGAATGGCTCAAACGACTAGATCTATTCTTGGATAGTTTGACCAAGTCTTCAAGACTCAGTAAAAGCTGATCCGAGGATTGTTGATCTCCTCCAACAGACGTTGCTATTTAAACACCAAGGATCTCTCTCTCAAAGGGGATTTAATACAACCGAATGCAATTCAACCAACCAGAATTAGACGCCATAGCATTGTTTATTGAAAATCTTACGGAAGTGAACAACCGAATTTGGTAACTTGTTGATTCACATTCTGTGAAGATGCAACGACACAGAAGCACAAAATACCTTACTGAGATCAACTAAGACGCTGACAGAGATCAACTGAAACATACCTGCAAATTTCTACGATCCTTTGTTCTACTTCAATTTTCTAGATCAAAGCATAGACTTCTCACCAATGCTGATTTGATGACTATGAACATACATAACACATCAGACTGAGTTTTTTCTATTCTTATTTGTTATGTCTGTTTTACTTTTGAGTGTTGCGGAATCGTCGAGAGTCGCAACGACATAAACGAGAAACGAGATAAAATGCAGAAGAAAAGAAAACACAAGGAACACAATGATTTACGTGGTTCGGGAATAATCCCTACGTCCACAAAGTCAGAATCCTCACTAAAATCGAGAGCACAAATTACAGAGTTTTGCAGTAATAACCCTAGCCTGAAAAATGGGCTATAAAATGGAGAAGACGATCTACTGTTTGCACAGGAAGTCCGCGTCGCTACAGTGAAAGGCGGCCAACTTTGTCAAAAATGCTACAGTACAGTTGACTCCGAAGTCCGCACTGCTACAGTGTCTGTCGGTGTCGGTCGGTCAGCTCTGCTATAGTGTTCAGAGATACTACAGTGCCGAAAAAATTGGGCCGGGGCCCTTCGGCCTCCGGACCCCCATAGCAGGAGCGCGTTGCCCCCTGCAACCCCCAATGAACTCACCGCGGAGCTCGACTTGCGACAATTGCGGGTCACAAGCATTCGGTCCAACCAGATCGGGCTACACCAATCCAACATTGAGCAGTGTGTTTTCGTGTTATCCAACATACACTATCTCTTGCACATTCCTTGAGCATACTTGTTATTCTCTTCTTCCTCAATCTGTTTCCCACTGTGTTTGTGAAAGAGGTCCCTGTGTGACCTTTGCTATTCTTACATCCCACGAATAACTGTAGAAGAGGCTTTTTAGCATGGACAACTTGTTGCTGTTGACTGTATACCTAATTCAGGCCGTGGATTTATTTGATTATATTTATAAATCTATAAAAGAATGCCTCCACCTCACATTGAGGTAAGGGGAATTCACCAATAACATGGTATCAGAAGGAAATTAATCCCGAACCCTCCCTCCCCTGCGGATCCCCAGTTCTGTCCGGCCCCGCCTTCCCGGCGGGCCTCCCTCCTCTGCCCGCGACTCCCCTCCTGGCGTCTCCTCCCGGCGGCCCGATCTCCCTCAGGCGGTGCCCCTCTCCCGTCGCGGCAGCCCCCCCGGTGCGCCTTTTCTCCCGGAGCCCGCTCCTCCTGCGCACGATCCCTCCCGGCGCGGCTCCTCCTGCGCGCGCCCTTCCTGTCGCCGCTCCTCCTGAGCGCGACACTCCCGACGCCCCACTGCGGCTCCTCCCGACGACAACCCTCCCTTCACCCCGTCGCACTTCCACCCGAGCGCGCCTCCGTCGCGGCTCCGTCCGGCTCCCGCAACACTCCCGACGGCCTCCTATGCGCGCAACCCCCCCAGCGGCCTCCTCTGCGCGTGGCTTCCGACCAGCCGCGACCCGGTCCACGCAAACCAGCCCCGGCTGCTCCCTCCAGGCGGCCCGGCTTCGTCCAGGCAACCCGGGCTCCTCCCGGCTCTGCTCTGTCCCGGTCGACCGGCTCCCTCCCGGCGAACCGGTCCAGGCGGCTCCCTCCAACCAGCGCCGGAGCTCCCTGACATCCCAGCTCGAAGCCGCTCCGCCGAGTGCCTCTTAGGACGGCTCTCTCCTTCGGCCATACCAGCACCAGGCTTGCTCGCGGCCACCGGCAGCAGATCCAGGCCGACCGCTCACCTCGCGGCGCCTCCGGTCGTCCTCCCACTAGGCGACTGCGGCCCTCCACCGGTGCTTCCTCCCGCAATCCAGGAATTTCCTGTTTTCTGGATCCAATGCGGTCATCCGGCCTCGCCCTCCCGCGGCACTCCCGGCGAAGTGTGGCTAGACAGTCTCTCGACGCTTCTCGGCTCCTACATCCGATGCGGTCTCTCGGTCCGCCTCCAGCGGTTTCCCGACCCCGTCCTGAGCATCGGCCCTCTTATCCAGCCACCATTGCTCAGACTGATAGCTCCACTGCCTGCCTATCTCATCGCCCGTCAGTCTGGATGCTCGACTCCGGTGCGTCTCAACATCTCACAGTGGATTTTGGTATGTTTACTACCTACCATCCATCGACTAGTGCTTCTCCAATCACTGTTGCCGATGGATCAACAATCCCCATTGCGGGCTTTGGCACATGCCATTTGACCCCGTCTATTAGTCTGCCTTCAGTTGCTCACGTTCCTCACAGCCAGTTTAATCTTTTCTCCATCAGCAAACTCACCAAAGATTTAAACTGTGCTGCTATTTTTACATCTTCTGGTGTTGTGTTTCAGGAGCGATCGACGAATCGGGAACTTGGTTGAGGTCATCTTCAGGCCGGGGTGTACATACTCGATATCCCACACCCTCTTGCCTGCCCATCCACCTCAGCCCGTGCCCTTGACCTTCATTTTCGCCTTGGTCATCCGCCGACTTCCGTCCTACATAAACTTTGCCCCCAATTTAGTCCTAATCTTTCCTTCCATTGTGAACCCTGGAAGTTTGCAAAACATCATCGGGTGACATATGTCCCTCGATTGGACCCGCGTGCCGCGAATCCTTTCGACCTTGTTCATTCCGATGTATGGGGTCCTTGCAGGGTTCCTAGCCAGCTCAGGTACACGTATTATATTACCTTTATTGATGACTATTCCCGCATGACCTGGTTGTACCTTCTTCGTGATCGGTCTGAAGTGTGTTCTACCTTTCAGACCTTCTTCAATGAAATTCATACTCAATTCTCAACCTCGCTGAAATGTCTTCGCTCCGACAATGGACGGGAATATTTATCTTCCACCCTTCAGCAGTTTCTCAAGGATAAATGCATTATTCACCAGACATCTTGCCCCGATACACATCAGTAGAATGGAGTGGCCGAGCGAAAACACCGCCATATTCTGGAGACTGCTCGTGCCCTCCTCTTCCACATGAAGGTGCCTCTCAATTTTTGGTGCGATGCTATCCTGACTGCTACCTACCTCATTAACCGCCTCCTTTCTTCTATCCTTCAGGGGGAGACTCCGTTTTGGACTCTGTTCTCCTCTTTTCCTCCTCACTCCCTTCCCTTGCGTGTCTTTGGATGTCTCTGTTATGTCTGTGACACTCGACCTGGTCTCTCCAAACTCTCTTCTAAATCCCTCCGCTGTATATTCCTCGGCTATTCCCGTACTCGGCGCGGATATCGGTGCTTCTCTCCGGACCTACGGCGGTATATCATCTCTGCTGGCGTATCATTTGTTAAGAGCTCTCCTTTTTCACATCTCTCTTCCCATCCAGACACTGACATTGATGATTGTCTTCCCCTCATCATCCACCCTCCACTCCTGTCTCCCCCTGCTGCTGCTGATCACCATTTTGGTGCGGTCTATTCTCGTCGCCCATTGCCTATACCCCCTGTCCCGGCCGAGGACACCATCGTCCCCGCTTCGTCCGATGCTCCTGCCCCGGCACCAGACGACTTGCCCATTGCACTCTGGAAAGATACTCGTTCATGCCAGAGTACACCTTTATTTGTATCTTTATACAGGGGTCTGTCAGCTCTGGAGACAGTATCGATTCCTCGAACCGTTGGTGATGCAAAATCTCACCCAGGGTGGCTAGCAGCAATGTGGGATGAATTGCAGGCTCTGGAAGACAATCATACCTGAGAACTTGTCCCCCTTCCAGCAGGCAAATAGGCGGTTGGCAGCAAATGGATTTACACTGTCCGGCTAAATCCCGATGACACTCTCCATCGACTCAAAGCCCGCATTGTGGCTAAGGGCTTTGCCCAAACTTACGGGGTGGACTACTTTGATACATTCTCTCCAGTAGCCAGGATGACCTCTGTCCGATTATTCATCTCTCTGGCGGCACATCATCGTTGGCATCTTCATCAGCTGGATGTCAAGAATGCCTTCCTCCATGGCTTTCTTGAGGAAGAAGTTTATCTGCAACAGCCACCCGGCTTTTGTGCCTCCGGCGCCGAGTCTCAAGTCTGTCGACTCCGCCGCTCTCTGTACGGCCTCAAGCAATCTCCTCGTGCTTAGTTCGGCCGCTTCAGCACTGTTGTCACTGATTTTGGCCTCTCTCGAAGTAGGAAGGATCACACAGTTTTTTACAGAACGACTCCTGCTGGCTGTATCCTCTTGGTGGTCTATGTGGATGATATCATCATCACAGGGAGCGACTCCACATGAATCGCCAGCCTCAAGGCACATCTTCACCACCACTTTCACACCAAAGATCTTGGTCCCCTCATCTACTTTCTTGGCATCGAGGTCTCCCTTCTGAGGACACTATCTCTCTCTGCCAACGCAAGTATGCTCTTGATATCTTGCAGGATGCAGGTTTGAGCACAACTGCAGTGGACACTCCTTTTGAGCCTGGGGAACGCTCTCTCCATTCCGACTCAGAACCATTTCCTCATCCCGAGAGCTATCGACGTCTGGTGGGTAAACTTAACTATCTCACCATGACGCGACCAGACATTGCCTGCGCTGTTGGCAAAGTCAGCCAGTTCATGGAGCATTCAACCAGATCTCAGTGGGATGTTGTCCTCCGCATTGCCAAATACATCAAGAAAGACCCTGCACGTGGCCTTCAGTACTCACATCATGCTCATTTGGATGTTGAGGCCTTCTGTGATGCGGACTATGCAGGTTGCCTCGCTACCCGCAAGTCTACTTCGGGATCGCCGTGTTCTTCGCCGGTAACGTTATCTCCTAGCGCAGCAAGAAGCAGACTGTCGTCGCTAGATCGAGTGCAGAGGCCGAATACCGCGCCATGGCCACGGTCACCACTGAGATCCTTTGGCTTCGTCATCTGCTCTATGAGCTCGGCTTCCCTGCACAAACCTCTACTCATATCTGGTGTGACAATCAGGCAGCAACAAAGATTGCTTCGAATCCCGTCTTCCATGAACGGACGAAGCATATCGAGGTGGACTGCCACTTTTTTCGCCACCATCTGGAGCAGAAACATATCAGCTTTGGCCATATTCCGACAGCAGATCAGCTTGCAGACATCTTCACCAAAGGCCTCCCAGGAGCTCGCTTTGACTCTCTCACTACCAAGCTGAGTATTCACAGCCTCCATGACCCAGCTTGAGGGGGAGTATGAGATGGTCTTTGTGTCTTGTCATCTTTTTTCTTTGTGGGACTCAATCCAATCTGGACATGTCCAGCTTGAGAGGGAGTGTTGAAACCCATTTAAGTTTAATGAGTATTTCCGAGTCCCACATCAGACTTACCCTCCTTGTAATTATTTTTTCTCATCTATAAAAGAATGCCTCCACCTCACATTGAGGTAAGGGGAATTCACCAATAACAATTCTTTAAGAAATCTTTTAAAAGGATTGATCTTATATCGATTTGATATTTTCTTTAATTGGCCAGTTTATTTTTATCAAGGGGATTTTTACTTACGTAATCCTGAACATAAATTTTTATTGGGAACTCAATTCACCTCCTCTTGAGTTACTCACTCCGACCAACAGTGCTGGTAGTGCGGCCCAAGAAAGAGTTTCTTGTTGTCCACTGCTACTTCTGGTGTGATTTCGCTGGAGGAGACAACTGCCGTGATACACTGCGATCGCTGGAGGAACAATTTCATTGGGGGAAGCCGCCCAAAATGGAGATGGGAGCTATAGGATCTCCTGCTGCGGAGATGGGGCTGGAACGATTGATGCGAGCGCAGATGGCCGAGCTGCAAAAGACGCGAGGCGGGGAGGGACACAAATTAATTGGCAGTTACAGCTGGTTTGCTGGAAGGTTGGAGTCCTTGGGAGGATTCAGCTGCAGCCAGTATTATTAGTGTGTGTGTCTGGGTGAATAACTGCCCGGGGGGCAGTGTTGTCTTTTAGCATTTGTTTGTTAGGGGGTAGTTGTCAGGGGGATATTAATAGGAGTTGTTGCGAGCCGGGGAGGGACACAAATTAATTGGCAGTTACAGCTGGTTTGCTGGAAGGTTGGAGTCCTTGGGAGGATTCAGCTGCGGCTCCAAGGAGTGGTCTCTGAGGAGAGTTTTCTTCTTCCTTCTCCGCCCATTTCTTATTATTTCTTCCTCCCATGTAATTTCTCTTTTGGTTCTACACAACAACTTAATACAGAGTTACGGTTTGTTGGGTCTTTCTTCTTCCTATTTCCTGCTGTGCATCCATTGTTAGGCCAGAGTCCTAACAATATCGGCGCTCTTATTGAGTTTGCCGGACGACTGCAGAAGGAACTCAAGAAACTGATTCTTCATCATGGGGGAAAAAAAGCTGCAGTAGCTGACAATCGCAGAAGAAAATAAAATCAAGAAGGGCGTTGGTGGCACCAGTTGAGGTCGCTGGAAAGTAACGGAATCTGCTGTTTCGGTCGCTGCAGAGGACGATTGTGGTGACGGCTCAAGTCTTGTCAAGATTGCTTGGACGGACACTTATGAGGTTAGGCGAACGCTGTGTGTTCATTCTTGCTTGACGAACGAAGTGGAGAGCTCAAGTTGTTGGGGCGACTGTTAAGAGAGATGAGAAAGTTGCGAGCAGGACAACTGGAGGGAAAGTAAGTGCTGGTGGTGCAGCTCAAGAAAGAGTTTCTTGTCGTCCAATGCTATTGCTGGTGCAACTTCACTGGGGGAGACAAACGCCGTGGTACACTGCGATCTCTGGAGGAACAATTTTCTTGGGGGAAGCTGTTGGATTGGTGTAGCCCGATCGGTTGGGCCGAATGCCTGTGGCCTGTACTGCGCACTGGCCCACAACTTTCGCGGGTCGAGCTCCGTGGTGAGCTCGTTGGGGGTTGCAGGGGGCAATGTGCCCCTGCTTTGGGGGCCCGGGGGTCGAAGGTCCTCAACCAAATTTTTCGGGTACTGCAGTATCTCTGGCCAACCGACACCGACATAACACTGTAGCAGTGTGGACTTTGGAGTCAACTTTACTGTAGCCTTTTGGACTTCCAACCGGCAGCCACTGTAGCAATTTTGACTTTGGTGACCGTATTTCACTGTAGCTACACGGACTTCTTGCGTGGTTGGTGGAACAGTGGATCATCTTCCTCCATTTGTAGCCCATTTTGGGCTAGGCTTACGAACTGAAAAACTCTGTAATTGTGCTCCCAAGTTATAGTAAATATTCTGCCTCTCCGTGGACGTAGGGATTATTGTCCGAACCACGTAAATCTTCGTGTTCTTGTTCTTCTTTTTTCCCTTTTACTCTTCTGTGTTTCGTCGTTTCTGTCGCTGCAACTCCCGACATTTCTGCATCAGAAGCCGCCTGAAATGGAGATGGGCATAGCTATTGGAGCTCCTGCTGCGGAGACTGGGCTGGAACTATTGATGCAAGCGCAGATGACCGAGCTGCAGAAGACGCGAGGCAACGCCGTGAGGATCTGATGTTCATGCAGATACAGACAAGGGAACTTGCTGAACTGTTTGTACAACTACAAAATTCAGGTTCTTCGGAACTTCTAGCTGTGTCAGTAACAGGACCAAGCAAACGGCCTACTCCAATTGATTCTCATGATATGGAGGAGATCGCTTCACCTCCTACTCATAGCATTAAAGATGATCGCTTCGCCTCCTGCTGCGGAGACGGGGCTGCAAGTGGTGGATAGCATGCTGAAGCTTGGTCTGGGCAGCTTGGTCTTAACAGTTGGTTTGCCTGCAGGATCGGTGTTTAATACACACAGTATTTGTGATGAATCATCGTCCAGAGCAGCGATTCATCCCGAAATTGGTCTGAAGATGAGGCTTTCACAGCAGTCTAGGGAGCGGCACGATTTGTTCACAAGGATTCATGGATTGGGTGGGAGAATAGGAACAGATTCATTGGCTCGCAGCCAATAATATTTGACCCCGCAGCAATTACTTTGGTTGATAAATGGTTGAGACGTGGTCTGATTCAGCAGAGGTTGGGCATGGTTGAAGAGCTAACAGCAGGTGGTCAATTTGTGCTATTTCATTCTGCTTCTAAATATGAGCATGGAGTTGAAATTTTCTTCAAGGCACGCAATGTTCAGGCTGGGCTGCATATCTCTGGGATTTCTCAGGGCAGACAGCCTCATCATTCTTTTCAAATGAAAGCAATAGATTATATTCTTCATTTCCAGGCCAAACAGACTAAGAGATTCCTTAGCTGTTGCTTGTTTACGGCCTGTTGAATTCCTCAGAGTACAAAAGGAAGTCCAGAAGAGATGGTGTAAGATCGTTCCAACATGGAAGATTCTTTTTACAGCATCTCCTCTAAGATGAATGAGCGTGCAGATGAAAATCTTGGAAATCCATGTTTCATGAACCACACAATCCAGTGCTTGTTTCATACACCAATGCTTGTGGATTATTTTCTTGTAGACTTTAGAAAGGACATTGATTACGACAATCTATTCGAAAACGAATGGTGAGTTTGTTGCAGCATTTGGAGATCTGCTAAGGAAGCTATGGGTTCCAAATTCGTTTCCAGTGGCTCCATGAATGTTCCAGTTGAAGACTGCTAGCTTTGCTCCACAATTTAGTGGCTTCAACCGGCAAGATTTTCAAGAATTTCTTTTATCCTTGTTGGATGGGTTTTATTAAGTCCTGAACCGTGTGAAGTCCAAACATTGTAGGGAGGTCCAGAACGCAGAGGGCTGTCCCGGAGCATGTTTTTTTTTTTTTGGTGTGAAGCGTTTTTTCTGGTGGTCGAGGATGCGGCAGATTTTGAGTATGTTATGCTCATTTTTTGAAGGAGAGGTGGTGATGATTTAGAACAGAGCCATGCAAAGTGGGCACTGATTCATATGTGAAATTTACTCATATTGTGTCTCTGCTCGAGGGAGTTTCAGATTTTAAGCACGGGGCACGCACCAATGAATTTTATTTAGAGTACAAGCCGCCTATAGAATTCTTGGAGTTTCAAATGACACATAAGTGGGTGCCTGAGCAGAGTAACTTCCAAGGGAAGGAGTTGGTGTTCAACCTGATGGGTCCCAAGCGCTGTGCCAACCCAGATCCGTTTCATTCTCCCAGTCTTGAGGACAAGACTGATGGGGCGAATGATAGGGACCCGGTCACCTTAACACAGCCTGGGTAGCTGCTTCTAGAAAGGGGCAGAAGGGTCACAACAGGGGGCAAACTGCAGCTGGCCTGTTTGTTGCAGATCCCGGGGGGTGGGGGGGGGGGGGTGGGGGGGGGATGAGTCTGTTTTGAGGTTCTGCCGTCAGACTAGGGCGAGAGATCCAGGGGGATTCGAGTGCCACTCTCCTCATTTTCCTACTCACCTTGCCCGTAATTCTGGTATGCACTTCAATATAAATCAATCAGTCCACTCTTGTGGATTGTTGGCTCAAGGGTTCTATCACAAGGTGGGTGGGATTGTTGAGACCCTGACGAAGCAAGAATAGGTACAGTTGCTCTCGTTAAGCACGTGTTTCATTTGGAGTTGGAATCGATAACAAATAATTTATTTCATACATGAGATAGATAAACCTAATCCTATGCATAATGTCTTTTTTTTCTTGCTCGCTTTTTAAATAAAACCCTATCCAATGGTTTTCATTACCCTTGAGGCGCTTGCAATTTTGTTGATAGCTTGAAATTTTTTCCTTCACTAAAGATTATAATTTTTCAACACAGATGTTTTCAAATGTCATGAATGTTTAGCGGAGCTCTACTGAGATCCTTGTTGAATTTGTGTATAAACAGATCGACTATTGTATAGGTCAGGTGGTGAATGCTCGGGATGTAGGGGATAACTGTTGGGCCGTGCCGGAACTGGCTATTGTCAAGCCAAGTAGCTGGACGATGTTTTAAAAACATTTGTATAACTAGTAAACTTTACAACATTCTAATGGAAAATGAAACTCATCAATCACAGAATCAAATTAATTCTGATTAAAACTAATTGTATTTGATCACTGCTAAATGTAAGAACATTTCTTTTGGGCAGGACCAATATATATGTTAATCCACCAGTGGCGCCACCTCTCATTGGCGGATACGGTGTGCCTTTCTATGGGGGCTGGTCACCATTTTCCTTCTTCTCACCGGGTCCTACGGTGGCCATCGGTGTTGGAGGAGGGTTTGAATTTGCAGCCCTGTTTATATTTCTGGGAGCCATTGCTGTAGCTGCGAAGAGATTCCTGGGCTCAACAGATGAAGATGATGATGTCTATTAACTCTACCCTGTGATGTTCTGTACTATAGAGGGTGAAATTACAAATACGTAGTGGTTCCATCTTTCAGTGGGTAGACATTATCGTATCATCAAATGCAAGATCTTCTCAGGACACCTGTAGCCCCTTTTTTAGGCTTTCCTATTAGGGTAATATCATGTAAATACAATAATCACTGGGATGGTTCTTGCCAGACTATTCATGTGCTTAAAATGTTTCAATGGTTGATGAAACACTTAAGAATTGGGGAGAGAAAAATATGAGAGGTCCATGTGATAGTTAAGTGAGGCAAGATGGGCAAATGTTGTGTGCAACTTTGTTTTTGTGGAATGAAGTTTCTTTTTTTCCTTTTGTGGTTTGAGAATCATAATAAGTGGTCTCAAAGTGAATCAGATATTTTTGTTGGGCCAACACTCTTTTAGAGTTGCTCAAATTCAAAATGTTCTACCACAGATTGAATGGTGCAAATCACACATCAATTGTAAATTGAATGAGCTTAAACGAGCACTCTAAAATTTTTCAATCCATGTTGAGTGGGTGGAATCTCATTTGCTGGATTAGGACTACCATAAGATGTTGTATTAGAAGTCTCATGCGGTGTTGAGGCTTTGTAACATAACAAAGGGCACCACATTGCCATTTTAGTAGCATCTTCTAAAGTTTTAAAAATTGAAAAAAGCCCTAAGTTCTCATATCTATATTGTGAATGAGATTTTTTAAATCAATTTAGTCTCTTCACCATCCAAGGCTCTCAAAAATTCAAATTTTGATTCAAGATGGGCTAAATTCACCTTTTACAATTATTTGAATGTGCTTGGTAAATAAAAAACGTTAGTGGTGGAAAAAATGTATTTGTTGACCTTTTAAAGTTCTAAATAATGAATTTTCTTAATTCTAAGGATTTTTTTGACCCATTGAAGCAATGGCAACCAATCTTGATCCAATTAATGATTTTGAGTGGAAAAGGCTTTACAAGATGAATAATCCATTTCAACAATGGATTAATTTCAATGTCTACAACTATATTTCACAAGATATCAAATCATACATGCTTTGAAGGAACTAGAATGACATATATATCAATCAATGTTTATTGAACAAGATCATCCCCTTGAAACAATTAATGATTCTAAAGCAACGTGCTAAAACCTAACGAGTTACAATGTTTGGTTAGTTGGTGACAATAGACAAGTTTGTTAGTGAGAAAGGTATATGATGACTCCCATCACATTTCAACTCTCAAACATAAACCTACCATGATGTAGGTATATGATGACTTGTTTAATAAGGCAGATTCAAGGAATCGTGTGAGTGGTATCCAAACATAAATGCTCCTCACAAAGAAACAAATGAGACAACAAGAAAATGATTGAGGTGTGAGAAGCACAAGCTATAGCAGGTGCAAAGTAAGGTTGGCGATGGTAAGAGACTATTGCACAAATGCTGCCACTATGGCATGTGTTGTGTCGTATCCCATGACCCGGAAGCAAACCTCTGATACTTAAATGCAGAGCAAAGTCCTTAACTTCCAAAATCGAGCGACATTCGAACGATGTATTTGGAACTAAGAAAACTTCATACCCCAACCACATACCAAATCGTCCACATGCCAGATAAGACCTTTTGAAAAGAAAATGACCTAGAAGAAACAACAAAATAAAAACTCAAACACAAAACATAACGCCAATAAAAGAGTTAACGCGGTTCAAGACTTGTCTTACTCTTAGGTTTTAGTCGTGTGTGAAATTCATTTTTCTGGCTATGAAACTTAGTCTAATGAGAGAAATTCTAGAAGACTAAGTTCTGAAACTCTAATGGCAATGGTGGAGTGACAGTTATAAAGTCAGGAAGACCGGAAGTTACGTAGATCGAATGTTGCAGTCAGACAATGCAATCAGAAGTTACTCCTCACTCAGATGTAAGGTGGAGTGCAAAGCACACAAGACTTGTATGAAAGTAACTTTGCAGTATTGTAGAGTCTTTCTTCTAAAGGATTCCCCTGGCGGTTTTGCGACAAAAAGATCGTGTGAGAGTAACTTGCATGGAATGTAAGAGTAAGCTCGTGAGGGTTTTAGAAGCGCCACAATGTACCTGATAAAGGGGTTGAGCTGGTGACATCCTTTGATCGAACATAGAGATACTCGTGAAGATATGAGTACGTGGAAGCACTCCCCATGGATATCAGAAGATATGGCGACTGGTATCATCGGCAGGACTATATTTAGTAAGGTGAATCACTTGTGTTGTGAGAGCTTACATTGTAATCATCTCACGTTTCCTTGAATAAAAGTAAAGCAACCCCCCTGAAATATGACTCACATGTGAACCATGTAAAATCGTGTTTTCCTTTTGCTTTCATTCTTTCAATCGTTGTCTTCCAAAATTCTTGTATGTGTTCTCTTGAAGGTTTGTGTGTTGTGGTGTAATGATTTAAGTTCATTTGTCTTCTAAGTCTCGGACACCATAGTGCGGGCTCGTATCGATAATTTGTTTCGCCTAATAAGTTCCAGTGGATATCTTCCAGTGGTTTTATCGGAAGATAGTCATGGTCCCAACAAGTGGTATTAGAGCTACGATTGGAAGAGTTTCAAGCGATCAGACCCTGATGAAGGTGTTTTAGAGCTCGGTTCAGTAGCGACATTCCACCTTTTGACTTGTAGGAGAGTTTTCAGTAAGAAGTTCCTAATCCCTTTTACGTGCTTTGGATTTTAGTGATAGTTCATTAATTTCTAGAGAAATGGCATTGGATGAGGATAAGGTTGAGGTGGAGAAGTTCAACGACATATATTTTGGGTTATCGAGAATGAAAATGGAGGATTGTCCACTGTAGAATGATCTTGATCTTTCATTGACTGATACCAAGCCAGAAGCGATGAAAAAGGAGGGATGAGAAAGGTTGGATAAGAAAGCATTGAGGTTGATTCGAATGTCATTAGCTCGAAACGCGACTTATAATATCTAGGAAGTGAAAACCGCATCAGAACTTATGATGACTCTTATTGACATGTATGAGAAGCGGACCATAATGAATAAAGTGCTCCTTTTGCGTAGGTTTCGACATGAGGTTGTTAGAAGGTAAATCGACAACAGATCTTATCGATGGCTTCAATATGATCCAAAGTCGGTTGGAGTCAGAGAAGATGATGTTTGGAGATCTGGTGTGGGCACTATTGTTACTTTCACCACTCCTTCAATCTTGGGATTACCACGATGAGTAACTGAAGCGGAAATACTGACTTGCTGTTTGCAGACGTTAGAGACTAGATCTTGAATGAAGAACTTCATTGGAAGGCGATCCAAACATCTTTCAGAAACACGTACAGTACAGAAGGCAGGGGGCGTTCCACAACATGAAAAGGTTAGAGAAAAGGGAAAGGAAGAAGAAGTCGGAGCAGAAGTAGCTTGGCGGAAGGTGATCCCATGTGTTGACATTATGGGAAGAAAGGTCATCGAAAGAAATATTGCAATGAGCGAAGAGTGAATTTTGGAAGATAAGCTTATGGAAGTGGATGTGCAAATCTTATATCGGGAGATAAGAGTGGTCCGTTGCTGAGTGGTGCTAGCTCATTTGAGCCTTGGATTATAGACTTTGGAACTTCTTTTCACTCAACATCAAAGAGAGGAAGTATAAAGAACAATACTTTCAGAAGATGAGAAAATGTTCATCTTGCAGATGACTTGTAAGAACCCGGTTTTTCTATAAGGTATAGATCCTTTAAATTTCAATCTAATTATATATCTTGGACCTATTACGGATGCCTAATGAAGTCATGAAAGTTTCAGGGGTGTCTGGGGCTTGTTAGGAGCTTGGAACCCCGATCGGTGGAAGAAGCCACTAGGCCGCACGGTTAGTAGAAACCGTACAACCCAGCCCACACAATTTCTTTTAACCGTGCAAGGCGTTTCAGAGGGAAAAGCAGGGTGCACAACTTGCCCTTGTTAAAATACACTACTGGAAAGGGAGGTTTTCCCAGCGTCTATGTACAAACGGTTTGCTTAAACCATTGGTGTACATTACTTTTACCAATGATTTGAGTAAACTGTTAGTAAAGGCTTGTTAGAATTAGCTTTTACCAACAGTTTTACAAAATCGTTGGTAAAAGTCTACTCTATACCCAACAGTTCAATAAAACCGTTGGTATAGAGTGGTTTTAATGATAATATACCAACAGTTTTTTAAAACCGTTGGTAAAGGATTTCTTTCCCAACGGTTTTTAAAAACCGTTGGGAAAGTTTGGCCCCAAATTGGCAGAAGCTCGGGCTCCCCCATTTCGCGCGACTGCAACACTAAACAGAAGTGGATAAGGATTTTGTTTACCCTACTATCGAAAATTCTTCGATCTTCAAAATTTCTCAGTTCATCACTTGTAATCTGTAAGTATACCTTCATTTTATTATTCTGCATCTACTATTTTGGTTTTATGTTTTCATTTCGGTGAAGCGGAGAAGCGGAAATCCTACTACAGAAACCCTATATTTAGTCATGGGAATAACAACATGAAATATTGCCCATTCTAATCCTTGATTTTAATTAGGTAGTCCGGGTTTTGTGTCTTTGTTTTTGTTTTAGTATGGTTTGGGTGAGGAAAAAATGGAGGAGAGAAATTGTTATGCCTTGATCTCAAATGGATTATTGACCTATGTAGAGTCTGAATACACAGTTCAATATCCACCATGCTTGGTGGTTCTTAGTTGGGTTATGACTCACTACCATGTCACTAGGTAAGTCATGACCATTAGTTCATCACTCTGGTAATTTGTTAGGAGTTGTGTCTCGTTTCAGTATCATTTTTTATGAGTGAACATTAAAGGTGAAAAATATTTTGTAATGGAAAATGATTTCATTCAAATGTGTTTGGATTGAAAAATGGGCTTTAAATGATTTTTTTTCTTTTTAAAATTTGGTGAATTCCTTAGTTCTAGACTTCTAATCTATAAGTTCTACACTTGTAATC
This sequence comes from Viscum album, assembly GCA_963277665.1. Classification (NCBI taxonomy): domain Eukaryota; kingdom Viridiplantae; phylum Streptophyta; class Magnoliopsida; order Santalales; family Viscaceae; genus Viscum; species Viscum album. The sequence continues at coordinate 2,119,507,946 of OY728123.1, forward strand.
TGCAAGTGATACATTTATTTTAATGTTCTGCATCTACTGTTTTGGTTCTCTGTTTTTGATTTGGGTGTGTATGACTTTTGTTTTCTGGTTGATTTGGGTGTGTGTGTTGGGCTTTGATAGTGGCACACATATAGTGATTATAGTATGGGTTTGGTCTATAGGGATAAGTAGTAAAGTGAATCAAATTTGATTCAAAATGAATTATGTGTTAATATCATCCATAAATTTTCAGTTCTTAGAAGGCTTGGTATTACTGGGAATTTTTTGTTAATATCATCCATATTCCACATGATTCACATCATGGTAAGAATGTGTGATGATGTTGTTGAGATCAGAGAGAAAACTTATACACTCCAGGTTGTTTATAGTGGCATGGTTAGTCATGAGTGATAATTGGCTTCCTAAGGTGACTGTACTAATATAACTTTAGGGTCAATTAAATATGGTTCTCACTGTACGTTGTATATTATGTCTCTTCTTGGCCAATACTCACTTTTATGATGGTGGGGTGCTTTTCACTAGCCATGCTGGCATGTGTAGACATCCATAACAATGTTAGATAAATCACAAGTTTAATTCAGTAATCTTGTTATCATTGACATACTTTATTATTAATCTCAAAATTAAAAATAAATGTTTTTGTCTATATTTTATGAAATTAAACCTTTTTACAAGCCATGAACAACCTATTAGTGTAGAAGCCTAAACTTTATCCACCCATGGGGTGCGCTTGACTTGGGGAACTAATTGGGTAATGAAAGGTATGACCATAGAGGTGCCAAGAATGAGTTATTGAACATGAGTGAATGATTTGAGATGCCTGTAACACATAATGGGACCTGAGGCATGTGGCTCTTATATGAGACCTAATGAAAATGAATAGAAATAAATTTTAATTTAATTTTTGAGTACTTGTTCTTTGATTAATGATTTGGAATTCCTTGAAGAAACCAACCAAGGATTCATGTTAAAAATATAGCTTTTAATTCCATTTGGAAATCCCCTTGGATTCATGATGATTTGGTTTAGAATACCTTGAGGAAATCTACCTTGGATTCATAGTGATTATGATTTAGGAAGCCTTGGGGAAGTCCCCCTTGGATTCTAAACTAGAGGCATCTCTCTTTACATAGGGTGGGAACTCCTTCCTCCCTATAAATCCATCTGAATTCAATCAATTAGTATATCTTTACATTGTTTTAATAGTTCACTACATCAACTAGAAACTCCTTCCTTTATCGTTTACTTAATCATATTTTCTATTAAACTTCAATCTTATTGAATTGTTTATGACGAAATGACTTATAACAATTCTTTTTACAGAATGGATAGAAGTTGGATGTATGAAACCGATTGGATCTCAAGCGATTTTCAAAACAATTTGGAGAGATTTTTAGATTTTGCATTTCACAATGCTTCAGATAGTGGTCGCATACACTACCCATGTTCCAATTGTGTTGGTAGACCTTGGTTGATCTGTGAAGAAGTCAGCTACCACATAACCAAATATGGTTTTCAAGCAAACTACTTTGTGTGGTATCACAATGGGGAGAAAATGAAATCTCAAATTGCTGATGATCGAAGTGAAAGGACTGGAAAGGAGAATTTGTTAGATGATCGGTTTCCGTTTATTCGTCATCATGAAAAATAAAGGATTCCGACCCAAGAAGACTTCGATATGAGCACATAAGATGCGTCTAATGAAAATCATGATGTTGTAAGGGTGAAAAAATTGAATGATGCTGCCACAACTCCAGTATATCGACAGTGCGATAAAATGAAAAGCTGGATTTTTTAATCTGATTGTTTCATAGGAAAACTATGTATGAGATTTCTAATACAGTAATCGATTACATTCTTACCTTCTTGAAGGATTTACTTCCAGACGATGCAGATATTCCCTCAAACCACTATATGGTGTGGAAGTTAGTTGAGGAACTTGGATTTTCAAGAAACAAAATTCATGCTTGCCTGAAAGATTGTAGTTTATTCTGGGAGGAAACCGCTGAACTAAATGATTGTATAAAATGTGGGACATCCTAGACTCCAGAATCTTTTTATGTCTGATGACATATCAATAAAAATGAGATGTCATGATACCGAGAGAAAGAAGACTAATGATGAGTTGGTTCACCCTGTAGATGGATTTGCATGGTAGAGATTTGATGCTCGATATCCTAATTTTGTAGCTGACGTGCGTAATGTTAGGCTAGGTCTTTCATGCGACGATTTTAGTCTGTTTGGGCAGATGCTTACTTAGCACAACACATGGCCAGTTTTTATACACATTTATAATCTTCTCCCATGGTTGTGTATGAAAAAACCTTTCACTTTCATGAGTATACTCATATATGGCCCTTCTAATCCCGGCATTGATATTGACGTCTACATGCAACATTTAATAAAATAGTTGAAACTTCTTTGGGATGTGGGTGTGCGGACATACGATGCATGTTCAAAAGACATATTTCAGATGCGTGTTGCGCTTATGTGGATGATCAATGATTTTCTGGCTTATGCAATGATGTCTGGATGGAACACGAAGGGAAAACTGTCATGTCCTGTTTGTATGAAGAATACATGATCCAGAAGACTGAAAAATTGCTGTAGTTTCAGTTTTATGGGACATCGATGATTCTTGCCAATGGACCATCCATATAGAAATAATCGTCGAAGATTTGATAATACCACATAGACCGATGATCCATCTAAGCGTATGTCTGGAACTGATGTGCTTAATGAATTGAAAGATTACGGTTTTTCATTCGGGAAGGGTCAAATGAAATCTGGAAAGAGAAAGAATGTTTCCAATGAAACCTGTTACGATTGGAGGAAGAGAAGTATCTTTTTTGATTTACCTTATTGGTCAATCAATTTGTTACGTCATTGCTTAGACATAATGCACATTGAAAAGAATATATGTGAAATGTTGCTTTTGATACTTCTAAATGTTAAGGGAAAGACAAAAGATGATTTACGGTCTCGACGTGACTTGATGGATTGGGGCATCAGACCAGAATTGCATCATGTGCGTATCAGTGAAAATAAATGGCAAGTTCCATGTGCTTCTTATATGATAACACCTAGGAAAAAACAATTTATGGAAGTATTAGAGACTATTAGAGTTCTCGATGGCTATTCAAGCAACATATCTAAACGGGTCAACAGAAGAGAGTTGAAGCTAAAATCTTTGAATACTCGTGATTATCACGTTCTTCTGCATGAGTTGATTCCAATAGCAATCCGTCATCTTTTGTCCAATAATGTAAGGGTGACTGTTATTCGGTTGTGCCATTTGTTTAGAGATCTTTGTGCTAAGAAGTTGTCCAAGTCATTCTTACAAAAAATGTTGACAGATGCCTCATTAATTTTGTGTGAGTTGGAGAAAATATTTCCTCCATCATTTTTCACATGCATGCTGCATCTGACTGTCCATATTCCCACTGAAATACTTCTCGGAGGACCTGTTTATTTTCGTTGGATGTATCCAACTGAAAGAAATATGTACACATTAAAGTTTTATGTTCGAAACAGGAATCATCCTGAAGGTTCTATCGTGAACGGTTACTTGGCTCAAGAATGTATGGATTTCTGATCAATGTATTTGTTTGATCTTACTACAAGAATGAACAACCCAATGAGAAATAAAGAAGAACAGTATGAGTAAATTGAACCTAGTTTTCCATCACTTCCTCAAACAAGAGTAATTCTTGGATCATATACATTGAAGACATTAAGCCTTGAAGAGCGGGAGATGGCACATCACACAGTTTTGTTCAACTGTGATTTGTTCGATGACTACATCAGGTAACTAAATTGAATATGTATGTCTTACATATATATATCTGCTAAACTATTCATATTTTTTATATACAGGGAATATAAAACAATGATAAATAGAAAGCATCGTTCTTTATCTTTGAGAAGGAGGGAGACTTTGCATAGCAAAGAGTTTTATGTTTGGTTAAAATTTAAGGTAAAAATATTACTGTTTAAAATAATTAAATCAATATTTAATTAAGTTTAATATTTATTTATATTGCAGGTATTGAGTTTTCCTGCTGACTCTGTCTCTGAGGAAATAAGAGCTTTGGCTTTTGGTCCTAATACCGTGGTTCGTGACTGTAAATCAATTGTTATCAATGGGTACAAATTTATTGTCATTGAACGAGTAAAGAACATGAGAACACAACATGATGGTGTTATGGTTACTGCCACAACATATTGTTATGCCAGTGCATCAGATAGTAGACCACGATTTGAAAATGTGGGTTATTATGGAGTCGTTGAAAAAATAATAATGTTGGATTATTACTCTCATGGACGAGTCACGATGATGAAATGTCATTGGTTTGATTCGATGATGAGACATGACACATTTATTGATGATTGTGGATTTCGAGTAATTAATATGACTCACACTCTTGCTACCGAAGAACCATATGTATTGACATCAATGGCTAAACAAGTTTTTTATGTCAATGGCCAACTTCGGCCTGAATTTGGTGTCATAGTTGAAGTAATTCCAAGGCATATTTTTGATAATGGTGATGATGAAATTGACACCATCTCTACTGCCATTGGAACCAATCCATTTATTTCTTTTGATGACTCCAATAGCTCAATTGTCAGAGTTGACTGTGAACCTGAAGTTGTGGTGGGAAATATATAAAATCATCCATTCATGTTCTCAATTCTTTTGGTTTACCTCGAGTTGGGTTGTTAAGGTTGGTTTCATTCAAATTGATTTAATATTGAAACCTGCATCATCTACCTGAGCTAAAGAAATTACATTCTTCCTTAATTTTGACAATTGCTTTTCCCTCTCATTTATTTTGTTTTTTGGGTTACACATTAGTTATCCTTTTCTATTTACTTCCATATTTGTTTTCAAATGCAGGAAATGAAACCAATTGAAGAGTGGTGACGAAAAAAGATTATGGAAAACAATCGTCGCATGACCGAGCTAGGCATTCCACCACTAATGCCTGCAGTGAGTATTTTATTTCAAATATATTTATTTTAATTATATATAATGTCATGTGATTAATTTTTTAAAACATTTTTTAGGATCCATCTACTAGGTGATAGTTATTTGATGAGCAACCGAGTAGTGGTCCCAGCACTCGGGGTGTTCGTACGAGGGGGGGTGGTGGTGGTACAGGAGCTAGACGATCTGGTCGGCGTACCCGATTAGACCCTGTCCCTCCCACTGACATACCATCCATCCCACATTCTGATCTTAGTGTGTCGTTAGGGACACACGAGATATTTAGGCCTCTCATGTTTTCACCACCCTTTACATCTGACCCTCCTCACCTGTCTGTACCATATCCAATGATGATTCCCACTCCCCATCCAACATTTGGCCAGGGTGTCCATGCGGAGCATACATTGGGACTCACTCCATCTGTACAGGGTGTTCCTTTAGTTTCTGCGGATCCAGCGGTGCCCATTGATCAGACTACCGCAGGTATACTTATACAACCCTAACAAATTGTTACACCATTATTTATTTTCATTATAACATGTATTGATAAATATTTCTTTTTCTTTCATAACAGATACATCTACTTATAGGAGGTGGGGGCGAGGGCGTACACGCATGCGTGCGGTGTGGAACCGCCGCACACAGTTGATGGTGGACTACAATGAAGATGATCAAATGATTGAAAAATCAGGGCAGCAATGTCGGACTTTTTTGGCGACGCTTGCCAAATACTCTGACATTATTTCTGTCAGCCCATTCTCATGGAGACAACTGCCAAATGAAGTCAAGGATAAAGTCTGGGCAGAAATATGGGTAAAAAAATCAGTTGTATTTAATGCAATATATTAATTTTTTTATTTATATGAATTAATATTTTGGTTTCAATTGCGGTTTAATTTTCCTGATGGTGAGGGTGCACGACCAGCACGTCTAAAAGATTTAGGCGAGCTTTGGAGAGCTTATAAACATGAGTTGTACATTGGTTGACATGATAGAGTGGGCACAGAGTTGGAGGCGGTCCCTGTCGTGGATGATTGTCCATTAGAACAGTATCGACAAATGATTACTCATTGGGCGACTAACCAATTTACGGTATTAATCAAATTAGAAGTATTTAAATGAATTTTTCATATTTTTCGTTAATACTAATTATTGAATTTTATTTAGGATGCATTTGGAAGAAATAAAAAAACATTGATGCTAAGAAATACATCCACACATTGGGACGTACTATGATGCCAGATCATGAGAGACAGCTAGTATGACAGTTTATAATCTTTCTTTACGACTTGTACTTTCTATTGCTTCCTCCGTAATTTATTCGATTGCTAAAGTTGTTATATAATTTTAGTTATGAAATTACTGTTTTTTTGGTATCCTATTTTTAAATATG